>CM051018.1:10333189-10430689 GCA_027704905.1 Muraenolepis orangiensis
TTGGTAGGTGAATAATCCAACAGGCATGTCTTCTGTAAAAACAAAACAAAAAGCAAAGAAGAGAAAGGAAAGAAGAGAGAGAGAGAGAGAGAGAGAGAGAGAGAGAGAGAGAGAGAGAGAGAGAGAGAGAGAGAGAGAGAGAGAGAGAGAGAGAGAGAGAGAGAGAGAGAGAGAGAGAGAGAGAGAGAGAGAGAGAGAGAGAGAGAGAGAGTAAACAGACGGAGGGAGAGGACTAAGACTAACTACACAGTCCAGGGGAAAACTTCAGACAAATACGTGTCCAGGAGCGTCGGGATGGGGCCGCCGTTGTGTTGATCTTGATGATAAATGGTTATGTTAACCGTCAAGTCGGCCCGTTACGCGTCGTGTTGGAACCGCGGGAGGAGTTCCTCCTAGGAGTACGTACGTGGGATGGAGTTTGACTCCCGACTCCTCCCGACTCCCTCCCGACTCCCTCCCGACTCCTCCAGACCTCCTCCGCCTGCTGGTGGCAACACGTCATTACATCACATCACATCACATCACATCACATCACATTACATTACATTACATGCACATTACATTACATTAAATTACATGTACATTACATCACATCGCATCACATTACATTACATTACATGTACATTACATTACATTACAGTCATTTAGCAGACGCTTTTATCCAAAGCGACTTACAATAGTGAAGGAAGGTATAAAACAACAACTCGTCACCAGAAGTTAAAGTGCATTTAGTTTTTTCATTTCTTTTTTCAAGTCTTCAAGAACTGAACCATCCAGTGCTCAGGTGAAAAAGTACAATAAGATAAGCTAAAAAGTACCGTAAGGTAAAAGTACAATAAGATAAGCTAAAAAGTACCGTAAGGTAAAAGTACAATAAGGTACAACTACAATAAGTTGGCAAACAATATAGAGAACAATATCTACCTAACAATCTACTTAGATAATATAACGGTGAAGCTCGGTGAAGTCTTAATGTATAGACGTGTTTTTTACTGTTATCTGATAGGAAAAGCAAAACTATCAACTGTCTTTTTACCTCTCATAACGGTTCGCCAAAATGCTTCTTCATCATCCTGTTTGCCTAAAATATATTAAAATTATCCAAAAGATATATAAACACACATTGACTTAAACGAATGACAATACTGGAGCCTATGAGCCTGGAGCCAAGCCTATGAAGTAGTTGAAATTGACCGAAATTGACCGAAAAAAACAGAAATTTCTGTTTAAATAACAGAAAACAATTAATGCGAATTTCAGGCAGGTAATATATATAGTATATATATATATATATACTATATATATAGTATATGGGAAAACTGGGCATTTAGTTTGAAAGGGAAACGTACTAAAAGTGCACTATACGTTTTGACCACAGCGTGGCACCATAACCCAATATTCAAACCCCTGTAATTAGGGAACACTGGGACAAAAGGAAATGTTAACCACCAGAATAAGCTCTATAAGATACCTTTAATACAGAGATAGAGATTCTTGTTTTGTTTTCAACAATCAACCGAATACATCTCACTTGCTCTGTGGTTACATGTGACAGATACCTTTCTAGAACTGGGTCTTTTTTATTGCACCTTTATACAACATCTAGATACTATTGGCTGCTGGAACAACAGCAGGGGAGATAGAAAGGATTTACCATTTTCCTAAATTCTACGAGAGTGTGTAGAGTATGTTACCACGACGGTTCTATGAATTCTGGCTTCAAGGATTTAAGGAAGCTTGTGACCAAACCATGTGACCCCCTTACCACTGGTTGGTTGTCCACTTTAACATGTTGTGATGAGATGGTGGCAGCATAGACCCACAAGCTGGGGAGGGACCGATTCTGATGTGCACCAGTCAGAGAATATTCTCCCCGCATAGAGTGACCTGTTAGATGGTGATCTGGAATTCTAAATGGTCTAGACCACAGCCCGGTCACAGGCCTTCGGCAATGGTTCCGACCCTTCATAGGCCAAAGCCACAACTGCAGCTGGCCTGGGTTTTGAGCTCCCTCAGCTCTGAAATGTTTGTTGTTTTTTGCTATTATTGAATCTGTGGTACGTCTGGAGGACAAGTGATCACCGGGAAACATTTCTAACCCGTTTCCTCCGTATTATCAGACATATACTGATAATACGCTATAATGACTTTGGATTCAATATGCTTCCATTCTTCAACCTGGTGTTGAAGATTTTTTTATTAAGGGAAGAGGAAACATATGAGGTGTGTGTGAACACAGGCTTGCCAGGGGTCCTGCTAGTGCAGTGGTTCTCAACACTTGGGTGGGTCGCCAGACATTAAAGAAGAGCAGAAAATTCACCCAAATTCTCTGGGAAATTTTGAATCTTCGGTCGGGTACAAATTCCCGGGCCGACCTTTTTCCCCCGGGCCGCTCCTGTCTGCAGGCACAACCTTCTAATTAGTCATTTGTTTATTTTTGAAAATTTTAGACTTGACTTGCATGTTCAAAGAAGATTTAGTAGCTATCGTTATATGGGTTGCTGTAAAAAAAAAGAAATAAGAAAAAACATGTTGCCTGAGAAAAAGGTTTCCAACCTCTGCTTTACTGTGTTTGGCATGTTAACAATTGGGTCAGGGGGGGGAAAAAAAATGGTTGAGAACTGCTGTGCTACAGAAAAGATGCTTCCACAACCATTATGTATGAAGTGATGAGTCAAAACGGGCTCTACTTGTTGTATTCCAGTGGGATATCTTTAGGAATCATTTTAAAAGCACACCATTTAGAAGCCCCGGAAATAGATTTTATTCACAACTTTTACATTTCAATGCAAAACAACAATCCAACCTATTCCAGGCCATTCCTTTCCTTCTCAAAATGAATACATTTGGCAATACATGAGCATTGAACATTAAAGAAATGACAACAATAAAAAAAACAAATGAAAAAGGTTTCAACACGGCAAAAACTGCATGGTAACAACCCCGGATACACAAGAACATAAACCTCTACCCCGCGCCGTGCCTTCACAACGGCACCGCCCCCCCCTACTAGGCCACGCCTTCGTCGGCGTCCATCATGGCGTCGCGGCTGGCGAACACGTCGGCCAGCATGTGCTTCGGGATCTCGGAGCCGCGGACGCGCAGCGCGTAGCAGGCGTCCTCCACCTTGGCCAGGCTCTGGCGCAGCGTGTGCAGCTTCTTGGACACCTCGTAGGGCCCCGTGTTCCCGATGTAGGAGAAGCCGTCGTGCACCTGCCGCAGGAACTGGCTCAGCTGGAAGGGCGTGTCGATGTCGCCGTTGCCCACGCTGCCGATGCACATGCGCATGAGCTCGCCCGTCAGGTCGGCCACGCCCAGCAGGTAGTCGGACGGTATCACCTGGAAGGTGAGCGCGGGCGCCGCCTCCGCCGGTGCTGCCGGCGTGTCCCCGGTGGACTCCTGCGGTTGAGGATGTGCGCAGAGGATGTGACTAGTAAGTAAGTAAGTAAGTAAAAAAATAAGTAACAAGGAAGTGCTCCAAGTCACTTTTGTCTTCGTCTTCTCAGCTCAAGATCGAGAAGTCTTGCACTCTATCTACTCTACAGATATAACAGAAATAACTAGCCTTAACACAATTCAATAGGATTCATCCATCTGCCATTAGATTACATCTTCACTCGGGTCCTGAAGTGCTGAACAAAAGGCCACAGAGGAAATGGTGCACCGTAACGCCAAGAGTAGGAGAGAGCTTTTTAAAAATTACCTTTGAGTCCACAGTCTCCGTTTTAGGGAACACAAGGCTGGCATTGATCTCCTCCAGGCTGATCAGGGTGCGGTGGCGGATGTAATGCTGAAAAGAGACTGCCTCCACGTACTCTTGGATTCCTGACAATTAAAAACACCAACAAAGAAGATTAGCAGTTGAAGCATGTGTCCAACCCCATTTTTAATGCGGATTTGAGAATGGTAGCAGTACTGAAAGGTCTCCCGAAACATTTGTTATAAACTCCTATGAACAGCATATTCTCTGTCGTGTATTAACAACAAACGAGAAGCCAAAAGGATATTGTCTTGAGCCGTGGAGGTTACGTTAGGAGTATAAATATGCATCAGATCATTACTGCTTCCAGCTCTGCCTTGGGGGGGCTGAACCAAGGATGTGCATGTTGTGCGGATGGCCAGCTGACATGAATCCTCATTTGTTTTTGCACCACTGTGCAAACAACGAGCCGATAATCGCAGGACGGAAGACTCTGTGTCCAAAGTTTACTTTTAGTGCGGCGACTGAACATCAAAGCACCCTCTCTATCTCCCCGGGCCCTCCGCACAAGACCTTCACGCTTCACCCTCCCCCTCCCCCTCTCTGTCCCACGCCCCAAAAAGCCACAGTCACCGAGCACTCCTCGGGTTTACCTTTCAAGTTTCTACATCACGCCACTTTCAAAAATGGGCCTGGTTGTGGGAATATGATCAGCAGAGATCTAAGGTAGACAGCTTTCCTAGGATTACTGCCAGAGGCTATTCCTGTTACTTACACCGTCATACAATCACAGACTCACTGTCTGAGGAGTTACTCTGGGGTGGTTCAAAAACATGGAGAGACCAGAGAGCATCTACTGGCAAGACTAATGTGAGGAAAACATGAGGACGAGGCAGTTAGTTATCGATCGTCATGGTTGGTAACATACTCATACGTTTGTTCCTTTTTTAATCAGGATTTTAAACTTTTTAAAATTGTGAATGTGAATTGTCCTCTGAACACAAAAATGGGTCTTACACACCAAGCAGCCATATTGGCTAGGAGGTTGGGTAAACCTGCTAGAATCTTTGGAAACCATAAAAACGAATTAATTAACTATCTATGCATTTCATTTCTCCACCCAGTTAACAGTAGTCGTCATGGTTTGTCCAAAGACTCTTTAAGGTTTACCCACCGCAAAAAATGTATGCGCAGCCTGCATGTGTAACCTGGCACATGTGCAGGTTTAACAGGGAACAATGTTGCGGCTATCATATTCCTGGAAATGCAACCCCTTTTGTTTGTATGGTGACCGGAACCACGTACACACTCTTCCAACCACGTAGCTGGCATCAGGGCTGTGCTGGAGAACCCACGTCGCCCTGCTGTTATCAGCATCACTCACTTTAAAAAAAGACGCCGATGTCTTTCAATGTGTCTCGTTTAAAAGTGCAGCGCCATTTAATGTGGCCGCACCAGACTGCTTGTCCAGCCCTGATTATATTGCCTCTGTAACGGGCCGACTCTTAATCTAATAAATGTGATAAGAAATACTGGCTGAAGTAAATACAAATGAGGTCTCTAATTGGTGGGAACTGCCACTGGTCACGTCGCACAAACTGCCACTGGTCACGTTGCACAAGTATTCATAGCCGCAATCTATAAATGACTTCCCTAGCTTAGTAGATAATAGCCTAACTCCCACTAATGTGTTTTGGTGTTTTCTGCACACCCCGCCCCCCCCCCAGCCTATCGGCCTCACAAGCCAAACCTTGACGCTACAGAGTGAAGAGATTCATCCACCGATGGCTACAATCCGTACTCTCTTACCAAACTGGAGTAGGGTCAGACATGACTCGATTTAGAAGTGATTTAGTCCTTTTTAAAACAGCCAGTGAATGGCAGCAATAGTCGTGGTTGGATGTTCTTCAGATGCAGTTCTATGTTCCATTCATAAATGTTTATATTTGTTTTATTTGAACACAATGATAACCGAACACAAACCACCACATACTAACAGTACATAAGCTGTTGATAGGTCTCGCTTCCTGGCTGGGGTCGGCATGACATTTTTTAATTAGCCAGATAATATCTTATCTGATCTTATCTGGGGTATTGTGAATAGGATAGGACGTGACCATGTGATTACTGTTTGCAAAGTGCTATTGGAAAG
The DNA here is from genome assembly GCA_027704905.1 of Muraenolepis orangiensis. Lineage (NCBI taxonomy): Eukaryota > Metazoa > Chordata > Actinopteri > Gadiformes > Muraenolepididae > Muraenolepis > Muraenolepis orangiensis. The sequence goes on from CM051018.1 coordinate 10,339,042, forward strand.
AATATGAATTTAAATTAAAAACCTTTATGAAGGAAACCTTTTTGTGTGTGGTTGGTGGCTGCTTAAACCACCAACCACACACACACACACACTCCACAAAGACTCATTAACACATGCTTCATTATCAGCAACTCAAACAAAGGATGGTTTAAAACGTTATATGAACAATAATTCTGGAACTAATCCCTTTGGGGTTGCTTCCTTCATCAAGGCCTTCTAGATGTTCGTGACACATAGAAGCAGATCTACATAAGATAAGATGTATGCAACGTGGATGCTTTGAACTCAAGTTGCACCGAAGAATAGAGAATATTTTGGGTCAAGTGGGCCAAGAAGTGGGCGCTAATGCCGGTGGAAGGAGATAGGACCCAGAGTAAGAGTTATGAAGTGGTGAACTCGGGCGGAAGCAACCAAAGACATACATCTGCAGTGCAAGCCTGCCACTATCCATTACACAGGCACCGCGACCAGGATTGATGCTGCAAGTACTTGTGTATATGAGTTCAAGTTGTGACCGAAGATGAAAGAAGAAAGCACAACATACAAGATAAATAGTATACACCCGCATCACTGTAGGTATTAGCCGCCTTTTGACACCCATTGCAGTCATTTAGCAGACACTTTTGTCCAAAGCGACTTACAATAGTGCGTTCAACAAAGGAAGGTCAAAAGTGCATTTCATTCCCAACAAGTCTCCAGGAACTGAACCAGTGCTCTGGAAAAACAACAATAAATTGGCAAACAATAGAACAATATCCAGCAACAAAAAAATCGACTTAGTAGGACCCTAGTACGTCAGCGTGTAAAAAGTGATAATAGGACGGAAGGATCCAGGTAATGAGGAACCTGGGCAGAAGCAACACAAAGCACTTTGCCAGCATCAGGGCAAGCTTGGTCACCATCGGTTACATGTACTGCACTATATTCATCTCAAATGGGAAATTAGGGTTACAGTACATGTATTGACCCTCGGCAGTTGGATGGGGCAACTCAGTGGAAATAACGTATGCAGTTATTCTGTTCTTTTGATTGCATCAATGCGTTTAATGTCATGTTTTTTGTTGTATTAAATGCGAAGGCAAAATGCAGTGCTCAGTGAGGGCTATGCGGAAAGTAAACAAAGACCATCATCTGAGCACATGCGTAATGCACATGTGGAGGACTCTTCATATTAGTAGTATATTGCAAGGCTTTTTGAAGCATAAGCATCAACATTATTAAAACGGTATCAAAAGATGGGGAGAATGATGAATATGACAATTGATCAACTCACCGGCAGTGAAGGCTCTGTGAAACTGGTAAATGTCCTCCCCTCTCAGCTCTTCTGCTATTTGAGCAATCTTCTGCCTGACCACATCCAGCTTCACATCCGATTCCTTTAGAATACTCTCCACGTCTGGCACGCTGTAGAACAAATGCAAATAAACAGCCTTGTTGTTGCAAGGTTTGTTTAAAGGGGTCATGTATATATGCCACATTTATTAGACATGTTATTCCAACTATTATTCAGGTGTCCAGTGTTGAATGTCAAAGCTCCATGTTTCCTGAATGCAATTAGAGTCCTTCCTTTATTTTCTACCCACAGGCATGCGCCTACTGAACTGTTACGAGTGCTGCCACAATCATAACATTATTATACTATCACAACCAATATTACACTGTCATACTTCTTTACTGGACTCATTACCATCACTGCACTGTTCTGCACTGCACTACACTGTATTCATGATGCTGCTATCACTACGGTGCTGCACTACTGTCACTTAAAAATGCTTTTTGCGCCATCGTTGTTTTTTTGTGTATAGTATTTTTTCCGTATTTATTATTGTGTATAGTATTATTAGTATAGCGTTGTTCATAGTATAGAAGATTGTATAAAGTGTTGTTTATAGTATAGTGTAGGATAGTTGTAGAAATGCATAATGCAGGAGTGAATGGAGAGTAAACATTCCATTGTACTTGTTACACACGGCAAATAAATAATAATATTGAAGGTCTCTAAATAAATCTAAGAATCGGTGCAGTCCAATGCTTGTATACAGCAAAATTGTTTAATTAAGGAATAATAAACAATAGCAAAAACTATGATGGATGACCTTGCCATCAAGGTTCACCCAAGCACATGCAAGTGATATGGTGGGTTCCACTGAGCACGTACAGAATCAATCAACTGTACCAGGTACCACATTGCATATGGACGTTGAAGCAACCAACAACAACAATGAACAACGAATACAACTAGTGTATGGACATACCTGGTTACTCTGTGCAACAGGAAAATGGTCCTCTTGCTTTCAATGGTGATGTCTCTGCTGATCTTGACGAGACGCTCATGTTTGTCGTGTTTCGTGTCAAGCTCCTGCTGAAACACTTTTTAAAAATACGTTTAAAGTTAGACTGACTAGTCTGACAAAACATGTACATTAAAAATAGTCATTAAAAAGTCCATATGGCCCATAACCAGCACATGGACCTGGGGGGGGGGGGGGTACCTTTGAAGGCAGCGATTACAGGTGAGGAGGATAGATTGGCACTGGTGTCAAGGTCCTGCACTCCGCCACACTTCTTCCGACATCCCTGAGCTAAAAGACAAAAGACAACAAAAAATAAATATTCAACACATCATGATGATAATGTGTTCTATGACATAATAATAATAATAATAATAATAATAATAATAATAGTAATAATAATAATGGTTAACTCAAACTACATCTCAATGTGTTAGGTAGGTATACATAGGGTTCGAGCTAGAAGGGGGAGCACATGCTGGCAAACAACCCTTACACACATTCATCATATTGCACGATTATTATTCTTTAGATCAAGTCAAGTTAAAATGCTGAACTTACCGTCCGCCTTACTCATGTTTTGTATTTATTTTAATGCTGTTTAAGGCTTCTATAAAGGGTCGAATTGCAAATGTTTTCCCAGCCTCAGTGAAAACCACTTAAATGCTGCCGTTGCAATGTAAACACACCAAGCCTGATTTGGGCTTCTTTAAATGATCAATTGTAATTTGCAACTTAAATAGAAAACGCAACCAGGTTAATTAAATGGGTGGACATATAAATAAGATAATGACGCAACCTAAATGTCGCCTATAAAAAAAAACATTAACATTTAACATTTGTTAACAGGCTCCCCCATGAGTCGCGTTTCAAGGGACTTTGGCGCTGTTCATGTGCGTCATCAGTAGTCTAGTAGACAAAGGAATTCTGGGATATGTAGTTTACCAGCCTCTCTTGCGGGCCAGCCAGCGGGGCACAGCCGACGAAATCGATTGCCGATTTCCTTCTAGGCGTGTTGTTGTTGTTGACTTTCGTTGTACATGAGAAACTGTCACACGAGAGACTGTGCATGTAATGTAATGTTTAATACAATTGTTTAAAACACCTGTGACGTGGCACACAAGACAACTATATTATAATAAGTAGCTTACAAGTTATGTGAATGGTTTGGCTATACTAACTTGTAGCCTATATATATATATATATATATATCAAAGTAATAATATGTAATATGTATCAAAGATACAACATCGCCCACTTTGACTTGAAAGTTTTACTAAGTAAGTTTTATTTTAAGTTTACTCTGGCTGCAACATAAACATATGTTCCCGTGATAAAGCACAACAATGTAAACATTAATCAATATGTATCACTATATACATATAGGCTAACTGTTTGACCAGGGACTAGAGCCACATATGTACGTGCTACCCGCCTGGTGCCGACTTGTGCTGACCTGGTGCCAGCTATATGGAAAGCCATATTGTGCAGAAAGCACCACCCATTTTACGCGTTAAAATGGGTGTGCGCAGTAAGTGTGCAGTGGGTGTGCGCAGTAAGTGCGCAGTGGTTGTGAGCAGTGGGTGTGCGCAGTGAGTGTGCGCAGTGGGTGTGCGCAGTGGGTGTGCACAGTGGGTGCGCGCAGTGGGTGTGAGCAGTGAGTTTGCACAATGGGTGTGCGCAGTGATTTGCGCAGTGGGTGTGCGCAGCGGGTATTCGCAGTGGGTGTGCCAGTGGGTGTACGCATTCGGTGTGCGCAGTTTGTGGGCGCAGTGGGTGTGCACAGTGGAAATGCTGAGTGGGTACACACAGTGGGTGTGCGCAGTAAGTGTATGAGTGGGTGTGCACTGTGGGTGTGCGCAGTGGGTGTGGGCAGTGGATGTGTACAGTGGGTGTGCCCAGTGGGTTTGCACAGTGGGTGTGTGCAATGGGTGTGCGCTGTAAGTGTGGGCAGTGGGTGTTCGCAGTGGGTATGCACCGTAAGTGTGCGCAGTGGGTGTGCACAGTAAGTGTGCGCAGTTGGTGTTCGCAGTGGGTATGCACCGTAAGTGTGCGCAGTGGGTGTGCACAGTAAGTGTGCACAGCGGGTGTGTGCGGTGGGTGTGCGCAGTGGGTGTTCGCAGTGAATGTGCACAGTGTTGTGTGCGCAGTAAATGTGCACAGTAGGTATGCCAGTCGGTGTGCGCAGTAAGTGTACGCAGTGGGTGTTCACAGTAAGTGTGTGCAGTAAGTTTGTGCAGTGGGTGTGCACAGTAAATGTGCACAGTGGGTGTGCGCAGTAGGTATGCGCAGTGGGTGTTCGCAATGGGTGTGCGCAGTAAGTGTGTGCAGTGGGTTTGCACAGTGGGTGTGTGCAGTGGGTATGCACAGTCAGTGTGCGCAGTAAGTGTATGCAGTGGGTGTGTGCAGTGGGTATGCACAGTAAGTGTGCGCAGTAGTTATGCGCAGTGGATGTGCACAGTAAGTGTGCGCGGCTGGTGTGTGCAGTAGTGGTGCAGTGGGTTTGCGCAGTGGGTGTGTGCAATGGGTGTTTGCAGTAAGTTTGGGCTGTGGGTGTGTGCGCACAGTGGGTGTGTGCAGTGGGTATGCGCAGTCATGTGCGCAGTAAGTGTACGCAGTGGGTGTGTGCAGTAAGTTTGTGCAGTGGGTGTGCGCAGTGGGTATGCACAGTAATTGTGCACAGTGGGTGTGCACAGTAAGTGTGTGCAGTGGGTGTGCACAGTAGGTATGCGCTGTGGGTGTGCGCAGTGGTGGGTACAGTGGGTGTGCACAGTGAATGTGCACAGTAAGTGTGCGCAGTTGGTGTGTGCAGTGGGTGTGCGCAGTAAGTGTGCGCAGTGGGTATGCGCAGTAAGTGTGTGCAGTGGGTGTTCGCAGTGGGTATGCACCGTAAGTGTGCGCAGTGGGTGTGCACAGTAAGTGTGCGCAGTTGGTGTTCGCAGTGGGTATGCACCGTAAGTGTGCGCAGTGGGTGTGCACAGTAAGTGTGCGCAGCGGGTGTGCATAGTGGGTGTGCGCAGTGGGTGTGCACAGTAAGTGTGCGCAGTGGGTTTGCGCAGTGGGTATGCACAGTAATGGTGTGCACAGTAAGTGTGTGCAGTGGGTGTGCGCAATAAGTGTGCGCAGTGGGTGTGCACAGTAGGTATTCGCTGTGGGTGTGTGCAGTAAGTGTGGGCAGTGGGTGTCTGCAGTGGGTGTGCACAGTAAGTGTGTGCAGTGGGTTTGCACAGGGGTGGGCAGTGAATGTGTGCAGCGGGTGTGCGCAGTAAATGTGCTCAGTGTGTGCAGTGGGTGTGCGCAGTGGCTGTGTGCAGTAAGTGTGCGCAGCGGGTATGCACAGTCAGTGTGTGCAGTAAGTGTACGCAGTGGGTGTGCGCAGTAAGTGTGTGCAGTAAGTGTGTGCAGTGGGTGTTCAAAGTGGGTATGCACAGTAAGTATGCGCAGTGGGTGTGTGCAGTAAGTGTGCGCAGTGGGTGTGCACAGTAAGTGTGCGCAGCGGGTGTGCATAGTGGGTGTGCGCAGTAAGTGTGCACAGTGGGTTTGCGCAGTGGTAAGCGCAGTGGCTGTGTGCAATGGGTGTGCGCAGTGGGTATGCATTCCCACTGCGCTTCCCTCCGTGCTGCTCTTGCACCACGCCTTCCTGTTTTACACAAGCGGAAGCGGAAGGAAAACCCTTCAGAAGTCGGAGCCAAACTGTGGCAGGTGCAACTGCATCAGTGGAGGCTCGTCCATTGAGGAAAGGGAGGACCATCCTCCCTAACATTTCAGAGAAAAAAAAACAATTTAACAGACTAATCTGTGAAAATACTAATAAATATAATAAATGCTTTTTCTAACGCTTCAAAGTCACACAAATGTGTCTCAAAATAGCACCAACAGCACTACCTACCGCAATTGTTTAATCACTGTACAGAGGAACGGAGGAAAACGTCCTCCGTAAGCTCACATTTGAAGTCCATTATAAACTCCCGAAACCGGGCGGCTGGCGAGTCCTGGTTTAACATGAGTGTGTACGGCGCTAAGGGAGGACGGGACGATCCTCCCTTTTCCTCCCTTAGGGCGGGGCTAGCCAATGGCTCTGGGAACCAATCAGCAGAGCTCACTGCGATGGTGAATACCAAATCAGAGTTTTGGGGGGCGGGTTGTCATCATGCAAGAATCTAACTTGTCATTCATAATAATTCCGCGTTCCAGAAAACTCGTGAGTCATTTACTTTTAATTAATTTTAGATTTGAAACTTGAGTTCTGACTTCAAAGCGTTCCAGGTGCATGACGCCAAACGTAAACAGAAAGCATGGCTGACAAGGTACTGTTTCTTTGGCTCGCGATTAGACAATTGACGTGATTTACGTGCATTACTGGTTTTACTTTATGATAGTATGTCTTATTTTAATTAAATACAGGTAAATATACTTTACACAAAAAAACGATTCTCCCTCAAAGCTCACTCAATTTCAATTCCGTTAGGTTTGTTCGATAGAACAAGCCACTGTGCATGAAACTGCTATTCCGATTTTCATCATAAATGGATTAATCGCTAAATATCAATTTTTCATCAAAACAATGATGAAACAATGATCTTCCTCCTCAGATCACAATCGGTTTCCATTCAGTATCGCTCAAATGACCCACTAATACGTGTCAACATTTATAGTGAGGCACTTTCCTTCCTCTCACCACCGCCAGCCGCCACTGAACCGCATGCTAATTAAGTGGCTGTGAAAACCACAGGGCGGAGCTCATTAGCATATTACAACGCCGCTCGTGACCCTTTAGGGCAGCGTTAAATGGTGTTCTGGACGCCGTTCTTTTGGCAGTTTGGACGGCGTTCTGAACGGCGTTTTGGCAGTTTGGACGGCTTTTGTCACATTTGCTACATGTCCTACTATCAATGCGCCTCAGACACCATATTATAGGAATATACGTAAAAAATAATGCGTTATGGTTTTGTATCCTGCCATTATACAGTATAAACATATAGCAATATTATAAACAATATAAACGCACAAAAAAATCAAATAAAAACCTAAATATAAAGCCTACTACAATTACGACAAAATTGTGTTGTGTGCACGTAGGCCTGTGCGAACAGTTTAACGGAACGAGCCGCGGAGATGAGGAAGGTAGGGCCCACGCACCACGTGACGTTGGAGTGGGGGGGCGGAGCTTCAAGTCGACGTCACGCGGGGAGGTTCTCTCTCTAGTCTAAAAAAACCAGTCCGAAAGCTTAACGCAGCACGCACGCAGCAGAACGACGGCGCCATGTGTCACGTAGTCCCACACGGCGGCGGCTTGTCCTAAAAACAAAAATGCCGCTGACGAACGACGACTGGCGCTGTCTATCCGAACCCGTGCGCTTGAATGGACATTATGTCGTGTTGTACTTATACGTATAAGTACCGGGGGAACTTCGCTACTACTACTCCTGTAGGTTCCGCGGTGCAGGGGATCATGTTGTTAGCGTCGTCCAGCGTAGCGTAGCGTAGCGTGGCGGGCAATGGAGCGTTTCCAAAGTTAACAGAGGGCGGCATGTTGAAGGATTGGAAATTAAAAGACGCAGTACCTTTAAAAAACGTTTGAAGCCGCGAATATGGAGGAGGAGGTGAAAAAGAAGGAGAAGAAGAAGAAAAGTGCGCTCGATTTGGAACGGGAACGGCAGAACTGTGAACTTTGCGGGAAAATGGAAAACCTGCTGAAGTGCGGTCGGTGCCGAAATTCCTTCTACTGCAGCAAGGAGCACCAAAAGCAGCACTGGAAGGAACACAAGCTCATATGCAAAGAGGCGGACAACACCTCCAACAACACCACCACCACCACCACGGTTCCCAAACAGAACACGAAAGAACCGGAGCGGACCGCGGACCGAGATGACCCGGAGCGGTCCAAACAAAAGAACCGAAGAGCCGAACTACCGGAGCCCAGCGGCGAGCGGATGAGGGGGTTCATCATCACCAACGCCGAGGGACCGGGGCTCGGCGACGACACACCGGGAGAGGAGGAGGGGGTTGTCTGCGGTGACGCCACCAAGCCGAACGGACAGACCAGGTCCCCCCCGCGGAAACTGGCCACGGAGTACATCATCCCGTGTATGAACCGACACGGCATCTGCGTGGTGGACCACTTCCTCGGCGCGGAGACCGGCGTGTGCGTCCTGGAGGACGTCAAAGCCCTGCACCAGACGGGCAGGTTCACGGACGGCCAGCTGGTCAGTCAAAAGAGTGACTCCACGAAGGACATCCGCGGGGACAAGATAGCGTGGATCGACGGGCAGGAGGCCGGCTGCGAGAAGATCCGCTTTCTGATGAGTCGGATGGACGACCTGGTCAGGCACTGTAACGGTAAACTGGGAAACTACACCATCAATGGAAGGACAAAAGTAAGTCTTAAGTAAAGCAGGTGTGTGGGGGAAGTCAACCCTCCCAGAGTCAGCTCATGGCATGGCTTATTCGTGCACTACTAATATGAACACACTGAAATCTGCAATAATGTGTGTATAAGTATACACATGGCTATTCTTTAATCGCATACGGTGTTGTCACACCATTCACACACGTTCTCATGTCCGCACGTGTTGCAACACATACTAACAACAACGGTAGTATACAGTACTACATACATACTACTAGTACTAACAGGACAGTTATAGTACTAACGGTTCAGTAGGCTACTATAACTATATAACCATTCAACATAAGAGCGGTCCTTTTCGCGTTGACGCGTGAATTTGAGTTGATAATAATAATATATGCATATGTGATGATATGCATCATGTCCGCAAATGTCATCTTTTGTACAGCGATTGCATGGGTTAAAGCTGGGTTAAAAGAATGCTTCCTAAAGTGCAGGAGAGCCCCTTTTTTTAGCTCTGATGCACGCTAACCTACTTTGTGAGACTAGGTGTGTGTGGTGCACTATGACATATGTTTGTGATTGTCGTCTCATAGCGGAAGAGGACTTCCTCTAACCCTTATGAGAGAAGGACATTGTAGCCCCCCCCCCCCCCCCCAAAGTCACCCTTATTCCGATGTCTCACTGTGAAGTCTGTAACATGATTTTGTTAATGGTATTTGACACATTGTTCTTTGAATGGAAGTGCTAGGTAAGTGGTCAGTGTTTTATAGTCGGGCTCTGTGTGCCGAGGCTGTGACCTGGGCAAGGACCAGCCTTCGGCCAGGCTTCCTGAGGTGAAGAGACACACTTTACTGGAACCGCTGTGGAGCTCCAGTGACGAGGAAGATGCCGTAGTCTTTGTTCCTGGCATAAGCACACCCTTTTCGCAATACTACCTTGTGTACGTGCCGTCCATAGTCTGATATAATCCTCCCATAACACACACACCTCTGCAAGCCTGTATGTGTGCCCCTCCCGAGCTTATGGGCGCTTGCAGTGACTGTGTCGATAAGGTAATGTTATAATTTAAAAAAACTAATCCTGCACGGATTACTTTATTATAACCCATAAGCACACCCTTTTCGCAATACTACCTTGTGTACGTGCCGTCCATAGTCTGATATACTCCTCCCATAACACACACACCTCTGCAAGCCTGTATGTGTGCCCCTCCCGAGGTTGTTATAATTAAAAAAAATATCTAGTTTATATTAAGTTATATTCTAGTTAATATTACTTTATTATACATGTTTTCATTAGGTTCCCCTTCATGCCAGGCAATTACATATTATGCACACTCATTACCACGCCTTTCTACCGAAGATGAGACGGATAAAACGTGTCCCTGGAGATTCAGGTGTCCCAGCAACAAGGTAGACCAAAAACAAACCAGTCAAGGTAAAGTATGCGTAGTATGCAGCTGACTATTTTGGACTGAGGATGTAATACAAATAAACCATATATTTACATATCTCCTAATTCTCTGACGGTGTATACATATTACACAACAACCCACTACAAATGATGTTGATTCCACCGTTTTTTTGGAGCACTACTTTGAAAACAATTCAGTTTCGTGCTTTGCCTCCTTGCATACTGCAGAACTATAATAAACACATGGTCCGGAACGTCACTTCCTTACCTACTACTACCCTTGTGGCCTTGGCAAACTCCTCTGGACTGAGACCAGGCAAAGCCAGCGTGACTTGCGCGAATGGAGAGCTGCCAGTATCAATAGTTCAAAGGGTTGCAAGGCATACACATACATACGTACATATATACACCCCACCAGAACACCAGAACAATCTGCTCAGCCAAAGAGAGGAAATAATAAATTGGGGCAATAGTTATTTGACACAATTGTCGCCACTGCCACCGTGCCATGATAACGTTGTGGGGTGTTGCAGGCTGTTTGTTCCCCCCAGTGCCATCTGCAGCCTTCAGAAATGCTCTGCCGATGACGACTGCATTGTTTTGTATCTAAACGGAAAATATTTGACTTTTACTAGACATGACATGGCCGGCTTGTGTTTACTCCGTTGGCGGCCATTAAAGGCCATTGTTCTACCGCGGCAATGAAGAACAAAAGCAGCAATGAACTAACCACTTTATTCCTACTGGTGTATCTCATGTCATTTAATTCCTTTCTAAATGTCTAGTTGGGCGCTTCGATCATTCCAATGAGGGGACTGCATGTAGCAGAACAAACTGTTAACCAACCATGTGAAACGAAAAACTAAAAAACAAGTTAGTTTTCCCTGAAGCCAAATTTCCGACAAGCTAAAACAACCTCTCCACCCCGGGTGCCCGGTTAGCTTCACTTGTCACTAGACCTGGCCAGTTTCAATCAGGAATACCAGGTTCATGGACAGTTTTTATCCACAGGCAGTGCACCTACTGAACTGCTAGGAGCTGCCACTATCATAACATTGTCATCCATATTACATTACATTGTCATACTTTTGGTGGACTTTCTGGACTCAACTGGACTTCAAATTTTTTTGTGTTTAGTGTTTTAGAAAATTCATACTGCAGGAGGGAATAGGGAGTGAGCATTCCATTGTACTTGTTGCATATGGCAAATTATAATCGGGTGCCTTGCTCAAGGGTACCCTGCCTCGGTTTTTCGGGGACTTAAAGTTCCCAAGCCAAGTCCTAACAGACTGAGCTACTGCCGCCCCCTGACTCCGTTCCTGAAGGAGTGCTGTAAGGGGGTCCTTTTTTGGGGTTTCGAGCAGCTACATGGATCTATTGATCTATCAGGTAGTAACTATGGTGGTGGAAGACCATCTTGACCGGCAGTTTGTTTATGTCTGAGATTATTCCTGGTCTGCAGATAGCAGACCAGATAACCAGCCTAGACTCCCGTCACTTCAAATCGTCAATGGCCTCGCCTTGCACCTATGACATGAAAGTGCATACTTGGTCACACGTGTGTATACTTAAACGACGTCTATCGCACCCCCTGCAGTGAAGTATTTTCTGATGTATAATGTGTGCTTCGGATCGTGTGTGTGTGTGTGTGTGTGTGTGTGTGTGTGTGTGTGTGTGTGTGTGTGTGTGTGTGTGTGTGTGTGTGTGTGTGTGTGTGTGTGTGTGTGTGTGTGTGTGTGTGTGTGTGTGTGTGTGTGTGTGTGTGTGTGTGTGTGTGTGTGTGTGTGTGTGTGTGTGTGTGTGTGTGTGTGTGTGTGTGTGTGTGTGTGTGTGTGTGTGTGTGTGCAGCATAACTCCTGACTGAGAGCAGAGGAATGTTAACTTGACTCTTTCGTCTGTTGAGATATGCCTTCACCCATGTGACTACTTGACCTAGTCCAAGAGCCAAAGCAGCAGTCCTCTTTATCTAAGTGGATTGCTACGTGGAGCTATTTTGAAAAGGCCTCATCAAGCACGCTCGTCTAGCTCAACATGTGTTTTTTTTATTTTTATTCATCAAGGTGAGACGTGCAATGATGTTAATCCAGGTTGAAAGGGTTTCACAAACGTCGACAGCCATAAGTAACCATGCATTTTCCTGCGATAGCCTACATTATCAGTTAAAGGGTAGCTCTGTGTGTGTATGTGCCTCCATTGTTCTGGTGTTGCAGTGAACTGAAAAATAACAGCTTGGCCGTTGGTTTTGGGGATTTCCTCTCTGTGCTGCACTGAGACACACACACACACACAAACACACACACCCCAAACCACTACTCCTATGGGGTCTCCTATACCCAACTGCTCTTATGGCCCCGCCCGATACAGAAGCCAATACTCTCACCATGATAACGGCATGCGGTCTTGGAGGTCATTGTGGGCCCAGGCTACTCTGGTGCGGTCAGGTTGAATCTCTTTAGTAGGCTGGTTATCCAGGATTCCAATGAACTCATCAGCTTAAAGTCCACAGACGTGTGTGTTCGCAAGTGCTCACACCGCAAGTGGATTAAGATGAGAATGAGGAATACAGTTGTATTTTGTGTGTGCGTGTGCGCTAACTACACCAACGCTCATGCTATCCTAGGTTTCTGTCCGGTGACTGATATGAGTCACTTCTCTGAACTACTTAAACCTACAGTCTGCATTTTCCGATGTTTGTTTGCAAGAAGGATCCTGTGTTCACCAGGGTTACGATGATATACAAAGTGTGTCTGTCACCTACCGCAGAAGGAAGAACAAATACAGTGGCCAGTGTCTGGAGGGTGCTCTTCAAGTGCTATTTCCTCTGCTACGGTGTGTTGTGTGCTCCATGACTGTGTCCTACAATGTAGAATTTGAACTAGATCCACCGAGGCCTGGGCACAATGTTGGGTGGGGCCTTCTGCAGACACGTCTCACTCTGGTTTTGTAGCAAGTAAATGGCTGGAAGAGCACATCATGCTACGGCAAGCAGGGGCAGAATTGACAGAAAAATCGGGTGGAATTGAAACGGGTGTCAAGCCGGGTCAGCCCCCCCCCCCCCCCCCCCCTATTCAGGGCAATGGAGGGACAAGGAAGAGAGCGCTGGCAACAGGAACACAGGGGGGGGTCAGGGGTGAAGGTAGTAAAACAAGGAAGTCCTCCAGCAGCACGAGGGAGGTGGTGGGGGGGGGGTTATTTAGTTTTATTTATATATTGTTTGATTGTTATAATAGTGTTTATTATAATAGTGTATAGAACATAGTATTGGGTTAGGCAATTCATACTGTGGGAGGGAATGGGGAGTAAGTATTCCATTGTAGTTGTTGTTGCAATTGGCAATTCAACTTCTTTACTCTTGAGAGAGGGTAGAGGCGGGGAAAGAGGGAGGGAGGGGAGGGAAAGAGAGAGGGAGGTGGGGGGGGAGAGACAGCAAGAGGGAGAGGGGGGAGGGAGAGAGTTGGGGGAGAGAGAGGTAGATCTTTTTTTTTTTTGGACCGGAAGAGGTCAGTTTAGAAGGCCCTGGGCCTCCGGGACAGTTCCGAGTGTTGAGCTGTTTCCCTCCACCTGTGTTTGTTAGCGCTGGTGCTTTAGTACCGTGGGAGGGGAATTGAATTGTTTATACTTTCTTTTTCTTTTCTTTTTTTTAAAGGAGTGACTCAGCAATAGTGGGGAGGAGGCTAAAGCGCTGTGATGAATCCAGCTAAAGGGCTGCCATGCTGAACTATGAAGCAACCCAAGCTGTAATGGAAAATGTGATTTTGCATTTTAAAGCCCCACGTGATTTACCAGACAACGATATGGTGCCACGACGCCCCCCCCCCCAAGTTAAGCAGTTCTACGCCAACTAGGGTTGATTAGCATTTAGCCTCAGGTCTCTGCTAGCGCGCTAAGCTGCTACATGGGTGGAGGTGGAGGTGGAGGGGGGGGTAGTTCAAGACAATTCCATAAGGATCTGACGCAGACACCAGAGTAGGTGTTGGCCCGACAGGATGTTGTACTCTATTTATAGTATATGTGGTTTGTATCGAGTCTATGCCGTTTGGTCACCCTACCGCTGGACACTGATCGGGACCGGGAGAGGCACGTCTATGATTGTGGTTATTTAAACGGTTCATTTAAATGGTTTAACAGTGTGGAGTTTAGGGTGACCAGGAAATTTGGTCAGGGGTGCATTGCATTTAGTTTAACTTTCTTCACATTAATGCATTATGTATTATTATTATTATTTTGAAAGCTGCACACCTCCAAATCTGCCAGCTGACGTCAAGGGTCCACGCCAAATCACATGGTGGTGGGTGTGTCCTCTCCAGCACTAGTGCCATCTTTGGGAGGTAGCTTGGTGGGGAGGGGAGGTGGACGGAGCAGCAGAGAGGATGTTGGAGCTGCTGGGTCAGTGCCAAAGGCTGAAGCTCTCCCACACCTTTTTGGTTATTCCCTTGAAACGCACACACACGCCCACATGTCTGAACCATACGTGCCTTGCCGACGGGGAGTAATGTGTTTACCCATCTCTGGCCTTTCAATAGTGTGTGTGTGTGTGTGTGTGTGTGTGAGAACACAAACCAATCTTCCACACGCTCTGCACGTAGCAAGACCATTAAAATACTGCTCTCTCTGGAGCGGGGCCAAGAGTCAAAGTTTACAGCAGTTCAAACTCTTCTCCTCTTCTTCTCCAATCCTCTCTCTCTCTCTCTCTCTCTCGCTCTTGCTCGCTCTTGCTCTGTCGTCTCACTCTCTCTCCAACTCGTGTGTTGCTTTTTTCTTTTTCTTTTTTTTTTCTCTCTTTACGCACTTCGTCACGTACGCCACGTGCGCACACACGGTTCACACACACACGTGCACGCGGACGGTTCTCTCACACACACACACACAGACGGTTCTCTCACACACACACACGCATGGACGGTTCTCTCACACACACACAGGCATGGACGGTTCTCTCTCTCACACACACACACAAGAGAGAGACGGCTTCACCGTGTAACGCCTGACAGGAACTCCTATGTCAGTTAGTGTGTTAGATGCTCACTCCCCCTAAATCCCCCAAACACCGCCATCCTATCCCTGCAGAGATCCTAGGCACCCAACCCTTTTGTGTAAGGGGCGATAGGGGGGGGGGGGGGGGGAGAAGGGGTTCAGTCTCCCAGGGTCACTGGAGCAAAACGCATCAGTGATTGAGTGGGGAGGTGGGTGGCCCGCAGTGACTCACGGCACTGTAAAGAGGCTCGAGCAACACGCGACTGACGCACGTGGCTCTGGAGAAATGCGTCAGGTGTCTGTGTGCGCCATGTGTACCGTCCTTTAGTGTGTGTGTGTGTTCCACCCCTGTCCATATGTTCAACAAGCCATGCATCTGCCTCTGAATAAAATCATGCGATTGGAAGGTCATTCGAGAGGACGTCAACATCTCAGACATGACGACCTCCATATGCATCGAAATATATAAAACACCCAGTCCATTAGTTGCATGGAGGCTTTGAAGCTGCCTACTTTTTGCTTAGTTTTCCTCATATTATTACATGCAAAAAGCAGTCACACACACACTTCGTTCTGGAGACCTCCGCTTAGGAGACTGCTCATAGACAGTGTTGTATAGTATGTATGTAAAGTATTGTACATAGTAAAGTGTTGTTTATAGAATTGTGAAGTACAGTATTGTAGGAGGGGGAGTAAGCGTTCCATTGTACTTAACGTAACGTAACAGATATTGCGATTGCAATATGATTCACTATAAGACGAAATTATCATTTTGCATCACAATTTAAATACGCTCTATCATGTGACTTTTGTTGGGGTCTGTACCAAACAAACGTGCTTTCTTGCATCTGGAGGGGCCAGGGGCGGGCATCTCTGCAGAAGTACAGTACTCGATTTATAATAGTCCTACACATTTACATATACACGCATGCACGCCCCCACCACTAACCACAAGTGACTCAAGTTGCATCCCGTTCACTTTCTCCCCTCGTGCGAGAGCACATACATGGGGGGGGATGCCCGTGCTCTCCACGTGTGCCAACTAGGTTCCTCCACGTCTAGAATGCTAAATGAAGTGCTCGCCCCCACCGTCTCCTCATGTGGTGTTTTCGGGCACGTGGGCCTGGCGGTTCACGGGCTGTTGTGTGAGGCGCGTGTCTGTTCATTCAGCCCCTGCTTCATTGTGTTTGTGTGTTTGTGGTTTCCTCTTCAGGCGATGGTGGCGTGCTACCCAGGCAACGGGACTGGATACGTGCGCCATGTGGATAACCCCAACGGAGACGGGCGCTGCGTCACCTGCATATATTACCTTAACAAAGATTGGGATGTCAAGGTAGGCGAATGATCCTGTCTGAAGTAATGTAATGTTTTATATCTATATCGGCCTCTGACCAGTCAAACGTTTTTACGACTTTTTTGGAAATCTCAATGTTCTGATCCAGATGCAAAAATCGTACTCCAGCCGTGCACCGTGACGTAGTAGGGGTGAGAACCAAGCCACCCATTTCACTAGTTTCACTAACAGGGAAAAACTGCATCCCAAAATATGAGGATGCATATGAGGATGTAGTGGGCGACAGTGTTTTGGCTGACTTTGGCTGATACTCAGGCGTATTTATACAAGCCAGAGTATCCGGCGGAAGAAATGTGAAATCTGAGAGAGGACCGGGCTGCGTCAGCCATGCAAGAGGATACAGCCACGCAGTTAGT
Organism: Muraenolepis orangiensis; assembly: GCA_027704905.1. NCBI lineage: Eukaryota > Metazoa > Chordata > Actinopteri > Gadiformes > Muraenolepididae > Muraenolepis > Muraenolepis orangiensis. The sequence goes on from CM051018.1 coordinate 10,355,782, forward strand.
CCAGAACTTGAGCTGCCGAGAGCAATCGGCGACTGGTGGCACTGAAATGACCCTACGATACCAACGGAAAGTGAATCATTTTTGGTTGGATGCTGTTGCCGACGACAACACGATGTATGAAAGTGGTCACATGGATAGAGGCGTGTTAGATACCTTCTTCAGGCTCCGAAGATGAATTGGAAAAGACGACCCCAGACGAAAGAGGGCCGAGAGGAAAGCCGACCATTGTATGGTCGGCTTTACTATGTGGAGTAATGCTGCTGAACTTCTATGCTGCCAACAGTGGACACTTTTACCTTGAAAGCTCGTTGGGGCTGATCTGGACTTTGTCTTGTCAAAGTCAGATGTGCAATATGCTAAACATTTATTTGCAAGTTGTGTAACGCGTATTGCTTTAAATAAAGGTGTGTGTGTGTGTGTGTGCTATCCCCCTCTCACATGCAAGTACAATGAGTTCACCCCTCCCCACAAGCCCTACCCCTTGCTGTAATAACCATAAGCTGTCATAACCTGGCTGTGATCAGACAGCTGAAAATGCATGAAGTCTTCTACTGTGGTTTGAAAACAATCAGCAGAAAGGCACTCAAATTGTATGAATGACCATTTCTGTGACAAGGCTGGCATAAAGTCTTAAACACATTCTCTGTCCATTGACGTTCACAAATCGGTTTGCAATTTCCCATCACCACTTGACCGTAGGGGTGTGTGTACAGATAACAGGCCATGTTGTAGTGCTGAAATTCATCTTCTGAATACAGGGGGTGGGACAAATGAGTGGCTGTCTTATTAACAAACAATTGATGTGACCAAGCGACCACAGCCGTGAGCAAGCGGGATGGAAGGACCCAGGCCGAGGTATGTGAATGCTGAGAGATTTCATAGAGCCTCACTCATAACCTCCAAACCTGCTTAGGCGGTTATTTAATTACAGGAAGGGCTAGTGTTGTTTTCTTTTAACGTGGTGGTGGATATATAGGGCGGTATGGAGCTCTGCCACCATCAGAGGACGGCCAGCCACTGGCGATCATTTTGGGGGAATTCCACACCAGGGCGTGAAGATGAATGAATGTAAGGGTCTATTCTCCATTGGCCTCTTGCCCGTCACGCTTCACAATGCCACGGGAGTGTTTCTTGGCCACTAGGGATTCATCTGCCTGAACTATCCTTGCCCTGATTTGGTAACACGGGTACCATACTGTACTACTGGCTATTCTTCAGTATTGTCTTTTGTCGTTGTTTGACAGCCCCATATTAGAATTAAGATCAATGCATAGTCAACTGTGTGTGTGTGTGAAAATAAAATCACATTAGTCGTGTATATGTTCAGACAAATTCATTCATTTTTTGACAATCGACGATAGGTAGGCAAGATTCAAAACACGCATGCACCTGTGATTGGCAGGTGAGATGGATTCCCCAAACCAATCAAGGAAGAGATGCCCCTCTCATACAGAGGCGGGCGCAGTCAACTCTAAACAGTTATTCTCACATTCTTACGCTCTCACTAATAACTGACAGATGGCTGTGCCATTTCAAAGAAATATCACAAATAGCTCTTAAATCTTACTACAGCAACTTTTATTTCCTGATTTATATATAACGTATGTGGAAGTATAATGCTGATTTGGATGTTCGTCATAGTAGGGCTTTTGTTCTGTATTTGTGGTTTTGTTTTGGAACTATTTACTTCTAGATATCTAACATTTATATTGTGACCGTAGTTGTGCCCTCACCCAATAGCGTCCTTAAATATTCCTCAACCTAAAGAAACGACAGGATGCATCACTGCAGTGGTTCCCAAACTGTGGGCCGCGCCCCCCCCTAACGGCTAGAGGGGGCAGAATTGTTTCTATTTAGATTTTCCGTTGCAGTTCTGTATTAATTACAGACTAATTTAAAAATAAATGTTGTAGGAGTGTGCAATGTGTCTGACAGCGTCTATGTGGGTGCATGTGGGGGGGGGGGGGCCTAATTAATTTTTATCTACAAAAGGGGGGCCCTGCAAAATAAGTTTGGAAATCACTGCTGTATAGAACTGTCACCTGGATACCATCGTGTCCATCAGAGGAACCACGTTGCGCTAGAATTTCCATGTTCAGTTGGTCCCACTATTTGAGCTATTCCGTCTGCTAATCACCTCCACTGCTCCAATCTCATCCCGTCATCCGCATCGAAACTATCGCCGATGACTACATCCGTAGCTATGATGAGGGTTAGTTTTGGCATAAGGGATTGTGATGTCCTTGGATGCTGCCTGGTGTTGCCAGCTGTCACGGAGCTTCCCCTCTGTCATAGTTTAAATGTTGTAAAGGGGTTACCGCACGCCTCGCGTAGCACAAGAACCGTCAACTTGCTACGTTAGCTGCGGGGTTCCGTTTCACACAAATTACATCGATAAAGCTAGCGCCGTCTGTGCGCCATATTGTCCCTGGCACTCAAAAGCAAAATGGTTAACCGCCTATCTCCCTTTGACCCTGCGGTGCTTTGTTATGGTATCAATGGCCTTGTCTGGGCTGAGGAATGGCCTCCGTGTCCTGTTAATGTTCGCCAAGCGGCGCTCTGGTATCAAGGGCTCACGCCAGGCTGTGCGTGAGAGGAGAGCGGGGGGGGGGGGGGTCTGTCATATCAGACCGTGCGAAGCTGGAATCTGCCGCGCTCGCCGCACTCTTTTTGCACTCTTTATCCCGCCCGGCACACGTTTTCCTGTGGCTTATTCTTCCCGATCCCTCCGCAGGAAGGCCATCCCCTTCCCTACGGCTTCCCTTCCTCTGTTCCACTCCCTGGGCCCCTCTCCCCCCCGCCCCCCGTCCCCCCTGTCCCCCTTGGTGCCGGGCCAGCCCTGCTCCTTTTGCACAACCGCTGTCACCACCCCCACGTTTACGATCCAGCAGGCTGTCGCGTGTGCACCCTGTGTCTTCTGAATTAACCCCGGCTCACCCGCCCGTCCCCTCCCAGTTCACCACCTGGTACTTTGTTTTATTCTCTCTTCATCATAATGCATGTTATCAATGTCTGTTTCGTACAATTACATACAAATACATCGTATTATGTACTGTTTGCGTAAAGTATTTAAGTTGAACTGTACGTCATGTTGCACTTGTGTCGTTGCACACTAGCGTCTGTCGCTCCTATCATGTGCACGTCACAGATGTTTGCAGACGCCAACTGCTGCAAAACGTTGAACTCCTTTAATGCTCTACAGGAATTATTCTCAACCCGTGGGTCGCAGAGGCCATTTTGGATGGGTCGCCGAGCATAACCCACACCTTAAGTCTCTAATAAGAATGAATGAAGTAATGTTAAATGTTTATTCATGTTTCAATGGCTTACTTTTTCATTGAGTTTGCCCTCGGTTGTTGCAGCTTTTGGTTCGCCAGTAAGCTTGTTAGTCAATTGTCTTTCATTATGTAGTATTGAAAGCCTCTCTCAATATTAGAGGTCAAAAGGTAAGATGCCAATGTCTTAGCTGGCTCTGTCATTCCTGGAAAATGAGAAATACATTAGTAAACAAAGCAAGCATCCTAATAGTATACATATATTGATACTATATAAGGCAAGGCCTCATTATCACACAGTAATATGGTTTGCTGACATTTCAGTGCGGAGAGCAGACAAAACACAACTTTGAGTACGATTGGTTTGAATGTTGAAGTGAGTTCTGGTTAGCTAGTTTGAGTAGTGCGAGTATGCCGGGTTGTTTATTTGTATAAACTACTATTTAAAGGAGAGTGCCCCTCTGAGAGTGCTTGTGAACAGGTCCCTGGGTGTCAGTAACTTTGATGTGTTGAGTGTTTCTTTATTAGTGCTTTAATCTGTTAGCTGTACATACTTGTGTAGGAACCAACCCAGCTATCCCCATGGATATTACAGTACTACTTTTGTTTTGTATTCGTCGTTGTTGTTTTTTCAAACCAGTATTGTTGAATACTATTCACTTCTAGCTTGTGGCCATTTATTTCATTTATATTGTGATGGTAGTTGTGTCCTCACCCGAGACCCAAGACTGTTAAAAATCAACAAAGAATCAAAACGAGCCATTAAAGTCAAATAATCTGCACCGTAGAAAGACGACGGACGCCGTTGGTACCCGTTGCCTGGAGACCAACGGTGTCAATCAGAGAGCGTACCACATAATGTTAAACTACCGTCTCATCTGCTGTTTTTTTGTCCCCCCCCTCCCCCGACCCCTGGCTCTGTCCCGGTGTTGTTTACACAAGGCTGTTTGAGGTTGTCTGACCGTGCTTCTGGCCTTCCAGGAACAGGGGGGCCTTCTCCGAATCTTCCCCGAGGGCAAAGCCCAGTTTGCGGACATCGAGCCCAAGTTCGACCGGCTGCTGCTGTTCTGGTCGGACCGGCGGAACCCCCACGAAGTGCAGCCGGCCCACTCCACCAGGTGGGCGCCGGAGGGGGGAGGAGGGGCTGTGTGTGGGGGGGCAGGGTCACCTTTTTACAATGACTCTTCCTCAATGCACTGCTCTTATGAGTGTTTTCTCGTCCAATCAGGTATGCCATTACCGTGTGGTATTTCGACGCGGATGAGCGCGCCAAGGCTAAAGAGAAATATCTAACAGGTAAAAACCCAAAAAGATATCTTTCAATTTGTTGTAGTTTAGTTCTTAGCTTGTCAGGGGTTTTTTTTTGCTGTTGTTTTTTTGGCATCATCTCAATGCAGCCACTCCCGTGTAACAAATAGGCACTTTGTTACGAGACTAATTATTTTTCCCCCGACTGTCCAGGTGCTGGGGAGAAAGGGGTGAAGGTTGAACTCAACAAACCCTCGGACCCCAGCTAGTGGTGGCTCGTGGCCCGCCCCCCCCCCCCCCCCCCCCCTCCTGCAAGATCCCTCAATCAAGTGCTCTGTCCTCAGAAGTGGCCTATAGCGAGCGAGGTGTGAGTGCGTGTGTGTGTGTGTGCGTGTGTGTGTGTGTGTGTATGTGCGTGCAGCGAATGGCATGCAATGCAGAGCGAACGACGCTGCAGGAGCGGATGTAGATGAGAAAAAGAAAAAGCCAACTAAATACAATCACAGTTTCTTTCTTCGTGTCGCCTGGGGGGGGGGACTCGGGCGACCCTGCTTGCTTTGATTGTGAAGACATTTTTACTAAGAGGAACAGTCAATTGCCTGTTTGATAGAACTTCTTTTGTCTCCTCACCTTTGGGGTGTTTTGCTGGGCTTTAAAGCTGAGAGAGACTCCACACACCGTAGTCAAGCCCGGACGGACAACTTTTGCTTTTCATGTTCTCCACGTTGGGGTTTCTTCGCAGTTTGATTATTTCAAGGTACAGTGTTCTGCATAAGATTGTTGTGTTGACGCTTTTCACATGGAATGAGCTGTGATAAGCTATGGTTTGATTGTACTTGAGTTTTTCAATAGGTTGAGTGAACGCAATTAAAAAGAAACACCTTTTTCTGACCGTTATGCTGCCTTTGTGTTGAGTTAATGTTGGGAGTAAAAACCCTGTTTCTCGTGCCAACCTCTTGTCATTCCCTAAATTAACTTTTGGTCCGAAAGCATGCTAGCATACAAAAGACGTTAAGAGAAAACCCATCCACCTGAAAGATCTCTCAAGCTTGCCAATGCGCCATTTACTGTTGCATACTGCCACCTGCTGGACACTCCTGATATCCTCTGGACTTAGTAAAACGCTATTTCTAAAGTGGCTTATAAGCAATATCATAAAAAAAATGACATAGTTAAGCTAACGGAAGACAAAATTTCATTTGTTGAGCTGTAGGGTTTGATATTGTACCGATATAAATTGTAATTTAGTCATGAACCCAACATTTCTTTCCAAATCTGAGGGAGAAATGAGAATATAAAAACTCAACGTATCTTCACAGCGATGTTACAATGTGCGATTATCAAATGTGTTTCATTGGGATAGTGCGACATGGGTTATATTGGGCTACTTTAAAATGTTTAGCCTTGCACTTTAATGTACATCATCAAAGGTAAGACTTCCTTATGGTTACTTATGACACTCAAGGTTGGTTCGCAATCAGACCATAAAGATGGCTCTCAACTTGTGCTTAACAGCGAAGTATTTCCAAATGAGTTGCATTTTTGTCTTTGCTGAAATGTAAGGGGGGAAAAAAAGTTTTTATGTATATATTTTTTTACACTTAAATGTGATTTGTTTGGTCCAAAACGTTACTGTCCTATCCTACAAATTCCATTACTTATAATTGTTTGGATCAAAGCCAAATGTTGGATTTAATTTAACGGCCTAGCTGTCAATTCCATGGCTGTGATGCCTTGGTAAAAAATGGTAAACAATGAATATATGTCACAATTCATTACTTACAGAGCAATAGAAAGTGAACTTTAATCATGCCTAATATGGAGGATGAACCCTACAGCACAAACCCATAGTCTGACCATACTGTTTATTTTGCTATAATGTAGGACTACAATTCATGGTTGGTACAGAAAAAACTATATAATATACACCGTTTAAGTTATCGGCTTGTAGATTAACTCGTTTTCTGTGACTTGCAATGTCCTCTTTTACACAAGTCCAATATTCATGTTAAGAATGGACAGATATACATTGAATAAAACTCCCTTTATTACTCATTAAACCTATATTATATAAACAATAATCACAGTTTATGTATCAATGTAAAATACATTTTATAATGGAACACATTTCACAAAAGACCCAAACACAGAAATATATTAGATATTTGGCAAACACTACGCAAAAAACAAAGGCGGAATAGCTATACTTCCTTTACCATAGTGTTCAAGTTAATGTCCCGATTAAAGGATATGAAATATATTTGTATAAAAAACTCTGTTAGCTCTTGTTTGTAGACAAAATAGAACACACACAAAGATGTGTAAAGTCCAGGTTGACACTCCCCCGGTATTTGTGCCTCTGTTTGTCTCCAAGGTGAGTCGGTCATGTGCAATAACAGTGGATTCCTGGTAGGGCAGTTGTGCGGTTGATCAATAGGGGTTCAGCTCCTCTGGGGGCGGAGCCAGGAACGGAGGCTCCTCCCCCCCAGTGTAGGCAGTGATGCTGCCGCTTTGGCTCCCCCAATCGTAGCCATCGACAGTCAGACTGAGTGAGAGAGAGAGAGAGAGAGAGAGAGAGAGAGAGAGACTAGGTCAAATCTCCAAGGTCTTTCTTCCAGTCATGACATGATGTGAGTTACTCCAAGATTTAGTTGAAAATCCTTGTGTTAAATAAAGTGTTCTTTTATTAGATAAGATCACATTGTGTATACGTTGCTTATAAAATATATATGCAATCCACAATACAAATTATATATGCAACAAAAAGGTCAGGAGGTAATAGACAAGGGGCAGGATAGTCTAGCTAGCTGTTAGAGTATTTTGACTACCAGCTGAAAGGTTCTGGGTTCGAACCCCCACGTCCACAGTCCACCTGTAGGAGTCCTTGAGCGGTATTTATATACTGTATATATACTTACCTGTGTATATATATATATATATACCTATATCTGCACATATCTCATACCTACTCTATAAGTTGTACCTCTGGCCAGTATGGCCACCATAGTATACTACACTCTATCTCTGTACATAAGTATACTGTATACACACCAGTTTTATATTTGTATATACCTAGTAGACAGTTTTTATACCTAGTAGACTGTTTCTACATCCCATTTAACCACTGTACATTGTATATAACAATGCAGTTTACTGTTACATTTGCACGTCTGGTTAGATGCCAACTTATTTTTGCGGTACTGCACTTGTGCTGTGCAATGATCTAATCTAATCTAATCTATATCTCTCAAATGAACTGCACCGCTGAATCTTAAGACTAAATAGAAACCACGGGTGATATTGTGCGACGCAGTCTTGGTGGGACTAGCCTTGGTCCCGGGTTTACCTGGGCTGGATGCTTGGTGGAATAATGCTCCAGGCCAGGTCATCGTCACTGTCGTAGCGCCGCGGGTTGTCGAAGAAGTACGCCCTGGAGGAGAACACGCGGCCGGGGAGACCTGGACCGCTCTGTAAGCCCAACGTATGGAAAGAGAAGGTACACTGAATTCATTTATATATTTTTTCATTTTAAATTCCATTGAATGAACTATAGGGATGGGATAACCCCTACACTCTGGTTAGTCAATCAATGTCCATAGCGATCTTAAACTGAAATGATATCATATAATTAATAATAATAACATCTCTAATATACTTATTATGAATTGCTTTTCCGGATGTTGTTATAAATACGTTGCACGTTATCATACATACGACCACTATTGACGGCAGCTAAATGATGGAGCTCAAACAAAATAGGGGCTTTTAAATCTAGTATTAAGAAATAACCTGAGACTCAGCTCATGGTACGGGAAACACATGGCGACCCCTTACCCTATCCTGTGCCGGCCGTCGGACTCTGAAGAAATAGACCACCAGAGACGTGGGCAGGAGCTCCCACACAAACAGGACCACCCCAAACACCACGTAGCCCGCGTCGCCAAGTGTCGACCGCAGATCTGCCTGCACAAAAATCATCCAAGATTCAATATTCAAGATTTGTATTTGCCATTTGCAACAATGGGATGCATACTCCCCATCCCCCCCCCCCCCCCCCCCCTGAGTATGAATTTCTTAAACACAATACTATAAAAATACTATACACAATAAAAATGAACATAAAAAGAACAATAAAGTGAATGATGGATGATATGTATTGAATTGTGCAAAAATATTGAAAAGCATAGTGCAGTAACCGTAATGAGTCCTCGACTCATTACGGTCCAGCTTTCAAAAGTATGATAGTGTAATGTTAATGACTATGTTATAATAGTGGCAGCACTCCTAGCAGTTCAGTAGGTGCACTGCCTGTGGATAAAAATCCAGCGGATTATTGCACAACAGGAGCACTGGCAGTAACATAATGCAAACACATATTCCTATGCTTTTATATTAATAAAACATACATTTTGCTGGGATATAGACAACCCAACATCCCCACTGTCTTGTACACATCTTCCTGTTCACATTCAGCTGTTTGATTTATTTTAGGTTTTACCAGTGATGATAAACCACAGCTGAACCATCGAACAGAAAACAGCACATCCTTCTCCTATTGCTATCTATTTTAGTACTGTGACGACCCTCTCGTCTGCTGGTTTGTCTATCTGTGCTGGGAGCCAGTGGGTGGAGCTGAGGGGGTGGTCAGCTGATGTGTGGTACTTTGACCACCCCGCCACTTGCAGTCACTTCAGATACACGCAATAAAAAGCAGGTAGGGGTTGGGCATCTTGCTCAAGGAACTAGTACTTCTATGGTCCAGTTCTGGGAAACAGTTTGACTCCCCTATTCCAACCGTTACCTCATTTTCCTTTTTACTGTCGATAATGGTTAGATTTTTTTAGTGTCTACATGTCTACTACTCCTGTATACTCATGTGTATAGACATATTTTCTTTATTTTTATTGTTTTCCATTTCTTCTTTTATTGCTGATGGCCATAGGGTAATCAGGGAGCAATGGGTAATGACCGAAAGGACGAGATTGCGAATACAAGCGGCCAAAATGAGTTTCCTCAGGAGGCCTCAGTAGAGCCGCTGCTCCTTCGCGTAGAAAGGAGCCAGTTGAGGTGGTTCGGGCATCTAGTAAGGATGCTTCCTGGTCGCCTCCCGAGGGAGGTTTTCCAGGCACATCCAACTGGGAAGAGACCACGGGGCAGACCGAGGTACAGGTGGGGTGATTACATCTCCACACTGGCCTGGGAACGCCTCGGGATCCCCCAGTCAGAGCTGGTCCATGTTGCCAGGGAGAGGGATGTTTGGAGTCCCCTGCTGAAGCTGCTACCTCCGCGACCCGATTACGGATAAGCGGGAGAAGATGGATGGATGGATTTCTTCTTTTATTCTACTACTGTCCCACACTTTTCCCATCCAGGATCAATGAAGTACTATGGTAATTGTGTGTATGAGCTTCCTTTAAGCATCTTCCTTTAAGTCGTCTGATACCTGGTCAGAGACGTTGTACCAGTCGTAGTCGAAGGAGTTGATGGTGTTGTTGGACAGGGCGAGGACCACCAGGTTGTAGCAGGCCCTGGACGTGTACAGCAGGATGACCGTGGCTCCTATCATTGTCACCTGGCACACAGATGTCCCCTGCACACACACATTCTCACACACACACACACACACACACACACACACACACACACACACACACACACACACACACACACACACACACACACACACACACACACACACACACACACACACACACACACACAGATCAGTTTTAAAATCTCTAAATCTGGAGGATTAAATCCTCTTTAATGGTCACATACATGTTCACACACAGTGACATTAGTTTCTCTGCATTTAACCCATCCTAGTATTATGAGCAGTGGGCAGCTATAGTATATACAGCACCCGGGGAGCAGTGTAGGGGTCTGGTGCCTTGCTCAAGGGCACCTCGGCAGTGCCCAGTTGTTTCGGGGACTTAAACTGGCGACCTTCTAGTTCCGCGAGCCAAGTCCTGACAGTAGCTCGGCAGTAGCTTGTGTAAACACACAGATCAGTCAATCAATATTCAATATTCACTAGCGACTCTAAAATAACACCAGCTAGCAATGTACTTTGTAGTGGTACTTAAGCATTTCAGAGAAAATATAGCAAATTTTTAATAATTAATTGATAATTGAGGAGCATATTGGAATGACTCCACAGTTTTCGCTTGCTTATACGGCTGATCAGCCAAATGATGGAGCTGAAGCTTAAACATGCTGTTCACTAAGGAAAGCTATTGTGCAAATGACATATGTTGTATGCATGTTCTAGGGAGAACCTCTCAGTGTCATCACAACAACAAAAACCTGCATTTCATCTCCCCCCCGGCTATTTTCACCTTGGACTCCAGGTAAATGTTGGCCAGGGACATCTTGGCGATCCTGTACAGACACGCCGAGAGGGAGACGGCGCACAGGACGAAGAGCGTGTCGTTGATGGTCACCCGCACCAGCACCACGGTCCGAGGGTTGGCTGACGACATCCTGACCAGCAGGGCACAGGCCAGGTTGACCAGCAGGAAGAGCAGGCTGATGAACAGGAAGACCAGGTAGAGAGGAAGCCTGTCGGGGGCACAGAGTCGCCCGTCATCAGTCAGTGCTGGGCCACTACTCTCACTGCCACGCACATCACAGTAGCTCCTTGTCTAACGGACACACAAATGAACACATGTTTCTAAGGTGTGTGGTTCTACATGAGTGTGTACAGTGAGTGTCCCGCACTGGGCTCGAACTCACGACCTACGGCAGGAGAGCCGGCGCTCTTACGCGAGAAGCTATAAAGCCCATGGGCTCTATAGCTTCATCTCTAGAACGTCTTTTAGGCGTCGGGGAGTGAGGTTTACCACTGCACCGCGCCACCTGCTGGCGTCCGTTACATACACACATGTTGGCACCCGATGCTAACGTATGTATTACCCTATATTGCCCTAATGGGATACGTTTGCAAAGAAAATGAATGGATGGGTGGATGGATGTTTACAATCACAATTAACAGGTAACTAACAGCTTTAGGACTGTGATCCCACATCATCAGCAGGGTTAGACTGACCCTGTCTGACGTACCAAGGGCTGAATCACAGTCTAAGACACAGTGTGCCCTTTTTCTTTTAGCAGCGAGAGGGCATGACGCAGCTGCCAACCCCCCTACGTCTATCTCTGTGTCAAACTAATCGCAAAGGGAGCCAAGGAGAGAACGTTCCACAGCACCATCGATTTAAGAAGAAGCCACGTAAAGGACTTCCAAATACCACCAAGTGATAGTTATGATTTGGTTCAGTGAAGTTGTTCAGGACCCTTTTGTGAAGCGGTTGATGTTACATAGTCGGCCTATGCGCATGCACAAATGCACACCGTAACCTAGATACTGACGGGGGGGGGGGGGGGACAGGCATACCTGTATCTCAAAAGCTCTGGTGCATATTTGGACTTTGCTTTGAAAACAACCTGTGAGGAAGAAATGAAAAGAAAAAGGGGATTCAATGAGAACGGCATCGTGCTTATGTTATTTAAAGCCTGTTTCACTTCCCTCTTCTGAAGACCCGAGCAGCCAAATCAGTGATTAAAAATGGATGTAACGCACGGCTGCTAGATACTACAGCACTAAACCGAAACCCTCCTGTGAGTACCTGCCAGATCGACCCAAATCAGAAGACAGGAATAGGTGTCTTGTGACTTGTTTTTTTTGTTGTAAATAACACACACTTCCATGGACAGATAAATAGTCAGTGGTCCATCCTAATTGCACCAATAGCTTGCCTTAGCTTTTAATCTTGTCCAACTTTGAGTGTTAATATTGTGTAATATTGAGATGGACTGTCCGTTTCGGTCTGTCTGACACCCTCATATTAGTACATTAGCAGTGGCTGGTTATCAGTTTTAACTTCATTCAGAAAAAAACTCACTTAACGAATGGATACACAAATGGATATGGTCAGTACTCCATAGGAGTGACGTTGCATTTCCACACAGTACGGTCAGTGAGTGCCACGGCCCACACTGACCACACTCACCTGTGCAAAGTAGAGGTTCATGAGGCAGAGGGTGAAGAACTGCAGGCAGACGGGGCAGCAGTAGAGCAGCCAGAAGGGGAAGGGTCCCAGCGTGTTGGCCCTCACAAAGTCCTGGAAGTAGAAGGAGAAGAGGACGGTGCGCAGGGCCGACCACAGCAGGCACAGGAACAGGAAGACCGTCTGGTAGCTGAGGCGCTTATGGCCGTAGCGCAGCACCAGCCAGAGCTGCGCGTACACGCAGACGAACAGCAGCGAGTAGAAGATGGTGTAGGCCACCGTCAGCCCCAGCGTCACGTAGGTGGGCACCGCCGGGCTGAGGGTGGGGGGAGGCAGGGCTCCGCCGCTGGGGGCCGGCGGCCACGGCTGGGTCGTCCTCTCCCTGTCGGAGTACTCCATGGCTAGCAGCTCACCCCGGGAGTAAGGGAGGGTTGGGGGGTGGGGGGGCGGAATGAAGGGGAGGTGGGTAGGAAGGCGCTAATGTAGAGGAGAGGGGGTCTCTGAGCTGCCGCTTCTGCCTCTAACCCCCCCCCCCCCCTGCCTCTATCCCCACCTCTTACTGCCGGCAGATCTGCACGCTGCAGCTACTCCCAGGGAGGCGACGCAGAATGACAGTTCAAACAATCCAGAAAGGCACAGGGTAGGGAGGGAGCGAGGGAAGGGAAGGGAAGGGAAGGAGGGAGAAAAACGACAGTAGGAGGGGGGTAGGGGGGTGTGTCAGGAGCAGGGAGAATAGAAGAGCAGGAGAGGAGAGGAGGAAGAGAAGCACTGCTGGAGCCGGGTGCTGAGGCACATGATCGTGCGCTGGAGAGAGAGAGAGAGAGAGAGAGAGAGAGAGAGAGAGAGAGAGAGAGAGAGAGAGAGAGAGAGAGAGAGAGAGAGAGAGAGAGAGAGAGAGAGAGAGAGAGAGACAGAGAGACAGAGAGACAGAGAGACGGAGAGAGAGAGAGTGAGAGAGAGCGGCTCGTCAGCAGCCGTGGGCAGGAAGCTGCATTGTGCTGAAGCTGGAGCCGAGAGACAGAGAGAGCGGGAGAGAGAGAGAGAGAGAGAGCGTATAAGCACAACCCCCCGCCTTGTCCTCCTCCTCCTCCCATCCCTGACGCTGGGCTGTACGCATCAGCTGACGCACTCTGCTGTACCTTTTAACCCTCTCCTGGAGGTTCCCACAGTCTGAGAGAGAGAGAGAGAGAGAGAGGAGAGAGAGAGAGAGAGAGGAGAGAGAGAGAGAGAGAGAGAGAGAGAGAGGCACTTTGTCCAACCCAGGCCACTGCAGACAAGGTCGTCGTGGATGAGAAACGACCAGTAAACCCAGAAGACTGACATCCTCCCCTCTTTTGTTTCACCTCTAGGGGCACTGTTGCAAAAGAAAATAATGTAAATTGAAATGGGATACATACACAACAGTATAACAACTAAAATAGTATTTATTTGCTATTTTACAAATGCCATGCAAGATGCAAGATTTGTATTGGCCATGCTCACTGCCCATTCACTCCCGCAGTATGAATTTCTAAAACTACTACTATAAAATGTCAAATCAATCTCGTTTTTTTCCGAGAATATAAAATAGTGAAGCTGAAAATCGAAATCAAAATGAATAATCAAATGTTTGAGTTTTAAGCACGTGATTTTACCATGTTAAGATTTTCTCCCGCCCCAATAAATCCAGTTCAAGCTCATTTTGGTTTGGAGTGATGTGACCACCATGGGAGCCATGAGGAACAAGTCCTCTCCCACTCCCCTTTGAACCCCTGCTGCAACATTTGTCCTACTCTGCACCACCCAAGTCAAACTGTTGCTCTTTTCCCAGCAAAATCACTTTTGACGGATGGGTGGGTGGGTGGGTTTAGGTATGGGTTATGTAGGTAATAAGTATGCAAATATATAAATAGTTCTGGGATAGGAGGGATAGATAGTTGGTTGAGCAATAGGAACAAGGACAAGGAACATGCCCTAGAGGCCTATCCTTGATATTATTGTTCATTACTTAATGTGTAGATTTATTTTTTTCGCTAATATTTGTGAACAGTGCATTTACTAAATTGGTGTAGCTGTATGATGGCAAATGCCAGCTATATATCTGAATCCTGTAAAAAGCATGTCATGTCAAATGTCTTTTTAAGTAAACAATCTTAATTTTCCTCCTTGCAGTCGACTGGATCACGAAGGAAACAACCAAAGGGGAGAGAAATGGGATCCAGTGGACAATGTGGGAGCAATTAGACGACCTGGACTTTGCGGATGACATTGCCCTTCTCTCTCACACACATATGCAAATGCGGGAGAAGACAGACGGCAAAATTGGGACTTAACACCAAACACAACAAAGACACAGGCGATGAAGACCCATTCAAGGAGCAGCAAACCCCATCCTCATACACGGCGCCCCCCCTAGAGGAAGTGGAGGCATTCACATACCTAGGAAGTGTGATGGACACCACAGGAGGGACAGACGCGGACATAAAGAGCAGGATTAACAAAGCCAGGGTTATGTTTAAATAATCTCCAAAACCGTCTCAACTAACACCAATCTACGCATCTTCAACTCCAATGTGAAACAAACAACAACCAGACTGCAAACATTCATCAACAACTGCCTCAGGAGGATCCTGAACATCTGGTGGACGAACAAAGTCAGGAATGTGGACCTGTGGGAGAGAACTGGACAGGATCCCATTGACCTACAGATCCTAAAAAGAAAGTGGAGCTGGATAGGACACACTCTCAGGAAATCAGCCAACAACATCACCAGACAAGCCCTAAAGTGGAACCCACAAGGGAAGAGAAAAAGAGGTCGCCCCAAGAACAGTTGGAGGAGGGATGTCCACGCAGAGATGTCTTTGAGGGCAAAACTGGGGAGACCTTGAAAAACTTGCCCCCAACCGAGTGAGATGGAAGACATTCGTCAATGGCCTATGCTCCCTGGAGGAGCCAAGGGCTTAACTAACTAATCTTCATTTTAAAATCCTTAATTCTACCACTAGGTGGCACTAGAGTTCGGTTTTTGACTTAAGGATACAGGATCTCCGTCGTTTTTTCCTTTTTCTTCTTTGTTGCTCTTCTCTTGACCCAAAACAAAATATCATGAAATGTCCCATGTAATATTCAATGTGTAATCCAAACTGAGAAACGGTGTAGGCCTCATGCTTGTATCTCTGGATTACTGTATTAATGTATTTCAACACGAGGCGGTCAAGCAAACAAATGGAGCCATACTAATGAGAGACTATCACAATTCAAACAGTGGGCCTCGATCCTCACGTGGCATCTCTCCAATTAGTGTATGGAAATTAGTGTATCCAATTAGTGTATCCTTTATGTAATTTTCAATTGACGGGGCCATGGAGCGTTTTTCCGCCACTTGGCACCCAATACACTCATTGCTGGAACTTCATAAAACAATTGTCGCTAGATGACGTACCCCACAGTTGTTTATTAATTAATAGGTTACCTGCCCATCCTTTTCGTGTAGATGTTCACATAACGGTCAACGTTACACTGGTATCTCCTATTATCCCTAAAATGGGATTTGCCGAGATTAAGTTTTGCTTCATTCCATTGATCTGCTTCAATGCTGTTCCACTACTACTACTACTACTACTACTACTACTACAGTAGACGCACTAGTAGAGAAGAGTGCACCCGAATAATCCCGTCAAATGTTAAAGAAGTCTTGCCGTCTCTCATAGTCTCCTCCCACCCCCCCCAACCCCTCTCCCTCTCTCCTCCTCATCATCTGGTTTTCCCACTTTTTATAGGAGCAACAATCCGCGCCCCTCACAACAACTCCGCCCCGTGCCCGACCCCCTTCCTTCCAGAACCTCCACCCTCCCTCCCTCTCTCCTCCTCGGTGCTGGTGGTGGAGCCAAAGGCGCCACTCACCACACACTCACTCACTCTTTGGTTGGTTGGTTGGTTGACCTCTCCTCCGGCTTTAAGAGAAGCCCCAGCAGCCCCATCTCCAGCAGCGTTCTTTTCCATCAAACACGACGATACGATGGGAGGAGGTCCGGAGAGACGGGGTGCCCCCTGGCTTCTGTGCGCCACCCTGGTGGTGACGCTGGTGAGCCGGGCGCGGTGCGTACCCACCAGGGGGGAGCTCTTCCTCCCGTTCGGGCCGAGCCGGGACCAGCTGCTGGAGCCCGGGGACGACCGGACGCACGGGCTGGCCCTGGACAAACCGCTGTTGTTCCACGACGGGTCCTTCAATAAAGTCTTTGTAAGTGTATTGGGATTTTTAAGTCTTTAGTCTTAAGTCTAATTTAAGTGATTGTGTCTGTGTCTGTGATCATTAGGCATGTTATACGTCACCGGTCGTTTTTATGACGTCAGTGATCACAACCAATGCATGTTGATAATTAAAAATATATATATATTACAATATATATTACATATATATGTAATATAATTACATATATATATGTATTACAATATATATATATATATCAAATATATATATATATATATATATATATATATATATATATATATATATATATATATTGTAAATCCGGTGCATTCTTGGTCCATCGTGTTGTTTGAACTATAGGCTACTCTGTTTTATTGCCCGGGGTTATCGTTCCTCTCTCTGTTTGACCATGGGGGCCAAAGTACTAAAAACATCTTATTTTGCAATATATCCCAAAGCATATATAGGGCCTCTCAATGAAAGTCGATTATGTTCGGTCATCTTAATTCGAAAACAAAGTTTTTTTTAATCTCTACAACCAATATCCTATAATAGTGTGATTGATCATGAAACTTTGTTTAGAAAATCTGGTAAATGAAGACATAAGACGCACGTTACATGCAACGCATTAGTAACACACGCACAAGTAGTGAGTTACGATGAAGCCTCGTGCTGTTGGTGCAATAGTGATGAACAATTGTCCATATAGGGATATATTAAATCTGTGTTTTCATTGTATCTTAGGTCATCCAGAGTCCCTTTAATATATGTGAAAACAACTGACTTGAACAGGAACGTAGGAACACGTCTCTGTCCAAGTGTCCTGGTACATGTTTACCCATCGTGGTGACAGTATGAGCATATACATGTTGCCAACAGAGAAATATTTAATAAACGTTATATCCAAAGTGAGTCGGGGTGTATTGTGCACTAGTGCATGGAAGGGAAGCTGTGTGCTGTCTACTCTGCAGCGATCATTATGGTCTGTCGAGTCTTGTAGTCTTGTTTAATGATCAGGCCAAGCAACACCAGTGGATGTCCTAATATGGCCATGTGGGGAACAGTAATATCTTCAGTTATGGGGTCAATAATGACGTTGTATCCTTCTTGTGATTCGGATTAAGTGCGTAGTGCGTAGTATGAACCTGTACACATGAAAACACCCAGTGCTCAGATGTTTTACTTCAGTACAAGTAGTAAGACCACACTGCAGAAATACTCTGTTACAAGTAAAAGTGCTTGAAGAAGTACTTTTTTACTTTTACAAGTACCTCAAATGTGTACTACAGTGTAGTACAGTGCTTGAATCAATGTACTTTGTTACTTTCCACCACTGCAAATACCTACATCTTGTCTAGTGGCCAGATGTGACATTGCTTTTCCTAGTACTGTCTCGCTTTTTGGCAGGAAGTGGCTGTGGTGAAGATTATTGTGCAATCTGTAGGATCTCTGGGTTTGGGCTAAGGACAGGAAACGGTATACAAGTGGTTCTCCAGCTTTTTCCCAGCGTTGCTTTGGAAGTATAATATAAATAACTGTGTGTGTGTGTGTGTGTGTGTGTGTGTGGTGTGTGTGTTTTATAAATATTTACAGGAACCTATTCATTCATTGAAATGATTTAACAACTCTGCATGAGTTCATGAAGGACTTTATGGGGGACAAAAAAAACACACAAATCACATCTTCTGTGTTTGTTCATTAGCGACTTTTGTGGGCCGCTGGAGCTGCCCTAAATCATTAGTGTAATGAGTTTGGAGCAAGAGATCAAAGAGGTCCCCCCCCCAAAAAACACACAGGCACTGTGTTCACCTCCACAACGAGGAGGGGAGCCTGCATGTGTTATTTCAGTTCTGTTGGAATGAGTCTGTGAAAGCCATTAGGTCATCACGGTCCACCGCGTCCCACCGACCCCCAGGCTGCTAACTGAAACTACTACTATGTATTTATATAATATGTACATTCTGTTGTACATTTTGTAATTTAATTCTAATTCAATTATTATCAATTGTAATTTGTAATTTCGCACATCTTCAGAGCTGGCGAAAAACATTTTATTTACCTTATTATACATATACATCTGACAAATAAACCAAATCGGAATCGGAAATCGGAATCTGAAACCGGTCTTCGTTTTTTCCAGATCAGCACCAATGGCTTCATTGCCACAGCCCAGCCGCCCTCCCAGTCGTCGTACCTCACAGCAGGCAGCACGCCTCCAACGTTCGGCATGATCGCCGCTCTGCTGGGCGACCTGGACACCAGCGACGGCGTCGGCAAAGTGTTCTTCCGGCAGGACACCAGCCCGGCTGTCCTGCGGCAGGCGGCCGACTACGTCAACAGGGCCTTCCCGGAGGACGACGAGGTGGATCCCACCCATGTGGTGGTGGTGACCTGGGTGGATGTTGCCACCCACGAACCCCCGAGCAGAGGGGATGGCGTGGACAAGAAGGTAACATTCGCTCTGTGGGAGTCTGTGGGACTACCCTCCCCCCTCCCCCCTTTCCCCCCCAGAGAGAAAGAGGGTGGTTCTAACTGAACCAAACTCACCGATTGATTTATACTCCATATATTTCATCATACAGAGAAACACCTTCCAGCTTGTGATCGCATCCCTGGAGACAGCCTCTTACGCAATTGTGCTTTATGAGAGGGGCGGCGTGCAGTTCTTCTCCACGCCAGTAGGGGATGAAAGTGTGACCTTGCAAGCTGGCTTCAGCAAGGGTATGGTCCCGCACTTCTTTTATTCCAGCCAGGGGCCCTACTACCGCATCACTTCTGATGAGGCCTCTGTCAGGGCTCTCCCAGAGTAAGTGTTACGAGCACTGCAGGCTGCGTCATTCTCAAATGGAAGATTTGGTTAGTAAAGAAATGTAAGATTGTGTATGAAGAATTCCAACCTGTTCCGCCCTCCTAGGGAAACCAACGCGGGCGTGCGAGGTGTCTATGTGTACGAGATCGGGACTTCGCCCTACTTCTCCAACGTGGCCCCGGGTGAGGTCACCGACCTACCGACCGAGAGGCCCCAGCAGTTGGTCCCTGAGCCCGAGAGGACCGGGTACGACGCGGGGCAGCAGGTGGTGGAACCGTCACCCGGGCTCCAGCCCAACTATCATCCGGAGAACCCCCAAGTGGTGGTGGTGGAGGATGACGGGGACATCGACGAAGACGGTGGGTCTACGAGAACCAGGGGCGATTGGGAGCGGCAGTAACTCAGTCTGTTGGGACTTGGAACCGGAAGGTCACCGGTTCAAGTTCCCAAAACACCTGGGCTGCACTGCCGAGGTGCCCTTGAGCAAGGCACCAGACATCCTACACACTGCTCCCCGGGCAGCTGTATATACAATAGCTGATACCGACTGCTCCTTATACTACGATGGGTTAAATGGAGAGAAACTAATTTTACTGTGTGTGTGTGACCAATAAAGACGATTCAATCCTCCAGATTTAGATTCAGATTTAGAATTAGATGATTATGTCGATTATGTCTCTGACCTGCTGGTGACTTTCGCATTTGTCCCGTTGGTTCCCTCTGCCCGCAGTGTTCCAGTACAACTCTCAGACATGTGCCGTCGGTAGAAGCAACTGCGGGCCGTTCGCCGAGTGCCGTGACTACTCCACCGGATACTGCTGCCACTGTACGCCCGGTTTCTATGGCAACGGAAAACAGTGTGTGGCGGAGGGTGAGGATGCTTATTCTATGCGCTTGTTCCACGTGTGTGTCTTGAGGCGTGTTGGCGTGACGTCAAGATGACATCTCACGTTTGGCTCTGTTCACCCGCAGGGAAACACCAGAGGATCAACGGGAAGGTGCAAGGAAAGGTTTACGTGGGCCACTCCCCCTCGCCGGTGGAGTTCAGCAACAACGACCTCCACTCATATGTGGTGGTGAACGACGGGCGCTCCTACGTGGCCATCAGTGACATCCCCGACAACCTGGGGCCCTCGCTCCAGCCGCTGTCGGCCTTGGGCGGAGTCATCGGATGGGCCTTCGCCCTGGAACAGCCCGGCTTCAAGAATGGCTTCAGGATCGTGGGTGAGGGAAATATTGTCAATCACAATTGACCGAACCATTTGAATGTGTGGCTGCTTTGCCGCTAGAAGGACAGTATCATTATTTGCTTCAATCATTGAATCATTGCTTCAAGCATTTTTTTCATTAAATTCAAGAAGCATGCAACTGTTGATGCGCCATGCTGAAAAGCACAGCTCGCCTCGGGGAGCAAACAGCTGCCCCTTAGCTCACATGCCTCAGGAAGGATCCTCCCTATATTACCTCATCGCTGAGAACAGGGATGAAGGGAGAGGAAGTGTGTGTGTGTGTGTGTGTATGCAGAGGGGGAGGGAGTGGGGGAGGTGGGGTCACAGTTCATTCAGAGCGTTTGAGGTATGTTTTTCTTGACGTTTTTCCTTCTTCCTCCTCTGCAGGAGGGGAGTTCACGAGGCAGGCCGAGGTGACCTTTCAGCCGGGGAACGAGAAGCTGACCATCATCCAGGAATTCAAAGGCATCGACGAGCACGACCACCTGGTGGTGAGCACCACGCTGGAAGGCCGGGTCCCAGAGCTGCCGCTCGGGGCGTCAGTACAGCTTGAAAAATACTCTGAGATCTACCAGTACTCAAACAACCGTAAGACACAAGAGTCGTGGCAACATAAATGGATGCATGGATGCATGCAACAAGTTTAACTCGTCAGGCATTTTATTTGGCAGTATATTAAATATGTATATATTATATATGTGTACACATATATATGTGTGTATAAAAAAATCGATAATATATTTGGGATATATTATAGATTTGATAGATTGTGGATTTAGATTGTGTTGAGACAAAACAAATGACAAATGTTTTATACATGTTTGCTTCAATCTGTTTTACTCTCTTGTGTGCGATCTGTTAAGGCTGTTAGACGTGACCCTGTGTTCTCAAGACACTTTTGAATCATGGCTGAACCTCTCACATTGGTACAGGGGGGGAGATACAGAGCAAAGCAGGGAAAGCATACCCATGTCTTGTCTTTGTTAACCACATCTGTCCTACTGTCCTCGTCAGTCATCACCTCGTCCTCAACGCGGGACTACGTGGTCAACGTGCCCGAGGCCGCGGCCGAGACCAGGACCTACCAGTGGCGCCAAACCATCACCTTCCACAGCTGTCAGCACGACGGGACTTCCAGGGACACAAAACCCACCCAGATGCTCAACGTGGACCAGGTCTTCGTCATGTAC
Source organism: Muraenolepis orangiensis (assembly GCA_027704905.1). Lineage (NCBI taxonomy): Eukaryota > Metazoa > Chordata > Actinopteri > Gadiformes > Muraenolepididae > Muraenolepis > Muraenolepis orangiensis. The sequence continues at coordinate 10,377,728 of CM051018.1, forward strand.
GACTCCAACAATCAGCTCATCCGCTACGCCATGAGCAACAAGATCGCAGATGTCAACGGTGAGGTCACGCAGGTTATTCCCGTCCCCCTGTGTGGGCTTCCTGTTTTGGCATCCTTTCCCTTCCTTCCTGCGTGTACTAGCATTCCACACCCTGGCCCAGACAGCACATGTGGGACTATTCTGTCCCACACTTGATAGCCTGATTGATTGCTTGCAGTGATTGGGAAGGAAAGGCCAGCAGCAGTCATTATCTATACGGCTCATGGTCGACCGCTGTGGACCAAGTGAAACACTGTCCATAACCCGCCCCCCCCCCCTCTCCGCCCTCGTGTCTTGTGTCTTCTGGACCTAGGAGGGGAACCTGAGGAGAACCCCTGCTTCACCGGGAGACACGGCTGCGACACAAACGCTGTCTGCCGACCAGCCCAGGCCGCCGAGTTCACCTGCGAATGTGCGGTCGGCTTCGACGGCGACGGTCGCACATGCTACGGTACAACACTCACAAAATACAGTACTAGCCGTTTTGAAGGGGAAAGATATACGATTCGATTTTTCATGGGAAATGCCATGTATCTGTAAGGGGCAATCGTTTAATTAGCCATTAGACACAAATAGTCATTCCTTCCTTCCTGGGAAGCTGGCAATTAGCAAGAGGGCGAGCTTAGCCTAAACACAGCCACTGTTGTACTGCGCCACATGGTTCCAGACCAAACATTTGATTCAAGGACAGCGTGTCCAGTTCCCTGCCCACTCTGGAGCTTTTACTTTGAAGAGGGATCAGGCAGGAACTGCTGTAGGGCACGAAGAAGAGGAGGAGAAAAGAGGGATGTTTTTCATGTTCCATAAAGATAGGTTCTCGAGATTGTTGTAATTAGGAAAAACTGAAACCGCCTTCTGTGAACCTTAGGAAGCGGCATCAGAAAAAAGATAATAGTACAGAAGATAATGTTGACGGCTGTTGTCTCCATGTATGCCTACCAGACATCGACGAATGCAGAACCATCCCTAACATCTGTGACCAGAATGCCATCTGCAACAACCAGCCTGGAACTTTCCGTTGTGAATGTCACGAAGGCTATCACTTTGCCAATGATGGACACGCGTGCCTCGGTAAGTGGCATGTATGCCTCGCTAAGTACAAACACAAGTCAGCAGTGGGTTAACATATACAAACAAACACAGGTAATACATAAACGGCAGTATAAGGCGTAAAACCATTATTTATCACGAATGGAGAGTTATCAAGGGCTATGATTAGTAATATGACATAGTGGTGTTGGACTAGTACCATGGAAAGAATAATGAGGGTGCAGGTCCAACAAAGCAGCAGGTGTGTGTTTGTGTTTGTGTGTGTGTGTGTGTGTGTGTGTGTGTGTGTGTGTGTGTGTGTGTGTGTGTGTGTGTGTGTGTGTGTTCATGCAAGCCTCTTGTCCAGCATTTCTTACTTTCTGTAGCAACCTTCCTAATGCTTTGCAATCCACTAGTGGACGGCTCACCGTTGGTAGCTCTGAGAGGTTGTGTTATAATGTGTTTGATACATTAGATCAGGACAGGTTTTGCTAAATGTTTACATTGCCAGTATATGTGTTGGAGTCAAGAGATTCCAGATTCAAGAATTGTATTGCGCATTACATTGGAATGCTTATTCCCCATTCCCTCCGAAAGTCCAATGAGAACACAGAATGATTAAATAAGGAGCATAATGTGAATGTGTATTATTTGTATATGCCATAGACTTCCTCCCTCAGACTTGTATCAGCCTTACGGTCCTTTGAGGATTATTTTTGTCAAATCAAAGATCCTAAACTTCATCGTACTTATAAATTGGAGCTATTCAGTTCCTTCGAATGGCTCACCTGGTTTGACGTGTCATCCTTCCCTTCCCCTTTTTGGTTCTTTGTTTCCGTAGAAGTCAGCCGACCGGTCAACCACTGTGAAGAAGGGTCGCATGTGTGCGACATCCCTGACCGCGCTGAGTGCAGCTATACCGGAGGCTCCGCCTACATCTGCTCCTGTCTGCCAGGATACATAGGCGATGGAAAAGTGTGTCAAGGTACGCCATGAGGGTACACACACACTTTACAAATACAACACGCTGGCTGCATTTGACAAACTGTTTACTGTATACAGTTTATTTTAGTGAGTACAATCAGTTCTGTTCTTCCACATTCCACAACCTTGGGAACATAGCTGTTAAACCATAAGACCGGGGGAGCTGAGCGTAGATTGGTTATGCATCTGGACCGAACAGTAGGACATGAAACACAGCAGATGGTGAATGCATATGCTTCACACACACACACACACACACACACACACACACACACACACACACACACACACACTCATGAGAAAACCCATTCATATTTTCCATTCTCTCTATCCTTTTCTCCACGTCCCTCCGGTCCTTCTGTCTTGTACACAACCGCTATCTGCTCAAATCAGCCGGTACACTAATACGCGCGGTACACTACACGGTGACCTTCAACAGCCCGCTAACCCCTAAACTCAGCGAAGACTCACCAGTTGACTAGATGTTTCAGAGTGGACCTCTGCTGACACTCAGCGCCCACAGAGTCTCCTCTGTGTAGCTTGCGTCTTGAAGTTTAAGTCTTGAACACTTGTGCCCAAAGACACAGATGAATGTCAGCCTGATAGCTGCCACCGGGACGCTGTCTGCTACAACACCCAGGGATCCTTCACCTGCCAGTGCAGGCCAGGTTTCATTGGAGACGGCTTCCAATGCATCTCAGGTGAGACTCTTGGAAGGTAACCTCCCCCCCCCCCCTCCCCCCTTCTGCCCCTTCGGTCAGTGAGAGACTTAATCTGTATTAATGAATATGAGGTTAATGTAAGGGTCAAACTTATTGAATAAGATATAAGGAGGCCCTGCACTGTCTCTCAACCCACCGAGGGGCCCCCTGGGCTGAACAAGGTTGAAGACCCCTGTTCTAAGAAAATGGGTATTTCGAGTAGTAGTTTCTTCTAGTCTTATTTATTCACTGGATTTCTATATATTCCCCAGAGACGACAAAGACTCCGTGCGAGGCCCACCGAGACAGTCTGCTGGGGGCCACAGAGTACGGGCCGCGGGGGCCCCGGCCGGTCGGCAACTTTGTCCCCAAGTGCACGGACCTCGGCGCCTACACGCCGGTCCAGTGTCACGACAGCACGGGACACTGCTGGTGTGTGGACCACCGCGGACAAGAGATCCCCGGGACACGGTCCGGCCCAGGACAAAGACCGTCTTGTGAGTGACGTCTCACAGTATGGTTCACAACAAAAGACAGTTTGACTTACACTTAAATACGAACAGCGTTGACAATGTTGGAAAGAGCCCATGTTAGGGTAAATATGAGACGTTATTCTGCACACTAGACTGCTTTAAACATGGTGTACTTTGATCTTTTTTTTATTAGGGCTGCAGTAAGTGGATTCTGTGTGTCTTTAATGTTTTCATGCTTTTGGATGTCACACGTTGATGGAAAATAAGTGTTGGATTTGCCACCCCTCATTTTACCGCTGGACGTCCGCTAGGTCTCGACCACGCCGGACCACAGCCCCCTGTGCGGCCCACCCCCCGTCCAGATGTCTACCCGCTTCCAATAGGAACCCACCTGCTGTTCGCCCAGAACGGCAGAATAGACCATGTCCCCCTGGAGGGCTACGACATGAAGCCAGACCAGGCCAAGACCGTCCTCCATCTCCCTGTGGGTTTGGCACATTGTTTGTTTCCCAACCTGTTGTTCACATCGTGTGAGCAACAACTGTGGTCTGCTTGAGAAGCGTATGTGGTGATTTATTGGATGGTTAGTTTGTTTGTTGATGTTTGGATGTTTGGACTTCTATCAAATGGGTGAAATGTATGTATATGCTGAAGATTCAGTGCGTTCCTCATTGTCATGTTAAAAGCCATGGCTGTTGATTAAGGATGTTTGGTTATGTCTAATGTGTGTAATGTGACCTTAGAAACTGTTCTCGAACTGTTTTGAGCTTTGCGCAGAAAAAAAGCGAATCTGTAATGCTTCTTACTTTAAGCGTACGGCTAGCGTATTAAATGTGAATTCATCGTGAGCCAAAGGAAGAGCGCTAACTTGTAGGTATTTCTCAACATACTGGAGAAAGCAACTACATCCCACTGTGTTGAAATGAGAGTCGTTTGCACATGTTGTCAGCTTACTCAAGTTTGCTAACCAGCTTTGCGTTTCCCCTTGCTGCCCCATGCTCTGGGAGGGAGGGAGGCTTGTGCTTTATGGGAGACACATGTTGACTTTCTTGCTAATTGCTAACATCGGCACAACACCCTGGAACTGCATTTCATGTCGCACAGATTCCCCAAGACCAGCTGGCTCTAGTTTTTGTGGAGCTGTCGAGTCTCCATAATCTGGGGGTTGTGCTTGTTTCTTGGCCTGTTTTGTTTGTTTTGAACTGTGTCTAGACGTTAATGTCTGAAAATATGCAGACCCATCTGTGTTTTACCGTTTTTACCTCTTCAAACAAAACCTAACTTCAAAGACGATTGGGTTGTTGACCTCTCCGCAGGGTAAGGTAATCGTCGGGGTGGCCTACGACTGCGTGGACAAGATGGTCTACTGGACTGAAATCAGCCCGTCTTCCATTAACAAGGCCAACGTACAAGGAGGAGAGACCATTCCGGTCATCGAGTTAGGTGGGTTCCTTCAGTTTGAAAAACCATATACGTTTTACTTTCTTGCTTTACACACTTTATGCTCCCATTAACGCCAAAGCATGTTTAGATACATTTAGCCATTGCTCGTGAAGTGAGAGTGAGTGATGGCCTCTTTACCATTACCATTACCATTACCATTGCCTCTGACTCCCTCAACAGGAGTGACCAGCCCAGAGGGAATTGCCGTAGACCACCTGGGTCGTACGATATTCTGGACAGATTCCAGCACCGAGCGGATTGAAGTAGCCTCTATGGACGGCTCTCAACGCCGGGTCATCGTAGACTCGGACCTTGTGAACCCTCGCGCCATCATCGCTGACCCCCCAAACGGGTGAGTCTTTCCATGTGTTGTATTTAACCATGCTTTGAAACCAATGCTTTGCTTTGACTTTCTCCCAATTAAAAGCATCTCAACCAACTACTCTCATGTCATATTCCTTCCCAAGAAACCTCTATTGGACCGACTGGGATCGCAACGGCCCCAAGATTGAAACCTCATACATGGACGGGACCAATAGACGAGTGTTGGTGAAGGATAATCTTCGCCTTCCAAACGGCTTGACCTATGAGCCCCACAGCTCTCTGCTGTGTTGGGCAGATGCAGGTAGCTTTCAGTACACATTCAATACCAAGGCTGTTAACTAAATTGCCCACATGCCACCCATGAATTGCCCAAAGCATGTTTCTTCCTCTCATCTTTGATGCCATAGACTTTCACTGTTGCCCAAAAGCATTTTGGCAGGAGAGAAAACAGTGTTGCATTTAAATGTTAGCGTGTGATATGTGAGCTTGTAGTAAGAAAAACACAGAACAACACTGGCCTTCTACAAGGAAACAACACCAGAAATTGTCCCATAACTGAAGAACTGTCTCTTGCTCGTAGGAACACACATCATGGAGTGCATGAACCCGGGACGAGGAGACCGCAGAAAGATGACTGAGGGGATCAAGTACCCTTTCGGCATGACTTCTTATGGAAAGAACATTTACTACACAGACTGGGATAGGTAGGCTCCATCGCCGAGTTTTTTTGTCGCCCAAATTACTTATTCTGTCCCACAAACAAAATGAATTACTTTTTTTTTTTTGTACATTCTTAACTTTACGGTTTAGACGGTCCGAGACAGTGGTATGCGGGAATGTATATATATATGTGGATATATTAGCATACGCCGGCGTGGGATACAGAGGGGTCAAAGGGGTCAACCTCCCAACACCAGACCAAAAGAAAAAGGTTCAGGCTGTTCTCTCCCGAGCTCGGGTGCCTTTCCCCCTCCATGTGCTCCATGTTTGTGGAGCCTGACCACGGAGAGAGGGTGCCAGGCGTAAGAGAGGGTCAAACAGGCAGCTTTTAAAAGTGACAGCTGCTTGCCATTTTTCAGCCTCTTGAGTGCCTGTGAGTGACCTGTCCGGGATCTCCTTCTCTCTGATCTCCCCATGGGGATTTTGCCTGGCAACAAATAGCCATTGGGCGGCAGGATAGCTCAGTCTGTTGGGAACCGAAAGGACGCCGGTTCAAGTCCCCGAAACCCCTGGGGACTGCCGAGGTGCCCTTGAGCGAGGCACCAGACTCCCTACACTTATACTGGGATGGGTTAAATTCAGAGACACTCATTTCACTGTGTGTGTACATGTATGTGACCAATAAAGAGGATTCAATCCTCCAGATTTGTGTGTGTGTGTGTGTCTCTCTCTCTCTCTCTCTCTCTCTCTCTCTCTCTCTCTCTCTCTCTCTCTCTCTCTCTCTCTCTCTCTCTCTCTCTCTCTCTCTCTCTCTCTCTCTGTTACTCTGTAGTTGTGTCTGTTTGTTTGTGTCTTCCGTAATGGGGAGCCTAAGCAATTCCTAAGCACTAAGAGCTAAATTAACTCTTAACTTCCCTCCTCTCTTCTTCCCCTCCCCCCCCCGGTGTGCGGGCGTGACGTCTCGGCCTCTCGATGACTGAACTGTTTCCGTTGATTATGTTTACGTTAGGTTTGCGCTGGTTGCGGTGGACACCCAGAGCGGCCGCGAGTTATCCGAGTACATGCCTCTCAAACGCACCAGGCTGTACGGAATCACCACGGCGTACGCCCAGTGTCTTGCCGGTACGCACTCTTAACTACTACACAGCCTTCACACACTTAATACTTACTGACTGTTTCCTGTTTGTATGTATGTTGTACACCCCTCATTCAAGATTCAAGAGGTTTTTTATTGGCCATTTGCAACAAGTACAATGGAATGCTTACTCCCCATTCCCTCACTCCAGTATGAATATCTACAACAATACTATACTATACTACACTTTGCAATACTATACTACACTTTGCAATACTATACTATACTTAACAATACTATACTATAAACAACACTATATACTTCCTACGATATGCTACACTATATACTTTAAACAACACTATATACTAAACTATAGACTATACTATACATTATAAACACTATACTATAACGATACTATACACAATGAGAATAACAATAAAGTCACTGATGGATGATACAGTATATAGCAAAAAGGCATTTTAAAAGCATTTTAAAGTGCCAGTAGTGCAGCATCATCATGAATACAGTGCAGTACAGTGCAGTTTGAGTGCAGTAACTGCAATGAGTCCAGAAAGTCTAGCAAAAGTAGTATGACAATGTAATATTGGTGACAATGTTATGATAGATGGTGATATATCATGTTTACAAAGCAGTGTGTTCTGTTTGCACTGTCTGTGATTGGAGCGTTTCTCTATGATTCGTAGTCCAGTCCAAAGAGTGTTTTTCTTAGAAATGCTGTCAGGTCCTGGTTAGATTTGTGGGTAACCCCGGCCTCTGGCTCATCAACTATCGCTAATGCTAAGAGGTTCCCAGCATGGGAACCCGAAGCTCCACCGTGAACCCCTCCGAGTTCAATCGAGACCCTGTAGCGGGTGCGTTACAGTTCCAGGAGGAATTTCCAAGAATTTATTTTAAGGGATTCGCCTCCAACCCCTCCACCCCTCCACCCCCACCCCACGAGATAAGAAGGACCCAAATCCAGGGAATGCATAGCCATGGGGCCCTCCCAACATCTGGAGTCTACTACGTCTCACCCAACTATGTGTATCTGTTGAGGAGCGGCTCTTGCCTTGTTCTTGTGTATGAAACCCCGAGCTCCCCCCCCAGTTTTCGGGTGGGCTGCGTCGTGTCTTCACCATTATTTTGATTCAATTCTATGTTGTTCTTGTTTCCCCCACCAGGACAAAACTACTGTGCTGTGAACAACGGAGGATGCACACACCTCTGTTTAGCCACGCCAAACGGACGCTCCTGCTTGTGCCCCGGCGATGGGGCCAGCGTGGGCTGTGTAGAGAGGAGGCAGTGAGAGAGAGAGAGAGAGAGAGAGAGAGAGAGAGAGAGAGAGAGAGAGAGAGAGAGAGAGAGAGAGAGAGAGAGAGAGAGAGAGAGAGAGAGAGAGAGAGAGAGAGAGAGAGGTGGAAATGTAGGAAAATAAGAAGTCACAAAGTGTTCTTATGTGTGAAAATGCTGAAAATGACACTCAGAGGTGGTTGAGTGTGCCTTTTTATCAGTGTAAAGTAATACCGACAGTAAAAACTAAAACTAAATACAGCAACGTAATTCCTCTGCCTTTATGAATATATATAAATGCCTATCAGAATTGTAAATATATATACACATTTTGTGGACATCGTTTTATATTAGTGCACATAATCTAAGGGGAAGAACAATTACAGGGATATAGAATATTTAAATGTGAAATCCATTACAGCAATAAATTACATGATTATTATTGTTTTTATACATACTTTTACATACTGTAACAGTGTTATGTTGTGGCACATTTGGGTTATCTAATTGGCAATAAAATCAGAATAAAACTGAACTGAGTTTACATTCTGGGAAGTGAATAAAAGAAAAGTTTCACGTTTGTCCGTCTCTGAATGAATAAACAGCGCCACCGTGTGGCGTGTAGCTGAAGTCACCGATGCACCATTAACGTGGCTGTTTGAACCGCGTCCAATGCCCGTTGTTATTGTAAATATTTCCGATTGTAACCGAAATGTTGATCTAAGTACATGTTTAAATGAAACCTGATCCAGTATCCAGTGTGTACACATTTTTTAGAGGACATCAAACCATAGCTGAATATGTCGAGAAAGTCTATTTTGTTTATTTATGAGTAAATAAACATAATATATATAATATACATATTATTAGAATAAAACCGCATAAGCAACATTCCGTAAACTTATTTTTACAGGTCAATTTAATATATTGAATACAATCATCGTTGTAACGTTGTAAAATAGGTACTTATTTGTATTTGTATTTATTTCATAAAAAGCATGAGGTGTGATGTTTAATAAGTTGGACTGATGGTTTTACAAAGTGATTATTATGGGCTAAACCATCCTGAACCTTTGAACTGCATAAAGGCAGGTGAGAAAAGAGAACAGGCTAAAAGCGAAATATGTTTTGGTTGTTTCATTAAAACAATATTTCATTATTTATTTATTTTTAATATATGTATATGTATATATTTTAATCTTCAACTGTTGATAGAACTGCATATCCCTGCTCACTACCTGCTGTACATACATGTACGTATGTATATTATCCTGTTTTTAATTATTGCATCGCATACCCCTGATCACTACCTGTTAAATACTTGTATATTTACCTGTATATATAATATATAGACCTATTATTATGCACATATCTCACACATACTCTATAAGTAATCTTATAACTGTTTATATACCTAGTAGACTGTCTTTTAGCAACTGTAAACTGTAAATGATATATTACCATGCACTTTACTGCAACATTGGCACTCTGGTTAGATGCCAAATTATTTTCGCTGTACTGTACTTGAGCTGTGCAATGACAATATATTTGAATCTAATCTAATCTAATCCAATCTAATCTTATCTAATGTTTGGACAATTGTACAGAGGCCACAGCCATGGGCCTATATACTAACAGCTTACTTTAGGGTTAATAGACACAGGCGCACAATATTAAGTTGTGTTTATATTTAATTTATCAGTATACATATATGAGTACTTTACTTTTCAATGTGTACGCGGTTAAGACAATATAGATATAGGGTCATTTAGGTTCCCGCATCTGCTTCTTCCTCTTCTTCTTCTTAGCTGCAGCATCCTTTTCAAGCCACTCGTGGTAAAGTCCAAATGTCCTGGTTTTATTTTTTCAGAGTAAAAGTTTTTATTTACACAATTGAAACAACTGTAAGTAACAACTGTAAAACATAAGTCTATATTATATATATATATTAAGTAAAAAAACATAAGTAGAAAAAAATAAATAAATAAATAAATATATATATATATATATATAAGTATAAATAAATAAATAAATAAATAAATAAATATACTAGGAGCAAATACTCATACACCTCGCACTATTTACACGTTATAGTATATATATGTATGTATAATATTCTATAAATTATACATACAATCAAATAACGCAAATAGAAAGAAACAACGTGGAAGACCCTGGAACGACAGACAGATCAACTTGCAGGTGTAAGTAACATGCGGCCATTGAAGAAAATAACACGATCGGCTTTTAGTTTGAAAGCTTTCAGTTCTCAACCGGAAGTTGTATTATGGCAGCCCGCTTTTACTTTGGTGTACCGTTTTATTGACAGATAGATAGGCTACAGCTATGGTCTTCGTTTCGGTTTAGTTTGGACCAGTTGTGTTTGCAACAACGCTGTTATTGTAAAGATTGTGTGTGTGACCAAACAATCCCCCCCAGCTCTGTACATTGGGACATCAGTCTGAGGTATCATCGATATGTTTGAGTGCGCCGATAGTGTATGAAGTATCGATATGCTGTCATGCTAGCCATTGACAGTTGCGTTATGTTTGTGTTGTTGCTCTGCAGACGCCGAATAGTCAAATAGGCAACAACAACAACAACAAACAACAAAAAGGCTTCTCCCTAGAAACACAAAGAATAACATTATAGGATGTGCTGGTCTAAATGACTTTTCGGGGACGCTTTCGTAACGTTTTGGGATGATCGGATGAGGAGAGGACCGACCGGTGATGGGTGACTGTGATGAGCGCCTGTCCTCCCAAGCTGTCTGCAGCATGGCCAGTCCGCTCCACGACGACCTGTCCTTTGCATGGGAGAAGTATATGGACTGTCGACTACAGGGAGCAGATCTACAGGTAGGTGCACATGCATGTGTGCATGCATGTGTGTTAGACACCCATTGGAAATTAAACTGTTTTTGTATTTGTGCTGCATGGGACTTGCTTTGTTTGTTGTGTTGTGTGTGTGTGACTGGAGACCTATCCAATCTGAAAGGAAATAACAATGAGGTTTTATGTGGAAATGGAACTTCTGCGTCAATGTGAACAATACGAATAGAGGCCATTGGCCAAGTTCACACACACACACACACACACACACACACACACACACACACACACACACACACACACACACACACACACACACACACAGTTAGTGAACTCATTTCAGGATCATGGGACTGGGATTAGGACCAGACTGCAGGAGCATTTTGGATCTGACTCACACTCAGTCTTGCTGTAAAGGTATGACTTTGTTATTCACTATGGAGCCATTTGTCTCGGTTTTGTTTCTGGGAAAGTACTGCTCAATTTATAATATCATAATAAGGCTTTTAGGATGCCAATTTTGTAGGCTAACTGTGACTTGGGCACACCTGTATTCTGCACAACATCTGGCTTATCAGATGTACTATTCTCCCAGTAGTGCCTAGTAGTACAGAGCCAAGCCTCCCTTACTATAGGTTATTTGGTGTGATACAATCAACTGTGGCAACTGTGGATATTTGAATGGAACCTCAGATAGTCATAAGCTGTTTGAGCCCCTGGCGTGCAGCCATCGTCATGAAATGCCAGCCTACAATTTACACATTCCCATGTACGATTCCACATATTACGGCAGATTATTTTGAACAAAATATCATGATCATGATATTTCTTCATTAATAATTGCGTTATACATTTACTTTTACACATTTTATCGGTATCCAAAAATTGCAGTTCCTGCAATTTGGATATTGCACTTGGCCTTATTGTGACTTTCGATGAATTGTTCTAATATTTATCATGGAGACACTGTGTAAGTAACTGTGTAACTGCATTCTCGAATAGCTCAGTGAAGGCATGAGCCTAATTGGTAAAATTGGGAATTTCCCCATCACAGAGAAGTGCTTCCTGGACGATGTGTCACCTTTTACAGAGCTTTTTAGCTGGCACCATGGAATATGTTTTATGCACAACCTGTACAGTAATGAAACGATGCAGAGGAACATTTCATCTTTGTCGTCTTAGCTGTCTCTGTGTCTTTCTTCTTTATTTTGTGCAAACAGCTGAAGGCCTACGTAATATCGGTCAGTTTACACATCATTATATTCAGTGGGTTGTGACCTTTAGGAGTGTTGTTTTGAGGGACAATTGAGACCATGGTTTGAAGCTGGATAACCTGGCTTAGGTCTTGTGAGTAAAAAGTCACTTATTTTTTTACTGTTGTGTGTGTTTGATACTTGAACATTTGCCTGTCTTTACATCTTTTAACAACTACACATTTTGTTTGTGAAACAATCGCCAAAAAAGAAGAAGATGGTTTGGGGAAGTTTTTAGTATGTCCAATTGACTGCAATACTTCTGCTTTCACTGTTCTGCTGTCTACAGTGTTGTTTTGTCTTGTAAAGCCTAGTCCCTGGTACTTGGCTTCCCATCTGCGTTATACCACAGTGGATTCGCTAGTAACAACTAGCTAGTAACAGTGAATAATAACAGTGAATAAAAGTTTTCTCAGTTCCCTCTGCAGTGGTTAACCTCTCATCCCTGGCCAGTGTGAAGCAGACCCAGGTCTCCAGATACTCCCCGGTGATTGGCTGATCACCGTCGCGTTCTCACGTGAGGGGGAAATCAAGCGATGTGAGATGTTGTTGTGTGAAGAAAGTGAGTTGGAACTCGGCCTCACAGATTCTGAGGAAATGTACAACGTTAGGGGCCTCCCCCATGATGCTCATCAGCCGAAAACAAACCCAACCAAAAAAAAGTGTTGCATAACCAACGCACCCATGCCCTCCTCCCCACCTCCGGTCACGAGGACAGTAGCACCTCTTGATGCTCACCGCTCGGCCCAGACGCAGAGGTAGTTCTGGCCCATTAGCTGTGAGCGGATCCATGCATAATGTGCCTGTGTGGTTCTGTGACTCAGCAATCATTACCAGGTTTGTCGTTTTTTTAGCACTCAGTCTGTGTGTGTGGTTGTTGTGTGGGAGGGGGTCTGATCTTTAAAAAGTTTAGGCATGTCTCAATTCAACCACGTAACCTTCACGCTTGCTAAGAGGCGGGGTTTGGGGGGGGGAAGTTGTACCACAGATCGGGTGAAGATCAGCTACGTGTTAAGGACAGCATCGTCAGCGCTCTCTATCTTCTTGCTTCTCTCTCTTTAATTTTCAACCATTCACACGCAGTCTCTGAAAATAAAGCAGCTTCAACAATAACAAGAGATACAGCCCACATCCCATGGCGTTTCAGGTCAGAAATGGGATGGGATTTGTTCCGTAAGTGCGAGGACCGCAATCTGGGCGCAATGTGAACAGATTAAAACCATAAGCCATGTCCTCTCCATCCCCCCCACTGAGCACACACACACACACACACACACACACACACACACACACACACACACACACACACACACACACACACACACACACACACACACACACACACACACACACACACACACACACACACACACACACACACACACACACACACACACACTGTCATTGTGCTCTCCTCAACATTGCATAACCCTAACCCATCCCATAAGCCCTGCTACTGAAAAAATACTATGGACGTATAGAAGGAGATAATGGCTTCCCTTGCACAAGCTGTATTTGAACGTATATATGTATTATTATATTATTATTATTATTAATAACATGAAATCTAATCAAATCCAGCGTCTTCACGGGTCCATGTTTGCAGTCTGGTGCATCTTATCACCAGAGTGATATTGGAAGTTGCATGTGGTAACCAAGACAAGATATTGTCCTGTGTAAACGGAGGTATCTTTTTATTAGCCAACCTAGAAGCCTAGTGTGCTTTATATGTAACTTATTAAACACACAAACCCTTGCTTGACACATCATCCGGGTCTGATAGAAGTTTACTGCTGACATTGAGGTGTGTGTGTGTGTGTGTGTGTGTGTGTGTGTGTGTGTGTGTGTGTGTGTGTGTGTGTGTGTGTGTGTGTGTGTGTGTGTGTGTGTGTGTGTGTGTGTGTGTGTGTGTGTGTGTGTGTGTGTGTGTGTGTGTGTGTGGGGATTTAGTCATTAAGGCCTTGAATGGAAGCTGGTGGTGGCATGTGTATGTCTACACACATGATGTGTGTGTGTGTGGTATGACTACATGTGTTATGTAGACACACTGTATGTCCGCATTCTGCTCCAACTGCAGCCCTGTTCCAATGCATTGGCCCCGGGCGGAAGTGCTATGTTAATTTAGAGCACAAGGCTCTTAACAGCCTGAGGCCTGTGTTGATGACTTGTTTTGGTCTTTCCTCTCCCTCCATCTTAATTGTATTGTTGTTGTTCCTCCTTCTCCCCGACTCCCTTTGTGGGAGTGTGGCCTTATGTTATATTGTTCACCCCCACCCTTTATCCTAATGCATTTCGTCTCTTCTTATTCTGGCCTATGATATTGTTTTTCATAAATCATGAATTCATTTAGCTTCACAATGTTTTTCGAGGCAAACCCACACGTTCATCAGAAAAGACGAGAATGCAGTGCACTTTCCCTTCAAGGGTTGTAACCTTTAAGGTAAATGATATCTTTTAAATTTAAAAAAAAAAGCGCAATCTGCAGTCCATTATAAAGGAATCACATTTAGTTTTTAAGTGATCATGGGATGGGCGATGACTCACCAAACACAACAGTACGATCAGTTTCACTTTGAGTCAAGTTCCTCACTGCAGTTCCAAAAGGCTGTGCTCAAGCCTCATATTAACATGGTGTGCAATGATTTAATAGATAAAGTGCATTTATATTCCTTTTTTATATTTGCCCTCCAGAGAATATTTGGCATCTGCTTTTCCAACTGTCAATGTTGTGCGCCCATGTACAAATTTAGTTTGAAATCGGATTGAATATGAATCAAAGCACAACCTTGGATGCAGGATGTTTGCATTTAGTATTGGTTCGTCTGCCTTTGGTGTATCTGTAGGGGCGTGTGCCTGCAGAAGACTGCTGTGGGTCATGGGATTGGCACTGTATTTCATGTGTTTCCTGGCTTTGTGACCCCGGCCACAGCGAGCACAGCTAGATGAGCTGGCAGCCGGGTCTGGATGCCTCTATCTGCTCCACCTCTGTGCCTGGCGGTGGCCAGGTGGAGGTCAAGCTCCCAATTTGTCATAGGCAGTGCCTATTTGTACAGCAGTACCACACCACATGCGTAAGTGTGGCGGTATGGGGAGGGGGGTGGAGGAGGTCAGGAGTTTTGTGTGTGTGTGTGTGTGTGTGTGAGAAAGAGTTTGTGGTTTATTCACCATGGAAATTACATTACCGGTTGTGGTTGGTGGCTGGTTTAAGCAGCCTCACCAGCCATAGAGTAGTCAGTCAAACTCAGGCCGGGTGAGGCTGCTTAAACCAGCCACCAATTGCACACACTCCACAACCTGCAATTAACAATGAGTGTTAAGTTGTTGTAATTCATTTGTTTCCTTTCCATCTGTCCATAGGTCAGCCTCCAATGCCTTGAGAACTTCCTATGCCTCTTCCACTGTGTGCGTAAGGTCCACCTCCATGTTACCAAAGATCTGCTCACCTTCTGGTAGGTTCTACATTCACACCTCTTAAGCCTCTCCAATAATATAAACATACAAATATAAAGAACGTTCACACACGTTGCTAATTTGTGGAATTATGAATAATGACCATGTTTGTATACAACTGTCCTTTTTTTTTTTTTGGCCGAATTGGACTAAAACTAGGATAAGTTGAGGATAGGATGAGATCTGTATTTGTAGTCTGGTCTGATCGAATTGGTCCGGGAAGGAAACGTCCCAATTTTGAGATTTGACAAAGATGTCTTGTATCCTGCCGAGAAGTGGCATGTTGACTATAATCTCTGTTTACCAAGCCTCTAATCAGTGTCTCGTGATAATGACAGTTGATTGAATTGGACACCAGCGTGGTGCTGTGGATGACATCCAGATCCGGATTTGATTGTGTATTTGATTAAACCGGAACACGGGTCTGTCATAACCCTAACCAAAAAAATATTAAAAACGTATTAAACCCCCTTCATCAAAGCTGTTGGGAGCACCATTACCCTAATGGACCAAAGTTGAGCAGTTGCGAGCCGAATCTCATTTAGATGATTTCATGATTACTGTAAAGGTTTGTTTTGGGGTTTATAACTTGATAAACGGACGACTAGAATGCAATTTTAGCTTGTGAAATTTAATGATATCTGCATTCGGGGGGGAAAAACACAATCGGTTGTTTCAGATTAGATTTATTAGAAACCGGGACGAACACAAAGCGGAACTCAACCGTGGAGCTCAAACATGGAGCTCCAGTTAACATCATTGAGGATCAGTGACAGAGCGGCGTTTAGTACCCCAGAATACATGAAGAACTCACTGAGTGTAGCTAAAGGTCTGTGTTGTAGGTCAGTGGTCCTTCAATTCCATTGACGGACAATAAGAGAGACATCACGGCTCTTAGGGGGATAAAAATCAACCTATATTCCCCCCATAAGAGCCTCTATTGTGACCAAAACACTGAGGTCTGCTCGAGGGCAGCGGCCAGCTCGTCCACATTCCCAAGGGCCGCCCAGCTTAGTCCCATGTGACCTGCTTTCATGTGATGCACGGGTCTGCCACCAATCTGGAAAGCTTCCATGTGCAATGGCAATTTGAGGGAATGTTGGCCGCCGGAAAGCAAAAGTAGTCAGTGTGTCAAGCGGCAAGGAGCCATGCAGACACGGACGGTAGCAGAGCTGGGTTTCACCTCGGATCCACATACGCATGAAGATGACGCCAAGACGGACCCCGGGGCCTCCGGCGCTGGGTGAGACCGCCGCGTGGACTTTTGTCAGGAAGGGCGTTAGTTCGGAAATGCATTTAGCCATTAGAGCCATCTAGAAGGGCTTACTGCTGAACGCTTATAACCGCTGGCCACCCGCTAGTGAGTCTCATATGGAGATGTTGTTGTTGGATGATATGTGTTATTGTAGGGTTTGGTGGTACGGTATTGATATCTGTGGTTGAATAAGAAGTGTGTCACTGTAGTACTGTAGTTCTTTTTTTGACCACGGCTGTGAATGGATATGTATGGCGTTCATTCATTCAGTTTTCTTACGTTACTAAATGATCCATAGTTATAGAAAGCCATGATATGTGCTGTGCTGCCCATGAAAACGTTTTTTAATGGGCAAATACTTTATGTATTACATTGCATTACATTAGCCCCATTATGGAGCTACATTACTTGCAGTACATTCACTTCGCTCTATCTTTACCCTTGTCCAAGACTGAGCTAAACCTTAACCTGTGACCACACTTCAAAGGCAAGGATTAAAACCCAGAAGTCTACGGAGGTTATCTTCTCTCTGTGGTGCAGTGTGCACAGCAGAGAGACGATAAGCTCTGTTCTTCTCGATAGACCGTTTTGTGGCCTGTTTATAGAAATTGCAGCTGTCCAACATTGCAATAATAACAGCCGGAATCAACACCACATCAACATCAAGCTGGTTATCTCATGTTTCCCCCCATTAAGTCTTTCAAAACTGAATTATATATGTTTTGTCCCCCAAATACCCAGCCTCAAAATGTTGACAGTTGGTAGATGGTTGAAGAAGATGATGTTGTGGTATCTGATGATTGCTGCCTAGCGCGTGTATACTGGGAACAGCAGGGGATCAAGACGGCTTCCATGCACCACAGGACATATCTGGCATATTTCTCAGACTCACGTTGCCAAAATCATATTTATCATTTATTCTAATGACTCTCCTTACAAATAGATCCAGTGTCGTCCTGGATCTTCAACCTTTCAGGATTTTCAGGAATTTTCATTAAATCTCATTTATTCTTTGGCTTTATTATTGAATTGATGAATCAACTAACTGCGAGCAGAACATAGTCTCTGTCCCTCCTTATGGTCTCTCCTTTGTCTCCTGTCTCTCCCTATGAACTCTTCTCTCTCTCTCTCTCTCTCTCCTGTCTCTGTCTCTGTCTCTCCTCACGGGCTCTCCTCTCTCTGTCGCTCCTCTCTCTCTCTCTCTCTCTCTCTCCCCTCCTGTCGCTCCTGTCTCTGTCTCTCCTCTCTCCTGTCCTTTTTTCGGCCCTCTCCGTCTCTCTGTCTCCCCTCTCTCTCTCTCTCTCTGTCTCCCCACTCTCTCTCTCTCTCTGTCTCCCCACTCTCTCTCTCCTGTCTTTTTTTCTCTCTCTCCTGTCTTTTTTCTCTCTCTCTCTCCTGTCTCTGTCTCCCGGCTCTCTCTCTCCTGTCACTGTCTCTCCTATCTCTCTTGTCTCTGTCTCTCCTATCTCTCTTGTCTCTGTCTCTCCTATCACTCCTGTCTCTGTCTCTTCGCTCATGTCTTTCTTTCTTTCTCTCCCTCACAGCTCAGACATGAGTGGTGCCAGCAACACTTTGGCCCGGGAGTTCCTAACAGATGTGCACCAGCTGTGCAGTGCCGTGGCCCAGAGGGCGGAGGCCCGCGAGGAGGACGAGGAGGAGAGTCACATGGTGGCGCTGGGGGAGTACCTGGTCAGGGGGCGGGGCTTCCTGCTGCTCAGCACCCTGGACTCCATCATTGACCAGGTGAGCATGCTCAGACCTGCTCTACACTTAAGATGATTCACTTTACAAAAGATGCTTTTGTGAAGTGAAAGTGTCATACTAGAGTGATACAGGATAAAGGCCACTACAGCATAAGAGTCCTGTGGTCGGTCTGTGCGTACGTAATAATAGATTGGCGATTCTTTATTTTGCCATGTGTAACAGGTACTGTGGAATGCTTACACCCTTCAGTCCCGCTTTATGATGTATTAACAACAATAACAGTAGAAGTAAAACTAGAAATAATAAAAAATTCCAATAATAATAATAAAACGTTGCTGGCATATTATTATTATTATCTATCTATTATCTATCAACAAAACGTAAGGTAAGGACACCCAATTTACTTCTCAGGGTTGCTGCTAGGCCGTCTATGACGGTGACTTGTATGCCTGCTATTTAGGTGACCATGGTAGCCAACAGGAAATTGGTTCATCCACAGAGGCAGACATTGTTCTTTTGTTATTGCTTGGGCCGAGTGACCCTCATGTTGCCTCTGCCTCCACATTGACGCAGGGCTCTAGATGGCTTTGCTAACACTGCTAAGCTAAAAGAGAATACGATACTAAAGCAACCTTTCTGTCTGACTTTGATTGGTTTACGAGGGCATGTGCGTTTCAGTTATGATTCTGTCATGCGCATATGTGTTTGGATGCTGATGCTGAACGCAGGGATCTTGTGGCCAAATGTCTTCTCTTGCCTGCACACACACACACCCTTTTTCCAATGAACTTCAACATTGTGTAGCAGTCAATTAGTTTGTACCTGAGGCCAAAGCTTATTGGTTAGGCTGCTGACTTTCCACCAAGATTAGAAGGTTAGAAAAAGTATTAGAAGAGTTAGACAAGTATCACCAGTCAGCCATTACAAACGTACGGCTGCCTTCTATTTTCTTTTTCTGAAGTAAGCAAGTGATACTTTTTTTCTCGTCTCTGCTACCTTTCTGGGAATTACTACTAATATCCAAAAGTGTCTTAATGCAAAACGAGAAGAGATTTGTAGTCACAGGTATATATGAGCAAATAATCCTCATGTCATGGATATTGCAGACATCCTTGAGAAATGGCCCAGCTGTGACTGGTCGGCGTAACCTTACGCCGCCTCTGTTTCATTTGGAGCCTTTACTGGAGGAACCTTGTGAGATGAACACACGCTCTGGTCTCACCACTTTATGAAACGTCTGTGGATTGTGACCGGGCCTGAGCTTTCTATATGCCTTGTCAAACGTTTGTATAACTGTAGTTTTTTTGTTTTTATATCATGGTAATAATCACAGTTTAGCATACAATGATTGCAAAGCTGATTCTCCCTTTGCCCAAACACATCACACAGATGGGTGTTATTTAAAGATGCATCTTGTCCGTCTCCATCTGTGGGTGAACATGAGCACTAAGGCGTACAATGCACAAATTAGCTAAGATTAGATCAATTATTTCCGGTGCTGCAATTTGAATGACTTTGTGCCGTGGTGGTTTGTTATCAAGCAGCAATAGATTAAGAGCTTCTCACATTCTTCCACCACCCTATCGTCTATACAGGAGGTGGAGCGGTCGCCTCACAACCGGAAGGTTGCTGCTTTGATCCCCCGGCTCCTCCTAGCAAAAACTGTTGGTGTCCTTGAGAAAGACACCCTAACCCTAACTGCTCCTGACGTGCTGGCTGTCTCCCTGCATGACTGACTCCGCCGTCGGGGGAGTGTATGAATGGGTGAATGTGAGGCATGACTTGTAAAGCGCTTTGAATAAAAGCGCTATATAAAAGCAGTCCATTACCATGACCATTATATGGCATGACATTCATTCACTTAATCACATAATGCCAATATTATTTATATTACACATTTTTTACTTACATACATACTTTGTGTCGTATCGTGTGCAAAGTTGAATCTACAAAGGACAGAAAGGAAAATGTGGGAAAAATAAAAAGTATATAATTTAAACGGTCAAATGTGTGGAATGGAAGGCTTTTTGAATGGGGAGTGAAATACATTTGTGTCCCCGCACACTGGACAGGCTGGAAGCCACTCTTTGGATTGCGCCAACCGCTTAACTTGCCAGGGGGGGGGGGGGGGGGGCTGCATTGTGACGTGAAGGTGTGAACACAGCGTGAGGGTAAAAGGGGAAGGGAACCCACAGACACTGATTCTTCGTTCTACGTCTCATTCCTACCCTTTAGGAGCTGACTTGTCGGGAGGAGCTGCTCACCTTGCTGCTCTCCCTCCTACCCCTGGTGTGGAAGATCCCTGTGCAGGAGGAGAAAGCCCCAGGTACGGTACACGCACGCCCCCCGCCTGCGTTCCCCAAAGGACCACGTCCTCGTCCATAAGGATGGAGCCACGCTTAGGCCTGGCAGGTTCATATTGTCGTCATATGTCAATCTGATACCGGGCAATCGCAGTGTAGGATTATCCTCAATACCAGGGTTGGATACCATTGGCTGTTTCAGACCGGTGGGACTGTACTGTTGTGTTTTGCTGGTTGGTGGCGCATACTAGGTAACGTATCCCTTATCTGTTCCATGCATCCTAGTTCTCATAACATGTACCTTTTGGTCGTTGTTCTTCTTTGCTGTAGGAAGAAAATGTTGAGGTAACGGCATGGGCCAATGTAATGCAAATGTAAAACTTAATTTCCCTTGCTGGTTTATTTTAATATGAAGTTCCTGTTCAAATACTCATTTTTAAACTTCTTTCAAAACTGCCATTTGAGTATACACATTTTTGTGGTGTTACATTTTTGTAGTGATCATGTACCATGCTCTAAGGTTTTTACATTTTTTTTATTTAGACAATCAGATGTCAAATTTGCTGAATGTTTTAAGAAGATTCAACTTAAATTTTCAGATCCATTGACTGTAAATAGGCAGCCTCAACATCCAGATAATCAGCACTTGACCAGCAATGGCATCCTCGGGGTGACCGAGCTATTTAGTATAGACGTGCTAATCTTTTCTATCATGGACTCTAGACATTTTTTCTATATTAATTCCTACACGTACGCTAAATGAGTTTTCAAGAAGCGTTTAGCTGCTTCTCTATAAGTGTGCTTCTCCTTATTCACCTGACTTCTTTCAAGTTAAATGGATCGAGTTAATTTCTATTGAATTATTGAATAGTTCAGTGGAAGTGATTTCATGATATATATATTTTTTGTTGTAATTTCTCATAATTTCTGCCCTTGACAGATTTCACCCTGCCGTCCCTCCTGGAAGTTTTTCTCAGCAGAGAGGTGAGGTTGCCGCCTCTCCGAGCTGGACAGAAGGCTGGCCCAGATGCCCAGACCGGTGGCAGGAGGTTGCACACCGGCAGCTCCGCCTGGAAGTCCCGTAGGTCCCGCCGCACGGCTCAGAGGTACTCTGTGAAGGAGGCGCGCAAGTCCCAGCTCTCGACGTCCGATTCCGACGCCACCGCGGAAATCAAGGCCGCCGGGCCGGGCCAGGGCGGGACGAGGGCCAGGCGCACCCACAGCACCACCCTCCGCATGTCCTGTCAGCAGAATCATCGATCGGAAGCCCCTCAGATCCACGTATCAGTAGCCGCAACCGCTGAAGCCATGAGCATACCTTACCCTCACCTCCGAGCCCCCGGCTCCCAAACCCTGGACACGGAAACACTGACCGACCCGGCCGCTATGTCCATATTCAACCGCATGGAGAACTCACCCTTCGACCTCTGTCACGTGCTGCTCTCCCTGCTGGAGAAGGTGTGCAAGTTTGACATGAGCATCAACCACAACCCTGGCCTGGCGGTCAGCGTGGTGCCCACCCTGACAGAGTTCTTAACAGAGTTTGGAGATTGCTGTGGGCCGGGGGGAGGTGGAGGGGGTGGAGCAGGGCCTGAAGAGCTGGCAGGAGGCTGGACAGAGGAGCCAATCGCTCTGGTCCAGCGAATGCTCCTACGCACAATATTGCACCTGATGTCGGTGGACGTGGGTCAGAGCGAAAACCTGCCGGACAGCCTGAGACGCAGCCTGACAGACCTGCTCCGGGCCACCCTCAAGATCCGCAGCTGCCTGGACAGGCAGGCGGACCCCTTTGCTCCTCGACCCAAGAAGACACTGCAGGAGGTCCAAGAAGACTTTTCCTTCTCCCGCTATCGCCACAGGGCCCTGCTGCTGCCAGAGCTGCTGGAAGGAGTCCTGCAGGTGCTACTGGGCTGCCTTCAGGCATCCACCTCCAACCCCTTCTTCTTCAGCCAGGCCTTGGAGCTCATCCAAGAGTTCATCCAGCACCGTGGCCTGGAGCTCTTCGAGGTCACTGCGCTGCAGCTGGAGGCACTTGCGCGGGCGAGGGACTCTGAGGTGGGGGGCGAAGCCGCGGAGAGGCTGCGGGGTCTCATCGCCGGGGTCCTTAAGATCATCAGCGCCGTGAAGAAAGCCAAGTCGGAGCAGCTTCACCAGTCTGTGTGCGCCCGGCGGCGCCACCGTCGGTGCGAGTACTCCCACTTCCTGCACCACCACCGAGACCTCTCGGGGCTGCCGGTGTCTGCCTTCAAGCAGGCCGCCCGGCGGAACCCCTTCGAGGAGCAGGGAGAAGTGGGCAAGGATGATGCGGAGGGCGATGCAGTGCGGTACCCAGAGCGCTGCTGCTGCCTGGCCGCCTGCGCCCACCAGTGTCTCCGGCTGCTGCAGCGGCTGTCACCCAACGGGCCAGCAGTCTTGCAGGTGCTCGCCGGGGTGCAGGCTGTGGGGATTTGTTGCTGCATGGACCCCCGCTCGGTGGTAGGACCCCTGCTGCACGCCTTCCAAGCCCCTGGCCTGCGCACCTACCAATCCCATGTCCTGAACGTCTTAGGCAGGCTGATCCTAGACCAACTGGGTGGAGGGCAGCCCTCGGAGAAGGCCACACTGGCCTCCTGCAACATCTGCACTCTGGACAGTAGCCAGCTGCCGAGCCTGGAGGAGACCCTGCAACAGGGGCAGCCCTTTGCGGGCTCTCTCGGCCTGAGCTACCACTCACAGGGCATCCTGCCCAGCGGAGGTAGCACAGAGGACATGCTGTGGAAGTGGGATGCCCTGGAGGCTTACCAGGCGATAGTTTTTGGCGAGGACCGGCAGCTCAGTCAGCAGGTAGCCGGGCACGTGTGCCACCTGACCCTGCGGGGCAACGCGGTGGTGCAGTGGCAGCTCTACACGCACATCTTCAACCCTGTGATGCAGAGAGGGGTGGAGCTGGTGCACCACGCCCAGCAGCTGGGCGTAGCCACCGTGTGTTCTCAGGCGTGCAGCTACCACACCCAGTGTTTGCCGGTGGAGGTGCTCCTCGTCTACCTGCAGACGTTGCCCGCTCTCCTCAAGTCAAGGTGGGTTTGAGCGGTTTCCCACTTTCCTCTCGAGAGTAGTCCTGCTGTTCATTTTACCAGGGTGTTTGTTCATACTAGATAATTGCGGGTGCTACCACCACACGTCTTGCATTTGTAATATTCGATTTTTAGGGTTAGGTTCTTAGGGTTGGTTTAGGACTTTTGCATTCCTCTTATATTTTCAAGTACTGCAATATTATATAATATAATATAAAAGTAAGTTATTTCAGAATAAATCTGCTTGATTTTGAGCAGAGCCAGCTGTGTCCTGTTGAATGTTGTGGTTGTGTATGTGAAATGTGGCATGCCCCAGTGCTCCGCTCTGACATGGAGCAAATATGATCAGCTAACTCCCAGTTCAGAGAGGTAATCCGCTCTGACATTGTTGGTCATCAGATCTGTCTCCCTGCGTCACTGCTAACTGCTCGTACCTTTCAATTATTTATTCACTCTGTGAATTGAGACGTAAGGTCATAGTCTATTGGTGACAAACGGACAACAGACGCAAAGCACAAAGCAAGGCAGTGGTTATTGCTATGCATCAAACAGTGTACCATCTCAGAATACTAATTATGAATTGAATCATGTTCAATTCATAATGTGTTTCTCTCGACGAGACTCTGGTATCAGTCGACCTGAGATGATGATTTAAACTCAATTTCAATCTCTCAGAATGTTAATCTCTTCAATGCTAACCTCTTCCTTGTTGCTTTTGTATTAATAGCTCACAGTGCCTGTTTAGTTCAACAAAGCCTTTTTTTTCTCATGCATTTTTGTGCAAATATGCACTCCCTGTCTGTAAAGTAAGTAATAAGTAATACGTTTACTCATAAGTAAATCTGAAAGAAACGTTTTAACTCATTGCTTTGATATTATTCATAATACAGGTTTGTTACATCGAATCTAATAAACAATTGAAGGTGAAATATTAAGAAAGGCTTCTGAAATGCAAAAGTTAATTGCATTTCAGCCAACAGGAGAATTGTGTTGCAGGGTGTTGCATACGAGACATGCAGTTAATGTGAATGCGTAGGCGAAATGTCAAATTGGATCTGTCTCAAGGTCTATTAGGGCATGCCCAGCCATGGTCAGATCAAATTGAATCATGTCACTTGAGGTTTGTCATCTGATAATGTCAGTTCCGCTTTTGTATCCACTTTCTACTATGTGCTAAGCTGTTTCCCCAAGGTTCAATCTGATGTATATGCGATGTTCCTTCACATGCAACGCTATTCATGGTGGTCAATTGAATTCATGAATAAAAGCATTCATTACATTGCGTATCTATTGCTCCTGTCTGAGTCTTCGTTGTGTTCTGCTGCAGGGTGATCAGAGACCTTTTCATCAGCTGCAATGGACTCAGCCAGATAACTGAGCTCATCCACCTGGATCAGGCGCGCTCCTTGGCGCTGAAGGTGTTCGAGACGCTGATCCTCGGCGGCGGGGAGCAGCAGGCGGAAGGCGTGCTGCAGGAGCTGGAGAACACCAACGTCCACGACAAGGAGACCATCCTGGGCTTGGCGGAGGAGCTGGGGTCCCAGGGAGCTGGGGATGGCCCCCAGAGCCTCAGCAAGTTCTACGAAGGCCTGAAGGAGGCATGCCCCCGCCGGCGGAACCGCAGCGGGCCAGGTTTGGGGCCTGGGCGCAGCCGAGCGGAGACCCACCTAAACACCATCAACCTGTTCCTGTGTGTGGCCTTCCTCTGTGTCAGCAAGGAGGCGGACTCGGACCGCGACTCGGCCAACGACTCGGAGGACACATCGGGCTACGACAGCACGGCCAGCGAGCCGCTAGGGGGCCGGCTGCCCTGCCTGTCCCCCGACAGCGTGGCTCTGCCCTCCAAGGAACAGGTGCGGCGGGCGGCGGATGTGTGGTCGGTGTGCCGGTGGATCTACCTTGCCAGCCCCACCTTCCAGCGGCAGTTCTTCAGGCTGGGAGGCCTGGACGTCTGCTCCCGCCTCATGGCCATGGTCATCCAGAAGCTCACCTCTAAGACCAGGGACGGCAAGGGGAAGAAGAAGAGGGACGGCAAGGCCAAGACCAGCCCCTCTAACCCCGGATCTCCGGCTCCATCCGTGGAACAGGAGGAGATCACTCAGGAGGCGACCAGAGATCCGGCTAAGAAACTTGAGGATGAGTGGCCACTGCAGAGTATTCGACTCCTTGAGGCCCTGCTGGCTATCTGTCTGCACAGCTCCAATGCAGCCCTGCAGAGGACCGAGCCAGAGCTCTCTTTTCAGGTAAGCTCTTCTCAATTCTTCTCAATACCCTGATTATATTTAAACTACTTGATAGCATTAACACTCCAATAACAATCTACTTGTATTGACTTTCAGTTTGAAATTGCACTTTTTATATAATAAACATATCAGGTTTTGTATCATATTGTGTAAAATGACCTGAAAATCAGTTCCTAACCTTTCCCCATTTCACCCCCCCCCCCCCCTTCCTCCGCAGCTCCAATCAGTGGAAGAGACGCTGTGCGAGGTGAGGGACCAGCTCTCACGCTCCGGCGTGGTGAACTCTGACCTGGCCGTGCCCCTCTTCGACTCCCTGCTGAGGGTGGCCCTGGCCCAAGTGTCCTCCTGCCCCGATGCTCCGGAGGAGAAGCCAGACAGGGTGAGTTCCTCCCTGGGAACCTCCACAAGCCCGTACGACCCAGGCAGACCCGGTTCAGGTTGTCTGTGGACATCTTCTGCATGTTGAACAGCATATGTACCACGTACGGTAACGTTGATCCGATTGAAACGGGTCATTAATTCCACTGACACCCTAATTGGGTCTGTGGGTGGTCTTTTTGCACGTAAACGGCGTACGTACACACACACAGACACAGACACACACACAGATAGTAACCGGTGGAGGGGTAATCTAGATACTGCGTGTTACATGACAAGATGCACACACAGGACCATGATGGGGAGTCCTGTATGAAGCAGAGCCTTGTGTCATTTTGCACGCGGGCACGTCCGTGGATGTTGTGAGCACAAGGCTTTTTTTTGAAGTGGGTGGGGCTGAAGACCTGAAGACAGAGACAAACAGACTCCGTACAGCCGTGTTGGCCTCCGGCTGTTTGAACAGTGGAACCTTTCGACGACTGGTTCCTTTAGCCTTTAGCGTCTAGCCTCAGTATTCTGCCTTTATTTTATTTTTTTAAATGCCATGTTCAGGTTCATAGGTGCAACTCCTCTACAAAATGGTCAGGTGTGTGGGATTGTATTGGAGATGTTTATTTCAATTGTAATGTTTCCCAATGTTTAAAAGAGTGAGTCCCACTTTTTCATTGGTGGAAGTCACTAGGCGACGTTATTGGCTTTTAATAATGGTTACTACTTTAAGTGTGGCGATTCATTTCAGGTCTTTTAAATACCTGTTCTGGCTAAACCTCTTTCAACATTGGGGGTATTAGGTGTTAGACACAATACATTGACCAGTTCCATGGGTGCTTAGCTTTTATATAAAGAGCGCTTTAGTTCTGCGTGATACCTTTCAACAGTTCCTGTCGCCATGTCGTGGAGTCCCAGTGAAAACCCCTGTGAAAGGTAATTTCACGGAAACACGGAATTGGATATTCACGCTGCCGGTCGACATGCTTTTTTAAGTTTGAAATAATCACCAAGGTTACCGTATAAAACAGCCAGTGAGTTTCCGCTTGTGTGTGTGTGTGTGTGTGTGCATATGTATGTGTGTGTGCATATGTGTGTGTGTGTGTGTGTGGACATGGATGACTGACTAAACACAGCAAGGAACTGGCTTGTGTGAGCTCCTTTCAAGTCAGCTGATATTGGTCTTATGACCCCAACAAAAAAACTTTTTGTGCTGGAAAAAACATTTAGCCTGCCATTCTTACTGTAGAAGTGCTGGCAGTGGGAATTGCTGCTCCTTGTTAGTTGGAGTGCTCCGTTCTGGATCAAGTGTCTCATTTTATTAATTGATTTATATTACATCGTCAAAGATAGTCGTCTCTACGCGAGCCTATGTGTAAGGCGTGCAGAAGAGGATGGGGTAAGGTGGCTGTTGATTTCACGGGGAAGGGTTGTGTATTTCAGACAAACTGTAGGTTTGTTCAGGATTATGTGTTTAGGCTGCTTCCTTGGTCGTCACCATCCCCTTCTTTCTCTTTCTTTCTCCCTCCCTCTTTCTCTCTCTCTCTCTCTCTGTCTCTCTCTCTCTCTCTCTCTCTCTCTCTCTCTCTGTCTCTCTCATGCTCCTCGCATTTCCCCCCCTCCCTCGCTCTTTCTCTCCCTCACTCTGTCTCATGCTCTTTGCATTCTCCCCCCCCCCCCCCTCTCTCTCTGGCTCTCTCTCTCTCTCTCTCTCTCTCTCTCTCACTCTCTCTCTCTCTGGCGCTCTCTCTCTGTCGGTGCTCCTGGCGCAAGCAGAAGCTGCAGGTGTTGGTGGAGAGTGTGGCCCCGGCGGGGGACCTGTGTGAGGAGGTAGAGGAGGTGCAGGGCTGCAACGGCAAGGCGCCGGCGGCGGGGGAGGAAGAGGGATACGACGCCGACAGCGAGAGTAACCCTGACGACATGGCCAAACAGGAAGAAGGTAGGTCCCTTTATGGCTGCTGCCGCTGCCACACACACACACACACACGTGCACACACACACGCACACAAGCGTGCACGCGCACAGTGTCTTGTTCAGTCTCACTGAATAATGCTGATGAATTGAGAGAGACTTGGCTGTTCATGGACTGACAGCGCTTAACGCTTTAAGGGATCAAAGTGGCATTCAGATCACTGGGAACTTGGACTGTCTGGGACGGCTGTTTGTTGATGTTGCCGTTGAGCTCCTGGTACTGGGCAGTCCAAGAAGGCTAATTTTGGCCGTGATTTTTCCTGACTTCCCTCGCAAGACCGTTTTAGCAACCGTGGAAAATAAAATGTCACTACTCATCTCTCTGCCCACTGTTTGCTTTAGTGATGCACGACTTCAGCTGTCTGATGATGATGGATGGAATTGAGAGGTCCTGTGTTTATCCAAACCTCTCCGAACCATGAGGGATTCACCCCTGGGAAATGACTAGCGTGCAGCTCCTTCAACCGTTGAAATAACCAGATCCCTTCGCATAACCGTGGCTCTTTCTCTCCAGATGAATAGGTCTTTATTATTTAGTAAAATCGCATTGGGATCTTGTGGGAGATCGAGGCAACTTGACTACGAGTCCAGCCGAAGAGAAACAAACCTTCATGGTTTCCAACAACAAACTTTCCCATAGTCCTTTAATTTTTGCAATTTCATCCCACCAGAATATAGTCATTGTTTTCGTCTCTCCGCGACGTAAGCCAAGTCTGCTTTAATGCCCCATGAGCTCAATCTTGTGACTTAGTGTAGTATTTTGCATGCACGGGACACACACACACACACACACACACACACACACACACACACACACACACACACACACACACACACACACACACACACACACACACACACACACACACACACACACACACACACACACACACACACACACACACACACACACACACACACACACAAAACCACCACCACCACCCACCTCCCCTCTGGGTAATTCACAATCGAAAGTATTATTTTTTTGGCTTGTGCTACGGTTGAGCAGCGATTGATTTAGTGGCGGGCTGCTTTTTGGTTGCGTGTGCATTCTGTGGTGCGCCCCCTGCCTAACAAGCGCAAAAAGACCTGAATAATACATAACGTTCACATCTGTCACGCTTTTCATTGTATGAGAGAGATGACCGTAACTTATTTCACCCCTGTAGATTTTATGCGTCATCTTATTGAGTTCTGTTACACGATACATATATCTCTGTAAAACACGTTTATGTATCGTCATTTCATTATCAGTCCAGTTTTTCTCCCCGAGCAAATCAAATCAACTGACGTACAATTCTAAACAATTCCGTCTCCCAAAAGAACAATTGATAGAAATGATTTGCCGATTTGAAGAATAGTAATTGTTTTTGTTTTTAGCCGTTAGCCTTCATTAGCTGCCACGGCGGCCTACATATTTATTTGCTAAAAGCATTTTCAGTATTTGTAATTTCAGTAATTGATACAGAGTGCACTGGGAGACAGCGAGTGGACTTCATTAATAACCGTGCGGATGAGGGGGGGGGGTGGGTCTCTTGAGTGGTCAGAGCTCTGCTGTAAATCACAGCATGGGGGGGGGACGACACGGGGGAGGTGTGTGTGTGTGTGTGTGTGTGTGTGTGTGTGTGTGTGTGTGTGTGTGTGTGTGTGTGTGTGTGTGTGTGTGTGTGTGTGTGTGTGTGTGTGTGTGTGTGTGTGTGTGCTGTGTGCGTGGTGTGCGCGTGGCTGTGCCGGACGCGTGCTGCCGCTCTAAAGGCTCGCAAAAATTCCCTTTTATGAGCTGCCTCCAAGATGGACGTTCTGGAGCAGGACTGTGTGAAGGAAGGGAATGTCCCTGAAATGAATAAATGTAGCCCCATTGCCTCCGTGCAATGTGTGTGGAGATGGATATACTGTAGGTGTCTCCAGGGCCCCAAGGCTTGTTTCGGTTTCAGGTGGTACTGAGCATGTAACGGTATTTTCATTGATTTGCTTCTTCCCCACGCAGGAGCAGAGGTGCAGACGGC
The DNA here is from genome assembly GCA_027704905.1 of Muraenolepis orangiensis. Lineage (NCBI taxonomy): Eukaryota > Metazoa > Chordata > Actinopteri > Gadiformes > Muraenolepididae > Muraenolepis > Muraenolepis orangiensis. The sequence goes on from CM051018.1 coordinate 10,408,181, forward strand.
GGTGGCCCGTGAGTGTGCTCTCAGGGGGGTGGCTGCGGAGGGCCCGGGGCCCGGGCTGGGCCGCGGCGCTCTCCTGTTCCCCGAGATCTGCACCATGGAGCTGCAGTTGCTAGCCTCGGGCGCTCCGGACCTGGACGTCCTGGGACACGTCTTCCACAGCTTGCTGGACACCGTCCGTGCCAACCGGCACAACGCCGCACTGCTCTACGACCAGGTCAGACTGCAAGACCGACTCTCTGTCTCTGTGTGTGTATGTCTCTCTCTGTCTCTGTGTGTGTATGTCTCTCTCTGTCTCTGTGTGTGTATGTCTCTCTCTGTCTCTGTGTGTATGTCTCTCTCTGTCTCTGTGTGTGTATGTCTCTCTCTGTGTGTGTATGTCTCTCTCTGTCTCTGTGTGTGTATGTCTCTCTCTGTCTCTGTTTCTGTCTGTCTGTGTGTGTGTGTCTCTGTCTCTTTCTGGTTATGTCTCTCTCTGTCTCTATTGCTGTTTCTGTGTGTCTCTGTCTCTCTCTGTGTCTGTCTCTCTCTCTCTTTCTGTCTCTGCCTCTGTTTCTGTGTGTGTCTCTGTCTCTCTCTCTGTCTGACTTTCTCTCTTTCTGTCTGTCTCTGTTTCTGTCTGTGTGTGTCTCTGTCTCTCTGTGTGTCTGTCTCTGTCTCCGTTTCTGTGTGTCTGTCTGTGTCTCTGTCTCTCTCTGGGTATGTCTCTCTCTGTCTCTATTGCTGTTTCGGTCTGTGTGTGTGTCTCTGTCTGTCTGAATCTCTCTTTATGTCTCTGTCTCTGTTTCTGTCTATGTGTGTGTCTCTGTCTCTCTCTGGGTATGTCTCTATTGCTGTTTCTGTCTGTGTGTCTCTGTCTCTCTCTTTGTCTGTCTCTCTCTCTTTCTGTCTCGGTCTCTGTGTGTGTGTGTGTATCTCTGTCTCTCTCTCTCTCTGTCTGTCTCTCTCTCTTTCTGTCTCTCTGTCAGTATCTTGGCCCCATCTCCTTTTCTTTCTCTTTCCTCCTCCTGCTCCTCCTCTCTGTGGTTTTTCCCTGCTGTTCTCCACCTCTGGACCATCTTGTTGTCATCCACTAGTTGTATGACCCAGTGTTTCTGCTCCGTTACAGAAGGGAGTGAAGAGCATTCTCTCTGGCTTCCACAAGGTCCTCACCCAAACTGATCCCTCCTTCAAAGGTTTGTTGTCTTTGTTGGCAGTAGTGTTTGTGATTAGTTAATAGTTTGTTTTAGAGTTGACATTGCAGAATTCCCATTGTAATATTCTGTTCTATTCACTATTTACAACCATTCTGTTATTATTATTATGATTATTACCATTATTGTATCATACTTAATATATTTTATTATTTATATCATTCACATTCAAATTCCTGTTACTTTTCAAAAGATTAGTGTTGTTTTTAACTCCCTGAGACGAGGCGTTTCTCTTTAAACGTGGTGTCCCTGTTGCTGGTGTTGGTGTGCTCCTGTGGTTTGTTTGGTTGTCCCAGTGTAGTGTTTAAGCGACTCGATGTCTGTAATCTTCTCTTTATTTCTTTATCCAGATTGCCAGGTTGTGCTGGTGGAGCTGCTGGTTGCCATGGTGAGCCAGCGCATCACGGCGGAGGAGCTGGCCCTGCTCATCCGCCTCTTCATGGAAAAGACGGCTCCCATTGTAAATGTTAAACCTTATTATTATTATTTATTTATAGTATGCACCACATTTTTTAATTGTATAACGTCGTCTTAGAAATAGATTTTTTGTGTATGCTTACAATATGTGTGGTTTTCTCCTTGACTCGTCGTAGCTTGTCAACACTCGTGCCCCCTGGGCCACCCCCTATCTGTATACAATTAGCACCCATGTACCAAGGCCAAGTGTGATGTAGCGAGCTATTCCCACCTACCTGTTGTTAATTGGTAACTGCCACTAGGGGCCCTTTATTAATAAACTGTGTACATGTGTCCCTTCGTCCTCGGGGGTCTTCTACTCTGTTAGTAGTAATAGTGGACTCTCTGGACTGTAAGAAATGGTGTGAATGTTTTTGAGTTTTTTCTTCTAAGAAAAGAGGTCTGTGTGAGGTGTATGCCTGCTGTGCTTAGGGGCCTAACGCATGTTTGACATCTGAGCATCTTGTGACGGGTCCCCCTTGCATTCTCACGCTGGGCTGCTAATGGAGCGCCAGAAGATGCTGGGAATTATTGCTCCACGCACGTGCATAGCCCCATATACACACAGCCGCTTAGGATGTAGCTTTTCCCTGACTCCACCTTCTGATTTCATACACACATAAACGTGATGATTTGAATGCAGTGCGATCTCTCTTGTTTCCTCTCCCAGGACATCCTACTGAAGGGAGTCCTGCAGATAGTGGAAGCCAACATGGACATGGAGCCCCTCCACTTCCTGTCCTTCCCCATCGTCCTGGGGGCCCCCACACCCGGAGGGACCTCGCCGGGCACCAGGCAGAACGGCACCGCTGGGGCAGGCAAGGGTGTGGGGCTGCTGTGGAAGGGCAAGCTGTCTCCCCGCAGAGACGGAGACGCCGAGCCCAGACCGGGCCACCTCCGCACCTCCCCCTGGCACGCCTCCCCTCTCCACTTGCCCCTGGTGGGGCAGAACTGCTGGCCCCACATGGCCAGCGGCTTCAGCGCCTCCATGTGGCTGAGGCTAACGGAGGCCGAGGAGGAAGACGGGGAGAAGGAAAAAGGTGAGAAAATGGCCCAAACACAGTAGGATCAGATTTCCCTGCCTGGGTTTAATGAAGTTCCATCTCAGCCTTTATCGTGCATTGTTTGCCATCGTCTTGTTCTTAATGAACTGTCCATTCCTCCCACCACCACCTAGCAGAGAAGGGCAAGGCCCCGGCTCCCGAAGCCCACCGCGGCTCCTCTCCTGCCGGCCAAAGAGCGCTGGACGAGGGCCTGGTTCACATTCTGTCCATGGGCTCCAAAGCACTGATGCTTCAGGTGTGGGCGGATTTCGGCAAAGGGTCCCTGACGTTCAGGTAAGCTCCCAAAATCCTTTGGGGATTTTTGGGTCATCTTTCAAATGTGTTAGCCAAAGCCTACATGGCCAGATGTGTGTTTTAAGGGTTTGAAACAACTCCAACTGAACTGATCATAAAGTTGAGCACATGGCTTGCATTAGTAGAGGGAGCAGCTATTCAAGCCTAGGCTGAGTGTGATGTTATCTTTTCCCCTCATTCACTTCCATAGTGTTTTATCTAGCGGTTATGAAACAAAGGCTCTACCAATGGCGTCTCTTACCTAAAGTACACAAATATAACCCATCTCCTCCAGAATCTGCATCGACCCTAACGACGAGATAAAGGCGGGCCTGCTGGCCCAGGCCGAGACGGGTCCCGATCTGTTGACCGCTGGCCACTGGCAGCACCTGGGTCTCACCTACAGCCAGCAGCCCGAGGGCAAGAAGAACATCCACGCTCGCGTTGTGGTCTGGGTGTGTGGGATCAGGTGAGGAGCTGCTCTCCGTTTACGTCGACATCCCGGTCTGAACGTAAACCAAACCGCCGAGCCGCCTGTTCAGACCACGTCAACCAAACTAGAGGTGCGAAAGCGAGCTTAATGTGAACTCTTGTGAACCACCTCCAGGAAGTCTGAGGTGTCCCTGGACTACACACTGCCCAGGAAGTCCAGTCTGTCCTCGGACAGCAACAAGACCTTCTGCATGCTGGGACACTGCCTACTCTCCTCTGAGGAGCTGCGCCGACAGGGGGTCCGCTGGAACATGGGCACCGTGCTCCTCTTCAACGGTGTGTTGGTGGTGGTGGATTAGAGTGTTCCCTGGAGGTGGGTGGGCTAAGCTGGAGAGGTAGTCTGTTTGCTGGGGCCTAGTGGTGCTGGTGGTGATGGGGGACGGAAGCAAGTGGGCATGAGGGGGCGTGCTGGTTCTAATCATCCCTTGTAATCCCCCTCGGTGCAATCTGTGTATATTCCTCCATCTACAGGCTCACCATCTGCCCTGAGCCTGTTCAGAAGTCCGTTTTATGCTGTACACACCCTAGTGGTGAACAGGGCTTTCTGTACTGTTTCTGTACTTTCAAATTTGTGTTTTTTCTCATACTCATCACGCAATTAGCACATATCTGTGCTATTGCGTAGTAAAATATTGTTTCAAAAACAGCTATCTGTTTATTAATTACAATTCTTTGTATTGGTGTTTTAATATCATGCGAAAGAAGAAAAGTTCAGATAAAAATGCAACTAAAGTTGTTAGGTGGATCACGGTTGTGTTTGATGTCCACCATGTTATTCCACCACTTTCCCAGGTTCTAGGATAGGCTCGGAAGAGGCCTTCTACCTGTATGCCAGCGGGCCTGACCTCACCTCCATCATGCCCTGCAAGTACGGCAAGCCCAGTGGGACATTCTCCAAGTACGTGACGCAGGAGGGCCTGAAGTGCGAACATGTCAGAGAGCTTCTAATGAAGAGCACGGATGTGGACACCTCGGCACTCGTCGTGAGTATTTTCCCATTTCTGAAAAAAAGATTCAATCTCCCATCTGTTCTTCATATTTCACCGTAGTAGAAAACTCAGTCCTGATTGATTTAGAAAATCAAGGCTTTCTCTAGTTATATACCGTATTTTTTGACTATAAGTCTCGCTTTTTTGGGGGGGTTTTCTGACTGCGTTCAAACCACAGCCAAGATATCAAATCATCTCACGTGACGCTACTCAACCAATCAAATCGCTCAGTAAGCGAGCAGAGCAGAACACACGCACACGCACACGCACACATACACGCGCACACACACACAAACAAACAAACAAACGGAGTGCTCTAAAAACAGAAAGGTAGACAGCGAAAACTCATCAGGTTAATTTGTTCCGTGGAGATTATTAAGTTATTATTAAATTAATGTGAAGCGGCACTACTAGATATAACACACATCTTTTGAGCAATCATACCCACCCAAAATAAAGAACACAATCTAGGAGCCCAATATGATGGATCTGTATTTACCGGTAGCTTTCGGCAGTGCTGCCGGCTTTTCTGCTTCGCACACATTGCATTTTTTTTGCAGCACACCGAGCAAAGTCTCATGTATTTTGCGTCATCTGATCCGATCGGTTTTTGAGAGCTCCGATCAATCGGTTTAGAGTGAATATCGGCCGATAATGAGCGTCCCTACTATCAACGGTGTAGTTACGCATGTGCAGTTACGTCTTCTGGCTGGTAAATGCGACTTATACACCGAAACGACTTATATGTTTTTTTTCTCTCTTAACAACACATTTTTTTGTCGTAAATGCGACTAATACTCTTTTCTTCCAGTCCGCCCTCAGCCAAATACTCTTAACAGTAAATACAACTGTTGGCAGTGGCCAACAGTTGTATTTACTACATTCTATTCCCCCGCCTCCTCCGCCCTCCTGTGTGTGTGACTGTGTCTTGTCCAGGAGAGCCTGGCCGTGGTGTACACCCCCAGCAGTCCCAGGCTGTACACCATCTACGAGCCCGTCATCAGGCTGAAGGGCCAGGCCAAGACGGTGGTCACCCAGCGGCCCTTCAGCTCCAAGGAGGTGCAGAGCTCCACGCTGGACGCCCCGGCCCTGCGCGCCTTGCTGCCCATCGAGCCCCAGGGGCTGCAGAACGTCTTGCACAAGATCGGCGGCACTGCTACCTTTGTCTTCCTCTTCGCCCAGGTGCGTGTCGCACAGGGTGGTGCATGCTAAAGGCCCCCCCCCCCCCTCCCCATTATACTGCCAGGTGTGAGTGTGGTTAGTCATTAAGTCGTTAGTCATTTCAAAATTGTCATGTGACTAAAATTGTCATTGGCATAGTGACATAGTGACATCTTAAGCGGCGCTGGAGGAGAGCAGACTCTACGAGCTCTCGCAGTTTAGTTTGTTTACTTAGTTTACGTGTACTTTTCAACACTTTTTTTCACCCTTTTTTATAATATTGTGTTTTAGAAATTCATACTGTGAGAGGGAATGGGGAGTAAGCATTCCATTGCAAATTGGTTGCAAATGGCAAATAAAAATCTTGAATCTTGAATCACACAGTGGTTCAAGTGTCCACCCAGATCTATGATGGATGTATACGCCTACCAGTGGGTGCTTTGTGTAGCTGGGTAGACTGATGTAGTCATAATGAATCTGGGTGGACACTCCCACATGGTGGTATAATAGGGGCCCCTTTAAATATTGAATAAAAAAAACATATTTTGAAAAAATAGAAAGTTCAAATTGAGGTAATATTAAACTCCTTTTTGTGTGTGTTTGTGACGTGCAGGCAGTAGAGCTGAGTGACTGCGAGAAGACACAGGCGTTGGCACTGCAGGTGCTACTCTCCCTGGTCAAGTACAACCAGCACCGCATCTACGAGATGGACTGCTGTCACGGATACTCCATGACCCACCAGGTCCTCATCAAACCCAAGTGCGTCGTGGGATACCACATCTTGAAGGTACGTCTCATTGTATTGTGATACACGACTATATTTCCTGAATACATGCACTGTATGTCTCTGGACTCTTTGGGATGATGTGTTCCAGCTCCGGGTAGCGGCCCCCGGTGTGATACAGCCACCGCGGTGTCACCCCTCCCCCCCATGTCCAAGTGTTCCATTGGTCGGTTTGGTGGTTGATCTCCTGTTGTCCTTGCAGACCCTGCTGGACGGCTGCTGTAGCGAATCCATCCTCACGCTAGGGGAGGACGGGCAGTTCCGCCTGGACACGGAGTCTTCCGCCGTGGTGCGGGACATTCAACTGCTGTCGGACATTCTGCTGGACTGGAAGATCTGGGCCAAGGCTGAGGTAGACTAGGCTAGACGGTGTTTTATATTATTCATGAAGTGTTTTATCATTCGACATACTGTACAAGTGCAGTGTAGTGCAAATAACAAGTGGTCACGATTGCCGAGTGATTGCCCGGGGGAAAACGTGAAAAAAAAATCTGAAAATAACGACGGTGGAAGAACATCTGATTGCAACTAAATTGGTTATTACATACAAAGATGTACATACCTATGAAATAGTGTTTGTAATTGGGAATATTGAATGTAAAACACTTAATATGAATACAATGCGACATAAACACACACGCTGTATTTTGAGAACTCATAATTTGCACTTTACTCACCCAATTTTTTAATTGGAATAAGAAGTACCGACATGCGTACGTCTATCTTAAGTGACACACTGGGCTGACACAATTCTCATTCAGTTCTTTGCATAAACTCATAAAACTGACACGCCTGTGTGTGCTATCTGCTGCTTTGCTTGTGTGGTCGACAGGCAGGCGTGTGGGAGACTCTACTGGCCGCCCTGGAGGTCCTGATCCGGGTGCACCACCCTCAGCAGGTCTTTAACATTCGACAGTTCCTCAAGGCCCAGGTGGTGCACCGCTTCCTGCTCACCTGCCAGGTCTTACAGGTGAGATGCACTCTGGGAAAATGAGTCCATTATATTATGTTGTTGTTGTTGTTGTTGTTTCACTTCAAGGTGGCATTGTCCGAGGATTGGACGATAATCACTCACTTAAAAATGATCAGCCTTTTATCTGTACAAATATGAAATACATCAAATTAAATTAAACTTTATATTTGTTTTGAGATAATTGCCCTACTTTTGGACACGTTGAAATTAAATAATGAACACCTAATTTATAATAATGTATAAATGAATAGAGATAAATAATAAAGACCACCCAGCCAGGATGGTGAGGTTTATTCTGTCAGCTTGTAATCAGGCTGTGGTTTAAATCAATAGCAATCTCACACTAGCCGGGGTGCTAAAATGGTAAACCGAATTGAAAAAGGTAACCTCAGATAAAGCGATGGGGTCCAGGGGGCTACCTCAGCTACCCAAAGTCAGGTCACGGTGCTCCTGTAAAACCACGATTGACGCCCCTTGACATCCACGGTTCTGCTTCTCTTCTTCCAGGAGAACCGGGACGAGCACCTCACCTCCATCCCCCAGGAGGTCTGCCTGTCCTTCGTCAAAATCACCCAGGAGGTGCTGGGCTCCCCTCCCGACCTGGACCTGCTCAGGCTGGTCTATAACTTCCTGCTGGCCGTGCACCCACCCACCAACACCTACGCGTGCCACACCCCCACCAGCTTCTACTTCTCCCTGCACATAGGTGAGCTCACGCTGACCGGTAACCCCTCCCTCCCCTCCTAGGCAAGAGGTCTTGTACCTAGCAGCATTTCATCGCCATGGCCACATTCTGATACATTCTGATTCTGACAAGCCTCATAATTATCCAATCATTTTGGTGTGTGTGTGTGTGTGTGTGTGTGTGTGTGTGTGTGTGTGTGTGTGTGTGTGTGTGTGTGTGTGTGTGTGTGTGTGTGTGTGTGTGTGTGTGTGTGTGTGTGGTGTGTGTGTGTGTGTGTGGTGTGTGTGTGTGTGTGTGTGTGTGTGTGTACGCGCGCATCAGACGGTAAGCTGTACCGGGAGAAGGTGCAGTCCATCATGTACCTGAGACACTCCCACAGTGGGGGGAAGTCTGCCAGTAGCTCCGTCTTCTCCCTCTCCCCGACAGTCTTCACAGACAGCCACGCCGAAGGTATGCATCTGCTCCTGAAGATCACCCAAGCACCTCGGGAGGTTATGTCTATAGTTTATGTCCCAGAGTTACTTAGACAAACATAGTCCTGGTGCTGTCCTCTGCTGTTTTGCTTAGGTTCCCATGCCTGCTGCTGCTGTTATGCTATGTAACAACACTCTTGGGTTCCTGTATGAGCGTATGTCCTTTTTGAGAGCACGTCATTTAGAGATTTTAGGACACAAGCATACATACACACACACACACACACACCCTTCTATTACACCAGTGGTTCCCAAACTGGGGGGCGTGACCCCTAGGGTGGGCCCGGAGTTACAGTGTGACAGGCAGGGTGCGTGGCAAGGCTAAATATAAATTATGCAATATCGTAAAGGTGACTTGTTCCTATTTAGTTTTGCTGTTGCAGTTCTGTATTAATTACAGCCTGACATTGTTTTATCTACAAATCGTCCTGCAGATAAGGTTTGGGATTAGACCTTAATTAAAACCTCTATAGTCTCTGTATAGTCACCTCAATTGTCTCTCATGGCTCTAATGGTGCTCTAAGTCTCTGCCTGTATTGACAATAGTCTGAGTTATGCGGATATCGTTTCCCGGTGTCACGACCGTTACATGCTGCTACATTAACGCTGCTTCTCCAGGCCAGCCAGCGGCTCCTTCCCCGGAGCACGGTGCGGACGACCAGTCCCTGCGTCCCCCCAGTCTGACGCCGTCTCCGCACCCCTCCCCGGCTCCCAGCCCTCGCCAACGCAGAGCCGCCAGCTCCGGCCTTACGCCCGGCCCCGGCCTCACGCCTGGCTCCGGCCTCACGCCTGGCCCCGGCGAGGCCTCCTCCCAGCAGGCCCTGGGCAGCACTGAGACCCTGAAGAGGGGCAGCGTTGGCGGCGGAGACGAGGCGCTCCTGAGCAGCTGCGAGTCGGCCAAGACCATCTGCGAGTCCAGGGAGGCGGGGGCCTCCCCTCGCACGCCCTCCATCAGCGTGGAGGAGGAGCGCGACGAGGAGGCAGACAGCCTGGCGGAGGGCAGCGTGGGGGGCGCCGAGTCGGAGGACCGCTTCGTCTGGGGCGGCGGCGAGGAGGCACCACGCCGGCCCGACACCCTGAAGGGCATCCAGTCCTTCCAGAGGAGCCACAGCAACCTGGCCAGCCTGGGCCTGGCCTTCCCCGCCGCGCCCAACGGCTCCCTGACCATCGGCCGCTGGCCCTCGGCCGCCGACCGGGCGTCCCTCCCCGACGACTGGGAGAGCTACACCTACTCCCCGGGGTACGAGAGGATGCACAGCAAGTCGGACTCCAACGACAGGTACCTCCCTCCGTGCCTGGTCCCTCCGCCGTCCCGCGCGCGCTTTGTCTAATTTGTCCTTATGATCGGGTTGTGCCACGCTGGCGCTAAATCATTTACACCAAGATGAGGACAAATTGACTTTCACTGTCATGCGTCTGCAGTTGGTTTATTGTAATCACAGGCGGCCAAAGACTTGCTTCCTTTTGTGGTCTTGTTAATTCCCCGGTAATGTGATGAAATGTGGTTTGCTAATAGTAAATGTAAATCACCTTACATCGCAGCCGCGTAGTGTGTTACACTGTGTACGCTTTTATTAGAATGGCTTTCAGTCTGTGTTCTAAGCAAAGCATGAGGAGACACCTCTGACGTGTGTGTGTGTGTGTGCGTGTGTGTGCGTGTGTGTGCGTGTGTGTGCGTGTGTGTGCGTGTGTGTGTGTGTGTGTGTGTGTGTGTGTGCGCGTGTGAAAAAGGTCCAGCACCGAGGACTGCCTGGTGCTGATCTGCTGTGGGCTCTATGAGCTCCTGCGCGGGCTGCTCCTGCTGCTCCCCGACCTCATGCTGGAGGAGGTGATGGACAAGCTGATCCAGCCCGAGGCCCTCATTGTGCTGGTCAACCACCCCTCTCCGCTCATCCAGCAAGGAGTCATGAAGGTACGGTCCTCCATCCTCCCCCCCCCCCCCCCCCTCCTCCATCCTCTAACCCTACAAGCCCCTCTGACGGTCGGCCGGTGTGCTCTTCTGGCTTCAGCGTTTTGGAAAGTGGATCAATGAAATGGGCAAAACAACGTGAGATGGTATTGAAGATAGATGGTATTCATTAATGTGAGAAACGACTAGATTCAAGATTCTTTGTTTTTTGCCACGTGTAACATGAGTACAATGGAACGCTTACTCCCCATTCACCTCCTGCAGTATACATTTTTCAAAACAACAACAGAAGTAAATCTTCAAAATAAGTACAAATAAAAAGTCTCGGGGGGGGGGGGGGATACTGACTGATATCCCTCCAGGCCTGTATTGATTGAAAGGTGTGAAAGTTTGCCGTAGCAGAGCTTTTGTCTAACGAGCTTGTTGGTTTTTTTTTTACATCTCGAGAGGGCCTCAAGCGGCTCATGCTAACGGCGCCAGCAGGCGGAGAATGCCAAACTAATGAGTAGGAGAGCTGGAGGCTCACACACCCGACGGTATCCCCCCCCCCCCCCCAGCCACCTCCCCCTCCGGGACGGCGTGGCATGCTAGGCAGGTGCGGCGTACGGGAAATCAGCGAAGCAACGAGACGAGGGAAGACGTTCTAAAGGGATTCTGTGTGATAGTAACGTGTGGGAGTGAGCCCAGGTCCGTGGAGAGGACGGCGTTCTCCACGTACCTCTGAAGTGGAGGTGGTGGGCGGCGTGGTGCCGTGGCTGACTGGGGTTTGATCCAAATATTACCCGGAATACTCGCAGTATAGCCGAGTGCAATATCCGAATGGCAGGATCAAATGTGTACATGTTTATGTATCACACCAAGTGAAGTACTCTCAGAGATACACATGGTTTTTTTTCGGTTTGTTTGGTACGGACCCAAAACAAATGTCACATCAACAATGACTTGAATGGGTTTTTTTCAGTTCAAATTAAAATTGTGATGCCACCTGTCACAAGAATCGCAGTGTGATTTTCTTTTTGCCATACCGTTCAACCCTACTCTTGAACCTCTACCTGCTGCTCATGAATTACATGCATCCTAAGTCAAATTGAAGTCAAATAAATAGACGGTTCCTTAAATAGTAAAGTATATTAGTTCAGTCAAAGTAATGGAAAACAATCGTCATGCCTTTTTTCTGCTACAAAGTCTTTCATCAATACGGACTCCTTCTGCAGTGTGTGTGTGTGTGTCTGTCTGTCTGTCTGTCTGTGTGTGTGTGTGTGTGTGTGTCTCATCACGTGACGTCCCTGTGTGTCCCTTCTCGGCAGCTGTTGGACGCATACTTCAGCAGAGCCTTCAAGGAGCAGAAGGAGAAGTTCCTGAAGAACCACGGCTTCTCCCTGCTGGCCAACCAGCTGTACCTGCACCAGGGCAGCCAGGGCCTGCTGGAGTGCTTCCTGGAGATGTTGTTCGGGAGGCCCGTGAGCCTGGAGGAGGAGTGAGTCAGAGGGGCACGCCGCACACATACCAACAACAGCCTCGATGATTCAGCCCAGATATTACTCTGGAGCTGTTTAGGGGAAGGCGGGACTTACAGGGCTTGTATATTAGAATGCATCATGGGATAAGAACCTTTTGGCTGGGATTCCAATGGCCCTGCCTCTGTTTATTTTGTTATCCAGTATCAACTTTATTCACACATGGAGGAGTCATCAAATATAAAAGCACAGTCGAGTAATACAAGTACATATACAAGTCAAAGTATGCAGCATGACTATCTGCATGACTGTGATTGTTACAATTGAATCTCATTCTAACCTATTCTAAAGACCTAAAAAGGGCTATTTAAATGAACGTGCACCCACGTGTCTGATCATTTCTTCCTGATTATTGTGTTTGTGTCTCGTCCCGTCAACCGTCCCCAGTCTGGACCTGGAGGAGATGGAGAACATCTCACCGTTCAGGAAGCGCTGCATCATCCCCATGCTGGGGCTGATCGAGAACTCCCTGTACGAGAATTCCCTGCTGCACAACATCCTGTGCATGCTGCTGCAGCTGCTCAACGCCTGTCCCAAGCTGGCCGACATCCTGCTGGACCACGGGCTGCTTTACGTGCTCTTCAACACCCTGTCCACCCTCAACGGCATGGAGAGCGGGTACGCTGGTGGCCACATGCTTGCTTAGGTGGAGCGTGTTCTGCGAATCGCTGTTAGTTGCCGTTCCTTCTAGGTAGACAAGAGATAGGTGGTCGTCGACAGCATCTCTTGCCGTCAAGTCACGTGCTTGGCTCATACGTCGCCAGTCACCAACCAATATAAAGCAAGGGGTGTCGCCGTATACAAATGCATGGGAAACATCGCCGCACTGTGCCTGCTTTTCTTCAGATTCTAAGATTCCTAGACCTTGCATTTCTAGATGTATCATGGATCAACGTATCAGAACCAACTGATCTGGCTGATCTAGCCTTCATACATCTGGGTGAACACTTGTAAACGTGTAAACGGCTAATATAGATCACACCTGGTGGTGAAAATAGAACGTGTGACCCTACCTTCCAGGATCCCTCTGAACGACTACAAGCTGCTGGTGTGTGACATCCAACAGCTGTTGGTGGCGGTCACCATCCACTCGTGCAGCTCCTCGGGCTCCCAGTACTTCCGCATCATCGAGGACCTCATCACCCTGCTGGGCTTCATGCAGACCAGCAATATGCGTCGCACTCAGGGTAAGCGTCCGGGAGTCTGCTGTCGTCTCTTGATGGAAAGCTGTGTCTCATTGAGGGCTGCATTGAAAGACTCTTGTGACCGTCTTCAAACTCCTTGGTAATATCCAGGGAAGCGTATCAAGGATGTTGAGAACCACGTAGCATGGTGAGAATTGTAGACCTCTCTGTGTGTCCGGTTGACCACCGAACAGAAACGTATGACGTATGCCAATGCGTCAGTCGACTCATTCCCCGAAACTGTAGTACGGGAGCACGAGATTGTGTTTGTGAAGGGCTGGCACAAAAGTGCATGAAAAGGGACCGACTCACCCCTCTTTTCAACGTTTTCCCCGGCAGAGATGGCGGTGGCCCTGCAGTTCCGGGTGCTGCAGTCGGCCATCGAGTTCATCAGGACCACCGCTAACCAGGACCCCCAGAAGCTGAGCAGCTCCGTGAACATGCCCAGCTCTCCCCACCACGCCATCCACCAGAAGCGCAAGAGCATTGGTGGTGAGTTGATGCGAAGCCTCGGTATACCCGTCACCTGTTCTCTGTTGCGTTATTGTGTCATATTCCCATGATGCTCACCCGTGTGTGTGTGTCCATACCCCTCCCCCCCAACCTCCGACTCGAAGGTTCGGTGGCCATGAAAGACTCCATTATCCCCCGCATCCCCCGGCAGCACTACCGCTCCTACGGCCAGATCCCCCTGCCCCCTCCCTTCAGCTTCCTGTCCCAGGAATCCCCCCTCCCTGCCTCCCCATCCTCCACCTCATCCTTCATGTTCCATCCTGACTCAGGTAGCCCGGGGCAACGGTCCCGCCTCCGTACCGCCCCTCCCCTCCGCCTCCCTCTCACTGATGAGAACATTGCCCTTCTGACTGAGGGGAAATGTTTGTTGTTGTTGCTGTGGAACTCACCTTGCCCGGTACATTGCATTTACTGCATTACTGGTGCACTTTGTGTGTGTGTGTGTGCACTTGGAGATCTCACCAAACTAACTGGAACCAGATTCTTGCACGAATACCGTTTTTTTGGTTAGCCAGCCTTTCTAATCTTCCTCAAGTCTTCTAATTAGTCGCTGAGATATTTATGAGGTATTGAGTTGCGTTGACCGCTCTCTGAACCTGAGCACGAGGACTCTGTTTTACGTGCCATGTGACACGTAACATAACACTAACTCACGCACGCACGCACGCCCCCACGCGTGACACAAACAAGCCTTTGTCAAAAAAATCTAAATACCCACCTCCTCCTCCCCGCCGCTCCGTGGTCCAGGCCGCCGCAGGTTCTCCATGGTCCAGTCGGACTCTCTGCTGATGCGCATGCGCTCGGTGGCCAGCGACGAGCTCAGTCAGATGATGCAGCGCCGCATGAGCCAGGAGAACCCCATCCGCGCCAGCGAGACGGAGTTCGTCCAGCGGCTGCAGAGGCTGGTGGTGCTGGCAGTCAACAGACTCATATATCACGGTATAGGATCATTACAAATGAGTTTGTCCTTTCTTTGTATTTGTATCTATATGTTGTTGACCTGCCCGTGGAATACAGCCGCAGATTTGCCTCTTGGCAAACTCTGGCCCCATTTACAGGGACGTGCACTGTCCCTTCCGAATACATCTAAAATAAAATAAATAAATGATCACTCACATCAATAAATAAATAAAAAGCATAATAATGACAGAACAAGAGAACCCTGTGATTGTGTTTTCTATTCGGTCGTTATCTCTAATTACATCTTGTCCGCCACACTCCAGACATGAGCCAGGACTTTTACGAGCTGCTGAACTTTCCGGACTCCCCGGACCACCAGCTGTCCACGCCCGACCTGGCCGACCAAGGGCACGACGAAGGCGGCTCTTCGTCTTCCTCGTTTCCGGCCTCCCCCATCCCCTTCCCTCTCCCGCCGGCCAGCAAGAAGAGCTTTCAGAAGGACATCCTGCGGCTGATGATGGAGGGGATCAAACTCAGCCTGGTACGTCCAAACAGACCGCCGCCCTGCGGATTAACTGATATTATGGTCTGGGATTCCTGAAGTTCCGTAAGAACTAGTTAAAGCAGTTGGTTCTCAAACTATTTGTACAAATGTACCCCCTCCAAAGTACCCCGTTTACCAGCGCAAAACATTTTTTGGAGGGAAAAAATGTGAACAATTTTAAATAATGTCTGTGCATATTATTGGGTAATCATTAAATGGGCAAATACGCTCATGATTTCTGTCATTCGTTGGAAAGATTTCCAGAACGTATTCTGGACGTATTCAGAGACACTTTATATTTACTTATATATTCCAAGTACCCCCTTCCGTCCCTTCGAATGTACCCCTAGGGGTACGCGTACCCTCATTTGAGAACCACTGCTTCAAAGCAAAGAGTTTTTATAATCAATTATGAATTAATAGAACACATCCGTCATGTGAGTCATAGTCTATACATATACAACCTACGTTTTTGGGTTTAATAGAAGATCAAGTGTGTGTGTGTGTATGTATGTGTACTTGTGTGTGTATGTGTTCTGCTCTGACGCCGGGATGTTCTCCTCCCCCCCCCCAGGGCAGTACGGGCCGCGGCGGGGCTCCCCAACAGCAGTGGCGTCGGATCCTGTGGTCGAGCCGGGACACCTTCAGGGTTCAGATCGGCCGCCTGCTGGTCCACACCCTTAGCCCCGCGCAACCCATCGCCGACCGCAAGGAGGCGCTGGAGTTCGTGTTCGACCCCCGACACGGCGACATCCTGAGGGAGAGCCTCAGCCCCGGCCTGGAGGTGAGCTTCTCAACCCCTAAAGGCTGATGGTGGCCTGGGGTGGTTTTTAAAGGCTATTCAACTCAAATGTGGGAGTTAGACACCCACACAATAGCGACAACGGGACGTTCAGATTGTAGATTGACTTGATTTTTTTTTTGTATTGTATATATGTTTTTTGTATCGTATCTAAAACACGAAAACATCAACAGCCTTCTTTCTCTGAGCGCGAATGGGTGGATATGAAATGACCCATGAGATGTCTTTATGCTGAGTCTGTTAAATAGTGACACATAGATGGACAGGCTGGATGGAGGAGCCCGACTCTCCTCCTCCGGTGACCTTCTGCTCTCTTCCCTACTTGACATGACGGGGCCACAATGCAACTTGACATGTCTCTCCCTCCCTCCCTCCCTCCCTCCCTCCCTCCCTCCCTCCATTTTCCTCTCTCTCTCTGTCTCCCTCCTCTGCAGCACGGGCCCAAGTTGGCGCTCTACCTGTACGAGTTGCTCCACGACCGCAAGGAGAGCCTGACCCGCGAGGAGCAGAGCGCCGCCGCCGCCTTCATGACCTCCCTGAGGCTGTGCGGCCATCGCTGCATACCGCCCGGCGCACCTCACAAACCTGACCTCATCAAGGCCATCAAGGAGGTACTCCCAGAGTGTGTATATACTGTGTGTGTGTGTATATATATATATATATATATATATATAGATGTAGTATGTATATGTGTAGTATGTATATATATCTATAGATAGATAGATATCTAGATATATATATATATATATATAGATATAGAGATATACTAAAATACTTGCTTGACACGGTCATATGGGTAGCCGACATGACTTGAATATCAGAATAATTACTATTTCTGTATTACTTGTTTATTTTCATATACTGGATATACATGTTGGTTTTTTTGCATTCATTATTTATCTCTCAACAATTTGACTTCTTCTTGTCTAGGAGAAATTAAAATATGAGGCAGAGGAGAAAACCAGCAAAATGGCGTGGGAGAAGAAAATGTCCAGCACTCAGAAAAAGTGAGGAGGAACTTGTTTTTTCCTCCATTTAAAAGACCCCCCCCCCCACACCACTCAACAAAACCACTAGTCCTTAATTCATCCTGAATTTAATCTGAATTCACCCTGAATTTATCCCGAATTCACCCATCATGTCTTTTCTCCAGTCTCATCCAGAGGCTGGACGGGAAGTCCCGAGACATCTCCAAGATCGCGGCGGACATCACCCAGAATGTGTCCCTGCGGCAGGGCATGGAGAGGAAGAAGGTGATCCAGCACATCCGGGGTCTGTACAAGACCGACCTCAGTGCCAGCCGCCGCTGGCAGGAGCTGGTGCAGCAGCACACGCACGACCGGTGAGCTCCTCGCGCCTAGAAGCACTTTGTGGCGTTCGGTTGAGCCTGGTCTAGTCCCACAAAGCTGACTGGAGATCAATCATCTAAAACGTCTTGGCGGCAGACGAGCTCACATCTGGGTGAAGGAGGTGTTCGACCAATCGTCCAAAGACGGGCCTAAAAACCTTTTTATTGGAAAAGGCTTTTCTATCTTAAAATGAGTGTTTACTATTGTCAGTGGTTTTATTTTTTTGCAATATGGTAAATGGAAATGGACTGTCTTTTATTTAGTGCTTTTAGTCATGTCTCACATTCACCCATTCATACACACATTCATCCACCGACGGCGGAGTCAGCCATGCAAGGAGACAGCCAGCACGTCAGGAGCAGTTAGGGTTAGGGCTGTCTTGCTCAAGGACACCTCGACAGTATGCTAGGAGGAGCCGAGGGATCGAACCAGCAACCTTTCGGTTGTGCGATGACCTCTCGACCTCCTGAGCTACTGCCGCCCACAACTTTAAACTTTGTGGCACTCTGAGATTCTTGTTAATGAAAAGGAAAATGCAAATAAAATGCATTATTATTATTAATGGTGTTGCCCGATGCAGGGATCTAAGCACGTTCACACATTGGCAAACACAAACTCGGCCAGCTGCACTAAACTGTAAAAAAGTGACGTTGATCTAACGGCCTTGTGTCCCATCTCAGCGCTGTGTGGTACGACCAGGCCTCCTACCCCACCTCCTGGCAGCTGGACCCCACAGAGGGACCCAACCGGGAGAGACGACGACTGCAGCGCTGCTACCTCACCGTGCCCAACAAGTACCTGCTGAAGGACCGCCGCAAAGCAGACGGTGAGGAGGACAATATATCAACCACACGGGAAACGTCCGTACCGTGGAGTTCATTAAGGAAGCCTACTGTATACGGTCTCTAAGCACCTTTTAAAATAGCTTCCTTTCCTCTAATGACCACAAGCCCTAACACTAGAGCCATGCCATCTCATCTAAATCTAAATCTGGAGGATCAATTAAATTGTCTTTATTAGTCACATACACGTACACACACACACAGTAAACTCATCCTAGTATTATAGATGCTTTGGATCCTTTTTTTATATAGCGCTTTTATCCAAAGCGCTTTACAAGTCATGCCTCACCCATTCAACCACCGACGGCAGAGTCAGCCATGCAAGGAGACAGCCAGCACGTCAGGAGCAGTAGGGGCTGCTCAGGACCCGACGTTTTAGCAAGGAGCCGGGGGATCGAACCAGCAACCTTCCGGTTGTGAGGCGACCGCTCTACCTCCTGAGCTATACTGCCGGAGCAGTGGGCTGCTATCTTTTCATATACAGCGCCCGGAGTGTAGGGGTCTGGTGCCTTGCTCAAGGGCACCTCAGCGGGACTTGAACCGCCTACCTTCCCGTTCCCAAGCAAAGTCCCAACAGACTGAGCTACTGCCTTATGGCCCTCGCTCCTTTTTTCCACAGGATAGAAATTCCCACCTTCAGCCATCCATGGCAGGGAGGGCAAGTTAATACACCTACTGAGAGTCTGAGTTAAGCAGTACATTGTAAAACCTGGAAGGGATCACTCACCTCATGTTGTTACTGCCCAACGATGAAAGTAGTATATAAGTAGTATATAAGATTCATATAGACCCCTCTCTGAAGGTGCTTGGTAAATCGCTGCCTGTGTCTTCCCATGATGGATGGAATGGACTGCATTTATATAGTGCTTTTCTAACCAGTGCGGCCACTCGGAGCACTTAATAAGTCAAGCCTCACACTCACCCATTCATACACACATTCATCCTCAGACGTCGGAGTCAGCCATGCAAGGAGACTGCCAGCACTTCGGGAGCCGTTAGGTTTAGGGTGTCTTGCTCAGGGAAATCTCGACACTTTGGAGCCGGGGGATCGAACTAGCAACCTTCCGGTTCTCAGACGGATTGACAGCTGCTGCCAATAATTATGTTTTATTCAACCAAATACTTTGCTGTGAATAAGTGTATTGAAAATAAATCCTTTTTCATCCATCTCACCCCACCACCGCCGCCGCCGTACGGTGCCTGCCTGGCCTCTGTTGGGGCTTACATGTCCCCCTTGGCCTCGTCCGTCTTCTGACTCATTGTTTTGTTTTGTTCCTCTAGACGCGGTCAAGCCACCGCTGTCCTTCCTGTTCGAGGACAACACACACTCGTCCTTCTCGTCCACCGTGAAAGACAAGGCCACCAGCGAGCCCATTAGGTATATAACACCCCCCTCTCTCTCTCGCTCTCTCGCTCTCTCGCTCATCCGAATCACACATTGTCAGGTCTACTTAACGGATGCTTACAGTTTCAAGATTTATATTCATTTTCTTCGTGTACTAAATTACAAAATGCTGAGGATAAATAAGATAAGAGGATAAATGTATGCATATCGTTATACCCCCTAAGCCACACAACACTTAAGGGTAGCGCTGTCATGGGAGTACTGAGCAGGACGTTCTTAGTGTGTTCGCTGGTTATCGTGAGAGAGACCTGAACAGGGATGCTCTGTCTTGTCACTCAGGTTCACCAGAAGATGCATCAGTGTTGCTCCCGCCGTAGAAACAGCAGGCGAGCTGCTCCTGGGTAACACACACACACACACACACACACACACACACACACACACACACACACACACACACACACACACACACACACACACACACACACACACACACACACACACACACACACACACACACACACACACACACACACACACACACACACACACACACACACACACACACACACACACACACACACACACACACACACACACACACACACACAGGCTTTGTACCACTGTAATAGCTTCACTCAAAACAATAATGATGCTCGCAAGTCATTTCCTGTGTGTTTTTTTTTCTCCCTCTGTCTCTTTGTATAACAACAACAACAACAACAACCGAACAACAGATGCTCCCACTGCAAAATGTTGCTGCAATTTCTGCCACTCACTGACCTTTCCCTTGTGTGTTCCAGGGAAGTCAGGGATGTACTTTGTGGAGGACAATGCTACGGATGTCCATGACAGCCAGGTAAGGCCAGAGGAGAGGAGAGGAGAGGAGAGGAGAGATGGGGGAGGTTGCACCACCCGAGGGATGTTGTTGCTGCATTAGGTGCTGAATGTGTGTGTGTGTGTGTGTGTGTGTGTGTGTGTGTGTGTGTGTGTGTGTGTGTGTGTGTGTGTGTGTGTGTGTGTGTGTGTGTGTGTGTGTGTGTGTGTGTGTGTGTGTGTGTGTGTGTGTGTGTGTGTGTGTGTGTGTGTGTGTGTGTGTGTGTGTGTGTGTGTGTGTGTGTGTGTGTGTGTGTGTGGGGACAGATCCCTTACGGGGAGCTGGAGGCCGCCTCCTTCTCCTGGACCTACGAGGAGATCAAGGAGGTGCACAAGCGGTGGTGGCAGCTGAGGGACAACGCGGCGGAGATCTTCCTCACCAACGGACGCACCCTGCTGCTGGCCTTCGACAACACCAAGGTCAGGGGTCACGGGGGGGGGGGGGGGGGGGCAAAGGGCATTTCTGTGGTCCTGAAGTGAAATGTGTTTCTCAGCTGTTGCTCCGTTGGCAAAAGAGTGACATTATAGTCATGCTACTCTTTTGTGTCGATTACATTGGAAAAAAAATTATAGAATAGCATCCCAAATAATACGTCAAGGTCAACACTCTCATGGCGCCTATGTCCTTCGCTCCACAGTTCCGCGATGACGTCTACCACAACATCCTGACCTCCGACCTCCCCAACCTGCTGGAGCACGGCAACATCAGCGCGCTCACCCAGCTGTGGGGCTCGGGGCAGATCTCCAACTTTGAGTACCTGACACACCTCAACAAGCACGCCGGCCGCTCCTTCAACGACCTCATGCAGTACCCCGTGTTCCCCTTCATCCTGCGGGACTACATCAGCGAGACGCTCGACCTGCAGGAGCCCGGCATCTACAGGTCAGTGTTCGGGGGGGGGGGGGGTGTAACGTTTATCTATCAATGCGTCTTTAAAAGAACATTTTTTGTTTTTATGAACTAAAGGGTGGTTCAAAAATAAATCTCAAAATAGCCTTAAACATTTAATGAATGTTGACTTCATTGTGGATTCACGCTGCCTGCTATACGAGCAGGTCTATTAGCGGAACCGATAGTTTTCAGATAGTGGTGGTCGTGGTTTGTGGTGCATTCCCAGATGGTCTCCCCCCCCGTGACTCACACCAGAGGAAGTATATATGGCATAGTGAAAACACAGATGCTACAGCATAATGCTGTTATTAGCAGTAATGCCTGAGCAAAGCGCTCAGGTCGCGCCACTTGGTTCCAATCAACGTTTAGCCAAACGTTAACTTTACAGCACTTGGACGCTTTATCGCTTGGGCGGCGCAGTGTTTGACTTTCCAGACTCGATCGATGATTCATCGGTGGATTGGAGGGGGTTCCTGGACTGCGTCAACCACAGTGTGGTGTTGGTGGAGCCTCATTATCATAAGCCTGGTCCATGCAAAAAAAGCCTGTGTATTTATAGCCAGCTCTCTTTCTTTCTCCCTGATTAATTATACGCGATAAGGAAGATAAATGGGCCGCAGACACTCATTCGAAGTCGTGCGTCTCCCAGCAGACGCTGCGAGTGTGGATTTGTCCACCTGAGGTTATTTTTTATTTTCATGGTCACACAGCTTTGCACATGTGTAACTTTATTTTCTGATTCGTCATCACACAGAAACCTGAACAAACCCATCGCTGTCCAGTCTAAAGAGAAGGAGGATCGCTACGTTGACAACTACAAGGTATCTTCCCACTATCTACGCTGTGCGTGCGTGCGTGCGTGCGTGCGTGCGTGCGTGCGTGCGTGCGTGCGTGCGCGTCTCTGTCTGTCTCTGTCTCTGTATGTCGGTCTGTGCGTGCGTGTTGCACTCAGCCCTGTGTTTGCGTGTGTCTCAGTACCTGGAGGAGGAGTACAGGAAGGGCATCCGCGAGGACGACCCCATGCCCCCCGTCCAGCCGTACCACTACGGCTCCCACTACTCCAACAGCGGCACCGTGCTCCACTTCCTGGTCCGCATGCCTCCCTTCACCAAGATGTTCCTGGCCTACCAGGGTGAGTCCCCCCCCCTTCTCCACACACACAGACACACACACACACACACACACACAGCGACACCCACCGCCACCTCTTTCGTCTTGTAATTGCCACCATTGATTAGCCCAGTGGTTCCCAAATATTTTCTGCAGGGCCCCCAATCAGACACAGCCTTTGCTTGC
>CM051018.1:10435689-10445689 GCA_027704905.1 Muraenolepis orangiensis
ACCAACAGACACGTGAGATGGTGCACATGTGCTGCATATGCTAATGGCACTAAGAATCAGCCTCAGACGAAGGCTCTAGAACCCAAACGGTCACATGAATCATGGCTTTCCATGCACTACAGTCACACAACAGTTCCCATAAGTCTCTACAACTCAATACCTAAGGGGGACTACAATGAATAATAGGATGTCTACTTACTGCAACACACTCAAGTCAACTATTTACTAAACTTCCGATACCGAGACGGATTTGATTGATCGCGTTCTCCTGCTACTTAATCTACTAAATTTGCGATACACATTCGTGGCCTAAGGAAAAAGAACCCTATCGATTTTCTGAATTTGTTTTACTCAAAAATGTGCCACTAGGGGGGCATTTTTCCGATGGTCAGATTAACCTCAAGTTCAAATGAAAGGTCTGGACCTGTGGATGTCGTGTTCTGCTTCTCAGGTTTCAAATGTTGCCACCAGGTGCAGCTTTATAACAACACATCTACTGGTTTTGATCATATCTCTGGAATCATTTGTCCAATTAACGCCGAATCAAGCCCAGATGTGTGGTGACTTCAATTAGCACAAACCTATTACATTTGACCAAGGGTTATGCATGTGTATTGTGCATGTGTTATGTATGTGTTGATTGCAATAAAAACAAAAACGTTTTTGGTTTGTTTATTTGTGTCTCTTGTGGCTCTTACTGCAACAAGCTGAGCTGACCGGCGGACTGTTTGTCTGTTTTGCGGCCCAGCCGTCGGAGATGGAGGTGGAGTCTCAGGTGCATCTGTACGGCCACACAGGGGAGGTGACCAGCCTGTTTGTCTGCAAGCCCTACAGCATCCTGATCAGCGTCAGCCAGGACGGCACCTGCATCCTCTGGGACCTCAACCGGTAGGCTCCTCCCCATATGAACACTGCCTGTTATGTCGTGCGGAAGGTTGTTGGTTTGAATCCCTGCAGTCTGTCTACCTGTAGGCAGCTAGATGCCCCTAGCCAGGGCGGACTGGGACAACAATTCGGCCCTGGCATTTAGTCCCTTGACCGGCCCACTTTCAGAAAGGGGGTAGAAAGTGGGCCGGCCCATTCTATATAGTGGGCCGGTGTGATACGCCAGTGTAGCCAACCGGGGTTGAATTTCTTTACGTAATTATAATTTTTTTCAGCAAACGGCGGCCCAAAAGTGCGTCGGCCCTTCTGGCATTTGCCAGAACTGCCAGATTGCCAGTCCGCCCCTGCCCCTAGCTCCCATAATAATAATAACAAATATATTTATAATAATAATAATAATAATAATAATAATAATAATAATAAAAAAAGTAACAATAGAACAAAATAAACATACACCTTGGTAGCGACCCAGGTTCGGTTGCCACCTACAGTCCCGTGCCACTATGTCATGTCTCTCGTCACTGGCCTGTCCCAAAAAGGCACACACACACCAGGCCCATACACATGATAATAACAATGATGGGTGTGTAGTATTAACGGTACTGCCTCCTTGCGGTGTGGGTCCAGGCTGTGCTACGTTCAGAGCCTCACGGGCCACAAGAGTCCGGTGACGGCGGTGTCGGCCAGCGAGACCACAGGAGACATCGCCACCGTCTGCGACTCAGGTGAGGTCGCCTTGGTGATGCTCACAGTTGATATGTGTGTATGTGTGTGTGTGTGTGTGTGTGTGTGTGTGTGTGTGTGTGTGTGTGTGTGTGTGTGTGTGTGTGTGTGTGTGTGTGTGTGTGTGTGTGTGTGTGTGTGTGTGTGTGTGGTGTGTGTGTGTGTGTGTGTGTGTGTGTGTGTGTGTACACAGTGTGTGTTTATTGGTCCCTGTGCTTCCTCCTCCACAGTGGGCGGGGGCAGCGACCTGCGCCTGTGGACGGTGAACGGCGATCTGATCGGCCACGTGCACTGTCGCGAGATCATCTGCTCCGTGGCCTTCTCCAATCAGACGGAGGGCGTGTCGGTCAACGTCATCGCCGGCGGGCTGGAGAACGGCGTCGTCAGGTGACGTGTGTGTGTGTGCGTACGTGCGTGCGCGTGCGTGCGGTTTGTAAACCGCCCGTTTCATTCAGGTTGACTTACCGTCTGTTCCTTTCCAGGTTGTGGAGCACGTGGGACCTGAAGCCTGTGAGAGAGATCACCTTCCCCAAGTCCAGCAAACCCATCATCAGGTACACCAGGCGTATACCCGCTGCCTCCATCATTGCGGTATTACATGAACACACTGCAGAGTAACCTAATCCTCACATAAAAACCCCACAGAGACTACAGGAAACTAAAGAACCTAAATGCAATTTCACACCCAAAAACGCTTTTCTCACCAACCAGACCTCAAACGATGTCAAAAGAATAAAGGAGGAGATGCGGGCAACCATTGATTTCAACAGCATGCGTTTAGTCCTTGAGGTCATGTCAAATTGCACTACGAAGTGACATCAGCTGTCACCAATTTAAAGAAGTATTTCTCCGCTGGACAGTTGGGCTTTTCATAAAACTGGGTCTCTAAAACTCTGGTCTCTAAACTGGTGCTACATGACCAGAGAACAACAGTTGGAAGCACAGCCCTAGAGAACTGGTGCTACATGACCAGAGAACAACAGTTTGAACAACAGCCCTGTAGCTGGCGAACCAATTACAAGACTGAATGCTGGTGAAATGGAGGGGAAATTGATCATTGTTAATTTGCATATACTACCCACATTATAGCATTAGAAACCTGGTCGGCTAAAGTCACGGTCACTTGCAGACACTCCGAGGATGCATGGTCTCATGGTCTCTAATCCATGTCTCCCTCCTCCCACAGCCTGACGTACTCGTGCGACGGCCACCACCTGTACACGGCCAACAGCGAGGGCACCGTGATGGCCTGGTGCCGGCGGGACCAGCAGCGCATGAAGCTGCCCATGTTCTACTCCTTCCTGAGCAGCTACGCCGCGGGCTGAGGACATCATCGCCACTGTTCCTCTTCACGCTGCTGCTACTTCTACTACTACTACTTCTACTGCTACTACTACTACTGCTGCTGCTGCTGCTGCTACTGCTGCTGCTCCTGCAGCAGCAGTCTCGTGCACGCAGCCCTGGCTCATCCTCCTCCTCCTCCTCCTCCTCCTCCTCCTCCTCCGCACGACCCCGCCCTCCCTATCACTCGACCTCGACCTCCCGGTCGACGCTGAAGCAGTCGCTCGTCTGAAACTCTCTCCGTGCCAGAGCTGTGCCCCAGCGTAGGACAGTGACTGTATTATGTAGTATTAGACATGTATATATATTTATAGAGCGGCTCACCCGAGGAATGAGAGCGAGCCGGAACTCTCTGGCTGAGGGGCGACAAACCACCGCTTTCTAGCCTGGCCGTCGGCCCGGTTTCCCTTTGATCCGTCAATTCCAGTTGGCCGATTTTTCAGTCTTAACTGCATTTGCCCTTTTGATCTCTCACCGCTCCGTGACGATGACTGTTGCCCAACTGGGGGAAGCTGCTACAGGGAGGGGCCGAGCTCGCTGTAGTCTAGAGGTCCTCCCCCTCGTCCCCGCCTGGCTACGCCTCTCCCAAGCCCACCGGGGCGAAGACACTCATCCAGCCGCCACATGGCGCTGGGACCTGCCTCTGTTATATGGAGGCTGCATTGAAGAGACTCTGGATGACGGAGGCCCTCCCTGTTGAGAAGGGCTGCCCCTGGAGCAGTGTGATGGTGCTCTTCTCAAGGCTAACACCATAGCTATATATATATACATATCTTTAGCGATATTGATGGAGATATGTATAGAGATACACCAGCCAGGGACCGGAAGATATTACTTAAGTTTGCATTGGTCCTTTGAGTCTTTTGCATGTTGGAATGTTGATGCTGATGATGATGTTGATGAAGACAATGATGTGTGTGTGTGTGTGTGCGTGCGTGTGTGTGCGTGCGTGCGTGCGTCGAATGCACACATTCAAACATGAGCGACTCTGCCATCGCCTTCCTGCGTCAGG
Organism: Muraenolepis orangiensis; assembly: GCA_027704905.1. Taxonomy (NCBI): domain Eukaryota; kingdom Metazoa; phylum Chordata; class Actinopteri; order Gadiformes; family Muraenolepididae; genus Muraenolepis; species Muraenolepis orangiensis. Next base: position 10,439,651 of record CM051018.1, read on the forward strand.
CCCGCCTTGGCCAATCCTGACTCTTATTATCCTTATGATTATGCTGGTCCTACGTATCGCCTGAGATTTCATGTATTATCTTTCCGCGGCCTCGAGGAAGCCTCTCCTCTCACGACTCTCCTCCTCTCACGAGAGCACAGCCTCTGAGGTGCTGCCGTGTAGTAGCGGCATCACACCGGGCCACGCCCTGCAGTAAGGGGGGAGGGGAGGTGGGGGGAGGGGGGGCTGTGGTGAAGGACATCCAGGCCTGAGGTTGATGAGTCGAGGATCAGGGCCTGAGCTGATCCCATCAAGTGGCTCTATTGAATGAGCAGATAGGAGGTCACAGCCAACCAGGGAGGACCCCAACCCCCCTCCTCCTCCTCCTCCTGCTGCTGTTCATTATCCTCCCATACGCCTTTCTTTTTACAATATATATTTCCTTGTTCTCATTCAAAGGCAGTAAAGTGGGCGGAGCCCTGCCTCATTGGCTGAGGTGGACACGTGACACACCGCTTCTCTACATTCCCCGTTTCCATACGTCTACTGCACTTTTGTTTTTGGTTTGGTTCTGTTCTGTTCCGTTCTGTTCTCAAGTGAAACGGAAGATGTTGAAGCACTTTTTTAACTGGATTGGCCCGCCCTGCCAGTGGTTCAGTTTAATCTAGGGTTCACTATTATTGACCTGCGGTGTAGCAGTGGTTAAGATAGTATTTCAAAGATGAGGTCCAGGAATGCAATATAGGGGGGGGGGATCAATGGAAGGATGTAACTTGTAAAAAAAGATATTATTAACTTGATTATTTCTGTAACCGTATCCGTCGTTTGTTTCACCGACCCGGTGAGACGGATGACCGTATTTAACGGAGAAAAGCGTTTTGTATTGCGTTGCAATTCTGTTCGTCTTAAGTTTGAATCAAGTGGGTTCAGGAGATAAGGGAAAGTTCCTTAGCATTCCATGGATTTGTGTCTTGTTTTTCTTCTTCTTCTTCTTCTTGGTCGTCTTAAGCTAGACTTATCCTGTTGAGCCACACTGGACTCTTGTTGCCTGCTTTGCGGAGGACCAAAAGGAGGCCCCCCTCTAAGTGATGTTACTACTTTGTATGACGGCTCTACGGATGTTTACAACGGTGTCATGCTTCCATAATGTACGTTTACCTGGCCGGCCCTTTCTATGACTGGCTCCTGGGAACAACTGCACGCGTGAGATTGTGTGAATGTTGTTTTGAGAAAATGGAGAGAGAGAACGAACATACAGGGAGAATGAGAAAAACTGAAACGGTGTGTTTTTAACAGTTTTTTTGTTGTGTTTTGTGGCAGAAGATCTTTTAGTTAGTCTGTATAATGTGAGCTCATCACGGGAGCTCCTCACCCGTCTCCTCCAATTATCACGTTTCACCCAGAATGGTTCGTTTCCAAATTAGCATCAAGATTCAGTTCTGTTCTGAAGACTGAGCAATAAAGAGAGGTCATGTTTTATGTTTTGAGTGATTTAAGTGATTTGAATATTATAAATATATGCATAAACATATTGGAAACATTAATGTTTGTTTTGATTGTCTTGCCATGTGTATTAATTGCCTTGTATTATTGCCAATTCTCGTCAAGGAGGGAGGACTGTGTTATGTCAATGTGGAACATCAATGCCCATTGTTAAAATTAGGTATATTCCCATAAGGGCTAATCAGTCAAAGGCAAATGGGGCTCGAATGGTTGGTCTGCAATTACATCGGGAGCCCTCCGAATGTGAGGCGTGATCTGCAGTGATGCAGATCACCTTTCGCGTTTTTTTGTTTGTTCACTGCTCCTTCTCTACAACCGTGTTGGTTGAGGAGAAGCACGCGCACACACACGCACGCTGACACACGCACACGGAGGCAACAGATGTACATCAGCTGCCGTCGGACTGGTCCCTGCCCCTCATACTGGCTCGTCATCGAGAGATTTCCCCCCCTGCTGCTGCTGCATGCGTAATCCTCCTCTCCTCCTGGTCCAGAGCCGATCGAGGGATGGCCATTCGGACGGAGCTCTCTCTACGGGATGAATATGCGTGAATTGGGGGGAAATCACAATCATCGATCTTGATGTAAAAGGACAGTGCGAAACGTAGCGTGGATTTTCCCCTTTTTTCAGCCCGTTTGTTCGTGTTCAACGGTTTTTTTTTTCCTGACAGCTTTGGTCGTTTGGGTGGAGTCGATCCGGAATTCTCCCACATTTGGAATCGTTGGCACACACACACACACACATCACACATTACAGGTAGGTGGTGCGCCGTAGCCTGCATTGTTCAGCCTGCGAAGTAGGAGGTCATTCAGCGGTGTGTGGTGGCTTAAAAGATCATTGATTTATTATTTAAAAACATTTATTTTTAAATGTGTAGTCCCAAAGCAGAGCGTTGTTGTTGTTGTTGTCCTAACGCCGTTCCGTTGAGCCGTCATCATTAGGGCCGCGTCTCAAACGTCTTGAGGATGAAAACCCGTGCAGGAGAACCTCGTTTCATACATTAATACATATAGATTTATTGATTGATTCATTTATATATTTATATTTATTTATATATATATATATGGTGTTGCATCATGGCTGCGTGTTAGACATAGAGAGAGCAAACGACTAACGGTTAGTAACGACCGCATGACCAGTATGTGTGTATCATTGGAGATAAAGCATCACTAAAGGGCCTTCTAGGTGGGGGTGGGGGGGGTAAAGCTATCGATTGGATTCCTGTTGGACTCTGGATCTTCTTGGCCAATTTCGGGGTGCGACCCTGAGAAGGGAATTCCGCTAAATACTGATTTATTTTCATATTTCACCAGCGTCATTTAACCCCCCCCCCCCCCTTAAATGAACAAATGAATGTGTCTTAACCCATCTATCTACGCCTGTCTGTATGAATGGTGCTTTTTATACCCTTTTCGATTGGTGGCGTTGTGCGAGGTGCTTGTTTGTGTTTGCCTTTATATATATAGATATATATAGATATATATATCTATATATATATTAATATAAATATCTATATATAAATATCTTAAAGGATTTTTTTGTTAGAGTACGGAGAGTAATTGCGCGTACAGAGAGAGAGAGAGAGACAGGGAGACAGAGAGACAGAGAGAGAGAGCTTGTTTCAATTCATGAACAAACCACACCTGTTTCCAAATGCTTTTCCACTGCTTGGTAGAATAGACATAGATAGCTGTGGCACCGTTGAACTGGGTCACAGGTTCGAATCCCTACGTTTTGTTGTTTTGTCAGATCGACTGGTTTTTAAAACAGAAAAGAGAGAGAAGAAGGAGAAAATCAACCTAGATGTAATGCTACTCTAAGTGTGTGTGTGTGTGTGTCTATCCCATAAGGAGAAAGGGTTCATATTACTATGAGTGGATACAATTAGTGTGAGTGAAGCTGGTTCATTCCCAGTGGGGGGGGGGGCATTACTACAACTGAGTATTTGTTTTTCTGTTTGTAACACTCCTACATCCCACATAGATGAACTGAAACAGGGATCTACAGATCTAGAGGCCCCAAGCCAGACTGGGAGGGAGGGAGGGAGGGGGGGGGGGTTCCTCTGTGGAGGGCGGGGCTTCAGCACCTGGTGCCTTAGTAACCACGCTGTTTCTGTTTATACCACCAGTAGTGTGAGTGTGATTAGCCTTTTTTTACACCAGTTGGTACAGTCCACTGGGTATACACTGACCTATCAATCGTCGATCTGGGCACTGGGACACTCCCTCCTGTGTGATGTCACCAGGACACGGTCCAATTTAGTCCCATGACAATACTGAAGCGGCCTGTAAGGGCTAATCACACTCACGCCCGGTGGTCCGATCTGCCCCCTTTAAGACGCTAGGAGCACCATGAGGGACGCCATCACCAACAACAGCACAGCCAGCATCTCCCAAGCCAGGAAAGCTGTGGAGCAGCTGAAGATGGAGGCCTGCATGGATCGGATAAAGGTAGGCCCTGTGTGTCTCTATTCAGTCACTCTGTCACAGACCCTAGCACTGTGTAACAGCCCTGTGTAATAGACTGTAGCACTGTGTAACAGCCCTGTGTAATATACTGTAGCACTGTGTAACAGCCCTCTGTAACAGACTGTAGCACCCTATAACTGCCCTGTGTCACAGACTGTAGCACCCTGTAACAGCCCTCTGTAACAGACCCTAGCATTGTGTAACAGCCCTCTGTAACAGACCCTAGCACCGTGTAACAGCCCTCTGTAACAGACCCTAGCAGCGTGTAAAAGCCCTCTGTAACAGACTGTAGCACCGTGTAACAGCCCTCTGTAACAGACCCTAGCACTGTGTAACAGCCCTCTGTAACAGACTGTAGCACTGTGTAACAGCCCTCTGTAACAGATCCTAGCACCGTGTAACAGCCCTCTGTAACAGATCCTAGCACCGTGTAACAGCCCTCTGTAACAGATCCTAGCACCGTGTAACAGCCCTCTGTAACAGACTGTAGCACTGTGTAACAGCCCTCTGTAACGGATCCTAGCACCTTGTAACAGCCCTCTGTAACAGACTGTAGCACCTTGTAACAGCCCTCTGTAACAGACTGTAGCACCTTGTAACAGCCCTCTGTAACAGATCCTAGCACCGTGTAACAGCCCTCTGTAACAGATCCTAGCACCGCGTAACAGCCCTCTGTAACAGACTGTAGCACTGTGTAACAGCCCTCTGTAACAGACCCTAGCACCGTGTAACAGCCCTCTGTAACAGACCCTAGCACCGTGTAACAGCCCTCTGTAACAGACCCTAGCACTGTGTAACAGCCCTCTGTAACAGACTGTAGCACCTTGTAACAGCATGAACAAAACACAATGACCGCATCTGTGACCATGATATGCGTCATTGTGGGAATGAATGGATGGGTCCACTGACAGCAATCAATATTTAACAATCTACTGGTTTCCATTTCGGTAAAAGTCAATACACGCCTCTAATCTAAGACCTCTATTAATAAATCCACCGCAGACAGACCAGTTAACTGTCCTTTGATGACAGCCCTGGCCTGGGCCTCAACATCTATAGTGGGATAGTTCATGTTGGAGAAGGCTCCATTTCACTTTCCTATTGTTTCATGGAAAGCTGTGAGAGTTTTTAGAGGAGGTTTTAGAGGAGGTTTTAGAGGTCCCCTCATTAGCGATGGTCCTCACGCTAGGGGCCTGGAGCCCTGAAGCGTTTCCCCCTACTCAGCACCACCTAGCCTGCTTTCAGCTAAAGGAAGGAATCCTCCTTCCCTTACAGGACACACCGCATTCCATCAAAAAAAAACAGCAGCCACCAATAAATCAATAAATGCATTTTTAGTTATATTTCGTGTCACACTATTGATTTCTTTAGTGAGTAGCCGTGTAACAACATAAATCAGGGTGATTGAAGACCCCGGGGTTTGTTTCCCAATAATGACCGGCCGTACATTGTACTTTATCCCTTATTTAGCAGATTTAGCAGATTCAGCCACAGACTTTCACAGGTTTCCTTCTTCTGGAAGAAACCTTCATTCATGAGTTATTTTGTAATGCAGCGTTATTAACAATTTCATTGTCTGTAGTCACGACCCACAGGTTTTAGCAGGTTGTCAAACATGAGTGAGACAACCGCGGAAGGACACCCGATTACAGCCCGCTCTAAGTCCTTCTACGCTCAGCGCCCCCTATAGGACACCGCTGGTCCTGCTCCGAGGGATGGGGGGGGGCCCCTAGCCCTACATGATGGGCCACATTAACGCTGAGGCCCAGAGAAAAACATAATAATAATATGAGAGAGAGAGAGAGAGAGAGAGAGAGAGAGAGAGAGAGAGAGAGAGAGAGAGAGAGAGAGAGAGAGAGAGAGAGAGAGAGAGAGAGAGAGAGAGAGAGAGAGAGAGAGAGAGAGAGAGAGAGAGAGAGAGAGAGAGAGAGAGAGAGAGAGAGAGAGAGAGAGAGAGAGAGAGATGTCTACATAGACATATTCCTCGTTTTAATGAAGGCCTCTGCAATGCGAGAGGGTGGATCTGATTGAGGTATCACCCTATTCTCGTTAATTGCTCAATAGGCCAACAGGACAGGGACGTGTGCTA
>CM051018.1:10450689-10535689 GCA_027704905.1 Muraenolepis orangiensis
CACTCGCAGGAGAGCCGACTGCCTTATGCCACTCCGTAGACTCGCTTTGTGAGTCGGTGTGTCTGGGGTTTGGGTGGAGGGTTTGGGTGGGGGGTTGTTGTTATACATGAAGCGGCCCGTCCATGCACAGTCTAGCCTTTATTATCCTCCCATGTGCCGTCGCAGTCGTGGTCCACTTGTGGTGGACGTCTCCGACCAACACGTCGGGTAAGGGTAATCTGAACTTTTAATCACGCTTAAAATAAATCTGTGAACTTTTTTGTTAGTTTGTTTTGTTTGTTGGGATCCTTGTGGTGTTGTTGTGTGGTGGTCTGCTTGTCCAGTGTGTTGTATAGAGATATATCCCCAACGTGATGTTCTTTGAAAGGCGAAGCCTTTTTCTCTGACAACTGTAATAACTTCTGCTGGGCGTTGCTGAAGGCAGGTGGTCGACATGTAGGACCGACTGTAGATGATGATGATGATCTATTCTAATCTACTATCGTGATCCTATCGCCACATAGTATAGTATAGTACAGCATAGTAATGAACTAACCTGCTGCTATCTGCATTTGCAACAATGGTGTGTTGTCGATGCAAAGTTGTTTGGATTCGCAACTGTGTATATATATATATATATATACACATCATGTCATTGAGATGCTGACATCAATGCGTCCGACGCAGATGAGGAGTTTCCCCCCGAGCTGCTGGTGGGAGTGCTGTCGGCCCGGCACCATCATGACCTCCGACAAGCCATCAGGGACACATGGCTGGGGTACCTCAGAGACCACCCCCAGTTTCAGCACAGGTGTGTTTAACCCATAGCCCTAACATCTCCCCACCCTCACCACCACCACCCCCCAGACCCGCTAAGAAGTAATTGAAATAAAGCCCGCAGCTCATTGCGCATAATCAACCCTAATTGTTATTTAACATGGGGGGGACGGGGGGGGCTATGGTATTGTTCAATCTAACCTTCTGTAATGGATAGCCAGCTGTAACCATGGTGACAGAGGCGGAGAGGGTGGGTCTTTAAGGACTGAGTGCCTCTGAGGTGAAACATCATTAGTATTTTGTTTTTTGTGCCTGTTTTTTATTTTTTTTAGAGTCGGGGTGAAGTTCATCGTGGGAGAGCATGGATGTCCCATTCCAGAAGAAGACCGAGAAGACCCATACTCTTGCTCCCTCCTGAATCTCACGGAGCCAGGTAACACACCGGTCTCCACCCCGCCCCCCCCCCACTGCTGTGTGGAAGGCACACAGAAAACACCCAACATACAGCCTCTGAGATGCTGAGATGAGTATGGAACTGTTTGCTTGCCTTGGACAGCATAACAAGAGGAGGAGGAGGGAGTGAGTGTGTAAAGAACGAATGTACACAAAGGAGGAAGAAGAATAAAAAATAAAAAAGCTCGATATTCACTTTCACCCACGGCTCAAGGACACTCCTCTGTACCCAATCGAAACCTAAGGCCACGGGAAGAGAAATCTCTGGCAGTCAAACACTCACTCTGCAACCGTAGCTCGCGAATGTGTCGATGCGTTTCTCCAGATGGGATTAGAGCTGTGTGATGAGAATTGATCCACATTTTGGTCATTTGGCCATCGACGCGTCGGTGGTCTTGTGATCAACGGTTGGCTGAGCGAAAGGCAGTGTGTGTGTGTGTTGTTGTTGTTGCTGGGCGGTGATTTTGTAGGGATAACCCACCTGTTGTCTCTGTATTCCCACCACTGCTGTCACTTAAGAATTGGATAATTGGTTGGTTGTTGCTTTAAGAACAGCCCAAAATGGATCATCTTTAACCCCACAGATTGAATGAGATCACGGATGGACTGGAAAGAATGCCTTTGTACAGAATCCTTATATGGTTTAATGCAAATAGCATAGAGGTATAGTAACATAGGGTCCTGTAGGTTGTTTGTTTGTATTCCAGTGCAATGCAGGTTTGGGCAAGACGAGTAAAAAGACAAATACTATTTTAAAGGAAGGGTTAGTATGGCTATAAGAGAGGCGCTCCGAGAATTAGGCTTAACGTAAAAAAAAGAAGAGAACAAATCACTTATTTATTCGACCCATACAGTAACACAAACACAAAAGTAGAGCTTGTATAAAGCTACACTAATTCCACTGCTCTCAGACATTTTAATACGCAGACATTTCTGTTTAAGGCTTTGCATTAAGGCCGCTGCGCTAAATGATCTTTGATGTCCGGGAATGTGCTTTAGAAGGGGAGCGCAGGTAGGCGGCGTGATGTTTAAAACATGTTGTGTTTCTCTCATTGATCTGCCTGGGTAATATAGTGCTCTTTTCTAATCAAGGAAGCACACACCGACCGGGGAGCAAGAAGCTCATGTTGGAAGACCTGCAAGTCTTCCCGGGGAAAACACACACCCGCTGCCTCTTATAGTGCTGCCGGTGGCTATTAATGGAGCGTGGAACCCCCCGGAACCGGCAACTAATTCTCCCAATGGTTCTCTCCACCTTTTCTCTCTCTCTCCCCCTCTCTTTCTCTGTACTCCCTCCCCCCTCTCTCTCTTTCTCTCTCCCCCCCCCCCCCCTCTCTCTTTCTCTCTACCCACTCCGCTCTCTACATTAACTTGGTCGTTAGGAGAGGAAAAGAGGTCGTCAGCATGTAGAGCCGATAGTCCGGCTCGAATCCCCTGATTCCTGTATGTTCTCCCTCCATCTCTCTCTCTCTCCCCCACCCTCCATCCCCAGCAGTGGGCCAGGACGAGGAGGCTGAGCTGGAGATGGTGAGGCTGTCCGACAGCGGCGCCCTGATGGTGTCAGACGTGTCCTCGGTGGCCCTGGACTTCAAGGTGCTCCACCCGGTGGTCATCACCAGGCTGGGGGTGTTCCCCAGGGGTCCTTCCTACCTCCTCCCTGCCAACGTGACGGTGAAGTTGCACCAGCTGGACCAGGAGGTACAGCCCAACCATCTCCCCTTACCGCCACGTTTGGCAATGTCCCACAACAACAAACGGAGAGCAAGCATGCAAATGATTTTCGCTGTACTGTACTTATGCTGTGCAATGACAATACATTTGAATCTAATCTAACTAATCAAATCACTCTTATGATCCATTGGGGCCAGTGACCCAGGGAACCATTGGTTGGTTTGGTGTTGTGTTGATGTTTTTCTAATGACCCTCAATAGACACTCAGGAAGGGAGAGAGAGTGGGGGAGATTGAGGGAGGGGCAGAAAGAGGGAGATTGTTGGTTACTGGTCTGGATGACCAATCTCTGTTCCATTTATACTCCCAAAGACCGGCATCCAGTTTGGAGGTCCCCTCTTGAACTCCCTGCTTTAAGACAAATGGCCCCAGTGGAGAAAAGCCCTCTGGATGTCCAGTAGACCAATGCCCCCTATATGCCGCGTCTTATTCTTCCATGTATTTTTATCTTTTTCATTCCATTTGGGGCTGTGCACTCATCTGCGCTTCCTTGTCTTTGGAGCCCGGCGTGATTTGTTCTGCTCTGTTCCCCCCTCCCCCCCCCCTCCCCATCCCCCCTCTCTCCCCCCCCCCCCCATCCCCCCTCTCTCCCCCTGGCAGGAGGCGGTGGTCATGGCCCGCTTTAGTGCACTCAGCACGGGCACCAAGCTGAACGGCGTGTGGTACAAGCCGGTGGAGCAGTTCATCTTGCCTAAGGTCGGTCATCCTCCCCCCTCACTCCCCCCTGGGTGCGTCATTCTGTTTGTTTTTAAATGGATGGCTTGGTAAGATGCGGACGGGGAGATTTAGCCCTGTTGTGGTTGTGGTTGTTGTTGTTGAAGGTCTCAGAGGTTGCAAAAGCCTGTATCTTCTGGTTTGACACAGGGCTTCGAGGGCACGCTGGTGTGGGAGAGTGCGGACCCCGCTGGGCTGACCCAGATCAACTCCTCCTTCTCATCCTCCTCCTCCTCCTCGTCTGTGGATCTCAACACCGGCGGAGGGGTGCTGAAGTTGGGCTCTGTGAGTCGTCGTGACCGGGGGGCGGGGGGAGGGAGGAACCGCGGCATGACGAATATGCGTCAAACTTCAACGAACGTTGAAGCCTCTCTCTCTCTCTCTCTCTCTCGACGGTAGATCGACGAGGGCGTCCTGCCTCACAGAAGTGCCCTGGGGTTCCCTGGTCTGGCCGGAGGCTTCACCTTCACCATCTACGGTCAGCACCGTGTCCTCCCTGTGCGGGAGACGGTACATTAATGAGACCACGAGCAGGGCGGGCAGGGCCGCGGAGGTGGCTCTTTTAAAATCTTCTTCCAAAGAACATTGTTCAGTGTGGCAGGCAGTCAGAGCCTGTCTCTCACCGGAGGGCTTTTGTAGTCCTGCCAAAATTGAAAATTACCTTCTTCTTTTTTTTTCTCTTCTTACTCTCCTTGTTGTCTATCTATGAGAGTGTCTGTGCACCTGTCTGTATGCGTGCGTGTGTGTGTGTTATTATTCCACAGTATTGTCCGGAAGTAGGCTTGGTTACTTAAAAGTCCCCTTGGTTACGTAGAGCGTGTGCACTCCTATAATTCCTCAATGCATAAAATCATTTGTAAATGTCACCGTGTGGAGTCACACAGAGAGCTTTCCACGGCACCTCCATTCAGAATAACACCGGTCCCATTTCCCAGGCAGGGTCTTATTTTCTTTCCTTTTTCTTTTCACTGTTTTCGCAGATTAGCTTCCTCATCAGTATTCAGTTTTTATTACTCCTGCCCCCCCTTGCCCCCCCAACCCCACCATCTCTATGCTCTCTCGTTTTCTCTCTCTCTTTCTCTCTCTCTCCATTATCCCTCTGTCTGTACACTCACCCTCGTCTGTCTGTCTGTACGTACGTACACTCTGCCTCCTCTCCACCCTCGCTCTCTCTCCATCCTGTCTCTTGATCTGACTCTCTCCATCCCTCTGTCTGTACGCTCACCCTCCTCTCCTCCATCCTCTCTCTCTCTCTCTCCATCCTGTCTCTTGATCTGTCTCTCTCTCCATCCCCACCATCCCTCTGTCTGTGCGCTCACCCTCCTCTCCTCCATCCAGAGCGGGAGGTGCTGGCGGGGCTCCTGCGGGGCCGAGCGGCCCGGGCCCAGCAGCACGCGGCGGGGCTGAGGCGGCAGGACGCCTCCCTGCGCCGGGAGAGCCTGGAGCACGGTGACATGGTGCTGGTGGACGTGGTGGACACCTACCGGAGTGTGCCCACCAAGCTGCTCCAGTTCTACAAGTGGTGAACACACACACACACACACACACTGTCATCCATATAACATTACACTCATACTTTTTCTGGACTCATTACAGTTACTGCACTGTATTCATGATGCTGCTGCACTACTGGCACTTGCTTTTTAAATGCCTTTTGCACTTTTGCAATTCAACAGAAGTATATATCATCCATCAGTCACTTTATTTTTGATTGTGTACAGTGTTGTTATAGTGTTGCATGGTATAAGTATATGACATAGTATAGTGTTCAATTGTAGGAAATTCTTACTGCGGGAGGGAATGGGAAGCGTTCCATTGCACTTGTTGCATATGTCAAATAAAACCATTTTGAATCTTGAAACATACACACTCCAGATTGAGTAGGGCAGGGGTGGGGGCTGGTTCCTCCTAGGAAATCAACGAAGCTTAAAAATTAACACGCGCTACTGGCCCAGAATTAAAAATGTTCTATATTTATGGCTCGGTTTCAAAATGGTGCCATCGCTTGAGTCGACTTCTTGGACGGGCGCCTTGGAGAAAGAAGAAGAAAAAAAAAAATTATGGTTATTAACTCTGCGCCCTTTCGCTCGCTTGCTTGCTCGCACACACACGCACATGCACACGCACACACCAGCACACACCAGCACACCGTGTAGGGAAGATAAACCCGTAGCACAGGCTCTCAATGTTTCCCCCTCCCCCGGCAGGTCGGTGAGGAACGCTGCTTTCAGCCTGCTGCTGAAGACGGATGACGACTGCTACGTGGACGTGGACGCCGTGCTGATGAAGATCGACCACAAGGGCCTGCGGCGCAACAACTCCTGGTGGGGGAAGTGAGTACATGTGTCCTGACTGTACGCTGTTCTGGGTGGCCGTGGTTCAGAAGACGTGTTTTCGAGAATGTGACCGACCCTGACGGCTCCCGACGACCTGGCTGTCGTCTTGCACGGCTGTCGCCGCCGTCGGCCTGTGAATGGGTGAATGAGAGGCGTTGATTGTTAAGCGACTGTGAGGTTTAAAAAGCGCTGTAAAATGGTAAATGGACTGCATTTATACAGCGCTTAACCAGTGCATCCACTCAAAGCACTTTACACGTCGAGCCTCACACTCAACGTCATTCATACACTGACGACGGAGTCGGCCGTGCAAGGCGGGAGCGGTTAGGGTGTGTTGCTCAGGGACACCTCCACACCTGGCTAGGAGGAGGAGAATTCGGGGAATGGAACCAGCAACCTTCCGGTTGTCTGACAACCTGCTCTACCTCCTGAGCACTTTTGTCCAGCGGTCAATTCAATGGTTTATTCTAATTGTCGACACACACATCTTCCACATCCGCAAAATGTCCCTCGCATGGCTGCATTCGCAATGGGGGGGGGAAAACCCATTTTTAACACGGTCTGTTTAGTTCTGGATCTCGCACACGTTGGATTTAACGGCTTCTGACTGGATGACTTCAGGTGGGGGGGGGGGGTGGTGTTCACAGCCGCCCTCGAGCCCTTCCCCCTCTGTCGGCTCTCCACTCAATCAAAGGGTGTTAAAAAAATATGTATATTATAAAACCTGTGGCGCCCTTACATCGATCGCGACCTGTCCTGACCCAGTTTCAGGCAGAGCTGGGCGGTGGATCGCATCGGCAAGTGGCAGGAGCTGGAGTACCCCAGCCCCGCGTACCCGGCCTTCGCATGCGGCTCCGGCTACGTGGTCTCCCGGGACCTGGTGCAGTGGCTGGCCACCAACGCAGACAAGCTCAAGGCCTACCAGGTACACCCTGCTGCCTGTGGAGCACGACGACAGACGACGGTCTGTTAGGACTTGGGCTCGGGGGAACCGGAAGGTGGCCGGTTCAAGTCCCCGAAACACCTGGGCGCTGCCGAGGTGCCCTTGAGCAAGGCACCAGACCCCTACGCTGCTCCCCGGGTGCTGTATATACAATAGCTGCCCACTGCTCCTGATATTAGGATGGGTTAAATGCAGAGAAACCTATTTCACTGTGTGTGAACACGTATGTGACCAATGAAGAGGATTCAATCATCCAGATTTAGATTTATGTATGCCAATCATTTAGCAGACGCTTTCGTCACAAGACTATTCTGCCTCACGTTTCTCTAGCCAGGAATTGGATATAGAGACAGCGATCTGATTGACTTGTGGGTTGATGAGTTCCCTCCTTTTAGAATCTCGTTAGTTCAAAGGAGGGCACGTGAAAGCTGACTTAGGCCTTGTTTATGCTCATCTTTTCACTGCTACTTTTGTGATCGGCTCACGAAAGTCCTATCGAAGGAGCTCACAGTGCAAGGTTTACACATGAATAACCAGTGTTTTCATCTGGTTTGCGTTGCTTCCTGTCCCAGGGGGAGGACGTCAGCATGGGTATATGGATGGCTGCCGTGGGGCCAGATAAATACCAGGTAAAGAGCCAGTGTGAGTTCCTAATCACCTCTCCCCGCAGGCTGTCCTCCCCCTTGTCATTCACCCGATGGTCTCTGTGTGTGCTCCTCCAGGATCCGGGCTGGCTGTGTGAGAAGGAGTGCTACCTGGACATGCTGTCTTCCCCACAGCACACCGCAGAGGAGCTGCACGTGCTCTGGGCCAGGAAGAGGCTCTGCGGAGACCCCTGTGGCTGCCCGTCCTCCCCCCACCCCAGCCCCCCCACCGGGGCCCTGAACCTGGACGATGACCCCTCCACACCCGTGGATGAGTGGAAGGAGAAGAGTAAGAAGTGAGTTGGAAGTTACCGTTTTTTTATCAGTTGTTGCCGCTGCCTCCGTCGGCCTCCGACGTCCATTCTTCTGATGTGCTGTGTGAACGTGTTGGTCTTCATTTTCTCACTGTTGTCGTGGTTGACGTTTTACTTTTTTGAAATTTAAATTAAAAAAAAGTAAGCAGCTCTGTTGAAACATTCAAGAAGAAAAACGTTGAAACCAATCCGATTTGTTTTTCCCCCCAAATGCCACACGCCTTCAACACTCGCGTAGCATTAGCTCGGTGAATTTGTTTTTAAATTGAAGAAACCTGGAAAAAAAAAAAAAACCTGTTTAATTCAGCAAAGTAGATAGTTGTAGTGTGACGGGGACGGGGGGGGGAGAGAGAGACGCTGGTGTTCAGCAGCAGGTGGCCGTGGCAGTGTGACATTAGTTCCCCAGGAATCAGCCACTCCGGGGATGGGAGTCGAGGGAGGAGGTGGTAGATTGGGATTCAATGAAGCTAGCCGCCACGCTTTAACCTGAAATAACCAAAGTTGGGAGTCTTTGGCGTGGGACGTGATGGCCTTTTTAAAAAGAGAGGAAAAGGGGAAAAAGATAAATTGTATTTTACATTTAAAGTGTAAATCTATTTTGTAACTTATTCTCTTAGGCTTTTCGCACGCTTCACGGTTTGTAGATGAACGACACACACACATGGACACACAAACACATGGACACACACACGGACATACAAATACATGGACACACACACTGACACACTCACATTTGTACTGTAACTGTTGTTGTGGACGTTGTGACCTGGTCTTAATGTATTTGCCGCAGGCATCACACGTGTGTGTGTGAAAGAAAATAACCTCACTGCAAAAGCCTGTGTACTGCGAGTTGAATAAAAATGTGTTTCCAACGTGAATTCTCCACTATGCTATCCAAAATGACTGTGGAATAAGACTCTTTTATGGGGGAAATAAAAAAAATACGCCCACCAAAACGTCTTTGTCACTTTATTTGAAGATTTGAGTTTTACCACAGGTAAAAAAAAAAGAAGCATCTTCTTAAGTAAGTACTATTTTATTCCGATCTTTTGCCCGGCTGTGTTCCCTGCAATATTAAAAGACTGGGCGGTTGAGTGCCTCTGGGGTTGGCAGTAGTTCTCTGCAGTGCAATGCAGTCAGTAAAATACATGGCTCTCTCCCTCGTAGACGGTGTCCGTTCCCCCTGCAGTTAAAAGGAAAGCGATGGAGAGCTTTGATGAGCTAATGCCGATTGTTTTTACTGAGCCGCGGAGACTCCTAGCATACTGAGTTATGAGAGAGGGTATGGAGGACCATCACCACCATGTCAGAAGTCATGGATTACTTACTGGGAAGAAGCACTCTCATAACAAGCTGTGTGTGTACGTATAGCTGGCTTATCATACACACCTAGGTTTACCTTCCATGTTTTGTTTTTTTCGTTTTTACTTTTCCTTGAAAGAAAATAATAATAATAATTTAGCATAATATAGACCACTTATTTTATCCACTCTCCATGCTGTCAACCCGTCTCGCTCTCGCTCTCTCTCTCTCTCCGGGCCTCTTCAAAAAAAAAAGTAATGATTGAATTTGTATAGACTGTCCGATTGTTTCGTCGATGATGTAAATGACTTCTCGTTATTCACTCTTTCTCTCACTCTCACACACACCAATGAGATCCGTGCAGGCCTTGGGATCAACCTCACATCCACCTCGGTCACAGGGTAATGATGCAATCAGTTGTAAGTGGGTCTTCTACCCGCCAGCCGCATTCACAGTGTCGCAATGTGACGTTATCCTGTCACAGAGCACTCTGTGTATCATTCTGCATGCGACGAACGCCACGGGTGAATTCGCGTGGAACCCAATGACGACATGGCCTTTGTCAAGCATTCGCAAATGTACCGTTGCAACCTTTCACTGTTTAAAAGTAAGTACCACTGATTGACTAGTACTTGAAACGAATGGCTCTCTACACCCAGGACGACAACGGTAGTCGGTAGTACGCAACATAATAAATACTAAAGCAAGTTTGGCAGTGTTCGCCCTGTTTGGAATCGGTTGGCATCGCAGGTTGGAAACAATTTGTGAGTCTCTGCAAACATTTGGGTATTCACACGTTCTGCTCTCTGTGAGATCCCGCTGAGGTTCTCTCTGTGGTACCAATTAATCGGAAAGAAACTCACCCACCATGGCTAAATGCAGACGATACATTACAAATATGAAAACCAACTGAACCTGTGTGTGTGTGTGTGTGTGTGTGCATTCTGCAGTGCTGGTGAAGCGGATAACGATATCATTTTCATATCGAAGAAAACCTGACTAAGTTTGGGGGTGGAAAATTGCGACGGGAAGTAACAAAGGACTGGGCAATGTACTGGTAATTAGAACAGGGTAGACAACAGAGGACCATAGGGCGGGGTGTGTGTGTGTGAGATTTAGCGGAATGAAGGGATTATTATCAGACACACACTCTGTCACAGAGCCAATCTGGCTGTTTGTTTTTTTCCCCCTCGTTCTTTCTCCGTGCCGTACAGTGAGACACATACAGTGAGACACATACAGTGTCTCACTGTCATACAGCGTCTCACTTCAGCGTCTCACAATCGCAGCATACGGCAAACTGAATGCGGAGACGAGACGCGGGTGTGAAACTGTTCAGCCGAAGCGGCTTGTTGGAATCATAATTGGACATCTGTGAGGGCCAGTGTTGAGGAAACCATACGTTCCCAAAGCCCTCTTGACCCCTAGTGTACTGCCTGATGCAGTAACACGGAGGGAATTAGTGGGATGATGTGTGTTTCAGGCAATTAGGCCCGTCATTACCCAGCCCTTCTGTCTTTAAAGAGGATCACTGAGTTTTGGGCTGTGGTTTTAATGACGAGATTCTTATTCAAGCCACTGATGTAATATGATGCAACGGCGAAGATGGAAACTCTGCCACTGCAACTCGGTCTCATCCCGGGCCTCCACCTACGTGCAGTTATTTTAGTTTAGTAATTTTCCCCTTTTGCGATAAATTTAGTTGAGGATAACAATATATAACCCACCTTGGCAGAGTTATGGGTGAACAGTGTGTTGTAATGTGAATGTGAAAACCAAACGCTGTCATACATAATACAGCACTGAGGGAATGACTGAGGATCGGGGCAACCTGAGGCGCCACGAGCAATAGAAACTGATGTATTAATGTAGCATCAGGTCCCATAAATAAAACATCTCTTAGTCATAGATTATGACGTGTGGGTTGTACTAACCTTCAGCTGTTCAGTGTTTATTTATATTTAATCAATATGATATGCTCGAATCAGTGTTGATGGGAAATTTCAAGTAGGTTAAACTTAGAAATAAACACACACAAATCCACACTATTTCAACTGATCGTTTAAAGTTAAGATATCTGGATAAACACCAATTATAAATCCCTAGTCTCTGATTGGCGGCTGGCTTCATATCCAAAGTTGAATAGAATAAATAAATTAACATAACTTTTTAGAGCTAACATTTTTTTTTTTTTTTTACAGTGTAAGCTATGATTGGCTGACGTTGTTGCAACGGCAATGTGATGTCACTTGCCATCTTCTCATGGTAATTCACATCACTTCTGTTCACCTGCTTCGTTCTGCCTTGTTCCTCTGCAGATTAAAGCGATATACTCAGAGTACAGCTGCTTACACCTTCTATTAACACGCCATGTCAGCCAATTAAAAATCACAAACGTGCACCCATGTTTCACAAGGCTATTCTGCTTCTTTGGCTACTCTTGAGGTTCAAAGATTTGCAAAATGCGCACAAAAATTTAAAAGTAAACTTTCGGAAAACATTTTCCCAGTATGCACAAGTATAGTACTAGAAGTACAACATATACGCTTTTTTTTGGTTATTGTTGTTGCCCGAAGCTGATTGACGGCGAGGCTGTGAGAGGCATGGTGCAGCTGTTACCATTGTGTTGCCGTTTTTGTGAATCTGAAAAGAAACGAAAGTCACCGTGGGAGGAGAACATCAATCTTGCCGCCAGTCTAGGAGGACAGGAGGGCAGATGAGGACTTCATGTTCTGTGAGGAACACGTTCTCCTACGCTGCAGAAAAAATGTCTTACGCCCCTTTCCGTTTATCATCCAAAGTCCGAAATGCATTTGCATCGAATTAACCTGCTGACTACCGGGGAAGGAAGGGGCTGTGAGATTTTTAAGGATGGAGACATTTGGATGAATCGATCCGTTGTTGTGAAGAAGCCCCGACTATTTGAACAGGCACATCATTAATTAAATTGTAGACGTCAAGTGCCAGAGATTTGACTCCTGGAAGAAGGACATAGGCCTCCAGTCTCCCAGACAGAGAGGGACACTAAGCTGATTGGTGCATTTGAGACTTGTCACCCAATGACTTTCCAGCAATGTGTGACAGCTACACAAAACTACTGATTCCGCCTATAAAAAATGAACTTGAATGATGGTTTCAGGCTCAAATGACCAGCAATCAAATATTGTACAATAGGTAGGTAAATTCCACTTCACATAATGCCTTGGAACTCACTCAGTCATGCCGTCACCAAAGAGAACATTGGCCAACATAATACCCCACAATCAAGACCGGAAACCTTGGGTCTTCATCATCTAGCAGCCTGCTAGACTCTACAGGGCAGTGCTGCTGGGTGGGCCAGACCATCCTGTTCTGAAACCATGATGTACGGAAGTAGAAAATTCAAACCAAACTTAATGAAAAAAACGTTTTTTTTTTACTTTAACGTTTATTTCCCATAAACATGGAATACAATTGATACGAATAATATATTCTGCAATGCACATTGTCCACGCAGAGATGACTTGAATATGGGTGACTTTTGTGGGAATGTGATAAAAAAAAAATGAATGAAAAGCCAGAGATGAGCATAGCATAAAGTCACACTGAGGCTAGCTACAAATCAAAGCTGGAACCAGACAGAACACTTACAGCAAACCTTAATGCAGCATGAAATTAACAGCAAGCTAAAGCATGTGTGGTGTATACAAAAGTACAGATCAGCAACGCTTTTTAATTTTCCTTCTACGCAATTGGCACTCTGGTAGCAATATAGTTAGACACAGAAAAATAAATTAAGTTAAACAACCTTGAGAGATAGCTTTCTGTATCCGTCCCCCAATGAAAGCTATGTGTGCAACAACCCAGAAATGTGATTTGATGTCTAACTGCATTGTTTATGGATTTAAAAGCTAAATCTACAAAAAGGTTTTCGATTACATCTCAAACACTTCCACTGAATGCACAGTTGAACTTTTGTTGCATATGCGGGAGACGCTGCGCAAATCGGCGGCGGCATAGCGGAGCAACACGTCGAGGAGGCACTCTTGCACACACAAAAGTAATGGAAATCATAGATTTCGATTTGTTTGGCTACATTAAAACAGTCACCCTCAGGGATTACAAATAGAGGGTTTTTTGGACAACGGCATGAGGAGACATTGCGATAATGTTAAATATATGATCCGACGAGAGTTTGTCAGTTTGAGCATGTATTGGGTCTGCTCCCCCACACACACACACACGTTGCTCATGTTCCACAGAACCAGCGAGGAGGGCGCCGTCAGTGCGTTTCACTGGAGGCTGCCTCGTTGCCGCTGGCCTCCACCTCCTGGTGCATCTTGCCCAGGTGCTTGACCAGCCCCTGCAGCTCGGGGTTGCCGCCCAGCTCCTCGATCAGCCGGTAGATGTCCGCCTCCAGGGCGCGCAGCGTCTGCCGCGTGTAGGCGAACGAGCCCACCTTCTCCAGGTAGTCCACGCAGTAGCGCTTGATGTCGACGTTCTCCGTGCGCTGCCGCAGGATGTTCTGCACCTGGGTGCTCTCGGGCCGCGACCAGATGGCGTGGATGGTGGGGAAGGAGAACTTGCCCTCGGTCAGGTCCTCGCAGAAGCTCTTGTTCTCGCTGTACTCCCGCGACCGCAGGTTGGCGTAGTCGTCGCGGATCTGGAAGAAGAGGCCCAGCGTGTCCAGCAGGGGCTTGAGGTCGCGACCCCAGCCCGAGAAGAGCTGCATGAGGCCCACGGCCAGGCCGAAGAGGCCGCCCGTCTTCTGCAGCACCATGGCGCGGTACTCCTGTTCGCTGGGGCAGGTGTAAGTGTCCCGCCAGTGGATGTCCAGGCCCTGGCCGCGGTGCAGCTCCAGCAGCTGCCGGGTGAAGACGCGAACCGCCTCCGGGTGCTCCAGCGTCAGCACCTTCTCCAGGCCCAGGAAGTAGACGTAGTTGGCCGAGTTGATGACCGAGGGCACGCCGTAGATGCTGTGGGCCACGGGGAAGCCCCGGCGCAGCGTGGAGCTGTCCTCGATGTCGTCGATGAGTAGGCTGGCGTTGTGCAGCATCTCCGTCACCTCGATGATCACCTGCATGCCATGGAACATGGACCGTTAGAGGTATGACTGCATTCACACAGAACTAACTTTGTGCTGGGTATTAAAGTCAAACCTATGAATAAATTGATACTTCCGATACCATACAAAACAATACATTCCCATTACAACAAAACAAATAAATCTATACAGTTCCAGCTTTCTTTGAGTCCAAGTACAGGTTCTATGTTCAAACAACCCTCTCATATCTGTATCCTGCAAATGTTTATTTGACTTGGTTATGCATGCTTGGCTAAATATTTAGATTGCCATACAAAGCCTTTATTTTTAACATTTCAAAATAGGGTACCCCTCTTTGGCATACGCCATTGCTAATGGAAATCAACCATAGTATTGTGTATCAAACAGGAAAAATACAGATTTTATGGCTGCTACACAACTGCTATTTTTGGATGGCATACAACTCTGCCATCCTGAGTACTACATTAGCACTAAAATTACACCACCACCACCTTAGTAGTGTGCATTAGTAGTGCCATGTACAAGTAGCCTCCACTAGAGGGCGCCATGTCCATAGCATACCCAGTAATGCAGCCTTAGACTGAGAAGCCTTCCCAAGTTCAAGTGAAAGGAAGCCAACAGAGAAAAGAGTTGAGCCAAAACACTAACAAAGTACAGCCCAGCAGGGCTTGGCCAGTCAGACAGACCATCGGGAGGCATCAGTGTGAAGATACACTCAGATGGAGAAGGGGAAAATACAGCGCTCCAGTAGAGCGCTGTAAAATACAGCACTTGAGCCATAGAGCTAGCTCAATTGGCTTTGGCTCGACATAGACTAATACTTCTGTGCCGATCTTTGACTTATCAAAGCTTTAAACATTCAGCACCAAAGAGGTGGGAGTGTGCGTCTTTGTGTGTGGTGTTCACAAAAAGGATGACCTCAGGTAATCAAACAGCAGAAAATAAACATTTGAAATCTTTCAGAAGGGCTTCGGCACATCTTAAACTAACCCAACCACAGGGAAGACTTAGTGGCTGCATAACTGAGCTGTAGCTCCCTCACCGTCGCTCTCCTGACGGCTCATTGATTATCACTGGGGCCTGCGCCACAAACTCCATCACAACTGCCAAAGCTACACTGCATTTAATAACACTACTGAGAGCAAATGAGTGTTTACATGAATCCAGTCCAATGGTCAGCACGTCACCTACTTTGTCCACACAGTGGAGGACACATCAAGTCATGACGTCAACATTCAACAAGACAACAACGGCCATCTCTCTCGGACCGTTTGAATAATTGCACTGTGAATGGTCATTCATGTCAGAACGTATTTTATATCTCAATTTACATTCTCAAAGAGCTTCACAGGGCTCCTGTTCGGGTGAAATTGGAGGGTGTCCTCAGAACCTTAAAGAAGGAAAAAGTGTCCCAAACAAAGAGCTTGATGAAAGGACACAACAATGATGGGTAGGGGAGCAGTTGGTGCTGGACGACCTATGATCATGATTGTCTAACCACAAATTGTCTAACTAACAAAAAATATACTATAATGTGATTGGCTGCCAATTTCAGCACACACACGTTCTCTCCATCTGCATTACACACTTTAAAAGAGTACATTTCATAATAATACACATATAAAACATACGTTTTTTTATTTTTATTACTGTAATAATTACAAATGATTAATTACTATTATTACTACTTCTACAAATAATCATAATGAAAGTGGAGGGAGTTTAAGTAGAGAAGAAACATGGGGGAAGGTCCCAGCCAAAGACAAATGGGTGGAGAGAGGAGAGGACTCGGGTTCTTGATAAAGAGTGAAGAGCCCGATGAATGACACAGTGTCCCCAGCCCCTGACACTGTCTGCCTGTCTGTCAGTCAGTCTGTCTGGGGCCCAGCCGCTTCTAAAGGCGGCCACTTCCTGGCAACAGCATGCTCACGATGACTTCAGTCTGGCTGAGTTGACAGAGCAAAAAAATACGACTACCACCACTACTATTACTACTACGAGGCTCCCACATTCAGATACCAAGGGGGAGGGAGGTGGAACACTAGAGGCAAGGCCAGAAGCCCCCCCCGAGAGGGTTTCTTTTCAGTGGCAAGCACATTCACTACATCACTGTAGCTAGGAGTGAAAGCCGGTGCCATAGGCTGCGGGTGCAAAAATCGGTTGTCCATTGAACAGACTGACAGGAAGTAGCTGCCACCACCCAGGTTATTTTTTGTTTACCCACAATGGAATATCAAAAGGGCTCGTCATGCAAATGCAGCCTCGGGAAAGAGATCTAGTAAGACGCACGGTACAAGCCTATATTGTAGTGCTTTGTAAATGGGCTGCGAAAATGCTGACCATGCAAAAGAAGGAATTGTCTGGGACTACATATCGGACAAAACCATTTTTTTCTCCATAAAGACGCCTGTGTTGCCTCTCATTTTCCTGAAGGCACACATGCATTAAAGAATATTAGGTGCATTAAAGAATATTAGGTACATTAGAAGGACAGACACATCATAGCTCACAGTATCAAGCTCCGTGTAACGTGTTTGAGAGAATAACCGTGTCAGGCGACAGATTGTGTGGCCGCTCCGACACTCCTATTATTCATCAAGATCTAATATCTATTAACCAGCGCTCTCACACAGCCACAATTCCCCTTTTTAAAATCTAGAATTAACAAACCGTTAACCACACTGTCCCGTTTCAAATCGGAATGATGAATGATAAAAAAGGGAAACCCAGACCTGCAGCCGACACTGATGGGAGGAGCCTATAATTGACCACCTCATCTGTTTTTGTTATTATTATTATATTATTATTATTATACACTTCTGCAGGTAAATCAAGCATTTTATTTTATTCTCGGAGAGAAAGATGAGTAAAGATATTCAACACTCCTCATCCTTTTCGTCGTCCTCCTCCTCCTCCTCTCTTGCCGTTGCTCCTCCTTCTTCTCCTACCTCCCCCCTCCCCCCCATCTCGCTCTCACATTCTGCTATTTAAAAAGCCAGACAAAATCACTCCAAGCTTGCACATATCTCCCAAGTTAGGTTGTGATTCAGCCATGTCTGTTGAACTGGAACAATCTATTGGCAGGAGGGCTTACGCACTATGGGTGCTACTTTAATACTTTTAATACTTAGAAAAGTGCTGTAGCCTGTATTTCACATCACAAGGAATTGGTGGCCGCTGGTCATTTTGAGGCCATCTGTCGTGTCTCCTGTAACACTACACCAATCCTTCTAGGCAAAAACTCAATTTGTTGCAAATGCATTCTAAAAACGACCTGCTATGCAGTGATGGGTCAAGTGCCAGAAGCGATTAGAATTGATCCCTATACCCTTTTAGATGACAAAAAGCAATATCAGAGGAGAGGAGGGGAGATCGTAAATAAGACAACAATTTGATTATGCTGGAGGAGGAAATCAGAAGAAAAATGGTAAACTTGGACAATATTGGTTCACTTGAGTCAATGTGGCTTGGGTTATTGAGAGGGAACCAGAGAGCAGCCACTGGAGACGCTTGTGTTCCGAGTGATGCTGAAGCCAATAATTGTGGCTGGCAATGAGCTTTCTGCTGGCTTAAAGAGCTCCCTCCGTCTCTCATTTCCTCAACCACCAGGTCATTTGAGCGGTCACATGACCAGCATGTGGACACGAGAAAAGAACCCGGAAGATGGGTGCCTAGGGGGGGGGGGGGCGGGGGGTTAATGGAGGACTAAGGCATGTATAAATAGAACAGAATATTTTTTTGTATTTGTATTTGTACCGTTTTGTACCAAACTGCTCCCATCATTATCCGACCACAGACAAAATAAATAACCACGGAAAGAAAGAGTTCCTTGTCACTTGGAGTATCAGGCTAGAAGGGCAGAGACGGCGCAAAGCAAGTCCACATCCACAACAGCTAAGTTGTTGTTCGAAAAATGGTTGTGACATTTAGGATTTAAGCGGTTGGCTCCCAGAAAAGATCACAGATCTGACTCTTTACACTTCTATACTACAGTCACCAAATATTTCCTCCCAGATTATTTTTTTTTTATCAAGAACAAAGTCCATTGGGGAGGTCAGGAGAAGAGCAGATGCCTTACCTGGAGTTTGTCATCTGGAACATTGAGCCAGTGGTTGAAGGCTTGGGACAGTTTTGTCCGAACCTGTTTTCCTGGGAAGGAAGGAGGGAGGGAATATATTGAGGCACCACAAATGGCAATTTGGTTGGGTTCACTTAACGCTTACTGGATTCAAACAAACGAAACACACCACAAACTTACCTGGCAGTTGTAAAACATATTTGTAAGGCTCCAGAAGTATTCTTTCAGGAGATGATTTGGTTTTGCCATCCATTTCTTGATGTGTAAACAAATATATTAGAGGAAAAGCCAAAGTAATTTAATGACGTTTCTTGAAGACTTGTGTGCCAAATGGGTTAATAACACCAGACAATAGGCACAATACGCAATTTGCTGTAAAACGTGGACAATGTGTCATGGAAATAACCATTTCCATTACAGGTTTTCATAGTTGCCTTAAATCATACAAGTTATGAGTTGGTGCAAAAAATATTAAATATAATATAATGTATAATTCATGTATTGACCAAATATCAACAGCATTCCGAAAAAAATAATCAATCAGTATCAGCATTGTGTTATATTTTGGAATATATCTAAAATATTGAAATGGTAAATAAAAAGCACACTACACTGTTTACCTTCCAACGCCTTGTGTACATAACATTTACGAACGTTAATATTAACTTTACACAACTATTGGGATACTCACATTTACATTAACATGGAGATACAAAAACAGAGGTAGGCTTTAAGAAGACCAATGAATTATTGGTGTTAAATGTGTAATTCAAGAGACGTATAACTATAAACAACTGCGCCCACCTTCGAGACTTTGACAGCTCCCAGCTTCAGGGTCCGGTCACTTAGCCAATCGGTTAGCCAGTTAGCTTCTACACAACGATAGGGACGCCTACGAGCCACTAATAATTCCCATTCATTTGTCACAAACAAGACACACTTATGTCACAATCACACCGGCACACACTCTCTGTATATCATTGGAAACCGACGAAAATGAGCTCTAAAGTTCAAATAATAATAATAACTAATAATAACGTGTGTCTCCGGTATACGTCCGTTGGGGTGGCTACCGTTGACGAGCTAACTTTATGGGCGTTTAGGGCGTCTTCACAGCGCATGCGAATAAAAAGTGGGGAAACTTCAACAACGATGCGTCATATAACGGTGTGTTTTACAACACGGCGTATCCCGTCGAAGTAGTTCACCGTAAGGACACAACGCCATTACATATCTGCTGTGCCGGGGGCGACCCTATAACAGAAATCGAACACACGTATTATTCACAACACGGAGCTATGGGAGTTGTAGTCTTTTTTTGTCTCCCCCCCTATGCCAAATACGTATGAAATATATGACGTCTTGCAGTTTGGAGCACAGCGGCATGTATTTTTTCTATCGGGTCAACCAATGGACGTGAAGTGGAGGCGGGTCCACTCGGTCGTGTTAGCCAATTGGGCAACCAGGCTGAGATTGGAGACGGGGCTTGTGTGCCCGTCAGTCACGTTCGGGAGGAGGAGGAGGAGGGGGAGAGAGAGAGAGACACAGAGAGACAGAGAGAAAGAGAGACATAGAAAGCCATAGAGAGAGAGAGAGAGTCGTCGAGACAGACACACAGCGTTCTTGCAACCACTTTTTACCGTCCGCATCCTACATCAACTAAAGGGGGGCTAACGGACGACACTTCGGACAAATCTCCCGGATTACGTTCATAAATGATTCTATGGATTACTGATACATTTTCATCGAAGCGAAGGCGACATTTCCAACTTGGCTGCCGGAGGTAAGGTCGTGTTTTATTCCGCACTGGCCAGGCGTTTTATTGTGACAATTTAGCTAGCTGCTGCTGCTACCACCACCACTACTGTTTTCACCCAAGCTAACTTATCGGGAACTACTGGCTGTAGTGGGTTTTTTTTTTAGATGAAAAATAATAATCGGGGTGAATATTGAGAAAAAAGACGACAACACGACAACAACGCCAAAATAATACAGAACATTAAAAAAACTCGAGGTTTTAAAAAAACAACAACTTGTTCTCTAACCAACCGCACGGAGCTGGTTGGTTGGTGGTGGACCAGCGGTGATGATGGTGGAAGGTTAGCCGTCGTTACTCCGATCGGATTGAATAGTTCCATGGTGGGGGGGGGGGGGGTCTGTTAGGACCGACCGACCGGAGGACCTCCAGGGCTCTTCTGTTGTGTTGTGTTGTGTTGTGTTGTGGAGCGGAGGAATCCACCTACACCACCACCTCCACCAGTCCGCCGTCACTGGTGCCTGCCTTGTTAGTAACCCGTCGGAGGTACCGAGCCTTCAAACCCCGTCGACCGACCGACCGACTACTTGACTTCCCACCTACCGCGGGGGGGTCTCATGCATCTCAACGGGTGGGGGGTAGTTAGTTGATCGAGGAAATCCGCCCAGCCATGGGCTCCAATTGTCCCGTTTGGTCAAGCACCCGAGAGACTGGCCGTGGTTCGGTCGTCAAACGGTCTAAGATCAGCAGTATTCGGTGGTGTTTAATATTTCAGTGTGATTGCCGTCCAGCGTCATATTTCACCATATTTTCACGTCACTTTCGTTCCTAACGATCCTCGAAGCGACCATTATTGGCAATGGCATATTCACTGTGTATGATTTCATCTGTGTGTGTGTATATTTATATATTGTAGTGGATTAGTAAACTGCTGTCGTTGAGGACCGTTCCAGACGAGGGATTTGATGTGGGCTGTGTGGACAGCTTGTCGGTTAGGTACACTCCAAAGGGCTGGCCTATGGGATAGTTAAGGGCGGGTGACATTGTATGCTTCGCAATGGTTTGTTTTGATGGATGTCGTATACACGTACATGTGGGGGGGGGGTGAGACGAGCGACGAGCATGCTAATAATTACTACACAAGGGCGTGTAGACGTTCGGCGACCATCCTCCTAACCGTGGTCCCCAACCAACCACGACCTTGTTAGTTTCTTTGTCAGAAGCAAGCAACCCCTAACCCACCGTACTCGGTGAACGGTCAGCATAATGTGTGGATCAAATGGATGGATACACGCATCCACGGTGTAAAGAAAAAGTGACTTGAAATTGAGAGCACCATAGAACTTTAATAAACTTCGCGGTGTATAACGTTGTTTTGGTTGTTTTTAGTTGGGGTCAGGCGCTATCTGTTTTGTTTTCGTCCTATGTTGTGGTCCCAGTGTGCTGTACTGTACGTACTCTCTGCAGAGAGCAATGCACCGAGACGAAAGCTACACCGCAAACACAAGACCAATGGCCTTGGCGTCGGCAGGTGCATTCGGAATACTACTAATACTACCCCCCCCCCCCACACACACACACATATATTTACATTTCTATGATCTGCCAAAGTGCTCATCGTGAAGTGAGTCGACTGTCAGCTGCAGAAATGGCGTCATCCCTAGTCTGTGCAGTGTGTTTATAGTATGTGCAGTACACACACGCACACACTACACTACCACAGGCTACTCTCGAAGAATGAAGCACCCAACTAACTATCTGTCAACGTACTGCCGATTTGAATGCATCACCTATAGTATCGTCTGTGTAAACCAAATAAGAAATGAAAGCTAGTAAATATTCGATTTTACTTGTCGCTTGCTTGTCCTTCGTAACATCACGCATAGACTCCGACACGGGGCATAACATCAACTGCTTTTAAAAGCTAAACTATTCAGATGATCGGCTTTGATTAGGTGCACCGGTGGTTTGACAATGTGTATATTACAATGTCGATTTGCGACAGTCCACAGATTTATAATTGTAAATGCTTTACAACTCAAACTGTGATCATCTACACATATTAGTCTGAATACTAAACTCGGGTCCACATAATATATATAAAAAATATATAATTATATATATATACAATACACATTAACACTGCCCGATTGACAAAACGGATGAGTCAATATTGGCCATGTGACCATGTAGGATGTGCTTACAGGAGAGTCTACACTTTCTCTATACCTAACAGTCTATTCCTACTTTTGATCCACAGAATTGTTACGCTGGTCTCCAGGAGGACTCGTTGAGAGATGAAGGTATGCACCTTTTGTATATACTTCATGAAATGTGTGAAAACTGTATTGTTTACATTCAATAAATACTTGTTTTTAAAGTGCTTTTATTTTATATTACCAAGATGTAAATTTATACGTAATACACCTGTTATATTGCAAACTAAATTCCATGTCGTGATTTTTTGTGATGCTAATATACAGCATAACATCCCTCACTGAATGAGACTCATGTTTATGACTCTGAGTGGAAATGATATTCACCATGGTGCTGGAGTCCTCTGATGTAGGCCTTACCTTAGGAATAACACAAGGTTGTTTGTTCAATTGGGTTTGACAGTGAATTCCATTTGAAAAGCCTAGTAAAACCAAAGCCTGTTGTGTTTTCATCTCGACAACTGTTGCACACTGCAGTGGTGAGAGACGGTGCTGAAATATTTTGCAAATGTTTATTGCATTTTAGGTATGTTTCCAAATGTCAGGTCGGGGAGAGAAATAAGTTGATCTGAGTTTAGATAAAGTGGTCTTGGGTTAGAGTTGTTTTAGTCTGGCCCAATGCTCCTCGGTGTATAACAGTTGTCATTGCCCCTTAGATGCACACAATATTTGTTGGTGTGTCCTTATTGCACTGGGTGTCATAATTTGGCTCTGACTACTGTGCATTTTTGCTATTTCTCTGTAAAGCAATGTGTTTGCCCTTTTCCCCCTATTTTGTCTTTCTTTCCAAGTAGTTAAGGTCACAGAAGCTTGTTCAAGATTCAAGATGTTTTTTATTGCCATTTGCAACAAGCACAATGGAATGTTTACTCCCCATTCCCTCATTGTGTAACATATGCTGTCATTTAGCTTTGCCTTATGCTAGCCCTTGTAATATAGGCCTATCCTTTTTATGAAGTTATTCCAGAGTTTGTGTGTATGACTGGCTTGTTGTGTGTGTCATGTGTGAGATGGTGGTTAGTTATACATTATGTTATACATAATTATACATTATCATACATTAATTATACATTAATTATTAAGTTATACATATAGATCTATATAAGATATTAAGAAATACTACCCATTGCCACCACGTGTGATGGTTCTCAGTTGTGCGTTGTATCCTCTCCTCCTCGAAAATGGTTACATTTTTTATATTTGATCAATGACATTCTCAGCAATGCACCCACAGTGTTGTCTCTCTCTCTATTATTGTTTGAATATTTGACTCAAGTCAAACATTGCAGTAGCCGTCCCTTGACGCACAGTGTGCTCAAAAGCCAAGGCAACGATCGTGTGTGTGTGTGTGTGTGTGTGTGTGTGTGTGTGTGTGTGTGTGTGTGTGTGTGTGTGTGTGTGTGTGTGTGTGTGTGTGTGTGTGTGTGTGTGTGTGTGTGTGTGTGTGTGTGTGTGTGTGTGTGTGTGTGTGTGTGTGTGTGTGTGTGTGTGTGTGCGCGCGCATACGGTGTGTTCCGCGGATGGCGTTTGTGCTGATTCTCTATTACACTAAATCCCATTTGAAAAATGAATTTTAGCACTGCTGTGAATTAAGGTGCTTCTTTGCATAGAGTCTTTTGTTTGACCAGAGTATACAGAGGCCTGTGGCTGTTAAGTGGGCTTATGCTACTTTTACCTCCATTTGATCATGGAGTTAACGTTCTTGCTTGTGTGACAGGAGGCGATTCCAAGTGAAACTGTGTATTAAGGCTGTGCTACATTAGGAGGGCGCTCATTGATTCTTTAAGCTTAGCAATTGCAGAGTACTTAGAGGGGGGCCTCAATAGTCCAATATTATTTGTGGTTGCTATGTTATGCATGCCCACACAGACTATATCAATAACGTTTGATTAATGAGCCAACAAGCTGAAAATAATTTCTGATTCTAAAGTTGTCTTTTATATGTGTATTCAGCCTAGGAAACTGTGAACCTTTGTCCTCTGGTAGTTACAGCCCTGTGGTTACCTAGGACTTACCTAGGACTAAGATTATTGTATTATAATGAACCTGCATCATAGCACACCAGTATGTAGCATCTGGTCCCAACACACCAGCACCAGTGTTATTACAGCGCAACTAGCCTTGCATTATCAAAAAAGTTGACTCCAAATACAAGATTCCAGATTCAGTACTTTTTAACCATACAACTTATGCCTAGTCGAAGGGGATTTGTGACAGAACTACAATCGAGGCAACGATCAAGGAAAATCAACAGGCAAGACTCATAATAAGCTTAAAAAACACATACCAGATAACCCCCCCCCCCCTCATAGAACATTAAATGTATTCATAGATGTAATGTTCATGGATGCAATGTAATGGATTTTATAACCTTTTTATAATCTTTTCGGCACAGCACACATTTACTTTAGCTCACTGGTCTGATACTTCTCTTCAACTAAATGGGTTGGGCTGGTCTTGTGGGATTTTCATGTTCAGATCAAATGAATCCAGACTAGTTTCTTTCTCTGTGGTTTAAATCCAGCTATGCCATTGCCAAGGCAACCCTTGCTCAGGCTCTAGTCTCTGTTATTGAGGTGGCTCTGGCGCGGACAAAGGGTTGATTCACAGCAGGATTATTATATGTGTGAGCGAGTCTGGTAAGAGTGCACGCTCAATTCTTTCCTTCATGCCTTTTACATTTTTACTTTGTTCGGCAAACAAGACTGTTGTCTGTCGTGCAGATAGGCGGGTCACAACCAATTATTGAATTAACTTTGCAGAGTATCTGTTTTTTGCAGTTGGTGGAATGGTCTTTTGTGTGCTGATACTGTTGCCCGTTCAAAAATGTTAAGTGAGGACCTCGGTATACTGCCTTGATTGCAGTGGCAGCAAATGCATTTGTCCCTTGTTATGGTATGCCTGCTCTCTGGTCATTGCAGACGGTTCATGTTTATATTCCGGGGATTCCTCCCTGTAGCTTTACTGTAGCTAATGGCACGTCGTGTCAGCCGTGCCTCACACTAATGGAGTGTTTCTTGTGTCACGCTCTGACCCCCTAGAGCAAGGCTAGACACACATCAGTACCGGGAAACACTATAATCATCCTGAAACAATCCTGTACACAATTGTGATACATCCATATCATTTACCTATATCATGTACCTTTTTAGCAAAAACAGTACAGGATTATTTTAAAGCAGAGGGCTCGTACTCGTCCAATGAAGAGTCACCTGTTAAAGTGCCCTGACGGTCTGCGTTCCAATTCAGTGCCAATTCAGCGTTGCTCTCGTCTCCTCTCCTCCTCGGTATTTCTTCCCCTGGCGTAGCTGTAGAGCGTTATCCAGGGCTTTGTCTTGACACTTCACTGCCTCTCGCTTTTGTTTCACTTTCCCCCATGAAAGAGCTGCTTCTGCGTTGTCAGCAGCCTTAGCATATTGGGCCTAAGGTCCTCCTGAGTACAGCAATGGTTTCATATCATCGAAAAAAATGACCTACTAGCACTTCAGTCCATGGAGTCTGTAAGCTCCCAGTAATGGCAGAAAAAGACTTAACGTACTAGACGTAAATTAATGTATGTATTGTGTTTGTTTGTGTTGTACCATCATCATACCTTTCCTATGTGCTTCTTCATGCCTCCCTAGTAACAGACAGGGCCCCCGTGGACACTTGAAAGGCATTGAATAAATTTATCTAAAAGTAAATGGTATTAACATAATAATAACAAGTCTTAAATCTGTCTTTTAAAAGTCTTACAAATGCTAAGACATGGGAAGTAGGTTTTTATGATTTTATTATTTTTTCCCCCTCTGAAAATAGCTTAACCATCAACACTATTCTTTTCAACATTTTAAGTAGATCATCTAACCTTTTCACTGGACCATCAAGTCTTATTTAACAGGAAACACTTGTTTTCCCTAACCCTCATTTTGGTTATTCTAAAGTTGGTCTTAAATCTAATTCCGAGTGGCATTAAAAAAGTCTTAAATCGAACTTGCCTTAAGACGTAGGAGCTGTGAACATAAGCTTATTCAGAGTTTTGCCACCTGCAAATCCAGAGAAATGTTGAGCCGATCATTGTTTTTACCCACCGCAAGCAACCTAGCCTTCCTGCTTTTTACTTTCACTTTGATTATGGCATGCCACCTGTTTCACAACAGTCGTGTACGTGTTGAACGACACTATGCAGCCTAACATTTCCATGTCTGCTCCACCCGTGTTTGGTGACTCATGTCCACCACAAACGTACAAAGGCTTAATAGTGTGTGTATTTTCCACACGGGTGGCATTCGCTGAATCGCAAAAGGGCTTGGGGTTTCAAGGTAATCTCACCACTCTAAAGACATAGATGTCCTACAGGCTAAAGCTGACCCGGAGGCTGGGTTTCATATGATTGGAGGTGCTTGTCAGTTGATGAGTGTATATTATCCCCCCCCGCCCCCCCCAAACTTCCCAGGAGGCCTAGGAATCAGCCTCCTTGACGTGTGTGTGTGTGTGTGTGTGTGTGTGTGTGTGTGTGTGTGTGTGTGTGTGTGTGTGTGTGTGTGTGTGTGTGTGTGTGTGTGTGTGTGTGTGTGTGTGTGTGTGTGTGTGTGTGTGTGTGTGTGTGTGTGTGTGTGTGTGTGTGTGTGTGTGTGTGTGTGTGTGTGTGTGTGTGTGTGTGCTGGCTGCAAAAATTACACAATGTCACATCTCATTGCTTGTTTGGTGCAGATGGTGGCCAAATGAATAAGCTCAATGTAATTCCTTTTTATAGTTTTACGGACTGTGTGTGACTGTGTGACTGTGTGTGTTAATCTGGCCTCTATAGTTGGTTATCAGCCTTCCCTTGTTGGGTTGGGGAGGTTGGGCAGCCACAGCTGTCGAGATAACCCAATTGCCCCCACCCAGGCTGGACCAGTCAACCATTCCTATTTTAGATGTTTTCTTTTTGAGGTAGCAAAGAGCTGTCTTTGTTCAGGCAAAGCTAAGCGTGGGTGTTTTATTCTCAAAACTCTCCAGCCTTGTGACACAGGGAGTGGGTGGGTGGGTTCGCCTGTGTAAAGGGGGGTGGGGGGGGGATGTTGCCATGACTCGTCTTCTCCAGGTGGACACAGGAAAAGCAATTTGTCCTTGGCAAAAAAACAACAATTCACTTAAATGTGTTCCATATGGTGGGGCATTTAAAAAATAAAATGATGATGAGTGGATGGATGTCGTAATTGATATATAATTCTACAGCATTCATATATTTAAATTAGGGCTGTCAAAGTTAACGCATGTGATTAATCTCAAGACTTTAACACGCACTATTTTTTTAAACTTGAATTAATCATAGTATCCGGTTTAGACGGCTCCTCCCTCAGTATTTCCAGCGCGCATGTTCACTTGGGACTGAACTGAGAGGCAGCGTTAAACCAACAGGATGACTGAGGAGAATAGATATAGTGCACATTATACAGAGGGCCGTTGCTGTCTCCCTCCGCGACTGTGGATGTGATGGGGCTTTAGCAAAGTGCCGTAAAATAGTTGGACATTTCAAACGCAGTCCTGCAAACCCAGCGGAGCTGAAAGTCCAGCAAGCCTCTCATGGTCAGAAGGAGGAGCCAAGCCTCTCACGGGCAGAAGGAGGAGCCAAGCCTCTTACGGGCAAAAGGAGGAGCCAAGCCTCATTCAGGATGGACCCACAAGCTTGTGTGTCTGAGCAACTGGTTAAAAGAACAATATACTATATAAACCTGTTGACTGGACTCATGCCACAAAAGTTTACACAAGTTTCAATGTCATTTGACCGCTAAGAATGTGAAAAAGGATTGTTCACTTTGGCACTTTGTTATTCAGTTTCCTGAAAGTGGCCTACTTGTTGCAACATTTATTTGCATGAGATGTTTCTTTGCAAAGAATTTATAGGCAAGCTGTTTATGTTCACTTTGTGGCAGACATTATTTTGTAACAGATTATTTATGTAGCTGTCTGCTTAATATTATCATTATTATCTTATTATCGATGTTTTGACCTTTTTGCTCAGAAAAAGTAACAGTAAAAATCTTGATCTGTAACTGCTTTTAGCATTTCATTCTTCCATACCTGCATTTGTTTTGCCACCCGCAAAAAAACAAAACAATAAGTAAATATGTTTCTTTTAAACTTGTGATAAATCTGATTAATCACAGCATTTTATTGTGATTAAATTAAATATTTTGATCTATTGACAGCACTTATTTAAATAGATTTCATTTGATTTACTTGTTTGAATCATGGATCTGTTGCCAGCTTTCAATGTTCAAAAAGGATGTATTGGCCTTTCTTGTATGGTAGTGTCACGCCGGTTACCTGGTTGGAAAGAAAGTGGCACAGCTCCGCTGCTGGATTACTAGCACCACTTAAATCAGCCATACATCAATTCTCTCTCTCATATATATATATATATACAGTGTCTATATATCTATATATATATATATATATATACATACATACATACATTAGTGTTTCCCACAGATCTGAAATATACTTGTGGTGGTAGCAGGTATGGGGGTGTGAATAGTCTGAGTATATTTGTGTTGCTTATCAGTGCTGCAAGTAGTTGTGCTTTAATCCTTGGTATATTCTTAGCTTAGTGGTCAGTTAGCGCTTTGTGTTGTGGCCCATTGAAGGTAGTTTTAACTTCCGTGTGTACAACGCTTAGACTGACGGCTGATTTGGTGGTTGCATAGCAACAAAAACACCCGCTTCAAATGGCTCTTTTTAAAAATAGGATTGCGTCTTTCGTGATCGATTAAGAGCAGTGCAGTGCGCCTGGTGCCTTCAAAACACGTCCTGTGTGATCGGCCCCCAATGTGACTAATGCAACTGGAGGAAAACAAAGGCTGAATCGGTGAATCTTACCATCGCTAAGGCCTATGTATCTCCTATGTTTGACGCTTGTCAGCAGAGCCTTCACGCGATAGCAGAGCAAACCGGTACCGTAGAAGTAGAGTGAGGGGATCAATGTATGCTAGTTAACTGATCCCGGATGCAGTCGTGCTCTCCGACGGACGTTGGACGGCGGTCGGCGGTCGTTAATATACCTGGGCGGCCCGCCCAAGTTAAGTCTGTGTGGGAAAACGGATATATTTATATGAAAGAGTTAAACAAAACAAAAATTTGTATTATAATTAGAATCGTGTGTGTCGATATCATGGAAATGTCTAAAGTTACGATATAAAGTACATTTTCTCAGCAACTAAGGTAAAACATTTACATGTATTGGTGGTTACAGTAAAAACAATGACATATCTTTCCTTCTCATCGTTTATGAACATACTTTATATGATTTGGCTAAAAGTGCTCCGATCAGGGTATTTGAAGCCGATACTGATCGTTTCGCATTATTCACTTATTTAACTGATGAACTAGCATTATTCACTTATTAAACTATTCATATAACATTGGATATTAGGTAAAACAATTGAGATGAGAAAAGTATCATGCATTGACAACTGTAAATTAATTGGCAGGCATCATAAAGTGTGGGTTTCACTCTTAAAAAAAAATGATGGCACCATCACAAAGGGTGTTTATTCGGTGGGCTCAGCAGTATATAGAAAAGGGTGCAAAGAAATATTCACAAAAATCCTGTCTGTACGTGGAAGTGACAAAAGAAAAAGTTTGGCTTTCCATAATTATGGACTGTTTGTGAGAGCTCCCAGAGCTGTAACCACTACAACTCTGTTGCCAAACCCCCTACAGTGCCATCACGTGGCATAACTTGCATAAACCACACTATCTAAGTAATACATCCACGTCTAATGGCGTGATTTAGCTCGGCTCAGTTTCAGACACTCGTCTAATCTGCCTTTAATTATTTTCGCTGTACTGTACTTGTGCGGTGCAATGACAATACATTTGAATCTAATCTCATCTAACCTTTGTCGGAGTACCTTTTAGGTTTGGACGCAATTACCGCATGTTGATACTGTAAAGGCATGATAACACTGTAGGTGGCCTTCGCTCATGAATGCCGTTAGACTAAATGTAGGAAGCA
This sequence comes from Muraenolepis orangiensis, assembly GCA_027704905.1. Classification (NCBI taxonomy): domain Eukaryota; kingdom Metazoa; phylum Chordata; class Actinopteri; order Gadiformes; family Muraenolepididae; genus Muraenolepis; species Muraenolepis orangiensis. Next base: position 10,480,956 of record CM051018.1, read on the forward strand.
TAAAGATCAAATGTAACTCGTAACTACATATTCGATTATGAAGAACAGGAGCAACAGTATTATTAAACCAAATGGCTACTGAGAACGGTTAACGTTAACAAATGTGGCATTGGTGGGCTCAAGTGCCATCTCCTGTCATTATATATTTGGACCATTTCATTTTTGACTTCACCAGAGCCTTACAGTGATCACACTAAAACCTCTCTGGTCCTGTGCACACGTCATCACTGTGCACACGTCATCACTGTGCACACGTCATCACTGTGCACACGTCATCACTGTGCACATGCCATCACTGTGCACATGCCATCACTGTGCACATGCCCATCAGCACACACACACACACACACACACACACACACACACACACACACACACACACACACACACACACACACACACACACACACACACACACACACACACACACACACACACACACACACACACACACACACACACACACACACACACACACACACACCGTGCATGTGCACCATCAACATAGTGCACCTCACACAAACAAAAACGTAGGGGGAAACACTGGCCGGCTCTCTAATATTTCCCAGGCTTCTTGTCAGCTTGTTTTAGAAAGCTTGCTGATTATGTTCAAGGTCTGTAGTTTCTCTCGCTTGTCTTCTCACTCCCTTCTCCTATGCAGAGAACCTCTTTACTGCTTCTAAGACTCTATTGTATCTGGCAGAATTGGCTAGGGAATGTTACAATTTTACCAGAAACTCAATATAGTTGTTTGGACTATATTGGAGTCTTTTGGACTGGTGAGTGAAGCAAATCTACCAGCCAGTTTTGCGTATTTAACCAGCAATTGGCTGGTAGCTGGTGCTAATTTAGTGCTCTGTCTGGTGTGTTAAGTCGGCTCTGTTCATTTGTTAGAAAGTAGCCCTTTTACAACGTCTATTCAAAACAAACTCACTTGGCGTGTGTAACTGGCCTTATCTATCCCTACAAATTGTGTCTTTTATTGCCCATTCTAGAAAAAGACCAAATTATGTAAGTACACTATTGTCAACCTAATGCTGTGTTTATTTACTACTTGCTGGTGCACTGAACAGTGTTGAACTAATTAAATTTAGCCAATTTGCCAGTATTTACAACTCCTCTGACCTCGCTTTAGTATCACGACACAAGTGGAACCCTTCTCTAATGCTATAATGGAGCTGTTAATTATGTACTCCAAGCTTCTCCACTCACATCCTAAATGGTCACGAGTCCTAAACGCTATAGCTTACAACCAATGAGCAGCAATCACATATTCTAATCTTTTTATATCGATCCATCACTGCCCACACAAAGAACAAATTGGCTGTATCGTTATACAACAGCAGAATGAAAATGAGTTGAACTAATCAACAAATCGACTGCTCAACACTGAAACCATGTAAACAAGTCCTTGGTATCCATTTCATAAGGAACTTTGCCCCACCTGAAAGTCTGACGTTCCCTGTTCAGTCTAGGTTCTTGGTGTGACCTGTAAGGTTTAATAATGGATGGTTCAAGTAGAGCAACAAGATTTAAGATGTATTTAAGAACAATGGAATGCTTACTCCCCATTCCCTCCCACAGTATGAATTTCTACAACAATACTATCCTATACTAAACAATACTATTCTATAAACAACACTAAATACTATACTATAAGCAACATAAACTATAAAAATACTATACACAATAAAATAATAAAATGCACAATAAACACGACACCGTCTATGCAAATACAATCCCACTGTCAATGCCATCTATCTCCTAAAGTGAATATGAAAGCAACATGTTTTTTTGCGAGGACAGACTTGTATTCAAGTAAGTTGGCGTGTTGTCATTTATTTTGGAATGTTCTTGAGGACTGCTCTGTCATTGTGACCAGGAAGATGATGAACCTCTCCTTGATGCACCACTCCTTGTGATTGCCAGCCAGCTTGGACTGCTGTTGTGTGTCACGCATGGTAGCTTCACTCGGCAACAACACTCAGACGCCAGACACATGTGACCAGAAACCATATGGCTTAAGGAAGCTGAGTGGCCATCACACGGTCTTGATGTTCACGATTGTGGAACACGTGTTAAAGCTAAAGTGGAATGCTGATGTATGGTTTAGTGCCTATAGACAGATCTTAAATCACCAACACATTGAAGTTGATGGTTCAACCATCAAAACTACCTTAACTCTTATGATTAAGGGAGAGCACGTCATATAACGTTTCCAATGTGCCGTGAGCTGCTATTCTCTTTTCTGCCACAGGGTGGAAGAAATCGTTTTCCCCATTCTCGTTTCCTCCATAATCAATCCATTAACGAATCCTCTATAAGGCTGCTAAGCATGTTTAATAGACTATGAATTATGACCTTCCTAAACTTGCTATTCATAACTTTGTGTTGTGCTAGGCTAGGCTTGTAAGCCAAAATGATTTATTAAAGCTGCATTATATGGGGAGAATTCGATCAGGGATTCAATTGGGGATTCAAAGTCAGCAAATCAAATTCAATGTATACTAAATTCTGCATCCAGATTTTAGTCGTTCATAGTAGAAACTTGTGGCGATAGCCGCAAGCTGCTATATAAGTGCTTTCAACAATCCCAGGCGTGTGCCTCGTGCCCCAGCACATCCCACTGAACGGCTGACTCCAGATCAAATTCTCAGCGGACAGTAAGCACGACCACGGGTCAGTGGCAGTTGAAACAAAAACATAATTAAGAAACATATTTTGAGACTGTATTGAAATGGATACTGTCATAATTGTATACAACCGTGATATACAGTTCCATCTGAAAATCGCCCAACCCAAATACCTATAATAACCCAATAATACTAAGTGTGCGTCAGGCCATCTGTTGACTGCACGCGGTAACTGCTGAAGACTCCTCTCTTCTTGTTCCTCTACACCTGGCTGGCAGCCATAGCAACTCCTCAGTGTATGAATGTTGTGTGTTGATCATTGAGTATTCTGTATAAGTCACAATATCCGTGCACAAATTCTCCTGGGGAGGGGGAATTCACCTTACAAGGATGAAGCCTGGTCATTCATTTTTAGAACCAAAGTTATTTTTTGCTTGGGGGCAGGTTGTTTGGCAAATGTGCAAATATGTTTGGCTCTCTTTTAGGTCGTTAACGTGGTCATGAATCTGTTGAACAACACAACGCACGCTAGCGGATGCGTAAGCATGCGTTAGCTTGTCGGCAATAAATTGGTAATTCTTTGGCAACAGCACTTGGAGGGTAAGACTAATGTGTGAATAATGAGGTTGCCCTTGAAAAAATATATATTTTCAAAGCCCTCGATGCAGTTTTTTTTCTTCTTAGTTTTTGCACATTTTGTGAGAAAAGCTGGAATGCACTATACAAATGTGGGGATGTTCATATGTGTTGTGGAGATGGATATCTTCCAATTCATTTAGTTTGGAAAAAACGACACACAGAGACTGCATGCCTGACCCATTGTATAATCTCATAAACAAACACGGCCATTTGCAGTCGTGTCCCGTAGCGATCACTCATCACTCGCTGCTGTCATTCTGTGTGAACACTATTAGCGGGTTAAGTAGCCCTTAACCCTCTCCTACTGTACTTAAGTCACGTCTGACACTGTACTTCTGAGCGCCAGGATGGCCACAAGTTGTACTGAATCATGCTCTCTTCCTGCGCCAACGGCAACAAACAACTGCAGATCCACATCATTCCACAACATTAAGAAATGGGTTTATACTCGACATTCAAGATTTAAGATTTTTTTATTTGCCATATGCAACACGTACAATGAAATGCTCCCGCAGTATGAATTTTCTAAAACGCTTCTATAAAAATACTATACACAATAAAGTGACTGACAGTACATGTGTTACAAAAAGCTTTTTAAAGTGCCAGTAGTGCAGCAGCATCATAAATACAGTGCAGTAAAGTGCAGTGGCTGGAATGAGTCCAGAAAGTCCAGCAAAAGTATGATGGTGTGATGTAATATGGATGACAATGTTTTGAATGTGGCAGCACTCCTAGCAGTTCACTAGATGGATGTGGACAAGACATGCATACAAAGCAACAGTTAAAGTTTGTGTTCAGTAAAGGTTTTCAAACAAAAGTTCCCAGAGAATTCTGCGTTTGAATTGTACTTTTCCCACGCCTGGAGCTAAACTCAGCGCTACACATTTTGAAACACTGCAGGAATGCCTCCTACACCCGTCAACTGAAGTCTCTGTTTCCCATGTGTTCCGTCTCCTACTGTTCCTGAACCCTGAGTCACCTCCTAAATACACAAGGGATGTTGCTATTAGTCTCGGGGAAGCCGCAGCTCTCTGTAGCCGCCGTGGCGGTCGTTAGGGAATGTATGTGTTCTCCCGGATGGCACACAAACCAGGTGGGCGTGGCCCGCTGCTCCAACAGACTCAACCCTTACCCTATGTTGGTGCTGCCCTAGCCGGCAAGGATACCACCACCACCATTAGACTGGAGTATGGTATGAGTCGACTAACCCTCCGGTTTGTCCCCTGTAGACCCTGGAGGAGCCCCCCTACCTGGCGGTGGGGACGGACGTGAGCGCCAAGTACAGAGGGGCTTTCTGCGAGGCCAAGATCAAGACCGCCAAAAGACTGGTCAAGGCTAAGGTACGTCTGACCATCCCTCCTCAAAATCAAAGCCACATTTATACACACACCATGAGACTTCTTCATTTGTATATTCGGAAAGCAGTGACTAGAGCAGAGATTAGGCTCTTTCTGCAAGCTTTTGTTTTTTGACTTTTTTTTTTATTATGTCATTCTATTTGGAATTCGAATTTTGAATCGTAGAACCGACAAAATAAATGACTCGGATATTCTTCAATCATGTTCAAGCTACTGTTTAGACATGCTTTAAATCCCTTGCTGATCTTTTGGACGCCTGCCACATCAGCCACCAGCTGCTTCAGCTTGTGATTGTGTCTTGATCGTCATCACATTCGCTGGAGGTCACGCCACACAGCTCACTGGTTATAGGTGGCACACAGAGACACATCGTGTAGCACGTCCCCACCCCCCCGTCCCCCCACCCCCCAGTCGTCGTCGTCCCCCCCGCCCCCAGATCTCTTGGCTTGGTGTGGGAGGAACAAGCATTTAGCTTCCCCCGGCTGGCTTGAGACTCCACCTCTAGACACAAAAGCGGCAGCATTTTTGTGGTTCAGGCAAAGCAGCTGGAGCTTTGCTTGTTGTTTTGTTGGTTTCCTGAACACATGCCCATAAAGATCTCAGGTCCGCTAGCCTAGTGTGGAAATTAGCCTAATGGCACATTTGCTGGGACATTTCCTAATGGGTTATGGGACAAGACAGCAGGCGGAGTAAACACATAATTGCACACCATGTTAAACAATCATTGTATCATGGCAATTAGTGGTGTGGGTTGTTGTGATTTCAGTATAGTATAGTCTCAGTATATATCCGCTCTCGCTCTCGCTCTCTATTTAAATGAGATGCATGCCCAACGTATATGTAATCCCTGTCCTCCAGAAAGGAGGACCTTATCATTATCCTCATGGATTGCAAGTAAGTGTAGTGCCAGCTCCACTATGGTCAGGTTTGTAGAGGAATTTGTTTTAGGTTTAGGCTTTAGGCTTACACATTGGGTGTGATAGTGGTATTCTTAAATCACTTCTGTCCTGAAGCATCTCCGAAACAACCTACTAATGAGAAGACTAGTCTGTGTGTGATATAGGGCTCGCCACACACACACACACACACACACACACACACACACACACACACACACACACACACACACACACACACACACACACACACACACACACACACACACACACACACACACACACACACACACACACACACACACACACACACACACACAGATTTCTTCCACTGAAGTCTATGTCCCTTTGTTCCATTTCTGAACTCCATGTTCCAGGATCCTTTGCCACATCCAAGTTGACATGCCATGGTATAGGTTGAAGCAATGCCTAGTTTTTTTTTGTCCACACACAGTTGAGCCCTCCAGCTGGTGGCTTTACAATAGTCGGTTGTTATTGACATGTCTTCAGCCAGGGCTTTCGTGAGCAACACCCGACAGCTCTCTCTCCGTTTCTCCATCTCCCTCCCTCCCTCCGTCTTCCTCCCTCCTCCCTTTTTGTCTTGGAGAGGAGAAGCTTTTTGCCCGTCCCTAAGCAAGATGGGGAATTCCTCTCATCTGTGGAGCGAGAAAGCAATTATCTCAGGAGCCGAAGAGAGAGGGGTAGTTTTTATATAACCTTTTCCTTACGTCTTTTATGACCTGCAAGCCACGGTGTCTCCTAATCTTTGCACTTGGGCTTTGTTATTACCCTCCTCTGCTCCAATTGTATTCCTCTTCTTCCCCCCCCCCATTTCACAACGGATCTATTACAGTGGGACCGCAGCCATTACTCCTTCTGGTGTTGCAAAGAGGAGTTGAGGAGGAGGAGGAGGAGGGGAGCGAGAGATGGAGCACTCTCTGTAAAGAAAAACAAGCCCACTGGCATCAAAAAAAAACAGACAAAAAAAGAAACACAAGCTTTACTTAGCTGGGCTCCTCCCACTCCACTCCTTCCACTGGAAATGTTATTATTATTTTTTTTAGTAACAGCTCATGGGACATGAAAGGGTATGCAGCCCCTGCTTTCATTTGGATACCGGCACTCCGTGTGCTCCGATCGACCCGTCCGCCGATCACTATCGGCCCATGTTTGTCCCAAATAGTTCGGGCGCGGTGGTCTCTCTGAAGGCTGACGAGAAGACAAGAGGCAATTTCCAAAACGTGCCACCGGCCAATGGCTTTTCTGGTCTGTTTAAAACGTTGTGGGGAGTTTTTTGTGTATCTCACTCTTGTTCCTCTCCGTTGCAGTCCCAGGTCTTGGGGTCTTAAAACGGAGTGTCAGAAACTGAGTTTGTTTGATTGTGGCTGTTTTTTATTTTTTTGGACTAAACGTTTGTTTAGTAAAACTGATTTGGTAGAGATGTCGGTGTAGTCCGAGGGCTAAAGGTAGACAACCTGTTCTCACTGAGGTTCAAGGGGAGTTTGGCAACAGAGTTATAGTGGTAACAGCTGTGGTACGTTTTTACGAGAAGTCCATGTTTGTTGAAAGCCAAACTTGTGAGTATCTTTTGTGACAGTTTTTTCACTTTCACATACCACCAGGATTTTGGAATTTTTTTTTATACACAGCTGGGCCCACCAAATAAGCACGGCTTATGGTGACGTTGCCATCACTTTCAAAGACTGAAACCCACACTGTGGGTATGACACCTGCCAATAAATTAAAGTTGTCAATGCATGATACTTTCTCATCTCAATTTTAATATGTCATATACAATATTGCAGTAAGTATGGGGAGGCCATTGGAAAATACATGAAGCTACACATGAAGCAACTACGAAGTGATACGATTCACTCGTAGTGCGATTCCATACAATTTGATTCAACACAATGCGATGCAAAATAATATGATGCTATGCAATTCAATAGGGTACAAATAGTTTGCTTTGATTTCTTTATAAAACTAATTTCAATGTCCAATCAGATGAATTTACAAGCAGCAAAATAATATATATAACAAAGACCAGAGTGTTTGTTCAACAACTGGAGGGATTCTTGACTCATCTGGAATAGTCTGAGCATATCTGCGTTGCTTATCAGGTTGATACATACTGTGACTGGAGTGCTGCAAGTAGTTTAAGTGCTTTAATCATTGGTCTATTCTTAGCTTAGTGGTCAGTTAGCGCTTTGTGTTGTGGCCCATTGAAGTTTAACTTCTGTGTTTGCATAGCAACAAAAACACCCGCTTCGAACGTCTCTTTTTAAAAATAGGATTGCGTCCTTCGTGATCGATTAAGAGCAGTGCAGTGCGCCTGGTGTTTTTCAGCCTTCAAAACACGTCCTGTGTGATCGGCACCCAATGTGACTAATGCAACTGGAAGAAGCAAAAGCCCAAACGTTTTTAGCGATGTACATTGAATAAATCCGATTTTACCGATGCAAAGATTTTTTAGAAACTATGCATCCCGACTCCATTCCAAATTGTATCTGGTGCACACTTTTTTGGTCGAGCAATCGTATCGTGCATCAATGCAAATCGGTGAATCTTACCAACCCTACAGCAGACCCCCCTTCAAGCAATAGCAGAGAGCGAACAGGTACAGGATAAGTATGGCAAAGGGATCATTGAGCACTATTTAATTGATTTGCAGATGCCGTCATGCTCTCGGACAGATAAAAACATTTTTATAACAAAATATACTTGAGCGGTCATTAATATATCTGGGCAGCCTGCCATATATAAAGTCTAGTCTCTGTGTGGGAAACCCTGTACGCTATTGCTACATTCTACCGGCCAGCCTGTGTCCTCCATTGCTTTTTGTATGCAAGTGGCTGAACAGAACAGAACAATAGTTTATGCAAACTATACACACTATGACATGTCTGGCTTACCTTTGTATTTGTATATATTCGAGAGGCGTAGCAATGTTCTGAGCCGTTCTTAAACATGTCGTAGATTCAGGCTCTTCTGCTGCTCTTGAGCTACTTGCCACAACAATGTGTGCACAACTTGTGACTTTGGCGTGCTACACCTTGTTTACAACACACTTCGTCCAATAAAGAAGGCCGACGTTTGCGGTGTATTTCAATTTGACTAACATGACTTATCTTGGACGGTTGAAAAATAACCCTGGTCTCCTTCTCCTCTTGCAACCAGCGTGATTATACCTAAAGGCAACCGAACATCCTTGCTTTATCTAGATGGACTAATATGTTGTCATCCAAATGGGCATACTTGCTAAGACCTACTAAATAGCACCGCCAGTGTACTGCAATTCAATCTGTAGTAAAGTATTTAAAAAGGTCCCACCTATGCAGCCTGAATTGCCTGTGCATGAGTTCTGTGAAGTGCGCAAACAAAATGTCCATTAGCAAAACAACAACCAAAGGCAAGGCATTTTCTATGTGATCTAAAAGGTGGGGAAAGAGAATTAAAGACTTCTTAAAGCGAATGTTTGCTCTAGTGCTTCTGTGTGCTAATGAATATGCATAAGCAAACGGAAGCACGAGTTCACACACCCACTTATTAAAGGTGTGTGTCTGCGTTTCACCTCCCCCTTATTCTCTTCCGTGGTGATGCAGTTTGTCATGTTTGCCGTGCAGATGCCAGATTACCCCCGGCCTGATGAGATTATGATCTACTGGGCCTCATCGAGCGGGTGGCGTGTGTGAGCGCTCTGGATGGATGAGGGGGAGGAGGGCTGGAGGGAGGGTCACGCACTAGCCTGGCCCTTTTAATATTCACAACAAACCATAAACATTCTCCCCTTGCAGTGGCTCACGCTATTTTGCGTGTTTTTTTTACTACCTCCCACAACCATGTCTATTTTTCAGTGTCTGTGGCTCAGGGAGGGGGAGAGAGAGAGAGAGAGAGAGAGAGGGGGGGGGGGGAGAAGGAGGGAGTGAGAGTGTCTTTCAGCAGTCAATTGTGGACACCCCCCTGTCCCTTGTCCCCCCTGGTCGTAAATCCAGCCAGTAGAGTGGTGGCGGAGGCAGCAACCGCATGCTCCCCAGGCTGAGGCCTTTAACCTACCGAGCCCCAGATTCAGGGCTTTGGCGTGGGGACTCTTTATTGACTCTTGTTGCTCATTCGCCACCTCCCTCTCTCCCTCCTCTCTCCTAGGTGACCTTTAAGCCTGATCTGTCCACGGCCGAGGTACACGATGAACACATTAAAGGACTTCTAAAGGTAAGCATGGTCCGGTTTTGTTTTGGTCCCCCCCCCCCCCCCCGTCTATGTTCAACCAGCTTGGAGAACATCGGCAACGACTGCAAGCTGCTCACACTAATATATTACACACTATATCCCTAATGTGGATAGATGGAGATAAGGTGGAAACGCGGCAAAGTAATCTTTTTAGAAGGATGTATGGATTTTATTTAAAGCATTTTCTTAAATGGGGGGGGGGGGTGGGTGTGTGGGTGTGTGGGTGTGTGTGTGTGTGTGTGTGTGTGTGTGTGTGAATATATATATATATATATTAATACCAAAAAAATATTGTGTCAACGGCATCTGCTGGATTTGTGAATGTTGAACAATTGCTTGTAATTACATCCAATCTATTTCACCAGTAAGGTTATATTGAGCAATTGCAATTTGTCAAGTGAAACCTTGCTGCCCCAATTCCACTCAGTTAATGGCATTTTTGCAGCTAGCCAAAGTCACCGTTGGAATGTGTTTTTTTAAAATCACACTACCGGTACTTAATGGTTATTTTGCAAACCCAATGCAGTAGCATTCAGAGACAGCCTGTGGCTAGTTACATCACAGTGAATTACACCGCACGGCCGTGGTGCCATGCTTGTCCCCCAGGTCGGTGCCGTTGTAGAAGTAAAGAATCAGGAGGGGGAATACCAAGAGGCCACCATCAACAAGCTGACTGATGCCAGCATATACACTGTTGGTGAGTCCGTCTGTCTCCCTCTTTCTTTCTTTCTCTGTCTCTGTCTCTGTCTCCGTCTATTTCTCTCTCTTTCTCTCTCACCCTCTTTCTCTTGTCTATTTCTTTCTCTGTCTTTGTCTCTCTCATTCTCTGTCTGTCTGTCTGTCTTCTCAGCGTAATAGACCTTCCACACACTACTTAACCTTTGCTCACCTTTTTTTTGTTATTGTTTTTGACATATGGCTGGAATAGTTACCTGGTTAGTTTTCTCCAAGCAGTTTTCCCCTTACTTTCGGTTGATTTTGTTTTATTGGAGGGTGGGGTGGGGGGGGGGGTGTCCTTGAAGTGCTTATGAAGCTCAAAGGCCACATGCTGTTATGCAGGGTCTGCCTCTCGTCTGGGGGGGAAAGCTGCCAAAAAATATGTTATCGTCTGTCTCATCGTGAAACCAGCAGGCTGTTACAGAATGGCCCATTTTCCCACTTACGTGTGTCCATGCATGTGTGTGAGGTTAGTGTGTGTAGTGTGTGTGTTTGCATGGGCTCCTGGCCTACATACAGCGGCGCTGCTTACAATTCCTCTCCCTCATCTCTGCAGTGTTTGACGATGGCGACGAGAAGACCCTACGGCGGTCCTCTCTGTGCCTGAAAGGAGCGCGTCACTTTGCGGAGAGCGAGGCAAGTCCCGCTTGACCCGTCACCCTACACTCCCTACACACCATCCATGAGAGACGTTTACACTAGAAGACCATAGAGGAAGGGGATGCCGTCCTGGCACCAGGCATATTTCCGATATTGGGTGTGAACATAAATGCGTGTAAGTCGAGATATTATAGTTTAGGTTAGTATCATTTATCGCAATTACAATCTCTCAGCGCTTCCGCCGGCTTACGTCGAGATGAGTTTGGACCACACACGTCCTCCCCGTAAACCCTTTAGACAGCCAGGGATAAACTCCCTCCCCAAGCCAGAGCGGCTTCTGCTGGAACCGCTCCGAGGGCAATACCAATGAAGAGCCAATTTAGCCTGTCGCTGCACGGCAACAATGCCCCTATAAGAAGCAATCAAAGTCAGGGTGGGTTAAGGCGTCCACCCTGATGACAGCCAGCTGTGCACACTTCTTAATGGTTGGCCCAATTCGCGGAATAAATCGTATTCCACCCATCCGTGGTTCAATTTGATCCTGCTAACGCTAACCATCCTCCCTGCTGCAGACTCTGGACCGGCTACCGCTCACCAACCCGGAGCACTTTGGCACCCCCGTCATCGGCAAGAAGGGCAACCGCGGCCGGAGGTCCCACCCAGTGTAAGTGTGCTTTCTCTCTCTCTCCCTCCCTCCCTCCCTTCTGGGAGCCCTCCCGGTGGCTGATGGGAGTTGTAGTCAGTGTGGCAGTCTGCACAGGTCACGACAACTCTTCACTGACTAGAGGGAAAACATGGTCTCCTCGGGTCATTCTTTGTGCTCTCTCACGCTCTTTCATTGCATTTCTCTCTCTCTCTGTCTGTCTGTGTCTGTCTGTCTGTCTGTCTGTCTGTCTGTCTGTCTGTCTGTCTGTCTGTCTGTCTCTCTCTCTCTCATTGCCCCCCTCTCTCACTCATTGCCTCGCTCTCTCTCTCTCATTGTCTCGCTCTCTCATTGCCTCGCTCTCGCTCTCTCTCTCTCTCTCTCTCTCTCATTGCCTCGCTCTCTCTCTCTCTCTCATTCTCACTCATTGCCTCTCTCTCTCTCTCTCTCATTCTCACTCATTGCCTCTCTCTCTCTCATTCTCCCTCGCTCTCTCTCTTCGGTCCTCTGCATCACAATTGGCCACCGAAGGCACATATGAGATGGAGTTTAGGCTCATTTCGGGCGCAGGAGCAAGAAGGGGAGTCTTGCCTGTGGAGCGTACGTTCGCCTGGGCTGAGGGCTTTTGCTTTAATAACATTCTATTGTCTGGGATAATGGAGGCTCCTCTCGGTACATAGAAGTATCCCCTGTGGTACATCATCTAATGGACCCTTCTCCCTCCCCAACGTCACTAAGAGCTCCATCAATATGACGCCGCCCCACACGGCCGGTGGTGTGTTTGACTTGGGAACGGTCCCAGATGTGTGTGTGTGAGCCCCTCCGATCCTATGAGCACTTGGCCAACTTTAGTTCCACTTGTGTGACCGAGCTTAAAGGGATGTGTTGGGCTTGGTAGTGTTGTCCTTTTTCCTTCCTCCGGAGGTTTTGAGCAGCACTAACGTGATGCAGTGTGGTGGTTTGATAACTCTTAAGAGCGCCGATATTCATCTGTATATTTGACTTGATTTGTTGTGTGCCTCGAGTGTTGAAGCAAAGACCTGCTGCTATTGTTGTTGTTGTTGTGGTAGGAGTAGAAGTAGTAGTAGTAGTAGCTTGGCTGATTAACTGATTTGAACTGCCTCCAGGCCTTGTGTAAAATGTGAACTGTGCTTGGAGCCTGTGAACCAAATTGAGGTCTCTCTCTCTCTCTTGCTCTCTTGCTCTCTAGTGCACTCTTTCACTCTCTGGTTTTCTCTCACTCGTTCATGTTCTCTCTTGCTCTCGCTCTCGCTTTCGCTCGTGCTCGCGCTTTTCGCTCTCGCTCCTGATCTGAAACCTGTGTAATAGTATAACATCTTCATGTTTTTTACTACCAAGGTTGACAGCCCTGTGTCTCATCCAAAGCTGCCTTTCAGGAGTCTACAGTGTAAACATCCCATTGATGTTTAATTGAGTCGTAGATGATAGTGAGAGATACAGTAAACTGTAGCTGCAGCCATCTTGACAGAGATCCGAATGATGTTTTTTTTTCTCAGAGGTTATCCAAAAACATTTAATCTTTTTTTGCAAGATTGACTTTCCCCCTGCGTGGTTAGGCAACACGCTCCTTAAGCGTGACTGGTAGTAGAAGTTTTCTACATATGCAGGATGTGCTGGAACTGCATCCAACCGTTTTAGCCGTGTTGTCATCACAATCAATAGGTTGTATTTGGAGTTGAGTATGTCTGGCATGGAGTAGACACATGGCCCATCTCGGGCGATGTGACTCAGAACAGCAGGCCTAGGTCGCAGCGCCCCGTGTAGTTGGGGTTGAACAGCATATTAACATATTATCCGATTGCCATTATCCCACTTTAGTTTTATTCCGTACCTTCTTGCCTCCTTCCTTCCCGCAGTCGAGAAGAGCAGTCGTCTTCTTCGTCCAGTGAGGAGGAGGATAGCGGCCAGCAGCAGAATGAAGAGCTGTTCGGCAAAGTGGTGTGTGTGGAGGGAGTCACTGCCGGTGACAAAAAGAAGACCACGTGGTACCCCGCACTGGTGAGACAAGAACTCTCTCACACTCACACTCACACTCACACACAATCACGTCTCTATTCTCCCACCAGTTCCATCACATGTAGCATTCTCTGGCTGCAGTGGCATTAAAACCGACTTTTGCGATGCCAGGATCTAAAATGTGTGTAGGGAGGAACAGTCAGGCAGACACCTGCTCGCATATGGGCATGAGCGACTTTGCTGCTTAGAGAGTCGGGTGGGGGGGTGGTGTGTGTGTGTGGAGCACTGTGACTTTTTCTTTCTCCAAGGATTTATTCCAAGCAGTGCAGCCAACAAACACGTCTTTAGAAAGAGAGATCGGTCTGTCCCTCTCGTTGTTCTGCCACCCTCCCTCGTGCTCCCGGGCAGTGTTGGCGCACACAGACCAAAGAGAGTGACTGCCGTTGTTTCTTTGCGAGAGCAACACATGCAGTGCAGGAGACTGGGTGAGAGGCTGGGCGTCCCCTGTCCCTTTAACTCTTCCTGTGTAGTCGGCAGGGATCCGCCTACACCGCTTGTTGTTCTTGACGTGCTGCTGCTGCTCTCACCACCACCACCACCACCACCACGGCTGCCTACTGTACTCGGTGCTGCCTCCCTGTGGCAGTCCGGGGTAAATACATTGGCATGGCAAAACCTTGGCATTGTTTACATCGCTTTGGGGCAACCCGTAAAGGATATTTGAATGAGCCAGAAATAAATGGAGAGAGCACAGCACTAGCAGAAGTGGCTAATTCATACAGGCTAACAGAGATTCAGAGGTTCAGTCTGCAGGAATTCAAATCTCCATATCGGCAAGTTGAGGAGGGGCTCCCCTTGTTTGGCCCTTGGCGTAGTAGCTGTTCCACTGTCCCTGGGTTTAGACCGTAGCTGGGAGACCTTTGCTTCTCCCTTCACATTCACTCACATCACACACACACACACACACACACACACACACACACACACACACACACACACACACACACACACACACACACACACACACACACACACACACACACACACACACACACACACACGCACCTCATCCTCATCTTGTAGACAGCATAGTTTTTAGTCGTTATTTAAACATTTAGACTGCATTGGGATGGGCAGCTATGCAGCCGATGTGTCCCGGTTTGATGAGGTATAAAAAGTAGAGCAGACTGAAAACTATGTTCAACACTGACTTTGGAATGTGTGCTACACCACATTGCACACATCTCATCTCACACCATAAGTCATAAGCTGTGTAATAACCGCCATGCTTACGTTGGCGCACCGTTTTCCACAATCCACACACACACACACGCACAGTGAAATCAGTTGAACCGTTTATTCTACACGCATAATACAATAAGGACCATGTGGAACTGTTGCTCATTACTTGTTATCCAAAGCTTAAGCTTTCACATCGGCTGGAAGAAAAGCCCTGAAGGCAAACCTCTCCCGCTGCTTCCCGGTAGAAGAGGACCCGAGAACAGCCTAGCTGTCTTGTTCTCTGCCTGAAACTATTACATTTGATTATATGTTGGATTCAAATAGGTGGGGGGGGGGGTGGGGGGTTGTGTATTATCCATGCAAGTCTATGGCATTATCCGTAACCGCTCCTTTCCTTAGTGTGCCAGTGAGTGTGTGTTGACTCCTTCCAATAAACAGCCCAAACTGAACTCTGTACTGCTCCGTCTTGACGTGCTGTCTTTTCTTTAGGCACACGACGCATCTCAACAGTCAGCTCAACAACATGAACAATGTCCCGCATTTAACAAAGTGCTTATATCACCATTATTTGTATTAATTTGTTGTGCTAAGAAGTCTCAAATATAGAAACTTTTATAAAATAAGTTTTTATCATCAGACTCTCCAAAACTGGGATCAGCATCAGACCCAAAAGTCTGACATCAGCTGGTTCTTGTTATCTTGCTCTGAGCACACACACACACACACACACACACACACACACACACACACACACACACACACACACACACACACACACACACACACACACACACACACACACACACACACACACACACTAGCAACATAAATGCAGATCACTTTCTTGACTTTCTTTTTCTTATCTTCTTTCCCCACTCCAAACAAAAACTGAAACAAGGTTATCTCCCCGGACTGCAGTGAAGACATGACTGTGAAGAAGGACACCATCTTTGTCCGCTCTTTCAAGGATGGGAAATTGTGAGTTATCCAAACTGTCTTTCACAACAACCTTGCAACCAGCCGTGTGTGTGTGTGTGTGTGTGTGTGTGTGTGTGTGTGTGTGTGTGTGTGTGTGTGTGTGTGTGTGTGTGTGTGTGTGTGTGTGTGTGTGTGTGTGTGTGTGTGTGTGTGTGTGTGTGTGTGTGTGTGTGTGTGTGTGTGTGTGTGTGTGTGTGTGTGAGAGATAGCCGTTATTGTAAGACTTTCACTCCAGGCCACGGCCCCCTCTCGCCCTGTAGAGTGGTGTGTAAAAGTGAAGGGCTCTTTCTTTTCATCTGTGACTGAGTGGAAAGGGTCAAGCCTCTGGCCAAACCGACCTTCGGCTGGGCTTCTCCTGGAGGTCAGCGTTGCCGCATCTCTTGGCACAGGAGAGGAGGAATTGGTGTTCTCACCATCTCCACACATCCGGCCGATGAACCAAAGTGGACCACCGTGGGCCACATACAGGCCGATGTTCGTTTGTGTTCGGCTGACGGAAAGGCTTTAGGCCGCCCCCTCCTCACTTCCCCTGCCCCCCCGAGCGGCTAGCCATGCAGCTTATCGGCACGGCAACCCGGTCCGCTCCAGACGTATCCGAGGGGCCGGCCTGTGCTTCCTAACAGTGGTGTTATTAGTGCCGGCTGGCAGGAAAGGGGTCAGAGGTGACAAGGGAGAGTGATGAGGCATTTGACACAATAGAGTGTGTGTCTGTGTGATTTTCCAGTTTTATTTTAAGCCTTTTGCTTTTAGAAATGCAAATTGTCCCGGTGTCCTCTAGACTGAGATAAGAGACGATCTATTTATAAATTTATTTTTCTATTTTTATTTTTATCTGGCAGGTAGATAAAAAGGAACCTTGCCAGATGAAAGCATTGCCCTTTCACTAGTTTTTGACTGCGGCATTACATGGTGTCTTACATTCAGGGCTCTTAACACTTCACAGCTTGGCTTTATTTACTCGGATGGAAATAGTTCTCACTCACCAAGTCTCAGTGTTATCCTATATGACGCCCAGTTGCACACCCAGTGGCACGGCGGGTGGAAAATGCAGTCATTGTTGAAACGGGCGGAGAGGTGATCGATGCAGCGCCAACTGCCTCTCTGGTTTACCGAGCTTGAGTTTCATTTAAATAATGCTGTGGTTTTACGAGCCCCTTTTGTGGGCACTCACGTGACCTCTTGGTGACGTTAAGGGACGCCGTTGGCCGGCGCTGTTTTGATGCACAAAGTCGTTTTTACTGACGTGAAGAAATCGGAAACGGCATACAAGGAGGAATTGAGTTTTGCAGTGGGGTTCCGTTCACAGTAGTTCATGGTTTATTTATCCACGGCTTCCGTTAAGAGGACTATTGGGAGACATTGTCTTTGTAGCTCGTAGCCAACCGACGAGTCCCTCCTTTAGTATCATATGACTTGAGGGTGGTCCCTGCTTACAAATCCTCAGATATGAATGATGTTAAAGTACAACTGGGACTTTCTTCGCGTTTGGAAACGCTGCTTTTATTTATGTAATTTCCCCCCGTATTTCACCGATGATTATTCGATTCAGACTCCCACAGCGCATTAATCCAAAGCGTTTGGCGTTCCGACAGCCCTACAGGCTCCTCTGCTTTGCACGATTTATTGTACATTTTCAGCGAAAAGGCAGAGATGAAGAGTTTACTGGCCACGAGTAAATGCAGTCTGTTTTTTATTTGTTTTCCCTTGTGTTGTTGTTGTTGTTGTTTTTTAAACTACACACACACACACACACACACAGACAAAAAGTTGATCGTCTCTTTTCAGTACTGCCGTTAATTTTGTGCGAGTGACGGCTCTTTTAAAAACAGTGCGTATTGGTACATTTTCGCCGCCGCTGTTTTGGTTGAGCAAGAGTGTCCGTTACATAAAGCCCTGCCTGGGCCCCCTGGCTCTGTGTGATGTGCGCCCCCCCCCCCCCCTAGTTGGCTGGTTGTGATGGCTCTTGATCCTGCCGTTCAGCTTCCTGTCAGAAACAATGGCCCGCGGCAGACGCTTGTCGGGAAAAGCCCGTCGTGTCCTGCAGGCTCCCATCTACTTTAGAAAGCAGCTGATTTATTTTCCTGGTCAGCACTGAAGTTGTTGTTTTTTTTTTCCCCTTCTGTGTTTATATGTATTTCCCCGGACTGCCACCCCGTGAACTCGCCGCAATAACGGAATGCTTGTGAAAGTAAACAAAAAGCCCAAAAAAATGGCTTGCCTACTTATTTTTTTGCGTATGATTTACTATGGAGCCCGCGCTGGATAATAAAGAGAGACCGACGTCCTACGATGGCCGTGACCCAATGTTGCAATGATGCAGAAACACCAGCCGTAACAGAGGGCTCTTTTATCAATGTCTTAACACTTTGTCAGCATTATCTGGAGCAAGCTAAGTGATTATAGGGAACTGTATAAACACAGTCTTTATAGGCACCTAAAGATTCTAGATTTCCTAGACATTACAATGGCTCCCCCCCCCTGAAACCTGAATCCGACTCAAGCGATATTATTAGCAACCGCATATTTGAAACTAAAACATGAACATAATGGAATTGCTGATGTGGTGAGATGATTACAATTTTTTGTTTTGTTTTCTGTGGTAATTGTCAAGCGTACGTGATCAGCCATGCTGGAAATAGATTAACTGAGCTTAGACTGGAGATACTTAACGAACCCATAAGGACTGCAGCAAGTCCTTGTTGTTAATAATATTTATCTTCCTCCTACTCTGGAAGATTGGCTAATTTTATCTGGCTATCAACAGTGAAAAGGTACCGACCGGCAAGAGCCCTGCCTATTAGAGCTTGTTGTTTTTACAAGTGTAGCTGTAAGACGAAGCTCCCCGGGCCAAATATATAGCCTGGTTGATTTAGTCACGCTACAACTATTACAAGATTACTGGCAAATGTGTGAAATTAAATTGAGACTTTTTCACTCGGCTGGGTTTTTTTTATAGAAAGAACAGGTTTGTAGAAAAAATTATCACAAGGCACATTCCAGCAGCAGGGCCTATGGAGAGGAATCTGTTTCCTACTCACTGCCACGTAGCACTCGACCCCTTGGTATAATTACCACGGTGTTAGTTGTGGTCATTAGTCGTGACACCGTTTACGCGAGACTGGATGTTTGTACTGCGAGAGGGTCTCTGCGTGGCACTGTGCAGACCCTCAGGGATCAGAGACTCTCCAGGTAAACTAGGACCAGCGCTTAATCTTGCCTTCTCCTTCGCACTAACCTTCTTTAGTGATACCTCGGGGAGAGGTCCTAATGATGGCCGTTATGGGTGTTTGTAATCTGTGGCGATGTTAGCCGGGGGGGGGGGGGGGGGGGTGTGGCAGCATTCCTGGCTGTCACCGCCAGAGAAAGTAACCTGCCTGTTAAGCTTTCAACGCCTTTTTATTCTTCATTTAGCACATTTAGTCTCTGTCAGTGGATAAACCGCAGCTGGTTGCTGCACACCCACGTGGACGTTTGGAGACAGATGGAGAGGTCGTTGTTCTCGGTTCTTTTGAGCGATCGTGACGAGAAAGCGACCGCGCCATCTGTCTGGAGGTCCGCTCGCCCGGCCGGACCGGCTTGTTGAGGCCAAGCGCCGCAAGCTGCTCATCGCCTCTGCCTCCGAGCGAGCCACATCACGGAGCTCGCACCATTTGTATCACAAAGCACAACGCCATATTGTGTTTGTGGTCAGAACGCGGCGAGGTGCTACGTCAAAAAGGGGAACGGGCTCCCTAGAGTCTTAGGGTTGTGTGTTCAACTTAATTATGGATGTTCGTACAGATGCATGCCTTCACCTATATTCAGATCCGGGTGGCGGCTAATGCAGGGCATTGTTGATTAATTCCCCTTGTTCACAGTGACGACGGGGATGTCAGCCACTTTGACAAAACAAATACATCCTGGTGGCTTCTCGTCCCGTCGAAGTTGGAGGACGGCTGGTAATCAGAGGGTGTTTTTGTGTGTTTTCAGTTGCATGGCCTTACGGAAGGATGTACGGGAGATGAACTGCGACTCCCCCCCAAAGGCTGACGCAGGGCTCAAACCAGGTGAGTGTTTTCCGTGCGCTGTGCTGTGTGTGTGTACCCTGGTTTCCCTGGTTCCGAATAGGTTTTTTAATGGGTTCCTTTATTAGCCTTGTTGTAATAGAAAATAAGCGTTCTTTGAAGTAATTGCAAGGAAATAGAAGTCCTTTATTCAGGCTTTGAACTAATTTAAATCCAGTTGTTGTGAGAGCCTGGAATGTTCCCTAGAATGACCAGAGGGCTTCTGGGTAAAATCTAGAACATTTTGTTTCAGCTGTAATGGTCATGTAGGCCTACCCCCCCCCCAAAAGTATGTAATATATGCATTCATCTTACATTCAACATGTCTTAAGCAGAAGCATGTGCTGCTATGTCAATGTTTAATACTAATACAAAGTATATTACAACTACTTATTTTATTCACTGTCAAGATGCTACATGTGGATGTTTAAGAGAAAAATATTATGTATTTAATTAATTTAGTGAAGAGTATTTCCAGGCAATGAACAGCAATGGTTAATGTTTGTCCAGAATATAAATATGTTGTCATTGTAAATGTGATGTTTCCCAGCCTTGGGTTATAATGGTAGTCTATGGAGAAACCTGTCTATCGCCCCCTGCTGGTGTTAATTGTTTTCAAAGCTGTGAAGGTTATGTTGATTTTCCTACCTGTGCTAGGAGGCTCTGTGTCTCTGTTCTTACTGACTAGACGGGTTTTTATCTGTGGCCATTATACATGTTTTTAGACCTCGGTTGTTGAACATTAACATGTTTAAACATTAAGCACTCGCACACAATACGTTTAAACACGTAATTCAAGGTTCAAAATGTGTTTATTTGCCATATGCAATGGAAGTACAATGGAATGCTTAACTCCCCATTCCCTCCCGCAGTATGAATTCCCTATGTACTATACTATATACTATATATATTGTACAATACAACACTATACTATAACAAAACTGTACACAACAATGTGTTACCTGTTAGTGTTACCTGTTCGACGTCAGTGAGATGTTTTTGCCTGGCCTTGGCTTCTTCTAATGGATTTGTGTAGCATATGTCTACATCAGAATACAACTTGTATCTGCCATGGAGAAAGGCTGTTGGCCACTGTATAGGGTCAATCGGTCTCGGACAACAGTGGTCTGTTGTCTGGTTGATTATTATTATAGTTGGGATTGTCACACTTATCTGGATACGGCATTATGCTGTAGGTGCTCAATGCCTAACCCCCTAGTCAATACTAAATACTAAAATAGAAGAAATGGAAGAAGCTTGCCAGGAGTTAAACCGGTGCTTTTGAAATAAACCGCAACATGGTAGCTATATATACGTACATATTATGCAAGGGTGATGTCCCTGTGAGTCTTATGTGATGTGTGTTTATCATTGATAAGGCCTTATAATCTAGGGCCCGATCCGTTGCCCAAACATCACGGGTAGCAGTGCCCCAGGGTATCTTTCATCTGCATCTTTGATTAATTTGAGTACTTCCCCCAGATGGATGCTTAACCTTTCCACAGAAGAACTACACAGCCTTTTTTGTTTTCTTAACTATAGACTATTTTTTTATATCGATTTTTGGTTATAGATGGCCTTTGCTTTTACTACCACCTTACTAGCGTTGTTTATCAACACAAATCTTGTGTTCAGAATGGTGTTTTATTTGCCGGCTGTGTTAAATGTTGGGCCACATTTCCACGGACCATGAAACCGGTCCATTATAAAACAATGACCGGCCAGGGGAGCCGCATGTGTTCACCACCCCACCTATACTCCACCCACCAACTGTGTTTCCGTGGCCAAGAAGCCCCCCCACACACACATACACACACACACACACACACACACACACACACACACACACACACACACACACACACTTGGATACAAGTCCAACACTAGCTGTTGTCGTTACATAATCGGTGTTGCCAGGCGACGGTCCCCGGTAACCCATTGTGTTTAAAATGCCACTTCATGTGAGGGCCGTTTGTTGAGACTTTAGACTTGAACGCTCGCCGTGTCCCCCCCCCCCCCCCCCCACAGCGCTGGACGCGGCTCTGGAGTTCCAGCGGCGGCTGGCAGTGCCTAGCACCTGGAGGACGGAGGTGAAGGAGGAGAGCTCCAGCAGCGAGGACGGGGACAGGGATGACGAGGACGATGAGGAGGAGCAGGAGGAGGATGCCAGCAGTGAGGAGGAGGAGGTACGGGCCCTCGTCCAAGGCGCACCCCGCTCTCGTAGACCTCCGGCCCAACTTCTTAATGGCTTTTTTATTTTGTTTTATTGACTTCCCTGGTTCCTCTTCCCTGTGCAGGAGGAAGTGGAGCCGTTCCCCGAGGAGAGGGAGAACTTTCTGCAGCAGCTCTACAAGTTCATGGAGGATAGAGGTGAGCAAACACACGGCAGCAATGTAGCATGAAATACTCCAATGTACTTTTCCTGTTGTTAGTGTTGTTTTGCTTTCATAGACGTTTGGTTTCGCTGTCATGCGTTCGTGCGTGAAAAAAGATTTGATCTTCTCTCTGACTCAAAAAGTCTAAAAGCATATATGTGGGGGGGGGGGGGGAGTACTGTTGCCCCCCCCCCATCTAAAGCAAACCCTCCTCTTAATGTCCTCTTACCTACAACCAGGAACTCCCATCAACAAGAGACCTGTCCTGGGCTACAGAAACCTGAATCTCTTCAAGCTCTACAGGCTTGTGCACAAGCTGGGAGGCTTCGACAGCGTGAGTCTCCCCAGCTCCCAGTCAGACACATCTCCTCCTCATCCACTTTCCATGTTTTTTCCTGTTCCAACCCCATTAAAAAAAAAATGCCGATTTTTTTTAATTTTTTTTTAGAGTGGAATGACTCTGCTTCATTTCTTCCTCTTCTCATTCCTCATCCTCTCCCTCCTTTTATTGTGCAGATTGAGAGTGGCTCGGTCTGGAAGCAGGTGTACCAAGACCTGGGTATCCCTGTGCTCAATTCAGCTGCAGGCTACAACGTCAAATGCGCCTACCGCAAGTAAGTGTGTGCTCAGCCGCGTCCACCGTCTCTGTAAACGGGACGCATAGCCGGCCACCCCTGCCCAATCACGCAAAGCCGTTGCATGGTCTTGAGTACACAATGGTGAATGTGCTGAATCCTGTGTGCAGATACCTCAATGGGTTCGAGGGGTACTGCACCTCCACCGCCATCACCTTTCGCATGGACCTCCCCCTGAAGCAGCCCATCAAAGCAGAGGGCAAGGCGGAGGCCGGGTCGGCCGCCCCGCCGGTCCTCAGCCCCGTGGGCGAGCAGCACCAGGAGTCAAGAGCCACGCAGCCCGCAGCCTGCAAGGTAGAGCTTAATGTCCTCCATTGAAAAGGGTTTACTGAACAACTGTTCGGGTTTGACAGTCCACATTTGACAGCGTGCTTAGTCTCCGTTAAGTGAAACCCCCTGATCAGAGAATGTTCTTTTATAGTATATTACATTTGCTTCCCCATCCACACTAGTGCTAAGAGTGCATTTAACCCATCCTAGTATTAGGAGCAGTGGGCAGCTATTGTGTAAACGGCGCCCGGGGAGCAGTGTAAGGGTCTGGTGCCTTGCTCAAGGGCACCTCGGCAGTGCCAAGGTGTGGACACCGGCGACCTTCCGGTCCCAATCCTAAATCCCAACAGACTCTGCTATCCTGCTGCCCCTATGCTAACCCTTAATGCTAACCCTTTGTGGGGGTTAGCATTTGAGAGATGCAATACAGTTGTAACAAGCACTGACTCGTCCAACAGGAGGAGAAGTCTGAATCGGGCCGGTACAAAACAGAACCAGAGTCTCCTAAAACCCAGCGCAAGTCCTTTGGAAGTTCCTCCACGGACGACGATGACGGCGACGATGACTTCCGCCGTGACGACAACGACAACGAGGAGGAGGAGGAGGAGGAGGAGGAGGAGGAGGAGGAAGATCCCCGTAATGGGGATGCCGAGGAGGGCCCGTCTGTGGGGCTCTCAGAGGCCCAGCATGCCAGCATGAAGCAGGAGCAGAAGGAGCAGAAGGAGGCCAAGGGCAACTCTGGGTAGGTGGTCTCCGAACGTGGCGGCTCCTCTTCCTACAGGTGGTGGTATTGACCCACACACACACACACACACACACACGCACACGCACACACATAAACACTCACACATACAAACACACTTTTGCATACTCTATAGACTCTCCTGTGTGCCACAGGCTGCTTTATGGGTGGATTAGACCTCTGACTCGGTGAGTCAGGCTGAAGGTAGTAGACTCATCCCGCTCTTAAGATGCACCTGTGCGTACTTTTTGTCGTCCGTGAAGAGTTTACAGATAAAGGGCATTCCAAATGTGTCCAAACTAATTTAGTTGTCACTTTGCTGTTTATTTAAGTTTGAAATGATAATGATTGACGATTGCATACGCAACTCTGTTGAATGTTTGAAGAGGTAAGATATGAAGACGAGACCCTTTTTTATGGGGCATCATCACTGGAATATTGGAATGCACTTTATTTTGGCAATTCTCTGGGGTCACCTATGCATCTTAATGTGGTCCCCTGTACATCTCGTTTCCCTGTGTACAATTAGGTTTTAATTCAGAGTGGGATTAAACCAAGTCTTGTTTCATATGCCCACACACCCACACCCTTGACTAAAACACTTATTCAATAAGAATACACTTTGTGTACCGAATGGTTCATACAGTTGGCATCACATACAGACAGACAGCTGAGTAGTTTAGAGGTTGACCTTTGACCCCCGCTGCTTTGCCACCTACTCTGGACAGAGAACTAGGGTGACCCCCACCCTTTCCTCTGCCTGAGCTCCCCTGTTCTGTCCTCTAACACCAAGCTCTCACCCCCCAGCCCCACACAACCACCTCCCTTCAGTGTCCTCACTGTAGTCCCTAACAGCTCAGTACCCTGCAGCCTGTGTGGAAAGCCTGATTTCTTCTTCCTTGTAGTCTCTCTTACTCGCTCTCTCCCTCTCTGCCTCTACCACTCTCTCCCTCCCTCTGTACGGTTCGGATTAGATTCTTTGACATGGGCAGATCCCCTTCAGCTCTGCTCCACACGCTGCCACTGAGACCTGGTCGCGCTCTCCATGGTTTCTGCTGTATACACTTCTCTCCGTAGCACAGCTGTGTGAACTTGTGCGTTTGCTCTCTCTCTCTCTCTCTCTCTCTCTCTCTCTCTCTCTCTCTCTCTCTCTCTCTCTCTTCCCCCCTCATTTTTGTGGATATTGATATATAGCTGTATTAGGTGTGATGTGTGGCGGAACATACGCTTTGTCGTGGATGGTGCCTGAACAGCAGTATGCAATTTAAACAGACTCTTGTTTTTAGGAAGCGGGGCAAAGGTGCTTTTGTTTATGAATTGGCTTGGCCTTAATTTACAAGGCGATCATCCTTCACATTCTGCATCCTTCTGCTAGGGCTCTCGATGAGCCGAGCTGTGTAGAGATTGTGGAGGAATAGAGTTTTGGCATCGGTCTTAAAGGAGCGGCTTTTCATGAATGGATGGCAACGGTGCGTTTGTTCATTCACTTAACAGACTGTAGCTGAGGGATTGACTGCCAATTGGTGTGATGAAGATGAGTGTTCTTTCTGTGTGTTTGTGTGTGTGTGTGGGAGGCATAGCTACCCTTATGCTGTGTTTCTTTTCTTTAACAGCTAGGTGTGCCTTTCCAAATGTGGTGCTGATATTGCACACCCACGAGACTGGACAGTTTCCAATTTGCAAAATGATTCTGTGGAATGACTATGGTTTTAATTAATGAGAAACGGGGATCAATTCCTTAGGTGTAGCATTTACAAATTGGTCGTTTATAAAGTTAGTACATGTCTCGCCATAAATTGAGCCGTCAAATATTGAGTGGCTCATAAAGAGTCATTCTCTTTTCCTTCCTTCGTATTTCGTCTTCAGTAGACACAAAATGAAGTTTGTTGAAATACTTTGGGATCTGTTGCAGTACAACGGTGGCACAAGAGCCACGACATACAACCAGCTCGGCTCGCCTCTTTATATACAGTACATACCGTGTCTAGGAATGTGCTGGCTCAACACTCTTTGTAGGTCACCGTGTTAACCGTTGGTCGTAGAGAAGAGAAGGGCTGCTCCCGTGCTCGAATGCTGCCATCCAGAGCTGGGCTCATGGAGGCGATGAAACGCTGGCCGCTCTCGGTCGGGTTGTGGAGCAGGGGCCGCGCTGCCTCTAATGAGGTTGTGACTGCGGGCCGATCGGAGCGCTGCGATCGCGTGCTCTGTTCTCTCCCACCGCTGAAGGCTTGCTAGATGCTGCTGCTGCTGCTGTGCTCGCCATGCTGTGCAATGCTTTGCTGTGCTGTGCTGTGCTACCCCGTTTCCTCTGGTCCCTGCCTCTGAACACACCCCCCCCCCCCACCTTTCCCCTCTCCGTCTCCCTGTCAAATCTGTGCGCCCATACTGGCCCATACTGGCCCATACTCTCTGGCTTTGATTAACTCCCTACACTCTTCAGCTCCACCTTGTGGCCTTGCTCCCTCTTTCTGATCTCCCCCTCAAGCGTGTGCCCCTGTGCGGCGCGTGTGAAGGAGAGTTCACAATGTATGCAGTGTGTGTGTGTGTGTGTGTGTGTGCTTGTGTGTGTGTGCGTGCAGATGTAGCACTAGACAGCACTTTAATTCTCATACACACAATATGATTGACTTTCATTTGTTTTTGTTTTTTTTTGTGTCCCGTAGCCGTTACTTTTTTCCAAAGTGTTTAGTGAAAGTGTTTCCCTAGACGGGAAGGAGCGGTGGTGGTAGTTCAGAGTAACGGACGGTAGACTGCGTCAGCCCAGGAGTCTTATGAGTCACTAATGTCAAGTTGAGGTGGAAACTGTTAATACTATGATGTTGTCATGGGTGTGTTTGGGGGGGGGGGGGGGGGGGGGCTGAGTTAAGGGGATTGTTTACTGTTATATGGACCAGCAGAAGGTGGAGTTTATCAAGAGAAGGGGGGGGGGGGGGGGGGGTCTCTTAGGACCTGTGTGGCAGGAAGAGGGGGAGGTGGTGGGGGAGGAGGAGGAGGAAGAGCAGGAAGTGCTGAACTGTCTTTCTTGCAGGGATGACAGCAGTCAGGAGGGGGAGGAGGGGGAGGAGTTTGAGTGTTACCCCCCGGGGATGAAGGTGCAGGTGAGGTATGGGCGAGGCCGCAATCTGAAGACGTACCAGGCCACTGTCAGAGAGGCAGACGTGGAGGGGGGAGAGGTGCTCTACCTGGTGCACTACTGTGGCTGGAACATCAGGTAAGACAGGACACGGGGAGAATCGTCTTAACGTCTGTATTCACCCTATTAAAGAACCCCCCCCCCCCTCCCTCCTCCGAAAACAAACACGTCTGTTAACATTGAATTCAAATGGAGGGGGGGGGGCGGTCGCTGTGTGGGTATCCCCCATATCCCGCGATTGGTTACACAACCCCTCCCTAACTGACACGGGTCCCTTATCCTCAAGTCGGCAATCTGATTCGGGGCTACTTTGCGCCACCTATTGGCCGAAGCGGGATACAGCGTTTCCTCCACTTGGTGACTGAGAGCCCTGGTGTCTGTCTCTCGCAGAAGTCTTCAGACCTGAGCCCTAAAACAATCTGAAACCGGCACAAAGCATTCCTCAAAATACGTCACAACATTTTCTTTAAATTTTTATTGATTTTGTTTTTAATGTTTAAATATATATTCTCTCTGACAGGCCAAGGGCCGCTACACTCACCTCTACCTCCCCCTCCCCCACCCCTCTCCCCCCTCTCCCTCCCCCTCCCCAACGGCTCCGGGTTAACAACAGTGTTAAGACAAGCGCTAGGGAACAACAGACATGGGAGTTTAACCTTTCCTGCTTCCTAGTGAGACTAGTTCACTTTGTATTGTGTGTATGTGTGTGTGTGTCTCACAGTTGTAGCGTGTCCCGCTAGCCCGCTCCAGCACCTTTTAGAGGGGATGTACAACGCTGTGTGTGTGTGTGTGTGTGTGTGTGTGTGCGCGTGTGCGTGTGCACTGGTGACACCCACTCCTTCATATGACGGAGGTGTCACTCCTGCTGGTAGTCAGGGGCCTGTTCTTGTGTGGTTGTTGGTGTCTCCTAACTCCTTGTGTTTTCCTCTGGGCCGTGTGGATGAAGGCTTTTGCTTTACTCTGTGGCGGTGCCCGGGGCCTTCTCTGTCTGTCTGGTCATTGAGCCACTGCAGCGAGGTGGGGGTCGGACGGCAGGGTTCTCGCTCTGTGTGGCGTCTCTGTGCTGGACAATGTGTTTGCTTCTTCTGTGGTTGTCTTCTTTTTATTTTATTTTTATTTTTGTTTGTTATTATTGTTATAGATTTATTTATGTGGTTTTTTTCTGTTTTTTGTCTTCTTTTCCATTTAGATATGATGAGTGGGTAAAAGCAGACAAGATTATCCGGCCAGCCAATAAGAATGTACCAAAAGTCAAACATCGCAAAAAAATAAAGGTATGGAGTTCCTATTTGTGTGTGCAAGTGTTTAAGTGCAAGTGTTTGAGTGTGTATGTGCAAGTGTGCAAGTGTTAGTGTGCATGTGCGTATGGGCCTACTTTTGAAACCGGCGTGTCATTGACTGGTGAAAACAACGCCCAACAGAACAAATCGGAGGTGGACCACAACCGACTAGAGAGGCTTCGGGAGAGAGAGGACCTCGGCCCCTCCCCCAACAACAACCGCATCCCCCCCTCGCCCAGGTCTGGCTCCGGCCAGGACGCCTTCTACGGTGAGGACAAAGGGACTCCGCGGCCTCCGGTCTAGTCTTTAGAAATTACCACCTCAATGGCCTGCAAGGTAGAAACACACTAAGAATCGGCATTCCTATGCACCGATAGCAGATTGGGAAAGTGGCTCAACGTAGAAATAGTTTGCCTTTGTTCTGCTTGTCCTCTCTTAACTTAAGCAGCTTGAAACTGAAAGGTTGTTTTTTCATCCGTTGTCCGTCCCTCATCCCTCTTGTCATCCCTTGTGTTTGGGGAAACAGCCTCCGAGATGTCTACAGATGACAGCGAGCGTGAGGACGAGGAGGGAGACGAGGGGAACGAGGACGACCGGCCGGGTTACCGCCGGGGCCCCAGGAAAGGCCCGACGGATCCCCCGAGGCCTTTAGACCGGTGGGAGAGCGGGAGTCTGTCGGAAGAGGCCAAGCCTCCGTCGCTCTCTGGGAGGAGCCAGGACCCGGTCAGCCCAGATGGTCCAGAGGGGAGGGAGGTGAAGCGCCGCAGCCAGCCGGATCCGGAGGGAGAGAAGGCCACCCGGAAGAGGAAATCCGAGGGGTCCCTGAAAAGCCCAACCAAAGCCAAGACCAGGAACACCAGGAGTGCAGACTGGCTCCCTGGAGCCTCCCCCAGGAAAGAGGAGAGAGGGGCCGATGGCCCCGGGGAGGAGAGGAGAGCCTCGTCTGACAGCAGCTCAGAGGACGAAGGAGCGGGGAACTCGGAGTCTCGGGTCGAGGACGGCGAGCGCAGCCGGACCAAAACTAAAGGCTTGCCCTCCAAAAAGTACAACGGGATGAAGGAGAAGGCCAAAGCCGGCCGACCCACGGGATTCTGGGACATTCCAGAGAAGAGGGCCAAGACATCTTCGAGTGCAGAGGAGAAGCCCGCGGCCCGCACCAAGGGCCAGAAGGACGTGTGGTCCAGCATTCAGGCCCAGTGGCCTAAGAAGACCCTGAAGGAGCTGTTCTCGGACTCGGACACGGAGGCGGCTAACTCGCCGCCCCCTCCTCCCGACCCGACGCGGCCGTCGATCCAGGATGGGCCCCAGGAGGAGGAGGAGGAGGAGGTGGGGGAGGAGGAGGAGCGACTGCGGGACGCCGGCCCCGAGGACGAGGCCTTGGAAGGACAGATGGACAGCGACAAGCTGCAGCAAGAGTTCCCCAGCAGCGGCAGCAACTCTGTGCTCAACACGCCGCCCACCACGCCAGAGTCCCCCACCACGGCGGGCCTCCCCTCGGAAGACCCGGGCCCCCACCAAGCGCGGCCTCCGTCCCCTCCCCCCACCGTTGATCCCGCCCTGCCTTCAGAGTCCACCTCCTCCTCATCCGCCGCTGCCCTGCCCCTACCGGGGCCAACGCCGGAGGAAGTGGCGGGGGGGCGCAGCGAGACTGACAGCAGCACTGTGGAAGTGGAGAGTCTGGGCGGGGAGCTCCCAGATCTGCCCCAGGAGGACGGGGCGGCCTCCCCGACCAAGGCCTTTGAGGCCAGCCTCTCCTGCAACAGTGACTGTAGCCTGGAGCTGAGCAGCAGTAGCCAGCAGGAGAACGAG
The DNA here is from genome assembly GCA_027704905.1 of Muraenolepis orangiensis. NCBI lineage: Eukaryota > Metazoa > Chordata > Actinopteri > Gadiformes > Muraenolepididae > Muraenolepis > Muraenolepis orangiensis. The sequence goes on from CM051018.1 coordinate 10,511,153, forward strand.
CAGAAACCCAAAGGTACAAAGCATACCACAGGGTCTTCCTTCTTCCCTCGCACATCGAAAGTCTGTTTTAGTCTGTCTCGTAACACTCACACCGAGCAGTTTTTGACCTGCTTGTTTACTGTTGTAGAGCTGGCGATTTTTATTTTTTTGTGCGTGTGTTTGCGTTTAAAGATGCGTCTAACTAATCCTTAACCATTATTTTCACGTGTTGTCTTTCTAGTTGCAACTGCAAGCCAGAAGCGGCCGAAAGAAGTGCAGATGGTACCTGCTAAGAAACACAAGCCAACCCGCAAGAGCCTGGGAGTGCCTCCCAAAAAGAATAGAAAAGCCGGTAAGGATGAGTGTAGCTGGCATACTGCTACTGCTGGCATTCTGCTCAAATGGGCCCAGAATGCTTATGCATGCTAATAGTCTTAAGTATTGCAGCTTCATATTCTCAAAAAAGTTATGTAAAGAATGACCGTGGTGCCCCTACCCTCCCACCTTCCGCAGCCAACAGCAGCGACAGCGAGGACCAGTCTTTGGCGGAGGCCGTGGCCAAATCCCCCGGCCCCAAGAGCGTCCCGTCGGAGGTGAAGGTGGCCGTCTCCCCAAAGTGTCCCGGGCGAACGCCCCCCTCCTCCAGCCATAAGTACCAGAAGCACGGGGACCACGACCACGTGCACCACCGCGACCACCACGGCAGAACGCCACGCGTCTACAAGTGGAGCTTTCAGATGTGTACGTGGCTCTTCATTTATTTATTTTTTATAGGATTTGTTTGTTTTCTGTCATCAGTCATTTTCATTGCAGACAGTATTTGCTTTGAGATAAGAGTACAAATGGTAAAAATATGGATTGCTGTGTAACTCTGTTTATTTTGACAGTAAGTATTTTTTAATGTTTATTACCCAATCCTTCATTATGAATAATGCATTGCTTCTTGTTTTTTTTTTTTTTTGCAATACCTGCATCGAGGCTGCCACCAGAATACATCACATAAAGATGTGTCTTTTAGCTGACAACCAAATTGTTTATTTATTGAAGCAAACTTTGTGAAACATGATGAGTAACCGGCACCTTCCTGTGTCTTGTCGGGTATGATCCAGCAGCGTCACGACGAACAACTGAATGTATTTTCCTTTAATTTTTTCCCCAGCGGACTTGGAGAAGATGAACAGTCTGGAGAGGATCTCGTTCCTTCAGGAGAAGCTGCAGGACATTAGGAACCACTACCTCTCCCTAAAGTCTGAGGTGGCCTCCATCGACCGCCGACGAAAGCGCATGAAGAAGAAAGAGCGGGAAAGTAAGTGGCCACTTCCTCCAAACACATCCCCACGTCCCACCAACACGCCACGTCGTCCAGAGTTTCCTAACCTTACATGTCCATGGGGGTCAAAGGAGATTGCTGACTTAATAGACTACAAATATTTGATGATAGACAATCATTCTAAAGGTTTTGGAAGGGTCTCATAAAGATCCTGTGTATATACGAACAGACTGCCTAATGATTTGGTAGCCTGCAGCAGACAAATCGTTGAGTGTGGTGTTCCCCGGGGACATTGATCAGGTTCACAGCCGGGGTGACCCCCACTCGCTCATCGCCCAGGGAGGCAACGACCCAGCGCTCATTCCCCCCTTCTTATCCCTCATTCATCCGACTCCTCTTTTCTCCTCCATTCTTGCAGGCACGGTGGCGGCGTCCTCGTCCTCGTCCTCGTCCTCGCCGTCCTCCAGCTCGCTGACGGCGGCGGTCATGCTCACGCTGGCCGACCCACCCGTGTCCTCCTCCTCGTCCTCACAGAACTCTGGGGTGTCGGTGGAGTGCAGGTGACAGGACGCACTGGCTCACAGCCGCCACCGCCGCCACCGCACTTAGCACTTAACCAGCACCCCACACCCCCCCTGGTACCACCACCACCACCACCTCCTACTCCTCGTCCCCCAATCCCCTGGCCTCTCGCTGTCCCACAGCCCCTTCCCTTTTCAACAAGGACACACAAGTCAACAACATACTGTCACTGCTGCGGCACAAAACCAGACCAGAGACAAAAAAAATTGATAAATAAAAAGCTAATCGAACACAAACTAAGTAGAATGAAACAAGCACTATTTTCTATCGACAACTGTTTCCTTGGCAAGCTAACGGCACTCAAGTGCACTTTTGAAAAAAGAAAAACACCCAATTTTAAACAAAATTGTCGCTCTACTCAAATGATTGAACCTTTTATGAAGAATTGTTTCTGTTTGGGTGAGTGGGGGGGGTGTGGAGGGGTTTTTCGTCAAGCAATAATTCTTTCCATTTGATAAAGTTGTGTTGTATCTCGGTTGGGGCTGGTTTTCCTGTGACACCCCCACCCACCCACTCACACCACCCACTTGGTGCTCTCGCCATCTGCTGTGGAGAAGTCCAGAGGAGCAGCGTCACCACGGCAAAAAACCACGCGTAACTCTGCCTCTGCCTCGTTTCTCTCCCCCTCTTGTCATTTCCAAGGGCCTCCATGCGATGGTTCAACCACAAAGGGTTATAGCGGTGATCTTCATCATCATCATCATCACCGTCGTCATCAACCCCCGGATTACAGGAGCGCCCATCCTGTAGATGTGCGTGGAGGTAAAGCCGGGCTGTGGAGAGATGGAGAAGGATAGGGTTTCAGATCATTGTGTATCCACTGGCACCCGCAGAGGGGGCCGAATATGGAATGATACTGTAGTGCCTTTTGAGTTTATTTTCTACTGGGGGCACTTTGGGATAAAGGACGAGCGCTTTTTAATTATTATTATTATTATTATTTCTCCGGCCCTGCTCTCAAATATGTCAAAGGTCATCTGAGAATGTTCCCTTTGGAAACAAACGACTGAATATTGTGTGATATGGAAGGGGTGCCGCTGGCTCGAGGGCTGCCGGGTGTCCCCCGACAGTTCACTGGATGGTTTTTAATAGCGGCGTATCGTGATTTTTAAGATATTTGATTGTAAAAGATGAAGCTGAACTATACTGGAACTCCTGTAGTCAACTACTGAATGCTCATTCAGCCCAGAACGAGTCGTCAAGTGCTTTGGCCCCTCCCCCCTGTTTTTGGAACACCATTCTCTCTTCCCCCCCCCAAAAAAAAGAATGAATTTGACTTCCTGTTTCCGGCTTACGTCTTTATCCCAAAAAATTGACATCAAAGTAAACGGCATTCTCATTCAATTTTTTATTTGACTGCTTCTTAAGATTTGTATTTGTCGTGAGTGTGGTGTCACATTTCTTTACACATGATGGTATTGGTACGTACGCCGCTGGCGCTCACTTCTCCTTGTTAGTTGCAGTACAACGAGCAGTAGCCTTGGATAATCACTTTATTTTACTGAGATTTGCGTTTTTATGTGGTGTCCAAAAAGTATGTATTTCTGAAAAATGGAATAGGTTGGCATAGCACAACATAATAAAACACTCAAAAATGAAATGATGGAGGGTTAAAATAGAAAAGTGCATTCTGCTTGCATATATATATATATGCAAGCAGATATATAAATCGCCCAATGAATTGTTAATTATTATTATTATTATTATTATTATAATCCACTGCCCCACATGTTGCTGGTAACTTCCTGGGTTAAAGGCAAACCAGGGTATGTGTTTCCAAGATGATCTCAGTGTCTCCATGAAGGCCCAGTCCTTTTTTTCGTTATTGTTCCTCTCCTGTTCATCCCTACCAAAAAAGGTTGTTTTTTTGATTTAGCTGTGATGGGACTAACGGTGAAGGTATTGTAAATGTACATTTTTATCATAAATCAAGTGATGTGTATTTCAGATGACATCTCCAGTGTTTCCACTGTATAGACTCCCTACTGTATGATAACCTGAAGCTATGTTTTTGTTTGGCACTTGTATGTAATTGTATGCTTTTGTTATACATTTGTATATTGAGAAGAGTGTTTTGAGTCAAGCTATTTAATATCTTGCACTGTTAATAACATGTACTTTTCTGTACAGGCAGTTTTGCGGTTTTAACTGTAGTTTTGAGTGTAAATACTAAAAAGTTAAAGCATGTCTGCTCCCCTACCCCGTGTGTCCTCATTCTATCTTGTATGAAATGATTTATTTGATATATTTGTTTTTATTTTTTTTGTTTTCTGTTGCTTTCGGTAATTTCCACAGACATTGTTGTCCATTTTGTTTGTATTTTTTTCTGTTACAGATGTTTGTTTTGTAGGAATTGTTTTCTATGTTTATCTTGTTTGTGTTAGCTGCCTCGTACCTTAACAGAAGAGCCGTGGTGGGAGGGGGAGGGGGGGCCCTTTTCCCCCCAGGTGTACGGGGGCTGTAGCTGAAGCTTCTTAGACCTGTAAGGGAACATGGTATGGATCATAGAGTGGGAGGAAGTGGTGGGGCTCATTGAACACAAAGCTCTGTAGTATTTATTAGGCTCATCTTACGATGGTCAGTGTGTAATTTATTGTACAAATGTAATCAAACAGAAGCCTCTGTTTGAAATAAATGCCATAGTTTGTGAAGTACAGTGTCTCTGTCTCCCTCCCTCATGCATATAAAAGTGTTAGAATACTGCCTTTTTTTCTATTCCAGAAATGAGCTGCATAATTTGTCATTTTGTCATTTTTCATTTATTGAGACAACTACAAGGTTACACCATGAACGTGTTAACGTTCATTGTATCAATGAGTTAAATCTGAATATTATAAACCCATGAAAACCACAGTAGTAGTTGTCATTCAGGCAGGCCTTTGAGCTTTGATTAATGCTAAACACGTTTTTAAATATGACAACGTGGGCGCGGCCGCAAAGAAGTATGTCAGTGTTCCGCTTGGTGATTGGTTCAGCGCACCCACGTGTCGGTGTGGGTTTTTTTTATTGGCTCGTTGTGAAACTGGGCGGGCCTAAGGTTGAGCCCTACGTATGTATAAATGAGTTCCCCCGTTTGTGGTCGTGCTCCTTCTTCGATGTGCTTGTTCATTCATTCATTAAGAAGTATGCGCGCAAAGCTTGATTATACTCTGCGTGATAAAGAGAAGTTGAGAAGACTATGTCGGTGAAGACGGTGTCCTTTCAGTCCGACACGGCTTCCGTTTCGACAGAAACAAGAGAAGAAGTCACCTAAACTGCGGAGAGCTAGCTTCTTGACCGTAAGTTCTTTGACACTATATGAACACATGAATAGACATGAACCATGAGGAGTGGTTGGTCGATTTTAAAGAATGTTAATAGTAAAGCTACTTGGGGGCCACCGTATACCAATGGTATACATCTTAAACATGACCTAAATGAAAAGTAGCGTGGCTGGGCGTTAGCTGCTGATGGCTAACCACGTGTGTCATATGTATGTGTGTGTGTTTCAATGCAGCCCTAACGTGTGTGTGTGTGTGTTTGAATAAGCTTTCTGAATGCATGTATGCATGTCCCAGAATGACGCGGGAGAATGGCAGTTATATTTCTAACTAATGTTAACATGTCGGTGAATGAAAAGGGATCGTTACGTAATGTGCTCACGCATTAGCCTGGTAGCTGCTAACAAGACAGCCACTTGTCATCTGCGACCAACTGTCCCTCTGGTGAACTTTGAACGGTGATGTTGGGGCCCCATTCCTCACGTTACATAACCAATTTCATTCATTCTTTTTCTTTAGAAACGTCCTGAAGATGTTTAAAACTGGTGATGCTTCCTGGAGTAAATCGAGGAGTCGGAGTTTCTTTCCTAGAGGTGAGTCACGACGAATCCACATATCTACTGGGTATTGGATGAATCCACATATCTACTGGGTATTGGATGAATCCACACATCTACTGGGTATTGGATGAATCCACACATCTACTGGGTATTGGATGAATCCACACATCTACTGGGTATTGGATGAATCCACACATCTACTGGGTATTGGATGAATCCACACATCTACTGGGTATTGGATGAATCCACACATCTACTGGGTATTGGATGAATCCACACATCTACTGGGTATTGGATGAATCCACACATCTACTGGGTATTGGATGAATCCACACATCTACTGGGTATTGGATGAATCCACACATCTACTGGGTATTGGATGAATCCACACATCTACTGGGTATTGGATGAATCCACACATCTACTGGGTATTGGATGAATCCACACATCTACTGGGTATTGGATGAATCCACACATCTACTGGGTATTGGATGAATCCACACATCTACTGGGTATTGGATGAATCCACACATCTACTGGTATGGATGAACCACACATCTACTGGGTATTGGATGAATCCACACATCTACTGGGTATTGGATGAATCCACACATCTACTGGGTATTGGATGAATCAAATTAACCCATTGCATGCAAAAAAAACCTAAAAATCTTTAAAATCAACCTTTGGCTAAGCGTTTGGCCTAATGCAGATTGTGCTGACTGCATCAACCGGTATGAACAGTTGTGCATCAAGAAGCTACTACAGCTCTAGCTGCTTTACATTGTATTTTAACGAAATAATTGTAATATTTTGATGTTCAAAAGACTAGTTTATCCAAAAGGGTGTATTTTATATGTTGTGTATGCTGTTGTGTATGCATTGCTGTGATTCATCATTGTTCCCTGTCACCCCTAGGAGGAGACTGGGCTCATCACCTCCTTGGTGCCTGCAGCTCTTCAGACTACAAGCCAAAGGTGAGTTATAAACAGTCATTCAGTAGTTTGTATGCCTCCTAGAAAACCTCTCGATGGCCTTTGTGGTCAGTGGGACAAAAATGGGTGCTAGAATAAATTGGAATTCCAACGCAGCGGACTACGTCAGTTGCTCTCTGCCATTTCACCTCCAAGACATGACCTGGTTAACAACCCAACTCTGGGAAATGTTACTCTAATGTAGTTTAACATGAAGCTTTGTACTGTCAACAGGAAGTTGAATGACTATCTTAAGTCCTCCTGGGAGACTTCAACACACACTTGGGCAACGATGGTGACACTGGCTGTCTCCTGAGGGATGTTGACCAGGCACGTCCAGCTGGGAGGAGACCACGGTACAGGTGGGGTGACCACGTCTCCACGCTCCCCTGGGTATGCCTCAGAATCCCCCAGTCAAACACCCATTTTTCTGGTGAGTTTGCACTCCTGCACTGTTCTTGAGGTAGTTTGTATGCATCCTAGAAAACCTCTCGATGGCCTTTGTGGTCAGTGGGACAAAAATGGGTGCTAGAATAAATTTGGAATTCCAACGCAGCGGACTACGTCAGTTGCTCTCTGCCATTTCACCTCCAAGACATGACCTGGTTAACAACCCAACTCTGGGAAATGTTATTTGAATGTAGTTTAACATGAAGCTTTGTAATGTCAACAGGAAGTTGAATGACTATCTTAAGTCCTCCTGGGAGACTTCAACACACACTTGGGCAACGATGGTGACACTGGCTGTCTCCTGAGGGATGTTGACCAGGCACGTCCCGCTGGGAGGAGACCACGTTACTGGTGGGGTGACTACGTCTCCACGCTCCCCTGGGTATGCCTCAGAATCCCCCAGTCAAACACCCATTTTTCTGGTGAGTTTGCCCTCCTGCACTGTTCTTGAGGTAGTTTGTATGCATCCTAGAAAACCTCTCGATGGCCTTTGTGGTCAGTGGGACAAAAATGGGTGCTAGAATAAATTTGGAATTCCAACGCAGCGGACTACGTCAGTTGCTCTCTGCCATTTCACCTCCAAGACATAACCTGGCTAACAACCCAACTCTAGAAAAATGTTATTTTATTGCAGTCTAACTTCAAGCTATTCAATGTCAACAGGAAGTTGAATGGCAATTCTACTGGGAGACGTCAACGCACACGTGGGCAACAATGGGAAAACGTCCTAGTCTCCTTCCTACGGATGTTGACCAGGTACGTCCAGCTGGGGATTACAACTCCACACTGGCCTGGGAACGCCTCGGGATCCCCCAGTCAGAGCTGGTTGATGTGGCCGGAAGTTTGGGGTCCCCTGCTTGAGCTGCTACCTCCGTGACCCGGATAAGCGGTAGATGATGGATGGCTGGAGAGGAAGTGGATCACCTTAAACGGTGGCATGGTAGTCTGTAGTCAAAGGCCTGCTTTTCTGGTGAGTTTACACTCCTGCACTGTTCTTGAGGTAGTTTGTATGCATCCTAGAAAACCTCTCGATGGCCTTTGTGGTCAGTGGGACAAAAATGGGTGCTAGAATAAATTTGGAATTCCAACGCAGTGGACTACGTCAGTTGCTCTCTGCCATTTCACCTCCAAGACATGACCTGGTTAACAACCCAACTCTGGGAAATACTCAAGACAAAAATAAAGACTTATTGAATATTAGTGGCACTTTAAGCCTTTCATTGTGTACAGAAAGTTCCTCATGATTCTTCTTATATTTCAGAGTTGGGATCCATTCTTTGGAAGAGGATTGGGAGAATGGTGGACACTCCTCCATGGCAGCTTGCTGCAGAAGGCTCTATGAAGTGTATCCTAGGATAACATGACTTGTAGCTCCCTCAGTAATGCACAAATCACGTTTGTTGTTTGTTGTGAAAACGGGATTTCTTTATTTTATCGTTGTCTGTGAAAACTGATGAAAAACTAAATACAACTTAAACGACTGCTTGATACAGTGCCAAAATACATATATTTTGTAACATGTATGAAGAAACACGGTTTTGTAATAAACATTTCCATTTACCTGCGAATTACAGGCGACTCGCTCACTTCTGGATACAAGCACCAAAATTGGCAAACATACTCCTTAGGTAGTGCTCTTTTGATAAAACCCGTTAGCCACTTAAAAATTCAAGATGGCGGCCATTTGTCAAGATGGCCGCCATTGACTATACACTAATAATGCATTTCTGAATAAAATCACCAAAATATGTCCTATTTGAGTAATGGTGTCAAATCATACATTTTTCAATATGTAGAATCTGGACCCATGGACTGACTCACTGGCTTCCTTGTACCATATATCAGCCCCGGAATCCTAATCTTCTGCTAAATTAGGGGATCATGCTATGTTGTAAGTCTATGTGTAGCATCTTCCTGTACAAGACTTCCAAAGTTGACATGACACCACTATGCTGTGTGTGTGCGCATGGGGAGGGGGTGGAGGGGCGGTTGAGACTTTCATCGGAAGGTAGAGAGGTAGTAGCTCAATAGAGCGGATGTCAACGCACAGCCAGGGCACACTGGTGGCACCGCTGCTGTGAAACTCAGCATGGGGTTCAGTATCCGCTAAATAATTCGTTTGTTATAACAAAATTACTTTAGTGTCCCAAATGCCGTCTAATAAGCCCCACATCAGTTAGCTATTATAGATTACATGTAGTTTAATATAGATGTTTAGTTAGACAGTCGCGCCTGAATCGACAGGGTGTGCCAGCGCGGGAGAGCCGGACTAAGGGTAAGGGGGCCATGCAGGACTTGTTCATGGACTTACCCAGATGGTGTACAGATCGCACGGGACTTAAATGATACTGGATGAACGATCGGGCTCGGTGTAGGTCATATAGTTTTATTTCCGAACCTAGTCGTATCCCATACCTTATTGTGTACGATACTGCATTGCACAAGGTGGTAAAAGGATAACCCCTCGGCCTTGATTAACTCAATACAGATAATTTTTTTATGCTGTTATACATTGATTACAATTCACCAAGATGGCAAATACAGACCGTCTAAATTCCATACTGACTGGAGCAAGTGTTGTCTTTGCCAGAAGAAGAATAGTGAAGAGCTTAAGTCACGTGCACAACAACCACAACAAGATGATGGCTACACTATGATTGCAACAAATATTCCCCTCTTTCACACAATTCATGAGATGCCTATTGTTCTGGATCCAGCCAGACTTGATGGTGGTGGTATTGAAGGAACTCTGAGGAGGAACGAGGCACAGTATCATCAAAGTTGTCGCCTTAAGTTCAACAACACAAAACTGGAGAGAGCCACAAAAAGAAGAGCAGAGAGTGCTCAGCAAGCGCAATGCCAGACCAAGCTGCGTAGAACCAGCCTTAAAAGCCAAACATGTTTCATATGTGATGAAGAAGCCCCATCCTCTGAACTCCGACAAGTCATGACGATGAATCTCAAGAGAGTTTCTGAATGTGCCCAAACTTTGAATGACGGAAAACTTCTTGCAAGACTCAGCGGTGGAGATGCTATTGCACGGGAGTTCCAATACCATGTTGCATGCTTGGCAGACCTGTACAATAGAGAGAGGTCGTACCTCCGGGCCACCAAGAGACTGGAACAGGAATGTGCCCCCGAAGAGGATGCCCACCCACAGGCATTCTCAGAGCTAGTTACATATCTAGTGGAGACCACCAGATCTGGTGAGGGTCCTGCAGTCTTCCGTCTTGCAGACATAGTTTGCCTGTATGGCGAGTGCGTGGAACAGCTGGGTGTTGATGCACCTGCTGTCAACTCCACAAGACTGAAGGAAAAACTGTCAGAAATACCTGAGCTGGAAGCTCACAAGCAGGGAAGGAATGTTCTTCTGGCTTTTCAGAAAGATGTGGGTGTTGTCTTGTCAGAAGCCTCTGACTATTATAGGGAAGCTATTATCCTTGGCAAAGCAGCTAACATCTTGGGAAAACATGCTGGACCACAAGTCTACATTTGATGGAACCTTCCATGAGGGGTGTATCGAGGAGGCCATTCCACCCACTCTTCAGTTTGTGGCCATGCTGGAACACGGCGCAGACATCAAATCTCAACTGAGGTTTGGAGCATCAAAGACTGATCAAGCAATTGCTCAGCTGCTTCAGTACAACTGCTATGCAAAATACAAAGAAGGAGCTGCAACTCAGAGACACTCCAAGACAGAGACCCCATTCCCTGTTTACATGGGGATGTTCATCTACGCAAATACCAGAAAGAGGAAGTTGGTGGAAATGCTTAGCAAGCATGGCATCTGCATTTCATATGACAGGGTGCTAGAGATATCAGCACAGCTGGGAGATGCAACAGTCAGCAAATACGTAGAGGATGGGGTGGTCTGTCCACCAGTTCTGCGAAAAGGGCTGTTCACCACCTCAGCCATGGACAACATAGACCACAACCCACTGTGTCACCACCTCAGCCATGGACAACATAGACCACAACCCCACTGCAACTACAGCAACTTCTTCTTTCCATGGAACCAGTGTCTCTGTTTTCCAGCACGCAGGCAAAGGAGACAAAGGTGAAGAGCGTGGACAGCTGAAGTTCAGAGAGGAGAAAGTAAAGACATTTCCAGAACTTCCTGACTCCTTCACGAATGTCCGGCCTGCTTTCTTCACCAAGAAGAAGCCTTCTCCTCCCAAGAGTGGTGTGACATACTCAGACACCAATTTTCTGAAGATTCAACTGGCAATGGAGTATGAGTGGCTGGAGAAAGTCACTGTGACAGATGGGCCAGTGGCGGTGACTTGGTCTGCCCATCATGCTTCACAGAAGAGAGGAAAGCCATTTGAGATCAGTATTACATCACTTTTGCCTCTGCTACGAGATCAGGCCCACTCGGTTGCTACAGTTAAGCATGTGATGGACAAGATCAAGGAGGTAGTAACATTACTGAACCCCGGTCAGGTACCAGTCATTGCTGCTGACCAGCCCATATATGCAGTGGCCAAGCAGGTTCAGTGGAACTGGCCTGAAAACTACGGTGAGGACAAGTTTGTCATAATGTTCGGAGGCTTGCATATTGAGATGGCAGCACTGAAGTCCATTGGAACTCTTCTCCAGAACAGTGGTTGGACAGGAGCCCTCTTGGAGGCAGGGATCGCATCTCCTGGAACAGCAGAGTCATTTCTGACAGCCTCAAACATCACTAGGACACGACAGATGCACCAGATCACAGCATGCAGTCTGTACAAGCTTCTGAAGGCAGCCTACACAGACTACTTGAAAGAGACAGATGAACAACCCAAAGAGGTGCTTAGCTTCGAAGCTTGGTGTGAGGAACGCAAACTGCAAAGTCCCCAGTTTCATTTCTGGTATATGGTGCTGTCAATGGAACTGGCGATCCTCTTGTTGATCCGGTCATTCAGGGAAGCCAACTTCTTCTTGTACTGTCAGTCACTGGCTGAGCTGATACCGTATTTCTTTGCAAATAACATCAACTATGCACGGTGGCTTCCGATCCACTACAGAGACATGGTGACTCTGGGACAGAAGCATCCTCAGCTAGCTCAGGAGTTCCAAAGTGGAAACTTTGTTGTACATAAATCGAGCCGAGAGTTCTCAGCGATGGCTATTGACCAAGCTCACGAGCAGGCCAACGCTGTCATCAAGGCAGATGGGGGTGCAATCGGCATAACTGAAGACCCAGCAGCACTTAGAAGATGGATGATAGCTGGGCCTGAAGTCAGCCACTTGGTTGCACAGTATGAGGCAGCATGTGGGACCAAAGACTATACTCAACACACCAGCCACCATGAGGAGACCGAACAAGCGCAAAGAGTGTTTCTTGAGAATGTAGAAAAGCTCTCACAAGCCATGAAGGATATGGGCAATCCTTTCCAGGAGGCGAGTCGGGACCTGCTTTCCCTTGATACAAAGGATATTGCTCACCCCACTGCCGCCGAGCTGATTGGCACACACCTTGAGAAAGGCAAGGTCAGTTTCCAGGACTTTATGAAGGGACTGGAAGGGAAAGAAGAATCCACCTTTTATGATCCAATCAAGAAGAATAAGGTTGACTTCTTCCGACAGGCACCAGCCTCTGTTGACTCTTCAAAGAGTGTGTGTGCCAATTTTGGTGCATATCTATGACATTTTATTGTGAAATTACTGCGAATTACTGTATATTCAATCATCTTGAAAAATGGCCACCATCTTAAAATCTTTGGGTGGCTAACATGTTTTTATCAAAAGAGCAATACCCAAGGAGTATGTTTGCCAATTTTGGTGCTTGTATCTATGTGATTTTGTTGGGAAATGTAATATTACTGTATATTCAATGGCGGCCATCTTGAAAAATGGCCGCCATCTTGAATTTTCAGGTGGCTAACGGGTTTTATCAAAACAGTACTACCCAATTGAGTATGTGTACCAATTTTGGCGCTTGTATCCGGAAGTGAACGATTATTTCACTAATCTGCCCCACTATACCTCGTTGGCTGCTAATCACTAAAGGGGCTAAACTCTCGACTCTTTAATGGTACACTTCAAAACTAGACTTGTAGATTATATGAAGTAATTCATTTTTCTTAAAAGTGCCTACAACGTGCGTTATTTAAATGTGTCCCACCAGGAAATAAATAGCACCTCACTTCCTAACACTACACCACTTCGCCACAAGGCTCCGCCACTAAACACAAAACAAATAAAACAACCACAAAGAACTGACTGGCAGTTACATGACTTATGTAGAGTGTGACGTATTTCTTGTTTAAGACTTCCTCTACCTCCAATCAAATGGCTTTGGCCTTTGGTTCAAATTGTCCAGAGGCAGTGGTTGTTTTGACTTGGTATTAATTGAACATTGTACAAAATAAAGAACGTAGTAAACATGAATGTGGTCCCTATTTCTGTTCATTATGAAGGCTGAACTAGTGGTTTGCAATGTTTATGTTGACATTGAAATACTACTTGCATTATATTTTACTTGCATACATGCTGACTATACCCTTCAACCATCAATGTCTTCAACTGCATTGCACTGTAATCATAATTCAACCTGTAGTTTACATACCTGTATGATAGGCATGTACATTTGTACTATACTTACCGTATATATCTTCAACTGTTGAAATAACTGCATACCCCTTCTCACTACCTGTTGATACTTGTCTATATACCTATAATTCTGGACATATCTCATACCTACACTATATGTTCTTTTATACCTAGTAGACGTTTTTATATCTTATTTAACCACTACCTTATATATTACCATGCAACATTTGCGCTCTGGTTAGATGCCAAATTATTTTCCCTGTACTTGTGCAATTAGAATACATTTAAATCTAATTATAGCTGTCCAGTTGCTGGAAGTTCACGTTAACCGCTGCCATCTAGGATCAACCCTGGTAATCTGTACTATACTTATGGTATCCTGGGGTGGTCGTTTATATTTGGCATTTGCGTTGTGAAAGTGCTTTGTTTTTGTCTATATGGAAATGAGGCTGAAGTGCGGCTGTCTGCCAGCAGGTGGCAGTAACGGTGCATCAGTAAACTGGTGGGCTGGCGTTGCGAAATGAACAGTCATCGCATTCGCGTAGAAGTTTGTGCTTCATATTACGGCACAATGTTGGATAGCATGTTAACATTTCAATGGGAATGTGCGGAAGGTGTAGTGGACTGCTCAATAAAAGGAACTGGAATGGGGAAATGTGTCTTTCCGAAATGTCTTGTTCTGTATGCATTTAATATCAATATATCAAATCGATTTTAAAAGATGTATAGTAATGTAATTAGGTCAGGGTTTTTTTATTAATAGCCTTGCAAAAATTCCGCCGTGATGACTCGTTGGGTGCAGTTCCTGTGTCTGTCGGTAGGGGGCACTGTGGTTCCAGGCCGCACACCCCGGTGCGGCTACACCGAGGGACAATAGAGTTTGCAACACAACACTTGCAGTTGACAGCAATAACAATGACTGTGGAGACCATGTGCTGGTGCTTTTTAAACTGTTCCCCGCTTCTTTCAAAGGTTCCCCTAACGGCAACTGTTCGACCGATTCCATGCTAGCTCCGTTTCCATTACAGGTGGGTAAAAAAAGAAAATGACCTATTAAGAGTCTGCACCAGCCAGATACGAGGATTAGAGCCTGTAGTAAACACATGCTCCCCGGCCCCGGCACTCTCATTACCATTGTGATGTGTTGGTGTGAAACGTCATTTCTGATCATAAGTCAAATGTTGTGTTGGGAATACCATAATCACTTGAGCCTATGCAACTCATTACTGAAAAACACCCTGTAAACAATTTAACCACCAGCCACCTACATCTCCACGCCTATGTATAAACACGCTTGTGTGCTTGAATGTCAAGTCTTGATTACCGGCCCAACACCACCGCGTGTAAACATCCCCTATCGGATGGCTTCACGGCGGTGCGTCTTTCCTGTTTGGCAGAACACTATTATTCCAACGGCTGCCCACGGGCGCCATGACGGCTTCTTGGAGCACGAGGCCTCCCGCGTGTCTGATCCGTCCGAGACGACACGACCCACATCGTCATCACGCGACGATGCGTTCGTTCGTTTGTTGTTCTTTTTGTGTGTGTGTGTGTGTGTGTGTGTGTGTCGACGCGGTAGCCAGTGTGAGGTGATCATATTGACGAGGAGAAGTGTTCCACCCGTGTCCACGGAGGGCTCCCCTCTCCCTCTCCTCCCCCCTCCCTGTTTGTTCCAGACCATGTTTTGCCACTCTTCCCCCCCACCCCCACCCTCACCCTCACCCTCACCCCCCCCCCCCCCACGGCACTCTTAAGTCACGGGGGTTGTGCGCCCTGTTGCTGATGTCACAGCCACGGTGTCAGGGGAGATGGCGCTCCCCGGGGCAGATGACTGGCCGTTGCCATGGAGAGGGAGGGAGAGAGAGAGGGAGAGAGAGAGAGAGAGAGAGACCAAGCGAGGGGAAATATGAGACGTAGCTCCGCACCAGGCTGTGCCAACAGCAGCAATAACAAACGCTGCTATCTCTGGCACCGCCGCTCGC
This sequence comes from Muraenolepis orangiensis, assembly GCA_027704905.1. Classification (NCBI taxonomy): domain Eukaryota; kingdom Metazoa; phylum Chordata; class Actinopteri; order Gadiformes; family Muraenolepididae; genus Muraenolepis; species Muraenolepis orangiensis. The sequence continues at coordinate 10,526,744 of CM051018.1, forward strand.
GCCTACAGACTAGAGACGAGCTCTAGTGGCGGGCGGGCCGCATGGTATACGAATTACCCCCGCGAGCGCTACTCTCAGCCCTGTCATTCACCAACAGGCGGGGGGGGGGGGGGGGGGGCTGGTGCGATGAGGGAGGAAAGAAAAAATTTCCAAGACGGGTCCTAAAAATAAAGCAGCACTACGTGCTCAGAGTATTAACTTCCACTCAGATGACCCATTTTTCCATCTCAAAGGGTCTGTGTAGATCGGTGGAAAGAAAACCGAGGAGTGAGTGAGGTGGGGAGGGAGGGAGGGTGGAGGGGAGGGAGGGTGGGGGGGGGCAGCAGTGGAGCCAATCACGTGAAATCTAAAGCAGGCTACAAATCCTTGAGGATTTCTCCGCGCTCCGCCGGGTAAAGCCTCGCCACCGCCGCCGTCTGTTTTTCCTATTCTCCTCCTCTCCTCTCCTTCCCCCGGTCTCCCTTCCTGTGGTAATTTCACTTATTCCTGTGCCGCCCCTCCATCAAGCACACACACACACACACACACACACACACACACACACACACACACACACACACACACACACACACACATCTTCAACCTCATGAGAAGTGTGTGTGTGTGTGTGTGTGTGTGTAGCCACCCTTGCTTGCCTATTCAGCTTGCTTGTTTACATTCCCTCTAAGTGCTAAGCTGGAAGGGTATTTCACCCCCCCTCCTCCTCCTCCTCATCACAGGACCACCACTGATAACACACACACACACACACACACACACACACACACACACACACACACACACACACACACACACACACACACACACACACACACACTTACACACACACACCCAATGCCCCGAGAACACCATGTGACCAGTGGACTCCTGTTTATCTTGCTGGATCCATGGCATATTCTCATGGTTTTTAGTCCATTATGGCGGTGTCTAAGCACACACACACACACACACACACACACACACACACACACACACACACACACACACACACACACACACACACACACACACACACACACACAAGGGGTTAAACGCCAGGGCGGATAAACAGAAGGAGGGGAAAGAAAAAAAGAAAGAGATCACTCTTCCTGTCAGCCATCGTCATCGTTAACTGTGAGATCAAGACATGAAAACAAACGAGAGAGAGAGAGGGAGAGGGAGAGGGGAAATGACACACACTCGCAAGAGGAGGGTGAAGCAAGGGTTAACCGAGCAGACTGTGTGTGTGTGTGTGTTCACTTATTTTCTCTCCCTCTCCCCCGCCCGCCTTCCTGTCTCACGGGGCAGGCGCAGTGCAGCGGCTCTGAAGCAGGGAGGCGGTGAGACAGGCGGTCTCGCTTGGTGTGTGTGTGTGTGTGTGTGTGTGTGGTGTGTGTGTGGTGTGGTGTGTGTGTGTGTGGTGTGGTGTGTGTAGGTTTTTTTTGCATACTGTAGTACTAGACTGCCTGCATTGACTTGTAGCAAATCCCAGCCTTCAGGAGGCATGTCAGAGAGGGGGGGGGGGGGGGGGGGAGTCAGGGGAGAAGGGAGGAGGAGGGGGAGAGTCAGGGGAGAAGGGAGGAGGAGGGGGGAGAGTCATGGGAGGGTCCAGGGCCTCACAGACTTCCCCATTGTCACGGCCCAACCCTGCGTAGTAGGTTTTTTTTTTTCATCCCGCCAGGGTGGGAACGGAGATGTGGGGGGGGGGGTGTTGTTCAGAACCTGCAGCGTGTGTGTGTGTGTGTGTGTGTGTGTGTGTGTGTGTGTGTGTGTGTGTGTGTGTGTTTGTGTGCGTGTGTGGGTGGGTGGGTGGGTGGGTGGTGGTTGTGGTGGCGGCCTCCTAGTTGGATGGGTGGAGAAATACAGTGGTGTTATTTCCCCCTCCCCCATGTCCTGGTTCTTTTGAGCAGAGCTGAAAGGGAAGGAGGAGGAGGAGGAGAAGGTGGTGCTGGTGGTAGTGGAGGAGGTGTGGTGGTAGTGTTGCAGGAGGGGGTGGTGGTGGTGATGGAGGAGATGGGGGTTGGTGGTGGAGGAGATGGGGGTTGGTGGTGGTGGTGGTGGAGCTGGAGGAGGTGGGTGGTGCCCGGGAGTGTAAATAATGTATTTGGAGCAATGTGGAGAACACAGGGCTGCAGCCAGGGCGGGATCAGTTGGCCACGCTGCCAAACAGGAAGTCAGACGCTTCGGGGGGGGGGGGAAGGGAAAAAAGGAAGGAAGGAAGAAAGAAAGAAAGAAAGAGAGAGAATGGTGGAATTTTGAGAAGGGGAGAAGGGGGGAAAAGGAATGAGATTCTATTATATACGCGTGAGCTAGCGGGGGGAAACAACAACAACAACAGGCGAAGTTTGCAGCCGTGGGTTATTGTGCTATACTTAAGACACCCGGGCGTCGATAACATCATCCAGATATGATGACATTGTAATACTTTAGTTTCCGTGTTGCTCACCACCCCACCTTCCAGTCAGCGCACACAGCCCCACCCCCCTCCCCTCGGGGGGGAACTAAGGGGGAAACCAAACACATTCATCTTAGCATAAATTCCGTAACTTGCTCAAAGGCACAATTGTAATGCAGCGGTAGAGAAACAACCAGAAATAGACCTCCACACAGTCTCCTGGGGCGGGGGGGCATTGTAATTGTGTGTGTTGAGCTAGGCCCCTCTGTGTGTGTGTGTGTGTGTGTGTGTGTGTGTGTGTGTGTGTGTGTCAGCGCTTTGAGCACAGATAAAACAGTGCAGCACTGTTATACAATGATCTCCATTTCCCCCCTCTAGCCCTCTGTCGCTCTCCCCCGGTCCCCTCTCTCTCTCTCTCTCTCTCTCTCTCTCTCTCTCTCTCTCTCTCTCTCTCTCTCTCTCTCTCTCTCTCTCTCTCTCTCTCTCTCTCTCTCTCTCTCTCTCTCTCTCCCTCTCCCTTTTTACTCAGGCTCTCTGCAGCTCTGCTTCCCTCTTTTTTCCTCACCACACCTTCGTGTGTTTTTACGGCGCCATTAAAAGGGATGCCAATGGGGCGATGGTGGCACTGAAGCGGCACGGATGGTACCGCCGCCAATCCTGCAAATCTTAACCCCGCTGTGTCCCTCCCCCTCGCACAGGCGCAGTAGTGACCTCGCTCCGACCGCTGGTTTCATCATCCTTGTTTTCTCCCCCTCCTCTCTTCCTGTCGCTGGCTTGCCGTTCCCCCCCCCCCACGGTGGTGGTGGTGGTGGTGGTGGTGGACCCGCCCCCGCTCGTTCCGAAGAGCCGGGATCTACAAAGTGGGTTTGATGGCCTCCATCTTGTGTGTAACCGCTGCTCTTTGAAACCCTCTGCGCTTTGAGCGCCGCGTGTCTCATCAATTCCCCACGCCGGGCTCAATTTGAATCCGGGCCGCGCGTGTACCGTCGAGGGGGGTGGGGGGAAGGGAGGAGGGAGAGGTGGGGGGGGGGGGTTGTGGTGGGTGTAAGCTTATAGCTTCCTCAATATGATAATATATTCATTCATTCATTCATCCGCACTTATATTTATCCCAACCCGCGCTCAAACATAGCGCTTTTGTTTCGGCTTGGCGGTTGTTGTTTTTTCTGGCGTTTGTGCAGCGCTGCAGTCGACACGGGCAAGGAGCCCGTAGTCTAGTGCCTCGAGACTATAGAGGCAGTAGAGCCTCTAGTAGTGCCTCTAGAGTCTAGAGGCACTACACTGTAGGGTCTAGCGGGAGGTAAAACAAAGGACATGCATAATGGTTACATTTGCATACATTTGGGTGTTTTGGCAACTGTTAATCATCTGTATGGCTTCCCATTGTTTAGGGTACGTGTGTGTGCATGTGTGACGTCACCTCGCAACGACTGCCTCCATTTTGGGAGCATAAGACCATTGGAATGTTAAGTGGTTTTATTGACGGTAATGGGTTGTGGTTTTTTTGGGACATTGTTTCGTAATTAATTGTGAAATGATTTGTCTTTTTTTAAAGGGAGATTATGTTTCTCATGCGAGACTTGGCAAAACCACCTTTAATTTGGTACGGTTACGTATTTATATACAAACAGTATATATTTGTTGAATTTTGTAACTACTACAACTACTACAGCTCTCGATTCCTCTCAGTATGGCGGAGTATGGTGCATGTGGATGTACAAGCCCTATAGGAACCTGCAGCAGAATGATGGCTGCTTATGAATCCTCATGACGACTCGACCTTTGAGAAACTCAAAGGTCTCTCCTTTTGTTAATGTAACATAAGAATCACTAAGCCAGCGAGAGATTCTTATCAGGGGAAAAGTCCAGACTGTGTCATCTGGGACAGACGGGTGATTTGTGACATCAAATCGTTCTCCCGCAATGAGGCAGGGAAGCAGATTACAGCCTTATACCCGGAGATAATAACAACGATAGAGACAGCTCTTTGGCTCTCAGGACTCAAGAGGACCCGGGGGGGGGGGGGGAAATAGAGAATAGAAACACATCATCACACAGGGACACATCTAATTGTAATGCTGCCGTGGCCGGAGCCATTTTAGATCACAAAACTCTGGGAGCACTGCTCTTAAAACGGTGCCTATATATATATATATATATATATATTTTTTTTTTTTTCTCTCTTCAGCCCTGCAATCCATGTGAAATACCGGTCAGCCTCGTAAATTGTTTGGTGGTTTCTAAGCCGACCCTCTAAGCCCCTCCCCTCCCCTCCCCCCACCCCCCCCCCCCCCCCCCCCCCATCCTCTCATAGCCTGTCGTTCACATGCCAGCAAATCCCTCTCAGTGCTCAGCTGATCCGCCGTGCTCAATCCATCACGACCGCAGGATGGAAAAACCCATCTTTGAAGGCATCGGGCCTCGATGCTTTGTGCCCCAAATCCAATTTTTTTTTCTCTCTCTCTCTCTCTCTCTCTCTCTCTCTCTCTCTCTCTCTCTCTCTCTCTCTCTCTCTCTCTCTCTCTCTCTCTCTCTCTCTCTCTCTCTCTCTCTCTCCTTCCATCCTCCCTTGAAAGGCTTGATCCGTCCAGCCTCACAGCCCCCGGAGATAGCCGGAGATGACCCCCCCCCCCCCCCCCCGACAGGGTCATCGTCGTCCATATTATGGTCTGTGCGGTTCTCTACTACAGTATGTGTGCTACCTTACAACTCTTATCTTCATATAAAACACACACATACAACCACGCAGCCTCCCCTAAGAACCCAGTTCACCATGGCCTTGACCTTTGACCCCTCCCTTTCTTTGACCCCCTCCTTTTATTGATTTACTTGATTTTGTATTTGCCTTTAGCCGTTTGCTTCCCTTTAAAGGCCCTATATAAATTAATGTTGTTATTATTATTATTATTATTATTATTATACAAAAACAAACGGTGTTTATATGCCTCCCTTGTATTCAGAAGGAAAGTAAAGCCCCAGTTATTTCCAGGTCTCTCAGAGAGTTGGTCAACATGTGCGTGTTGTAGTTGTTGTGTTGTTGTTGTAGTTGTTGTAGTTGTTGTTGTTGGCTGAAATGTGATGAAGTCGTTAAACTGGGGAAATCAAACAAGACGTCTTTCACTTCTGGCTGGAATCCGGATTCCGCTTTTTCCCAGAGGGGGTGGTGGTGGTTTCCTATTGGCTAGTGCCAGCGCACACCCTTGCTCAAGCGTGTGTGTGAGCAGTGTCACCACTGCTCAGATTGTATTTTTTCATGAAAGGCAGAAGTTCAGTCGCGGTGTTACGGGGGGGGGGGGGGGGGGGTGTCTAGTTATCCTTTACATTGTATTGTATTATTCACCTCTACTGTATGTCTGAAGGACCTGCAGGTGTGTGAGTGTGTGTCTGTGTGTGTGCGTGTGTGTATGTGTTTGCGTGTGTTTGTGTGTGTGTGTGTGTGTGTGTGTGAGAGAGCGAGAGTGTGTGAGGAAGGACGATGCGGGCTGTACAAAGCCCCTCCTCTTCCTCGTTCTGCTCAGAGAGTGAGTCAACAGAAACCAGGCTAACCCCCCACCCCTCCCCCCCCCCCCCCCCCCCCCCCCCCCCCCCCCCCCCCCCCCCCCTCCCCCCCCTCTGGCTTACTTACAAAATAACACTTTGATCTTTCCCTTCAACGTTTGTTTGCAATCCATCCACCAGCTAGCCAGATGAGGAGGCTATTGCCGTCAAAAACCATAACAGACATGTTGTGCTGTTTACTTTCAAAAATCAGTTTTTCCACGAGCATTTAAAAGGCTTTTATTTATTTATTATCTAGCGAGAAGAGGCAATCTGGAAGATAAGCCCTGTTTACTGCGTCAGCTTGGCTGGGCCGCCCGCCGCCATTAGAATTCCAGAGGAAGACTTTGATTTAATGGACTTATAGATGATTAATGAATCAATTATTGAACACAGCTTCTGATCTCCGGCAAGAGCTCCCGTGGCAACGCTGACAGCTCTCCAAAATGGAGAGGCGGCGTCACCGCGGCGACGCCGGTGGCTTTGCTCTACCGCCCGGCTCAATGTGCTCCTGTAATTATAAATGCATGGAATAATTAAGAAAACAACTTCATTACCAGGTCATTACCCGACAGGGGGGGGTGGGGAGAGCGGGGGGTGGCTTGTACAACTTGTGGGTGGACGGCCGGGGGAGAGAGTGGACGTACGGGACCTGGGGTTGGAGTGCGGGCATGCAGATGCAATCAGTGGATGCCATGGAGGATGGAGGTCACTGCATTGGCATGCCTGGCCTGGGCCACGCTTGTGGGAATACACTGCCTGAGGTCTGAGGTACGATAAAGGCCGTACATCAGAGTGAATCTGAGCTACACCCACCCCCCCCCCCCCCCCCGCCTCCACCTCCTCCTCCTCCACCACCGCCATCATCATCTGAACCCCACCCCTATTACACCAGCCTCTCCGATCATCCACAGGGACGGCTCGTTAACATCCATTAGCAGGTTTCCCAGCATCCAGTTGGATGAGGAAAGATTGGGCGGGGGGGGGGGGGGAGGAGGATGGGGGGGGGGGGGGGGAGAGATGATGTAATTCCCTGGGAGATGACATTAAAACGTGCCCTGTGTCTGACATCATCCATTTAGCAAGTCAAGGTTTCCCCACCCCCCCCCCCCCACCCCATATCATGCTATTGTCTCAGCTTTCACACGTATTTATACTTCCGTCCCGTGCGTATGTCAGTGCCTGCAGGCCCCATGCCTGGCTCGGTTGACTCCTCTCTCTCTACGGAGGAGGAGGAGGAGGAGGAGGAGGTCTGGAATCCACGGAAAAAACATCAGAAGTGTGTCGGCCACCTGCAGCTGAGGAAGGCGGCGTTCTGAGGAGGCGTCACGTGTGTCACGCTGCGTTCTTCCCCTTCTCCAGCCTCCTCCTCCTTCCTCCTTCCTCTCCTCCTTCGTCTTTCAAGCCCGGGCTGATGCTAATGCTAATGTCTGCACCACAAAGGTGGCTCTTTTAGTAACGCACATAGGGATACACAAACACACACACACACACACACACACACACGCACACGCACAATTACAAACACGCGCAATAACATCCACACACACACAGATGCAAACACGCATATCCATCCACAAACACACACACACACACAGATACAAACACGCACATAAACATCCACACACACACACACACAGATACAAACATGCACGTATCCATCCACACACACACACATACAAACACACGCATATACATCAACACACACCCATGCACACACGCACACACACACACACACACACCTCTAGCTCCATTAAGCTCTTAGTGCGTGCACAGTTGGATGTCGTGTGTGTTTAGAGTGTTGTTGTTATTCTTTTGCGTAGAGCACTATCCAGACAATCCTCTTACGACTGCACTGCAACAGACATCCATCACCATGTCCTCCGTGTTGTCTTGTTGGCGTGTTCATGTTCATGTTCATGTGAGCCTGCAGTGCGGCGGAGAGAGCAGAGACAAGCCTGTAAAACACAATCCATTGTAGCCTCTCTCTCTCTTCTCCTGCAGCGGGCTAGCGCCTTGGTTCCCTGCCTGCTTGTTGCCCTCGATGGTCGATGGTTGATTTCCTTTTTTTTTTGGGGGGGGGGGGGGGGCTTTAGGAGAAAATTGTAGACTGTGAATTATATTTTACGCGAGGGAGACTTGGCAGCTCTCTATTCTTCGGGCCCCCAGTGAGTGGGCCGACTGAAGGTCGATAATGGACGCTCAGTAGCGGAGTAAGTAGACGTGAACGGGAAGCGAAGTGGGGGGGCTGCGCCTCGCTCAATAATGAACCTATTGATCCGCCCGCAGATGATGGATCAGGTTGCTATGACAACAGATGCAGGGTTACCCGGGAGCACGGGTGGGGGGGGGGGGGGGGAGTTTTTCTCTGGCCTTTTAGTAGGTGCCGTGGACCTGGCCGTGGTTTGTATTCCGGTGCTCGCCGGTGATTAATAGACTGAAATTGAAAGGGGAGGGTGGGGGGGGGAGATATGTATTCATGCAGCAGACCGGGGACGGACAGGTGGGCCCTGCGTGATGAGGGAAGCTTCACACGCTCGCTCGCTCGCTCGGCCTTGAGGAGGACGGGCAGACGCCGCAGGCACTATAGGATAAAACTGACACACTGCGATCCTCCACCAGAGTTTTGCGGTCATAAGCGATGTGTCGGCCTGTTGACGCGTAAGCCGTAAGAAGGACAGCGTTTGTCGTTTGGCGTTTTGCTACGGGAAGGTGTTTTTTTCTCGTCTCGGTCGGAGCCAAAAGCGTGTTTACCGTTTTCTGCATGTGTGCGCGCATTCTGTTGCCATGGCGACGGCGCCGAAGCTGGTCCAGCTGGGACCACGTTGCCAAGTAACAGCTGAGTATGAGAGGAGAGAGAGAGAGGAGTGTGTGGGAGGAGGGGGGAGGGGTGGAGGGGGGAGGGGAGGGGGGAGTGTGAGTCGCTCCACAAAGAAACCAACGCCTGCACACAACAAAACCTGGAAGGATGGCAGGGAACAAAATAACATCTCCGGGTAAAAATACATTTATTTAGGTTACGACTCGGAATCCAA
>CM051018.1:10540689-10543189 GCA_027704905.1 Muraenolepis orangiensis
GAAGTGTTTAAAGGGAACCGAGGCCAGTCTTCGGTATTTTGTCAGCTCCTGTTTAGACAATGGAACACAGCTGCTGCTCACGCTTTGAACCGCAGCTGTCCGTCGACGACCACGACGACAACAGCGTTTGCATGTGTGCGTGTGTGTGTATGTGTGTGCGTGTGTTTGCGTGTGTGTCTTTCTGCAGGTTTTCGTGTGAACGCACGAAACCTCGCCGGCCACGCAGTTTTTCATGCGGTAACATTTTAAAGACCAGACTGCACACGTGAACCGCGTACCGACGTTCCACCGGGCTCACGTGGTCCTCCACGATGTGGTGGGAGGTCCGAGAACAGTAAACAGAGTAGTACCTCAGGAGGTGGGACCGGGTTGTCCGGCCACCGGGAGGTTGCTGGTTCGATCCCATCGACAACTCCGCCTCCTCCTCCTCCTCCTCTTAGCCATCCAAGTGTCAAGGGCGTCCCTGAGCAAGACGCCCTAACCCTAAACTGCTCCTGAACCAGCTGGCTGTCGCCTTGCATGGCTGACACCGCAGTCGCTCAGTATGAAGGTGTGTGTGAATGTGTGTGTGTGAATGGGTGTATGAATGGGTGAATGTGAGGCAAATGAAGCACTTTGAGTGGCCACTGGTTAACAAAAGCGCCTTATACATAAATGCAGTCCACTCATGAATGGATACACGGCGTGGCACACGGGAGAGAGCAACAACATTAAAAATAACATTTTGTTTACCTTTTTTCAGATTCATGCCTCCATCAACAACCCCTCCCTCCTCCCCCCCTCCTCCCTCCCTCCTCCTCCTCCTCCTCCTCCTCCTCCTCCTCCTCCTCCTCCTCCTCCTCCTCCTCCTCCTCTCCCTCCATCCCCTCCCTCCTCCTCCTCCTTTTTGTGTCACCGCGCATTATGAGGATGGCGGTCGTCTTTGGATCACCTCACGGGCGCCCCTGTTTTGATCCACCTTGGGACAATGCGGCGTTCTGCGTGGTGTGAGCCGGTTTCCCAAAGCAGTGTTCCAATTACAGGGATGGGGGGGGGGGGGGGAGCGGGGGGGGGGGCAGGGGGCTCATTAGCATATCAGAAAGCACAAGGCGTGATTCCGCAAATAAAATCCCCCATTAGAGTGGCCGCCACGTCTCCGCGCAATAGACGCTTCAATTATTCATACGACGTAACGCCACCGAGGGCGGAGTGACACGCCGCTCATTTGCATTCCGCCGTGCGGCCCGGATTACCATTTTTGAGATCTCACTCACTCTCACACACACACACACACACACACACACACACACACACACACACACACACACACACACACACACGGGGGGGGGGGGGGGGGGCTGGCATTTTGGAAGATGGCTCTTCAGCCCTTGTTTAAACACACCCTTGACGCAAGTGTGCATCTGTGTGTGTGTGTGTGTGTGTGTGTGTGTGTGTGTGTGTGTGTGTGTGTGTGTGTGTGTGTGGGTGTCTGTGTGTGTGGGTGTGTGGGTGTGGGTGTGGGTGTGTGTGTGTACATACTATATTTATATCTATACAGTATAGATATATATATCTATACAGTATGTAGTAAGTATAGACGGCTGGAGGCTCTCCTCTTAGGCCCTTTTCATGTATGCTTTTGTTTACTTATCCGTTGTATATATTTGTATATATTTGTATAAGCCTACATTATTTATGAGTTATGTGGGCCGACCCGTGTGCATTGGTGTCCATGGCTGTGTATGTGTGTGTGTGTGTGTGTGTGTGTGTGTGTGTGTGTGTGTGTGTGTGTGTGTGTGTGTGTGTGTGTGTGTGTGTGTGTGTGTGTGTGTGTGTGTGTCCCTCTATCGCTCTCTGGGTAGCAGGTCATCCCGTGTGAGTCCAGGGTGGGCGGCACCTGCTCTGATACAATGGGAGTGAGGGGAGCTGTGTGTGTGTGTGTGTGTGTGTGTGTGTGTGTGTGTGTGTGTGTGTGTGTGTGTGTGTGTGTGTGTGTGTGTGTGTGTGTGTGTGTGTGTGTGTGTGTGTGTGTGTGTGTGTGTGTGTGTGTGTGTGTGTGTGTCTTAATAATTAATAGAGGAAGAACACACATGCAGGTCTCCGGGTGTCTGCGGGGTTTAGAATTACCCCTCCGCATACACAATGCCGTCTAAGATGGACGCCGAAGGTTTCAGGAGGAGCCGATTGCTGTACTGAGCCTGTGTGTGTGTGTGTGTGTGTGTGTGTGTGTGTGTGTGTGTGTGTGTGTGTGTGTGTGTGTGTGTGTGTGTGTGTGTGTGTGTGTGTGTGTGTGTGTGTGTGTGTGTGTGTGTGTGTGTGTGTGTGTGGGGGTGTGTGTGGGGGTGTGTGTGTGTGTGACAGAGAGAGAGAGAGAGAAGGAGAGAGAGACACACACGCACACACACGCACACACACAGTGGCTTTGGCTTCCTTGACTCTGAGCGTACGCCGCTGTAACGGCCGTTCCTTTGTTCTGACGGGAGAACAATGCGGACGATTCACGCGAGAGAAGTAGCGCTCC
>CM051018.1:10550689-10583189 GCA_027704905.1 Muraenolepis orangiensis
GCTTAAACCGCCGAGGTGGGGACCGTCAGCAGGATTTAACCCCTTTGATGTGGTAAACGCACTCACGACAGCCGCCACACACACACACACACACACACACACACACACACACACACACACACACACACACACGCACACACACACACCGCACACACACACACACACACGCACACACACACACACGCACACACACACACACCGCACACACACGCACACACACACACACACACACACACACACTCCCCAAACCGGTATGTCCAGTTCCGTGCAACAGCCATCGTTATCGTCGTCATCATCATCATCATCCTCCTCATCCTCATCATCATCCTCATCACAAACAGAGCCACGCCTCTCCCCCGACGTGCCCTTTGGCCAAGCAAATGTGTGCAAACACATGTCGTAAAAGGCCTGTGTAGCTGAGGTATGCCGTGGTCGTCGTTTGGGATTTACACCACACAAACATGCAGTGTCACAACCACCTCCTCCTCCCGGGGCTTATCTGGCTCCTTGCACGGCGCTGAACTTTCCCACAGTGCTGTCAAGTGAGTTGCACCTCACAGCCACGACGGCGCTTGAATCCTCTTCATTGGTCATATTCATGTACACACGGTGGAATTTGTTTTTCTGCTTTTAACCCATCCTAGTTTAATTTGATATACAGCGCCCGGGGAGCCAAGTCCCAACCGACTGAGCTCCTGCCACCCTGTATGATGTGATGCGGTTGTTATTGTTGTTGCTGCCTGCCTGCCAGGAATAACCCAGTGGCATTACTATGACAACACGCTAGTGTCATTCTCCGTGCTGCCCCGACCGGTTTGTTTCCCAAGGTTGAATGGTACATAGTAGTGAGTGACTCAACTCAGCCGTGCCCTGATAAGGCGTACAGTCAGATTAATAGTGAAGGTGCTACAAGCCTTTGACACAGGCAGGTGGCCTCTTTGTTCCTCAGTGGATAAATCACGCAGGTCTGACAACGTTCGCTGCAAAAATAGAATATAGTTATTGCCGTTTTCTACCATAAGCGGATTTGACCTTTTTTTTCCATTTGTTGACAAGATTGCCAACCGCACGACTAGCAACGGATAGATAGCGATACATTTAGTCGATACTGATGATGCTATCTGCAGTAGTAGCCTAGGTTTGAATCAGGGAGAGAAGAATCAACCGTTTCCTCTGTTGCTTTTACATTTGAACAAAGTCTCCAGTTAATATATACCGCCCACTCGCTGAATTCAAACACACCCCAAAAAGTAATCGTTGTTCAAGCTTCCAGCCTTCATTCACCAAAGATAATAACTTTTCCGAAGTGACCGTGGTGGTTTATAGAGAGACCGAGGCTCCAGACGCTGCTATGATGTGGTTTTTTTTAAGGGCCTACGCTGGACTCAAAGACGTCTAGAGTCTAGGCCTGCCGGCCTTCCGGCCCCGGGGTACGAGGGCTGAATGTGGGCGCAGGATGTTCCCCAGCTGCTATGGAGCCAGGCCTGCAAGCCAGATAATGAATGCCACATCGCTCCGACAACTTGCATTTTTATGCAAGGGGAGACGGGATCTCTGGCTAGGGGGCACGGCGAGTACACGCAACGACTTCTAACACACACCCAGAGATATAAGAGCGAGAGAGACAGAGATACAAAGAGATAGAGAGTGAGAGTGTGCTGGCACTGGATTCACTGTGACCACACAGTGTGAGTGGATTCTCGATCAGGCAGATGTAGTGTAGTGGTGAATGACTCAGAGTGAAACCGTATCTTTAAACAAGGCCTTAGTGGAAATCCACTAGTTTGTTCACAACTAGGTCTAACATCCAGGTTCAAAAAAAGGATACGTCAATAGACATATTCCTGCGTTGTATAACATGATCAGACATTTACCATTTTTAAGTCAATTCAATTTAAATCCAGAGCTTAATCCTCAGTTGAACCTTGCACAGGTGTGTGTGTGCATACCTCTGCACCTTTTCCGTGGATGCAAATGTCAGACACAGAAGACACAGAAATGTAAAACCTGAAGGACATCACAGAACACCCCTTAGGGCTTACACTTCAATACTATCTCACTGCAAAAAAAAGAAAAAATTGACAGCATTAGTGGCCAATTTAAAAAAAGCACATCTCAAAATAGATATGCGTGCATGTGTGCGTGTGAAAGGAAATAGCTCTTCTTTCCGAGAGCTGTGTTTTGGCTCAGGGGGAATGGAGTTACATAACGGTGGAAATACGTGAAGTCAACTCCATGGCCGGACGCTTTTGGAAGGGTTTGCCTTCTCATGAAGCAGATATTTACCATCTACCGTTGTACCTTTTTCTATTTCACACACACACACACACACACACACATGCACTCACACATGCATGCACTCACGCACTCACGCACGCACACACACACACACACACACACACACACACACACACCACACCTACTCTTAGCATGCTGCAGCACAATTGCTGTGTGGGCACTATTGGATGAGGTGGCATGACGGCAGCTGATCATAAGAGTTAAGAGGAGGAACACAGACCAGTCATACAGAAACCCAGGCTGAGATAAGGACTGATGACATTCTGTATTATGTGAAAGTAAGACAGAGAGAGAGAGAGAGAGAGAGAGAGAGAGAGAGAGAGAGAGAGAGAGAGAGAGAGAGAGAGAGAGAGAGAGAGAGAGAGAGAGAGAGAGAGAGAGAGAGAGAGAGAGAGAGAGAGAGAGAGAGGGTAGGAGGGGTGGGGGCGGGGACGACAAGAGAGGGAGAGTGATAGACTAGCGGAAAGACGAGAATATCTCGTCTTTCATATGTACGTACGTCATCATGTCGGAGTAAAAGTGTTAAGTAAAAATGTGGCTGCGTTGTACACACCACAACAAGCTATGACTCGATACGTTTTTTGTAATGACCCTACACGGAAGGTATTTCAGTTTCATATATATATATATATATATATATATATGCATATCCGTATATGTTAATATATATATAAATGCATGCAGTTAATCGTACTCATCATTAAATAACGGAACTAATAATTTGTCTCACCAAACCAAAATGGACCAACTAGAATCCCCAAGACAAGGGGACTACATGTGGCGTTTAAAAATCTAACCAGCAGCCTGTACTTGTTTAGCTTACAGGGTTTGTTTACACGTTGCGACACACGTCACGCACACACACACACAGACACACACCAAACTGCCCCACACACACACACACACCAAACCGCCCCACACACACACACACACTAAACTGCCCCACACACACACACACACACACACACACACACCAAACCGCCCCCCACACACACACACACACACTAAACCACTCCTTCCTATAAGATGAGAGGATTTAACGCTATAGGAGGCTGAAGTGCGAGGCCGCACTCGTCTGTGTACGTGCGTATGTTTAGGGTAGTGGTGGTGGGGGGGGTGGGTAGAAGGGAGGGTGGGGGGGAGAGAAGGGAGGGGGGGTTGGGTTGGGGTGGGGGGCGGGGGGGGGGGTGGTCTGTGGTTTAGTACATGGACTTTCTGCCTGAGAGGACAGCAGCATGCGGGGGTTTCCAAGGCACGGGATACTATGTCACTGGTTCCCTGTGCGTGCGTGCACGCAAGCACTCACACGCACACACACACACACACACACACACACACACACACACACACACACACACACACACACACACACACACACACACACACACACACACACACACACACACACACACACACAGGCTTAGCGCCGGAGCAGCCGTACAGAAGCAAAGTTCAGGGTTTTTCTATTCCTGGTTGTCATCTGCAATGAATCTGCGACCGAGGAGCAACTGACACCGAGCCTATGGACAGAAATGGATGTCAAAACAATGTTCTTCTTTTAGCCCGCATTCTTAACCACAGACTCTCTTTTTCCCCTCCCTCCCTCTCTTCCTTCTCCCTCCAACCCCCCCCCCCCTGTCTATCCGTCTATCTGTTGTCATTATCCCGCGCCTTTATCTCGGGGAAGGGGATATGTTACTATCTTCCTTCTCTCAAAATGGTTGCACATGTGGCACATCTGGGTTTCAGCCTGACTCATTACTCACTGCTTTGCTTTTTTCCCCCTTTTTTATGTTCCGCTCTCTGCCGCCATGGCAACTGCTGCATGTTTGGCAGAAAAGCTTTTGAAGCCGACGGAAAAGAGAGAGAGAGAGAGAGAGAGAGAGAGAGAGAGAGAGAGAGAGAGAGAGAGAGAGAGAGAGAGAGAGAGAGAGAGAGAGAGAGAGAGAGAGAGAGAGAGAGAGAGGGGAAGAGAGAGAGAGGAAGGGAGGGAGGGAGCCAAGGGAGGGAGTATAAAGGAAGACAGATAGTGCAGGAGAGGGAGGGAGGGAGAGACAGAGAGAGAGGCAGAGAAAGAGAGTGAGAGAGAGAGAGGGTGAGAGAGAGCCATGGGAGGGAGTATAAAGGAAGAGCGACAGAGTGCAGGAGAGGGAGGGAGGGAGGGAGGGAGCGGGCGAGCGAGCTCTCAGTAGTTGGCCTACATCCAGTGTAATCATGCCATGGAGCTGAAATGAGGCCTTTGGCAGCACACTGGGTTTCTGAGAACAAAGATGTGAGCTTCTAAAGTTGGCGGCCGGGACCCGCTTGGCATCCTTTGCCATTTCCCAGCAGCCCTTGCCTTGGCCGGTCGCCAGACCCTCCCTCCCTCCCTCCCTCCCCTGCCGGGACGGCAAAGAGGATCAGAATAGAGAGACTTGTTTTTCACTCGGCTCTGGCTTGCTCGCTCTGGTCCAATGACATCACCTCTGCAGCCCGCAGCCCCCGGATTCCAGTCCCCCCCGTCCCCCCCCCACCCCCGCTCAAACCCTGGACCCTCCATTTTATTAGAATTCCTCCATTTTAAACATATATCACCGCTGTAGCTGCTGCCACGCGGTGAGCAGACAATGTTTATTTATTTTAGTTTTAGTTTTTTTTTTTTAGGGGACGGAGGCGGGTTGGGAAGCGGCGGAAATCCGGCAGTTGGAACGTGACACCTTTAGCCTTTTTCCAATCATACACATTTAGAAGCGGAGCTCCGTGAAGTCAACACGCAGGTGAACAGGGTGGTGTTTCAAAAGGGCAGAAAACAACCCCCCCCTCAAACAGACGGTTAAACCTTCCGTTCAGTCGGCCGTCTAATCCGATAGCCGTAGAATCTGCGGTTAAAAATAGCAACGCTGTAAACAGGATATACCGTGTGTGTGTGTGTGGTACAAGGGCGGTGGGAGGGGGGGGGGGGTGTTCTGGAGGTCTCCATGGTAACAGGAAATGTGTAGCTGGCTGTGGACATTGCTCCTTGAATTCAACCTTGACACATTCACGTACGAGGGCACATACAGCGTAACCATAACCAATCGTATAGGGTAACTAAAATCTTAACCAGAGACACATATCTGTGGTGGTGGTGGTTCTGCTGCTGCCCACCTCAGCAGTTTGCGGTGGTATAGAGGCAGGAGAGGAACCAAACTAACTAAATAACAAACAAACAAACGAACATTGGCAATCCAGTGCTCTATGCATCAGGGGGGAGGGGGGAGGGGTCGGGGCAGACCAGCTTCACACAGAATGATTAATGGTTCCCAACATAAATAAAAGATGACCTATTAAGAGTCGACAGGCTGCAGGAATGCAGAACAGCAACAGAAACGTCAGCTAACTTGTTAATGTTGTCATGACTATTCCCCATGCCTCTCTCCCTCTCTCTCTCTCTCACCGTGTGCTAGCTAGCTACTTCCCGTCTTCAATTTACAAATTACGTTATGTGCCTTTGCCATTAGGGTTTAAGTGGTTGCCCTTGAGTCGCATATATCACTCAACGGCAGCCACATAACGATGATTCTACACGTGTCCAATTGCGACAGTTACACAGTTATTCCGGATGATGTTAGGAATGTTGTCTTTCTCGATTAGCTATTTTAAATCATGAGGATTTCGATTTTAATCCCAGTGCACAATGCATTAGCATGATTAGCATGAAGAGTGGCTTGCAAGGACAGCAACACAAAACAACTATTCAATTGAATCACAAGGTTAACAGTAGCAGATTCTGCAATTTTTCCCCCAAATTTAAGAATGAAATATTTATTATCCTCCTCATATACAGGGGTACATAGACGTCACATTGTAATAGGCTTATAATATATTTTAAATATATATTATGCATGCGTGACAAATGAGCAAGCGTCTAACAGAAAACGCCTATTCTTGGCAACACTAAATCGAAACAACAACAACAACAACAGATTAATGATTGAACTTTCTCGCAGTTTGAATTCCTTTGGAATGTGTGTGTGTGTGTGTGTGTGTGTGTGTGTGTGTGTGTGTGTGTGTGTGTGTGTGTGTGTGTGTGTGGTGTGTGTGTGTGCGCGTGTGTGTGCATGTGTGTGTGCGTCCGTGTGTGCGTGTGCACGGCAAAATCAGCCCTCATGCTGCATGCAAACCTCGTGATCTGTCCGGAGGCAGCCGAGGGAGGCGAGGCAGGCCAACCCAATGTTCATTATAGATGGGGTGAGGGAGGCGGGTTGTGGCTACGTGACTTAACATCTTGCTTCCTCTTTCCGACGTCATGAGGGCTTGCACAAACATATCCTGCTTTGTGTCTGCAGGTTTCAGACGCATTGCCTCACCCCAGAGCAGCCCGGGGGGGGGGGGGGGGGCAGCAGCAGCCTGCAACGAGTTGGAATGAACCCAGAGAGAGAGAGAGAGAGAGAGAGAGAGAGAGAGAGAGAGAGAGAGAGAGAGAGAGAGAGAGAGAGAAGCGAGAATGCAACAATACTTACTGATGAGACACTCGCTCATCACCGTTCACGTGTCGACTGTGTTGTTGTAGATCCTAATCGTGTACGATCAATGGTTTTTCCCCTTCCAATTTCGTCTTTCGTTAATAATATGCCATGTGTGTCTTTTTTTTCTCTCTCCCACAAAGCAAACATAACGCTATATATCAAATATATATATATATATATATATGTGTGTGTGTGTGTGTATGTGTCATTTCGTTGAGAACAGCCTACACTACTACATGCATGCTGGCGAAAACAAATCACTCATGTGTGTGTGTGTGTGCGTCGTCGTCGTCATCAATGTGTATGTGTGTGTGTGTGCGTGTGCGTGTGCGTCGTCATCAATGTGTGTGTGTGTGTGTGTGACCGCGTATTTATGTCTAAAAATTAAAAAATTAAAAGATAAATAAAGGATGTTCTCCTTTGTCGTGTTTCTTTCATGCATAAACCGCCCGCCCTAAAAAAAATAAGGGAAAAAAAAGCACCAAATAGCACAGTCGCGTTATTATATTCCATCCTATCGTAGCGCCGCCGAACCCATTCAGGTTTACAACAGCGCGGTTGGATGGAAACCCCCCTCACCCTCCCTCCTCCCTGCCTGCAGCCAGCAGCCATGTCTCTCTCTCTCTCTCTGGGTAATGCGGATGTCTGTCTTTCGCTTTCTTTCTTTCTTTGTTATAAACGACCTTACAGTGCGTCAAAAACACACCGTCGTTCATTTTCGGTCGAAATAAAAAAATAAGTAGTAAATAAGGCAAATACTGCCGAGAACACACACACACACTCCTCCCGATTCAGCGACGCCACCATCGATCGACACGTGTGCTCGGCTACTCCACGTTCTCCTTCCAGGGGGTTGGTGTGTGTGTGTGTGTGTGTGTGTGCGTGTGTGGGGTAGAAAGAAAGAAACATGCATGTGCAAACCCGCCTCATTCATTGCAACACCACTCCGTAGAGGCGTGTGTGTAGTGTGTAGTGCGTGTGCGTGCGTGTGTGCATTGACAAAAACGACGGCCCCTACGTCGACGATCGTTTCAGCCCTCCCTCCTCCCCTCCTCCCCCCTCGTGGTTCCGACTATTCAGCTATTTCCAGCATTGTGTGTGTGTGTCGTATTCTGCTGTTAACTCTCTCAGCAGAGGTAGTGTGTGTGGCTTGTGTAGCGTAGCGTACAATCCACAGCCATTTTGTGTCCGTGGGTATTCTGGAAGCCAGCAAGCAGTCAGCCCCCCCCCCTTGTTCACTTATTAAACGCTACTACACACACACACACACACACACCCACCACCCTCCCGCCCCCATTTTGGGCAAAAGGGTTCTTCTCACTGATCAAATAATAATAAAATAAAAAGGAGGAGGGAGGGGGGGGGCTATGACTGACTGACTGAGGGAGAGAGAGAGACACACACACACAGAGAGAGAGAGCGAGAGAGTTTGCGCTAAAGGGGGGCTGTCGAAGAATCGAGTAAATAGACGCGAGAAGCTCGAAGGCAAAGGCGAGGAGAGGAGGAGGAGACTATAGAGACGAAGGAGACGAGGAGACGAGGAGCCACGGGTTGCATGCTTGCCGGTGACGTCACCGCTCCACGTCGAGAGCTCGCTCGCGCCGAGCGGAGTAGTAGAGGGAGCAGCGAGGGACGGACGGAGGGAGATAGAGAGAGGGAGATAGAGAGAGAGAGAGAGCGAGAGAGAGAGAGAGAGAGAGAGAGGCGCGCCGTAGAGTAAAGCACACACACACACTGTCATGAAGTTCTCCCCGTAACTTCATTGTTGTTGCTGTTAAAACAAGGAGAGGACGGGTGTTTTTTTTTCTCTCCTTCTCCTCCTTCTCCTCCCGGACACGCGAAAACACACACACACAAATACACACACACACACACGCGGATCACGTCCACCCCCCCGTACACCCCTCTTTTTTTTTCTCCCCCCCGAGGAGGAACTTTTTGGGGGAAAAAAGACGTGAAAAAGGCGTAAAGCTGGGAACATTTCGGGTGTTTTCTCCCCACCTCTGTGGTAAGCAATGTCTTCTGCGGCGGTCGCGGCTTCGCGGAGGCAGTCGTGTTATTTATGTGACCTGCCGCGCATGCCTTGGGCCATGATCTGGGATTTTACCGAACCCGTCTGCAGGGGATGTGTCAACTACGAGGGCGCAGATCGGATCGAGTTTGTGATCGAAACCGCCCGACAGCTAAAGAGGGCTCACGGATTTCAGGAGGGGAGATCTCCGGGGCCGGGGAAGTCCCAGCTGTCGGGCAAAGAGATCCAGGCCATCAACCATTCGAGCGGAGGAGGAGACCCCGGCTCGCGGCCGCCCCAGCCCCTGGATCGCTACCCACTCTCCTCCGACCGCCCGCCCAGGTTGGGTCCAGAGTACCAGTCTGGGAGGCAAGTGAACGGCATCCCCGCTCCCAATGGATTTCCTAAGCCAGACGACCCGCCAGAGCTGAACCGCCAAAGCCCGAACCCTCGCAGGAATAGCACGGTCCCCCCGAACCTGGTGTCTTTGGTGAACGGGAACATACCCCCCGTGCATGCCCTCAACGGGAGACCCGGACAGATGGGGCTACCGCTGTCGTCCGGCAGCCCCAACGACCTGGGCAAGCGACCCGCCTCGGTGTCGAGCACCGAGCACGACAGAGAGGTGAAGGATAAGCACAGACCGGACAGCCTCACGCCGGAGATCTCCGAGAGCCACAAAAACAGGGCCGAGCAGGACTGGATGGGCAAGGGCAAAACGGTGAGGGATTTGATGGCTCTCCACACGTTCGACAGTCGCTTCAAGAAGGATCACGCCGCCATGCAACAAAGGGTCATGGGCTACGAGGCCAGTGCCACTGCTTCAAAATCAGGTAAGCACGCTACTAACGCTGGTTTCATAGGACTACACTGTACACATCTCTTATTTGATCTTTTCCCCTGCTAAACTAAAAGACGATTAACATGTTTGGTTTCCCTTCTGTCTCAGCCAATACCACGTTTATTGAATTATAGCTGACTAATGTGTTGTGTAGGCAAAAACAAACCAACACTCTATATGTGGTATTGTTAGTACTATGCAGCTTGTGGTTCAGCCGGGTTTAAAAAAAACAAAAAAAACCTCCAGCTTCCTTTCCAGTGAATTATTCATTCTTGTCTGCTGCTGTGCCTCAAATACGCTCTTCTGTTTAACCCCTTCCCACCAGCAGGAAAGCACCCTCGCAGCATGAAGAGAAAAGCCTCCCCAGAGCCAGAGGGCGAGGGGACGGCGGCCAAGCTCAACGGCGAGAACCAGCAGTGGTTACCGCCGCCCACGGACGCACACAAGATGCCCCCGGTCCCCCCGCCCGGCTTCACCTCTCCCCCCTCCACCATATCGCCCCACTCCCGCACCACCCCGCCCGAGGCCGCCCAGAACGGCCAGTCTCCCATGGCGGCGCTCATCTTGGCGGCGGACAACGCAGGCGGCAACAGCTCCCCCAAAGACGTGAACCCGGTGCACTCCACCACGCGGAGGAACAGCAGCAGCCCCCTGTCGCCCTCCTCCATGAGCCAGAGGAGGCTGAACCAGAGGGAGGCGTCCGGGGCGGGGACCCCCCACGTGCCGGGCATGGACCAGGTGCACCCTCAAAGCATTCCGGACTCCTCTGTGCCCGGCAGCATACCGCTGTGCTGCACCCTGTGCCACGAGCGTCTAGAGGACACACACTTTGTCCAGTGCCCGTCCGTGCCCTCGCACAAGTTCTGCTTCCCGTGCTCCCGGGAGAGCATAAAGCAGCAGGGCGCCACGGGGGAGGTGTACTGCCCCAGCGGGGAGAAGTGTCCCCTGGTGGGCTCGAACGTACCCTGGGCCTTCATGCAGGGGGAGATCGCCACCATCCTCGCCGGAGACGTCAAAGTAAAAAAGGAGAGGGACCCTTGATTTTGTTTTCCGAACACTTTTTTGGGGGGGGGGTAGGGGTGGGTGGGGTGGGGTTGGGAATCAGAAATATGAGTATAAATATATAAATATCACATACATACCATTCAAACAAACAAACTAACGGACTTGTACATATTGGACCCAAGGGAAGAGTATACTTCGTAAACATGGTTGTATAATTTTTGATTTTTGAATACATTGTGTTTCTATATTTTTGAAGATAAAGGTATGTACTCATTATAATGGACTACGTTCCTATTCGTTGATGTTTAACACAATTCTTGATGTACTTTTAGGTCTGGTGGCAGTTCCTGTTTAACGTAGAATGTGACTAATGCTACTCTACGAGCACTTGGCAAAAACTGAAATGCTTTTAGTTGTACTTGTATGCACTTGTCTAAAAATTGCCAAATACAATTTCTGATCTTGTATGAACTCATTGTCTGAGCTTGCTTCATTTAAATGATATCGAATCATAACCTACCCCCCCTCCCTCACCCACCCACCCCCACCCCTTATTTAGTGAGTATAAGCTGCTGCTGCTACTATGGTCCCCACATGCTCTTTAATGCTCTTTAATACGTAGTCGTGTTCTGACGTCACAGACTAGCCCCGGTGTGCAGCTTGGTTCTGCAAAACGATGCAGCAGCAGCAGCTTCAAAGTTGTGCACGACAGCAGGATGGCATTTTTTATTTATTTTTTATTTTTTATGAATACGTCGTAAATACACATTGATAAATATCTCCCCCCCTGCCCTAAGTCCTCCCCCGTCCCCCCCTCCCTCCCTCCCCCTACTGTATCTGACTGCAGCGTACAGAACACGGTGCCAAGTCATGGTCACTCAGCTGGAATCTGTTGAGTCAGTAATAGAAAGGGGAAGTGCGTTTGTTCGCGTCAGGCAGGACTACTATTGGGCAATCACAAACAACGCATTTACACACTTTTTAAGCGTGACGAATTGAACTTTCCTTCGTATATATTAGCAGCTATATATATATATTTTTAAAACATTTTACAAGTGTATATATATATGGTTTGTGACGTGTCAAGCATGGGCTTGGAGCAGCATGTGTTGGAATACGGTCTGATAGAATGAAAAGAAGCTTAACGGTTACTTCCCGTTTGTCCCCTTGATATATAATACACATCCAACATAATGAATGACGAAACGGTGACGAAAGGCATGTTGATGTGTTTTATTATAAATCTCCAGGCGGTCGACAGCGTGTTGTCGTGGTGACGTGACGAGGCTCAGGCCACGTGTCACGAGTCACGTGGTCTTTGCAGAATATTTCCGCCTTTCCTCCGAGGATCGTAAACAAAAAGCTGTCACATTCGCACAGAGAGAGTCACTGCGTGTTGGGCCACCACCCCGACATACCCGGCATACCTTCCACAATGTAACCTTCGTGCATATTTTATTTTAACCATATTATTATAAACACAAACGCTGTGTGTGTGTGTGTGTGTGTGTGTGTGTGTGTGTGTGTGTGTGTGTGTGTGTGTGTGTGTGTGTGTGTGTGTGTGTGTGTGTGTGTGTGTGTGTGTGTGGTGTGTGTGTGTGTGTGTGTGTGTGTGTGTGTGTGTGTGTGTGTGTGTGATGACATGTCACTCGCTGCAGCTGCAGCAGTAAGCGCCTGCATGGCATGGCATCGTCGTCGGTCTCTTCTGAACAAAGCCACCCCTTGTTTGGGGCTTATAAGAGACATTCTGCAATTCACTGACAAGGTAATTTCTAATGCAAATGCATAATGGACGTATTAGTATGCGGTTACATCATGCAAACATCGTAACCCAGTTGTCGCAGTCCTCAAGTGTTACACACGCTTGTTGGCCAACTGACGCCCGAGGAGGACCATGCATTTCAATATTCTGCATCCATAGTTGTCTCTCTTATTGTTTCCCCCCGGGCCAACGCATGCATTATAACTATCCACCCGAAGCCATGCATCGCTGAAAAAACAAACAAACATATCGCACTGGACAGTGCAGCATACTATACAACAGTTTGCGATGCATATTTATCGTTTATTTTTTATAATTTTTTCAACAATGTTGTGTGTTGGGGTAAAAGCATACCCCCATTTACTGCTATGGTTCACTGGCTATACAGCGCATGGCTGGAAGTAGCCCTAGTCCTTGTTGAATACTACACCTCCTTCAAAATAATCGATTAAGAACACATGCATTCACACATTCACAGTATTCTTTAATGAATATCAAACTTCATGAATTTCAACAGAATTGAACTCTATTTTTTTTCTCTTCGTTCATAAAAAACACACAGCTGTGTTTGTGTTTGGGTTGAAGTCCCCTTTTTCCGCTCGTCTGACGTTTATCTGGAACTTATCAGGTGGACTTTGACTGCTGAACCGCTGCCCGGCCTGACGATGAAGGGTAACACCGACTCAGAGATGGCAGGCTATTGACCACGGGACCCGGGGACAAGGAGCTCAGCCAGAGTCTATCAGGCTTAACTACTGCCGACAAACATCTAAGCATGGTCACATAGTGCTTGCTGCTTCTCTGGGGGGTTATGCTGTGTACTTATTTACCACCCTGACCTACTTGCTCTCCAGCCCCCCGATGAGAGCCAAATGGAAAACTGCAGATGTATATTTGTGTTTAGCGACGCATATCATATGGGCCCCAACATATTATGGATAACAAAAAAGGCTCCAGCTTAGCGTGTGATTGGAAAAACACACAACAGGTGAACGTATCCCCATAGGTTTATCACACTAATGCTTCGCAACCAACCCAGTAGATGTACTAATAAAGTGTCCACCCGAACGACTTCTGTCATAAGACAGTGGTCAGTTGCGTGGCTACCAGAGCAATCGGTAAACATTAGGTTCCTGGATACGGTTTGTCAGATCATATGCTGGCAAACATAACCCCCCCGGCCTCCACTACTAAAGGTTCATAATGTATCTTTGAAAATGATGTATTTCAAATTTTCTAGCAGATTTACAGCGGAAGACAATTCTGGAGAGTGCCCCGGTGGATGGGGAAGAGGGTGGGGGGGGGGGGGGGGGGGGGGGAGTATACTACGTACCTACTCAAGGTAAAAGCCGTTTGAGTTCATATAGGAAATTCGTTTAAAAAAAAACCTGTTTATGGTCCTGCTATTAGTTACCCGTAAATGACTTTGACCTACATAGAACCACCTTTGGAGCCTGTTGCGCAGAGATACGAGAACTATGAATCACCCTTTTCACCACGCTGGTTAAACATTGCCACGGTTCATAGACTGCCGCGAGGTAGAGGGTTTTAAGGTTCAAACGTTTAACTTGTTATCAGATCTTGTTGGGAACACTATTTTGTCAGTTGAACTTCCTGGCAAGGCATTGTCCCGCCACCTGGGCCAAGTCCAAAGAACACCTTGATAACGCAACGCTGTTGACAACTAAATGGCCTTCATCAGCACTATCTTCTATCTTCTCGCTTTGTCTTATTTTATTGAAACCGTTTTTTTTAGAGACAACAGCCTATGGTCGATTTAGCCTGCGAGGTGGATGCGTGCAATCTATCTAAAGTGTAGCGGACACATTCTAGAAAGGTCTGTTTTTAGAAAGGGGCTTTCATCAGCCTGTCACCCTGAATCAATGGTCATAAAGTTCCCCATATTGACCGTTAGATTAATTTAATTGACGCCCGTCCTTTTAATCAAGGTAAGTGAAAGGCATTAGCAGCAGTGAGGTAAACAGTTGGTTTGTGTGCTGCTGGCTGTTCCCCTAGTTCCTTTAATGGTTAACTGAGTCGTCTGTGGGCACACGGCTCTCTGCGCCCTGGTGTTGACCAGACAGGGGAACGGCGTTCTTATCTGCTCTTTCTTTTGAACGCGCCGTCGGGTCTTATCCTGCTACTGCCCTGCATTTTCTATCCTATGTGAAATGTACGGTTTGGTGTCGGTTTTTGATGATAGTTGGTACTGGTAGTAAGACAAAAACATTCCCCTTTATTGTCACAAAGGCGTGTTGTGATCTGGATGCTACCGCAAGCGTGCAGTGAAACCGTATCGACTCACTAATATTTATCAAAAGGATTGAGTTTGGCAGGAGCATAGAGAGAGGCTTTTGGGGGGTGGGTGGTGGTTGTGTGGGTGGTGGGTGGTGCTGGTGGTTGTGCCACCATCCAGCCAGCTGTTTCTCTAATGAATCTATGTTTAGAACGATAAATCAAATGGCACCGCGGTTCTGCCGTAATCCCCTGAAAGAGCGTTCAGACGGGAGGGGGGGGGGGTGCCAAAAGGAGGATCTGGTCCACATTTCCCCCACTCCCAGTATAACTTATCCACCGGTTTAATTTTAGACCTGTCAGGGAAAACAAGGTCACCGCAAATGCTGTATCGAGGACAGGCTGGGATACGCCGCCTTCGCCTTCTTCTATTTCTTTTCCTTTTTTTCTTCTTGTGTTATTTTCTTTCCTTCTTCTGAGCAGCCACCAAAGTTTCCCTTTGGAGTTGAGCTGGGACTAAGTAATGATGGTTTCTCTGCTCAGCTCCAGGGAGTAGATGAAGCTCAAACCAGCAATTAGGGGAAGTGTTGCCAAGTCCACAGGAAAGAAGAAAAAAAAAAGAAAGGAAAGAAATCCCCTTTTTTGTTGTTGGCTCGGGCCAAATAGGTGGCTTGACAAGTGGCTCTGACATGGCCCACTTACCACGGAGGGCCTGCAACCTATATGCTATATGCTACTCTCTGTAGCATATAGGTTCTGAATCTATTTGACTAGGGCTTGAACAAAAAACCCCGGATTTTCTATGTAGACTTCAATGTGGAAAAACCTTTGCACAAATAACGTGCACATTATCACCTTTTGTTTATTGAGATATTCTTTCATGACAGATCTGTTTTTACTCCTTCTCCTCCTCCCCCTCCTCCTCCTCCTCCTCCTCCTCCTCCTCCTCCTCCTCCTCCTCCTCCTGGGGCCTTTGATGCTGCTCTTCCTGTGCTGCATTCTGTAGCTCCTCCTTTATGCTGTGTGAACCCGCATTTCTGCTTTCATCATGTAATCTCAGATCTGCACCTGCTTTATCTCGCTCGCCCATCCTTCTCTCTTTCTCTTTCTCTTTCTCTTTCTCTCTCTCTCTCTCTCTCTCTCTGCCAGACGCTAACACTCACGCCTGCGGTAGTCTATTCCTCCTCTACTCTGTGGCGTGGCTGTGAATCGGGGTCTGTGAAATGGAAATGTCTCTCTCTCTCTCTCTCTCTCTCTCTCTCTCTCTCTCTCTCTCTCTCTCTCTCTCTCTCTCTCTCTCTCTCTCTCTCTCTCTCTCTCTCTCTCTCTCTCTCTCTCCTCCGTCTATCCCCCTCTCTGTCTATCTCTCTTGGTTTCTCCCTTCCCGCCCGCCCTCCCTCCCTCTCTCACTCCCTCGCTTTGCAGACATCAAAAACAAGGCTGTCTCTCTCCAATGTTTTTCTCAGATCTTGGAGTGCTGCCAAATGTTCAAAAGTGGAGCAGAGAGATAGAGAGAGAGAGAGAGAGAGAGAGAGAGATGGCGCATGGAAGAAGAATATACATTTGAGAGAGAGAGAGAGAGAGAGAAAGAGGCAGAGATGTCAGAGGGAAAACATGAGACTAATCCAAATGAGTGGCTGGTCTCATGCTTTTAGCCTGGCTAATCGCAGCTCCTTTCATTTTATGCTGAGTCACTGCTTCTGGTTCTGAATCAGCTGATGTGTGGATGGTCTTCTGATTGCATACCAAGTAGTGCCAAACCAAAAATATAAACAAGGTCATTATTCTCTCAAATAATAAAACTCTCAAATGCGGAAATGTACAATCTCTACACTCTAGAACAATATTTACTCAAACTGGGTGCTCAAACTAAATCAAAACCTCAGTTGTATCAAATATACGGCATCAACCACCTACATTCACATGCTTGTTTACTCTTGTCTGTCATGCCATCTTGGAAAGCCTTTCATATCGGGCGGCAGACGACTCAAAAAGCCCACGTGCGAGCACAAGTCCTGCTTTATTCAAGAAGCGCTCCCGGCCAGCTGTCCCTGCGGTCGACTTTCATCATGTGTGTGAAGTGTGAAGGAGGACAGGCAGGCCTGGCGCATACTTCCGTGGGGCGTTTGGTCCGGGGCCCACCGGTGTTGCCACGGCAATCAAACCCAAATCCCCTCCCCGAGGTGTCTGCTTTTCAAACCTGGTCTCCTTGTGTGGGACTAGCAGAAGAAGCGGCGGTTGGCTGAGCTGTAAGCTTGGCTACAGGCTTGTTGTGGGTGGTGGGTGGGTCTGGTGGCAGGTGACCGGCTAGTCCTTTACACCCCTCAGGGCCTTGTTTAGTCAGCTGAGGGGAAGAGCTTTGGGTTCAAATGGATGTGGTGTTTGTGTTTGCTTGTTGAGTGGCCATCTGTGCTTTGCTTTTCAAGACCCCGAGTAACGCATCCAGGCAAAAAGCTATAAACAGTGGGGTTAGCCGAAGTGAAGGCGTATTTTGGGTCCGGTATGTTCAGGTCGGGATGTGTTCGTAATGTAAACATAGACATGCGTACATAGCCCTGTGCCTCACGGCTATGTCGTTAGCTGGCCATTGGAAATACAAACTTTGGTGAGCTATCTGGCCCGCACCTCCTGGCGGGTGGCCCTGGTGCAGTCTGTAGCACGGTGGGCTCGGACTCTGATTGGACGGATGGATGGGCTGCCGGGGTGTGTCAGCAGATCCGAAGTGATGGATTATGGGATGCTCTCGGCGGCTTATTTCCCCTCCTGCCCCTCCCTGTTCCCCCTCCCCCCCCCCCCCCCCCCCTCTATCTCTCTTCATCTGTCTAATGTTCACTTGTTCTTTCCTCGCCGTCTCTACCTCGCAATCCATGCCAGCGAGGTGGGGGCCCCCCCCCCAGGGCGGTGGGGGGGGGGGGGGCAGTGGACGGTTGGTTGTGAGTTCGAGTCGGGGCACGGCCTCGTCTGCAGCGAGTCAACCGCTCTCTGCCACAACCGAACCATTTTAATGCTTAGCATCGCATGCCAAACATCAAAGCGCCATGCGGGATGTCTGGGGCCAGCCCATCGCTTTTTTCCCGCTGTTGTATAAATAAAGAATTCCGCTGGAAACTGTAAAGTGTTGGGCGACGCCCCTTCTCGTCCCCGCATTACATAGATGGATGTCAGCAGATGCTAATCTCCTTAGCTTTCATTTTGGGATAGTTTGTCTGTGTGTGTGTGTGTGTGAATGGCAGTCACTTACACACACACACACACGCACACGCACACATATGCGCGCGCACGGAAACACTTTAGTCTGTTGTCGGTTACATAACACCGAGTGGGAGCTTTTTCTCCTCTTGGCACTAATGTTGTTGTCAATCAAGCTAGCACGGAGCTAACAGCCACTACACACTGTCTACAGGGAGAGAAAAAATAAATGGGTACCCCTTTTGTCCGCTCATCCCCTGCCTGTCAAGATATTCTCTCTCCCCCGCTACCCTCCCCCCCCCCCCCCCCTCCCCTCCTCGCTCTGTCTTTCTCTCTCTGGTCTTTGTGTGTCTGTCCAAAATAGTGTGCATACGCATATGCACACACATGCTTGGAACATTGGAACATTCTAGTGCGAGAGGGGAGAGAGTGAGTGAGTTAGTGAGGGTGGAGGTTGGTCTCCGGGGTCAACTGTGAAAACAGGCGGGCCGTGAGCGTGAGCAGGTGCGCTCTATTATTGGCGTCGGGGGTGACTCGGGGGGGGGGGGGGGGTGAAGTTGTTGCGCAACAACGTGGCGGGGAGGACGGGGTCGTAGTTTCGGGAGGCCCACGCGGGAGGAGGAGGCCACACAGCCTCCGACGACTTGGAGGCCTCAGAGAGACTCCCGACAGGTGTTCGGTGACAGGCCTAAACACAGCCAAGCGTGGTGGTGAGGGGGGTGAGGGTGGTGGGGGTGAGGGTGGTGGTGAGGTTGAGGGTGACGGAAACAGGCGATGATGTGGAGGAGGCTCCTCGTGTACCATTTTTTTTTTTTTTTTTTTGGCGGATCCAAAACCAAAAGTGCACTTGTGTTTAGCCGTCATCCAGCCAGCTAGCGCACTAATGACAGGCTGCGCTGGATATACTGTGTACACTTCTGCTGGCCTGTAATGATATAATCACAGGGCACCCGCGGCAGCCCCCCCCCCCCCCCCTTGCCATATGTGGCTCCCCACCCCATGTCCCCTTTCTTTGACTGGAATGTAAGGGAAGAGGGGGGTGGGGTGGGTGGGGGATCCAATGTCATCCAGCGGGAGGGTTAGCTCTCCTGTGGGATATGCTCAGGATGGGAGGGGGAGTGGAGTAGAGTGGAGTGGAGTTGGGGGGGGTGGGAGGGACGTGGACGGAAGGGAGGGAGGGAGGGAAGGAGGGAGGGAGGGGGATATTTCTGGTTGAGTGTGAGTTTGAGTAAGTCTGGGCAGTGTGCCAAACATGCCGATGGAGTGGGCCGGGTGCAGAGGGGGAGAGAGAGAGGGGGAGAGGTGTGCGGTGGGGGGGGCGAGCGAGCCTTTTGGGCTGGCGCAATGTCAGCTCTAGCGCTAGCAAGCGCACACAGCTGCTTCTGGAAAATTCTGCACCCTGCCCCAGTAAACCACCGAGGCATGACATGAATAACAAGAGCGGCCTTGCCGTCCGTGGCGGATGCTCCTTTGACACGCGGGCCGACGGGCGTACAGAACGGCCTGGCCTCGCACATAGTGGAAACGTCAACAATGAACGGGCAGGCCGGCGCACAATGAGGAAATGAAATCCCTGGTTTAGACGGCGCTTTGTCTGCACAAGAGAGGGGGGGGGGGGGCAGAGCTGGGTAACAATATGCCGACCAGCGTGTTTTGATGGGGTTATGTTTTGATGGGGCTGCTGGTGCACCAGCCAAGCACTAATTGCAGAGTAAGAAGGCACCGACCGGAGGAGGGTTCAGCCAGCGTGGGGGTTTCACATATTATATATTCTACGTTGCGGTTAGTTTTTTTTCATCCGAGTACTGAGAGGGAGGGAGGGATGGGAGGGGAGGGAGGGAGCGAGCGAGGGAGGCAGGGAGGGGGCGAGGGAAGGATGGGAGTGCGGGAGGGAGGGAGGGATGGGAGGGAGGGAGGGAGGATGGGAGCGAGGGAGGGAGGGAGGGGAGCGAGAGTGGGAGGGAGGGGAGCGAGAGAGGGATGATGGGAGCGAGGGAGGGAGGGAGAGAGGGAGCGAGCAAAACAAGAACCAGGGGCTTGGAGGAAAAAAAAGGGGCACGTGACACGTTGTCGCAGCCCCCGCATATCAGGAACGCTTTCAGCGCGGAACGTCAACACCTGAGCGGCGGGTCTGTGAGTGGAGCCGTCTGACCGGCAGCAGCAGCAGCGTATGCCGCTCGGCACACACACAAGATAAGGCCGGCTCTTAGCGGTCGTTAGCCATTAGCATTAGCCCCGCAGCTGACATTTCCCCCTGCCAACCTGTCCGGACACGGCCGATAAAGAGACAAGTTGTCTACTCATCTCTCCTCCTCCTCCTCCTCTCCTCCTCCTCCTCCCCTCCTCCTCCTCCCCCTGCCTGGCTGGGCTCGTCGTGCTCCTCCTCCTCCTCCTCCCTTCGGGCGCTGTCATACACACACAAACACACACACACACACGCATACAAACAGGAACACACACACGCACGCACTCCTGCGCCAAGCCTCCCTGAACAGACCTTATGTGTGCATCGAAAACACGGTTGCTTGTATAAATAGCAACGACCACGTGGCTCCACGCTGACACCTGACATTTTCCTGCCCCGGCAGGCCACTGGCGCAGGGCACGCATTCTTCTCCGGGGTTTATCCACCAGCCAGTTGATGCAAAGACCCGCCTATTCTCCACTCTCCTTCCCCCCAACCCCCCCCTCACACACACACACACACACACACACACACACACACACACACACACACACACACACACACACACACACACACACACACACACACACACACACACACACACACCGCCGTCGCCACCCTCTCTCTCTCCTCCCGCTCCCCCCCCCCCCCCCCCCGCCCTCTACTATGTGCTTCTCGTAACGTAATACGAGCCGCACCATTCTATCTATTCATCTCTTAGCATGCATGCACTGAATGGCACAGACTCGCCCTCCTCCCCTCTCTCTCTCTCTCTCTCTCTCTCTCCTGTGTTTCTGCCTTTCTTTCACTCCTCTCTCTTTCTCTCTCTCTCCCCCTCTCTTTCCCAACTCCCCCTCTCTCTCTATGGCTCTCTCTCTACAATCGGTTTCTCTCGCTCTCTCTCTCTCGCTCTCTCTCTCGCTCTCTCTCTCTCTCTCTGTCCCTGCTCCAGTGCCAGCCCAGTCCAAGGCAATTACCTATCAGGAGAACGTTGGGCTTTTCTAAGAAAACCAAAACCAAAACAACCCTCCTGAAAAATGAGAAAATGGACAAAACTATTTTTTTCAGGCAAACCGCGCCAGAGCTTCAGTAGTAGCAGCGGCGGTGGAAGCAGAGCGGAGAATGTGTGGGCAAGCGCGGTTTCTCTTTGGCTCTTTGCCCAGCGCAAACAGCAGCAGTGCAGCATGTCAATATGCCAGTTGTCATGGAAACTAGGACGCCGCACACAACAACGCTGTCGGAGTAAGACCTCGAAAGGCACCCCCCGCCCCCCTTCCCCTCCCTCCCCCCTGCCTTTTTTTGCAACTGAAAAAAACGGTTCGGAAAATAACGTACTTCCGTCAATTCCGCTCATGTGAAACGGAACAAAAACCCCCCCTAAAAAAACCCCCAGATAAGATAAACTCACACAATTATAGAAAGGATAAATGATGTCCTCTTGGCCAATCTGTCCTTACCTTTTGCCAACAGCGATTGCGGTCTGCACCGAGTCTGGTATCGTAGTTTGGTTGATTTGTCTGTTGGACGGTGTCCAACTTAAAACAGGAAGGAAGCGACGTCAACATATTTCAAATCGGGGCGGCGTGGCCTCGTCTCGAACCGTCCGCACTGTTGCATCATTCATGCGGCGGCGCTTGACTGCCGATGTCGCGGGTCTGTTTTCCCTTCCCTGACCTTGAGCAATGTACACTTATCGTGTCCCTTGGCCCCCGGCCCTAGTTAATATTTATTTGAATTGTGAGGAATTACAGTATCCCCCATGTGTTACCCCTCTCTCCGTAATCTGTCATCTCGGGGAACAGCCTGTTCGGAGCGGTGTGTTTATAAGCCTGTATCCTTTCAGACGTAACAGACCTTTCTGTTTAGGTGACTTCCGGAAGGGCCAAGGAGGGGGAATATGCTACCGAGTGCCTGCTTCCTCTTCTCCTTTTTCTCTTTGTGTCTTTTTGATTGAATCCTTTTCAGGAGTACATTTTCTACTTGGTGGGCTACTTGACAAGTGTATTTTCTGTTGTTGTATGTATTCTATCGTGCAGCTATGTTATGTCAGTGTTTCTCCATTCTTTATTGTTTCACTATGACCTAGGAGCCAAACACGTTGTACCAGCAAAGCTTTTCTGAGCAAGGCACAAAGTGTGTGTGTGTGTGTGTGTGTGTGTGTGTGCGCATACGCACGCGTGTGTGCCTGCGTGTGCGTGTGCGTGCGTGTGTAGGACGGCTAAAGGACAACCCTGCCAGCACCACCTAGCCTGGCACGCTTCACGTCTGACCCCAGCTGTACTCGTATCACTGGGTGGTGGAGGAGGAGGGGGTGGTGGTGGTGGTGGAGGAGGAGGGGGTGGTGGAGGAGGGGGTGGGGGGGAGATTGTGCTAACTATAGCACCTTAGTACTTTCCAGAACTCTATATCTGTGCCTGTGAGTGGCCTAACAGCTGCAGCCGGCCTGCAGTGTCTTTGCCTGCTCCCGGGGATGCAGATGAAAGTGCTGACGTGTCCCGTTATTTCAGTTGGCGTGGCGCCCCTGAGGGCAGTGTATTCGGAGAGGAGATCGGGGTCCGAGATCGGGAGGAGGAGGAGGAGGAGGAGGAGGGAGGGAGGGAGAGAGGGGGTCTGTGCCCAGAGGGGATCTTAGCTTGAGCGCTTTTACCCAGAATGCAATGTGATCCTTATTGCCACATGCCCCCCCCTTTGTGGGAGTGGGAGTCAGAGAGGAGAGGAAGGGTGTGTTGTCAGAATAGCTGACCAGGGGGGTACCGGAGGGGGGGGGGGGTGGGGGGGGGTGACCTGGGGGGGGTGACCTGGTACAGACTGGACACTCCGGGTGTCAGGTGAACAACGTACGCTCGGCCATCTTAGGTCTCAGAGGCTCACATTCTGCGGTGTTGTTGTTTGTTTCTTCCTGTGATCGGTATGTCTTACTACTGTGGATTAGTCACTTTGATATCAGTGGTAGTCGAATATATACTCTACTATTTCTACAATTTAAAATAACTATCGTACAAAGAGTTGTACCATCTTTTGCAGTGTCATCACACTGGATATAATACAAAATGTATTATATGTTGTAAACAACCGATTCAACAGATTCTCATGCTGTGTGGGGAAATTAATGTGCTTATTCATCAATTTGTAATTAGTTATGGATCCCTCCTGCTAACCTCTGTGTTTTAGTTGGTTTGATTTGCGGCCGGTTTCTCGTCCGGTTCCACGCATGGCGGGTGCCACCCATACCTCATCGGTGGAAAAGAATCTATTCCCACGTACGTAAATGACGGTACATTAATTAAGAGAGAGATACTACTTGTAGATTGCTCCATAAATCATATCCCCCCCCCCCGTGTTCGTGCTCGGTCTTACGTTTTGTAATTTGCCCGGTGTCTTCCCCGTTCATAACGGCTGTGCGCCTAGCGGTGTGCCACGATTATAACAATAAATAATAAACCCAGAAGCAATCGGAGAGCGGCCGCCGTCGGACGTCCCGTTGTTATTACCGCTATTCTCCCTGGAGGATCCTCGCAATAACCGCCGTGTGGAGGCCATTCGCTGAGGTGGACCGGTGCGTTGTTGTCTGTGTTATCTCCTGATAAACCTGGGGGGAGAGAGAGAGCGCTAACGGCGCCTAGCGAGAGAACACATTAAGGATTATGAAAAACCGAACCAGACGCAGTATGAGGGGTGGGGGGGGTGGGGGGGGGGGTTAACTCCAAGTGGATCCCTGTTTATTATTTTGGTGGGTTCAGCACCAACACGGCGAGGCAGAAAGACCGAGATGGCTTGAATACTTTGGTGGTACCAGTGCAGTGCTGTTTATTGCTCCGCTGTGAGGGCTCGGGGTCGCTTGCAACATGATTGGGGTAAACATCGACCCGGCCCTACTCCTCCTCCTCCTCCCCCCCCCTCCCCTCCTCCTCTCCTCCTCCTCCTCCTCCTCCTCCTCCTCCTCCTCCTCCTCCTCCCCCCTCCCCTCCTCCTTCTTCTCCTCCTCCTCCTCCAGCTCTAAATCACACCACTGTGTAGACAATGAGGCCAAACTCAGACGGCTTTGTTATTTTAGCCGTTAGCATGTGATCGGCAGTGCACACCAAAGGGCCACACTCTTAGCTTCTTAGCAACGCCCCCCTCCACCACCACCACCACCACCACCACCCACCACCATCACCACCACCACCACCACACCATTCTCCCTGACCCAACACAGAGAGAGTCTGTAACCACACAAACAAAGGTCAGTGTACCATGTCGTCACACACACACAATACACACACACACACACACACACACACACACACCACACACACACACACACACACACACACACACACACACACACACATTTTCTTTTTTTTTGTCACACGCCACATCTTCAGAGAGAGAAAAACCCTACACACAAACATCTTTTGTTTTTGATGAACACAAGGCTATCTTTTGTTGCTTCCCTGGAGGCTGTGATGTTGTCATCACGGGGGGAGGGGGAGGGGGGGGGGGGGGTCCATCCTTACGGTGACCTTTGCACCCCGGGAAAGTTGATTCCTATAGAGTCACACTTTAGGACTTTGCCCCCCCCCCCCCGGATCTGGGCCAGTGGATTCCGTTGCTCCACACATAGCCATAAATCTAAACCTGGAGGATTGAATCCTCTTTATTGGTCACATGTAAACACACATAGTGAAATTAGCTTCTCAGCATTTAACCCATCCTAGTATAAGCAGCAGCGGGCTGCTATTTTTATATCCAGCGCCCGGGGAGCAGTGTAGGGGTCTGGTGCCTTGCTTAAGGGCACCTTGGCAGTGCCCAAGTGTTACGGGGACTTGAATCGGCGACCTTCCGGTTCCCCCAAGCCGAGTCCCAACAGACTGAGCTACTGCCAACCCCAACAAGATAAGATAAGCGCAGGCAAACGCATTTGTCTTCAAATGCCCAATATCCAAACCAGTGAGTCTGGGGACTGGTCTTCCGGTCCCGTCCGGTTCTCCCCAGAAGGCCGTGCGGTATGTCCGGTATGCTCCGTCTTCTCCGTCTATGTCCACAAGTCTGCTCTCGTAATTACAGAATCACACGGTGCTAAAATCGGTACTGTGAGAAAAACCCCAAAATGAAAACATGGCTATATTCAGCGTAGGAGGAAGCATGTATTTCTTGTTTTTGTTACGTTTCTCTCTTGCGCGGGGCTAACCTGTACGCCCAGTACGCAGCATAGCTCAGCCACGACCACGTCATCAGCGGTGATGGATGTGTCAGCCTTTAGCCCGGGGCTGCGCTGAACGCTCTCTCCTCCCCCGAGGGACCGGCAGGCTAAACGGCCACAATCAGCTCCCATCAATACTCCCAGCCCAGAGCTGAATCATGCTAACCGTGGACATTACTCGCGCCTGTGTAGCTAAAGATGACACGTTTAGATTGGAAAAACAACCTGCGACAATCAGATAGGGGGGGTTAACCCCGGGCTGATTGGACCGCGGCTTTGTTGTGCCTTTTGCCGTGTCTTATTTTGATAAACGTCTAAGTTAGGCTATTATATATATATATATAGCTGCCATTTAGCTGACGCAACTGCTGTCGATTCAGATTTAAAAATGTCACACGGTGGCCAATCAAAGAAGGATTATTTATTTAGAGTCGGCGAACCAATTGGCTTCGGGTGAACGGATTTCTTCGCGGCTATAGCGGACGTTCATTTAGCACACAAAGAGGGCATTGTGTGTCTTTTAATCAACTGTTCACTATTTGATCCCGTCACATGCTGTGCCCGACTATGGTTATTTTCTTTAAGCTTACACACACACACACACACACACACACACACACACACACACACACACACACACACACACACACACACACACACCTTTACACAAACACGCACACACACAACCACATATGTACACAAAAATAAAATCAGAATTAGTCTTTCAGCCTTAAAGCGTTGGGCCAGCTGGGGGTCAAGTGTAACACAGTAGAGAGAAGTGGACGCCAGTTCTAATAATGACTTTAACAGCTGTACTCGAACACATCCCAAAATACTTGTTCACTCAAGTGTGTGTCAGATTAGTCCCCGGGGGGGGACGGGACGTGGGGGGGGGGGGGGGGTCGAGTTTCATCTGCCCCAACGTGGCTCTGGTTCGACACGTCACAACAGATGAGGCCCCCAGAAATAGTGCATTGTTTGAGGGCGCATTTTCTAAATGCTTCACACAATGTCCCGTTGACAGACGGAGGGGGTTTTCAGTTGGTCTCATGGCGATGCAATGTCAACATTCTTCTGAGCGCCCGTGAGAGCGTCGTCGCTACGATGGGTGTAGCCGCCGCCACTACTACTACTACTACTACTACTACTACTGCTGCTGCTGCTCTTATAACTATTAATAATTAGGACAGTATAATGATAGCCCAAAAAGCGACACACTTTGTATACGGTCTGCATTCTATTAAAGCATTCATTCTGCGATCAAAATCATTTAAATGAAGAC
Organism: Muraenolepis orangiensis; assembly: GCA_027704905.1. NCBI lineage: Eukaryota > Metazoa > Chordata > Actinopteri > Gadiformes > Muraenolepididae > Muraenolepis > Muraenolepis orangiensis. The sequence continues at coordinate 10,577,170 of CM051018.1, forward strand.
ACACATGAAAACGGGAATATGGACGAATCCCACCGAAGCCGATTTGCAGTTAGCCGGCAACACTATCTATAACACTATATGTGAGCATCATGGAGGAATAAAGATTACATATAATAATACCACCAATCAAATGCATAGACATGGTTCTGAGGGAGTGCGTCCGCCTCCACCGCCCCCACCCCCCCATGCCTGTCTGGCTGGGACGGAGGCGGTGAGAGAAATGTGAGTTTAATTAGATCCTTCTAGGATATGACAACGGCTCCAGATAACAGAGAGCAGCGACGTCATCGCCGGAGCTGTGGTTGTCATCTGTTGCTAGGCGGGGTGGGGGGAGGTGAAGCTTTGACAGAGACAGCGCTGTCGGGAAAGAACAACTGGCAAATAATATATATATATATATATATATATATATATATATATATATATATATATATATATATATACACACACACGTATATAACATATATACATATGAAGTGTACATATGTAAAGAGAGGGTGCTGGATAAAACGATTGAGTCTGAATTTATTTATTATCTCATCTATTAAAAAAAAATTAAAAAAAAGAAACGTTTATCTCTATTATTTATTTGTCTTTAATTCAAATATAAAGCCAAGTAAACTTAAAAGCCATTGAATTCCCCATGTTTAGATCAGTGTGCCCCCAACCGAAGCAGCGTGGCACGGAACGCGGAACCTCTCTCTTTGAAACATTTATGTTGCCCTTCAGACATGTGTGTGCGTGTGTGCGTGTGTGCGTGTGGGACCGCCAGTGGCCATGCGTGTGTCACAACTGGGTTTCTTGGTGGCCTACTTTGGCAGTTAGAGCGCACAGGCGTGGCTGGGGCCCTGTCTGGAGTGACAGATTGAGATGGGCCGCCGGTGCTCAGAGGCCATAGGGGGGGGGGGAAGACTGCGACACTCTGGGGAGGGAGGACGGGGGGGGGGGTCTGGGGGGGTGGTGGGGGGGGGGGGGGTCCGGGTGTGTGACAGGGAGAGAGAGGGAAGGGGACAGAGACTGAACTTCATGACTGCCGGCATTGGTGTCCTCGATCTGGCACCAACAAAGCAAGAAGAAGCTTGTACTCTTAATAATCCACGGCTTCTACATTTGCATGTCGTGTGTAAAAGTGAATCGTGAGGGAAAAAGGGGGTCACCGTGTGCTTCATGTGACTAAACCACCATCGGGGGAACGGAGAGATTCGTCTCGCTAAAAGAATTTCCCCATCGGTTGAGGATACTTCCCTGAATTGGCAGGGCTGTAACCTACCTTATATAAGCCAGGCTTTCCTCCGCACGGAAACAGAACATGTTTGGAGGCATATTGCACTGAGAAGGCACACGTGGGCTGCAGAGAGAGAGAGAGAGAGAGAGAGAGCGAGAGAGAGAGAGAGAGAGAGAGCGAGAGAGAGAGAGATGGAGAGAGAGAGAGAGAGAGCGAGAGAGAGAGAGAGAGATGGAGAGAGAGAGCAGAGCAGAACAGAGCGATGCTGGGAGGCAGAAGCGGTTCAAAGAGATAGTCTGCATGGAGAGGAGGGTCTAAATTTAACTCCGAGACAGAGGGGCTTGTGAAGCAGCCCTCTGCCTGACTGTAGCTCAATTATTCATCTGCGCAAGAAGTCTCTCGACTCGAGGAACAAAAATAAGCTTGACGAGTGCTCCGTTCTACTCTTTTCCCATGCCGTTTCATTCAGACGCACGCACGCACACACGCACACACACACACACACACACACACACACACACACACACACACACACACACACACACACACACACACACACACACACACACACACACACACACACACACACACACACACACACGTCAGTACCGCATGAAATGCACCTTCATGAACCACCAGGGCCTGCCAGAAGAATGGACCCTACGGACTTAAAAGCCTCGCAAATACGAACAGTTTGTGTAACGGGTGACGTTCTCCGTTCAGAAAGTTCAGAAATACTTCACCGTGTATATCCTTCAATATGTATATATCATCCATCAGTCCCTTTTTTGTATTGTTCTTTATTGTGTATAGTATTGTTATAGTATAGTGTTGTATAAAGTATGGCATATAGTAGGTAGTATATAGTGTTGTTTATAGGATATAGTATATAGTAGGTAGTATATAGTGTTGTTTATAGTATATAGTAGGTAGTATATAGTGTTGTTTATAGGATATAGTATATAGTAGGTAGTATTTAGTGTTATTTATAGTACATAGTGTAGTATATAGTAGGTAGTATATAGTATTGTTGATAGTATAGTGTTGTATATCTTGGTATAGCATAGTATAGAAACTCATACTGCGGGAGGGAATGGTGAGTCAGCATTCCATTGTACTTTGTTGTACAATGAACTTGCAAATTAAAAACATCTTGAATCGTCTTGAATCTTTAAACGTCTTGCCCTGTGTTCAAAAAGGAGACGAGGTGTGTTTTTGTGTATCCACTGCAAGCAAACTCATTCAGTGATGGTGGGTGGTTGAGAAAAATGTTAACGGGAAATGTTTCAGCTTATGTTAATGTCATTCTTTCCTGTCTTTGGAATCTGTTTCTGGTTTCCATCGGGTATCCATGGCTACCAATGCTTCTGAATAGCACACTACTACTATGCATAACACCGAATGACGTTATGTCCTCAATCCCCCGACAGGACTAAACGCTCTCAACCGCCCGAGGTCAACTTGAAGTGCAAGCTACGGATCTTTCGCCGTCACGTCTGTTCAGTTTGCTGCAGTTTGTTTCTGCCTGGTAATTCAAGAATCAAGATTCAAGAGGTTTAGTACTATAGTACAATAGAACTACGCTTCCTCCCCTTTCACTCCCTCAGTATGAATTTCAACAACAACTATACTATACTATACTGCACTATGCAACACTATACTATACTAAACAATACTATAAACGACACTTTGTACTAACACTGTGAAATTCAACAACTATACTATACTAAACTATGCAGTACTATACTAAACAATACTATAAACCACACTTTGTACTAACACTTTGTGAAATTCAACAACTATACTATACTATACTGCACTATGCAATACTATACTATTATACTACTAAACAACACTATGTACTAACTAATATATACTATAAACAACGCTATACTATAGCAATACCATACACATTAAAAATAATAAAGTGACTGATAATACAGTATGTACAGTGTATACAGTGTATTAACAGGCTGCCGATAAGCCCTCTCCTGATTGTGCTGTGACTTGTAACTCTGTGCTTGGTGATCTGCAGAATGCTAGCCCCCTAAGCCGCGTGGCTGATGTGCAGACCAAAACATTCAGGGCCTCCAATGTATGTGTAGGTGGCCCGGGGAAAACAGCACAGCCATCCGCAATCTAGCAGCAGATCTGTGCCTGCTGTGTTAATGATACTGTTTTAAGACCCTCGGAGACCAGCTGACAAATAAAGTGCTTAGACCATGGATTTCTAAAAAGGAACACACTGGCACACACACACACACACCTCTTTTTATAATCTGAGTAGGATATCTTTCTTGATGGCAAAGTGATGATCTGTGATCTGGTAAAATGATGATTCGTGCTATTAGGAACCCCGGGTGTGAAATCAAAACCTTTGAAGCTTCTTAGGGAGGGAGAACTACTGATATTTATTCCTTTTTTTTATTGAATTGCGGTCGGTTGTTTTGTGTCTGCTAACGATTGGGAAACATTGGAGTAAGATTATGGCGTCCGTTCAAAAGCTCCTCCTACGCAAACCTTGTCCATTGATTTTGTCGTCGTAATGATTGACTCCCCCCCCCCCTCCCCCCCCCCCCCCCCCGCCTCTCCAGCGTTACGTAAGGCCGCTCAGCGCTTTTCCAACAGGTTGGCTTGTGTCGATGCCGCTTAGAGCCGCTTAGATTTAGTGGCGGTTGAGCCTATCAGTGACAGACAGCAGGTGGTGGTGCGGGCCTCCGGACCAGCGAGACAGACAGAGAGAGATAGCGTTCGTTAATGGCGGTCGGACCCGGGTGGCACTCCTTGATAAAGCTTCTGAGTGTGAGGCCAGCAGCCTTAGAGCATCTGACTGGTCGATAGAAGCGGTGGTGGGGGTGGGGGGCTTCAATTAAGTTTATTCCAAAACATCGCATCAGCAGCGCAATTTCCTCATCAGAGCTAATTCACTCACGGAAGGGAAACTAACTAACAGTCTTCTGATTTATATTCGAAGTCTTGAATAACCGCTCGGCTTGTGGTTGTAGTCGTCACGGCAACAACAATGACCGTCAACACCAACAAAAAGAAAGTTAGAAAAGGGACCACTGCCTAAGCGCTGTAGTCGGTAACCCCCGCATGGGGTCATGGAAAAATGTCCCTTCCCTGTATTTTGGTCGCCAGGCGGATTGTTTTGGCATCTGTGGCAGATAACCAAACTCCTCCCACTCAGAAGATAAGCATTGGGACATGGTGACAAGATCAGGGCACATGGCTCTCTCCCAGGGGACCGCTGTTCACATGAGAACAGCACAACAGCTCTGCCCTCGCCTCCCCCCACCCGCGCCTCCACCCACCCACGCCTCCACCCACCGTCATCCCAGCCCAAGGGTGCCTATCTGCTTTCGGAGGTGCTTGGACTCCAGGGAAAATCGTGTCACTGCATGTAAAGGCCTGGCAACAATCCTACAGTCTAGAAAAACACCCCCTCACACCATGCTCTGTGTGTGTGTGTGTGTGTGTGTGTGTGTGTGTGTGTGTGTGTGTGTGTGTGTGTGTGTGTGTGTGTGTGTGTGTGTGTGTGTGTGTGTGTGTGTGTGTGTGTGTGTGTGTGTGTGTGTGTGGTTTGTTTCAGAGGATGCAGATACGTGCTGCATGCTAATGACAACGATTCAGCCTCGAAGATATCAGCAACTTTTCACTCTGCATAAAATTTCGCTTTGATGCCAGAAGCCACCCCCCCCGCCCCCCCCCCCCCCCCACCACCCACACACACGCGTCTTCCAGCTGCGAGTAAGGTTTGTGTTTTTTTTGTGTTGTCGTAGGAATCTTACACAGAGGAGAAAAGAGCTTACTGAGTGATGCATCATCCTCCTTTAGAAGCTCAACATGCTGCCCGGCTAGCTTAGCGTTTGGCTGGAGGGGCTGTAGGGCCAAGACACACACACACACACACACACACACACACACACATTCTCACACACACACACACACACACACACACACACACACACACACATTCACACACACACACACACACACACACACACACACACACACACACACACACACACACACACACACACACACACACACACACACACATTGTCACATACACACACACACACATTCACACACACACACACACACACACACACATGCACACACACACGCACACACACACACACTCGCACACTCACACACACACACATATCCCCCCACCAACCCACACACACATGCACACACACACACACACACGCACACTCGCACATTCACACACACACGCTTACACACACGTCTCTCTCTCTCTTGCTCTGTGAAATAAGCAAAGCCCCAAAATAGTCATGAATTATTCACCGCGCTCCGTGCCAGGTTTGACATTGTGATTATGGCTGGAAATGTTGCACTGAAGGCAGCAGGGCAGCAGGGCTGACAGACAGGAGATCCAGCAGTAATATGTTTACTGCTAGGAGAAATTACCCAGTGTGAGACAGCTGCAGGGCTTCATAGTGTGGAGGGCATTCATTCATTCATTCAGCTACGTGGCGCCCGCCTCGTTAAAAGCTACTGTACGTCACAGCCCGATAAAGGCGGGAAAACAAGGATGCTTAATTAGTTCAATGTGTTGATGCAAAATGGTGTTCTTGCAGGTTTTTCCCGTACTTGGGAGAATTGTGATTATTGTTTCACTATTAGTCTCAAAAAGCTGAGTTTGATGGTAACGTTGAGTGATTTATAACCTCTCCTGGTATACACATGGCTAATTATTATTCACCTGTTCAGCGAGGTATGCAAGAAAAAGACTATCCAATTGAGTTATATTAATGTCCTATTGGGG
>CM051018.1:10588189-10613189 GCA_027704905.1 Muraenolepis orangiensis
GGATCCTATAGGGGCCCCACTCCTTCTAAAACCCCACCAGCACCAAGCGCGTCACGGTGTTGTGTTACCGGGTGGTATTTTTAATAGGGTGGAGGCTCGGGTGTTGGTGGCGGTGGCGGTGGAGGAAGAGGAGGAGGAGGAGGAGGAGGAGGGTGAAGCGTTAACCTGCCCCTGTTTGTCCGCAGCCCCGCGGGCGAAGTGCCGGGCTGCTCCTCGCTCCTCGCTTTGCTGGAGAAGAAAATAGCTTTGGCTCCGGCAGCGCGCAGATCAAAGCCGTCAGCCACGTAATCCTCCCCATGAGTCAGACACAAACCAGCTGGGGGTGTTGGTGGTGAGGGGAGAGAGAGAGAGAGAGAGAGAGAGAGAGAGAGAGAGAGAGAGAGGAGAGAGAGAGAGAGAGAGAGAGAGAGAGAGAGAGAGAGAGAGAGAGAGAGAGAGAGAGAGAGAGAGAGAGAGAGAGAGAGAGAGAGAGAGAGAGAGAGAGAGAGAGAGAGAGAGTAGGACAGGGGGGGGGGGGGAACGAGGGGGAGAGGGGGGTGTTGTGTACCCGGGGAAGGCCGGATCTTGTGTGGTGCTTTTTTTTTCTCGTTTCATCACCCTCCCCTTTAATCATTAACTTCAAGACACATTTGATGCGAGAAATTGCCGTGTGTGTGTGTGTGTGTGTGTGTGTGTGTGTAATTGTGCATGAGCGTATGTCTCTCTGTCTCTCTCTCTCTCTCTGCCTCCATTTTGCAGGCTCTTTCTGTGAAATGTGTACAGACACATTTCAGACACTCCTCCAGGGTTTGTGGGTCTGATCTTCAGGCAGTCTGACTTTGAAGTGTGAAAAGGTTAGCGCCGGTTAGCTTTGACTCAGCCAGAAAGCACCTCACCTTCACTGTAATTTCCCCGACGTTCGCGGAGCCAAAAGGCTATAGCAGAGTAGCAATGCGTCTGCCTCCAGGGGGGTGTGTGTGGGGGGGGGGGGGCTGAGGCGCCACGAGTTTATGTGTCACCTCAGGCGCACGTCTGAAGGAGAGCGAGAGCGGCGTGTTTTTTTGTCTCCGGAAACCGAAACACTATGAGTCACCAGCCAGGCCAACCCTGCCTGTCGACCTGCACTCTCAGGTACCGACCGAGCTACCGAGGTGCTCACTGCGTTGGTTGGTTCTGCTGTGGAACAATGTGTACAATCCCTTAAATTTTTTTTTTTTAAAAGGACAACAAATAAAGAAAACGAAACAAACAAAAGAATGAACCCAGCAACCGCGGAGTTTTTTTTTTTTGTTGGTGTGCGTGGGCCGTGACCTAGTTACCTACGTCTGCACACAATAGCAGCGTTTAAGGACCTGCTGCTGTGCTGATACCCAAGCCTCCCGTCTCCTCAGTTCCCTCAGAGGATCACCTACGCTCTGCTTCTCTTCTCAGAGCGCAGAAGAAAGAAGAAAAACACACAGCCAAAAGCATTTGGCCTTTTTTGGCGCTGATGTAACGGAAGCCGGTGGGTGCTGTGCTAGTGAGTAAAACCTCACTCCCCCACAACTCAGAGACGCTCTGCCGATGAAGCTACAGAGCCTGTTTGAGGTTTTAGCTTCCCTTTGTTAGAGAGCGTCTGCCCTCTCATGCCAGGGGTGGGGGGGAGTGGGGGGGGGGGGGGGGGGGGGTTGTGAGTTTGAAACCGGTATCACTCACTTATGGTATCGGGCCACTGGTGGGTTCACAGACCGGTGAACTGCTATATGCATCGTGGCACCCATCACTGTACGTGTATGAAGTCATCCGAGGCTCCGCCTGCTCTCTCTCGCTCTCTCTCTCTCTCTCTCTCTGACGCACACAACACATGTGGTTTCCAGTGTTTTCCGCTCGGTTGGGGTGTGTGTGTGTGTGTGTGTGTGTGTGTGTCTCCGTCCCCGCGGGCAATCTGCCTGCACAACAACTTTAACTAATCGGATATTAAAGGGTCATTAAAGAGCAGCACAGTAGGCAAATAGTTATTGGGTTTTTCTCTGGACCCGCCACAACTGGCAGGGTTAATGGAAGAAATGTTTTTTTTTAGTCCTTGGAAGTGTGAATACATATTGGTAACACGAGAACCTAATTACTATTCATGGGATCCCTGGTTTTTTCTATGTTGGCGGTTGGATGGTTTCCGCTCTTCACAGCAAATATGCTAATAGCATGAAATATGCTAACAAACAAATGTATCATTGGAAATAACGTTATAGAGAATATTGTACTGCTTGCACACGGAACATTGTAAAGCATAGCCAGTATGCTTTTGGAATGTATAATTGTATCAAGCCTAAGTTTCTCAACTGACATTAAATCAGCACAGTGCATTCGGAAGTACCTTCACGATGTCGACATGTCTGACATGTTTGGAGGACAGTCAGTCGGTCAGTCGGTCAGTACCTCTATTCAACTTCTGGAAGGAGACTATATATAAGAGATATCGTAGATACAGTAACACTCACACACAGATGGCCCCGGTGACTCATGTCCCGGGACGTCCTCCTCTCTGGGCGGACGGCCCAGTATATCGTTGGAGGTGAGCTCCCCTCCCTCCTGGACATTTACAACCAGCGGTGCGTGGCCAAGGCCAAAAGAATTATAAAAGACATTGCCCACCCCAGCCACGAACTTTACTCACTATTACCGTCAGGCAGGCGATACCGCAGTATCAAGTGTCGTACAAATAGGCTTAGAGATAGCTTCCACAGTCAGGCCATCAGGCTGTTGAACAAGGGCGTATAACATATAACAATGTATATTTTATTACATTGATTTATATATATATATTGCTCTTTTCTGTGCTGATTTTTGCATTTTATAAATTGCATTTTTTATTTTTATTTTATATTCCTTATTCTATTTTTTATTCTATTTTTTATTCTATTTTTATCTATTTTTATTTTATCTTATTCTATAACTGCTGTCTGTCGTCGGGTATTGCACACAAGAATTTCACATCACTGCTTTATACTAAACTGTAAACTGTGAAGTGACAATAAACTTGACTTGACTTGACTTGACTTGACTCTTCCCTTTAATGAATCGGCTGGGTAATCATCCCCCATTAGCGCTATTGTCAACTGACTTTTGCACACACCCACCGAATCCCCCATGACGCCACAGAACACACCCTACCTCACTTATTGTGTTGTTGTCGCGGTTGGTTGAACTGGCGAACCGTCGCCATTCGCGATTCGCGATTCCACCGACTTTTTCTCACCGAGAGAGCCACGTCATGACGTCACTGTTAACGTCTCTGCTTTCCCAGCAACGCTAGCGCCAACTTCCACAACAGTGGCGGACTACATGATGTATGTGAAAGTGTTGCTCCTGGCTTTGAGGCTCCATAGGAATCCAAACAGGGCTGGTCCAACGCGTTGAGCTGCTCGTCTTTAGCGCTACGGACGCCATTACGTTAGAGCTGCCTTAATGGAGTACTTCAACAGAAGGGACCATTGGCCTTTTCTTCTTCAAAACTGTCATCTTGTATTATGTTTCTCGGTTGATAAAGAACATTGTAAAGCATAGCCAGTATGCTTTTGGAATGTATAATTGTATCAAGCCTAAGTTTCTCAACTGACATTAAATCAGCACAGTGCATTCGGAAGTACCTTCACGATGTCGACATGTCTGACATGTTTGGAGGACAGTCAGTCGATCAGTCGGTCAGTACCTCTATTCAACTTCTGGAAGGAGACTATATATAAGAGATATCGTAGATACAGTAACACTCACACACAGATGGCCCCGGTGACTCATGTCCCGGGACGTCCTCCTCTTCCCTTTAATGAATCGGCTGGGTAATCATCCCCCATTAGCGCTATTGTCAACTGACTTTTGCACACACCCACCGAATCCCCCATGACGCCACAGAACACACCCTACCTCACTTATTGTGTTGTTGTTGTTGAATTGTATTTCTGTTTTTGTGGTTGTATTTGTTGTTCTTAGCTGTGATTCACCCAAGAGGAGCGAGAGAGAGAGAGAGAGAGAGAGAGAGAGAGAGAGAGAGAGAGAGAGAGAGAGAGAGAGAGAGAGAGAGAGAGGAGAGAGAGAGAGAGAGAGAGAGAGAGAGAGAGAGAGAGAGAGAGAGAGAGAGAGAAGAGAGAGAGAGAGAAATAATATTTTGTTGTTTGTGGGGGAGCTTTGAGTTCAGATGATTTATTTACGATGCCCTCCTCCCCCCTGTCAGGAGCCAGTGTTGCATCACAGTGTTTTTCATCAGTTAACACCACGGGGCGACACCCAGAGGGAGGGAGGGAGGGAGGGAGAGAGAGAGAGAGAGAGAGAGAGAGAGAGAGAGAGAGAGAGAGAGAGAGAGAGAGAGAGAGCGTGGGGAGGCCTTGTAGTCCCAGGCGCAAGAACAGGCTCCTACCTGTTTCCGTGGCGTGGCTTTTGTGTGTGTGTGTGTGTGGGTGTGTTTCTCCTTCTGAATGAGGTTTCGCTCTTATCTTCATTAGTGCTTTCAGGGAATCAGCGGGTGGTGTCGGCTGAATGCACCCACGTGACGATTTCCCTTTTTTTACCAGACGCAGATGTGCTTTTGGAAACCTTATCCTCGCGCACAGACACAAGCACTAACACACCTCGGCACACACCCACACAGAGAGAGAGAGAGAGACACACACTAAAGCACTAAATGTCAACGCGTACCCATAACAAAGCCCTAACAGCCAGGCGGCGTATCTCTTCCTGTGTAAAGCGTGACCCCCAGGAGTTACGTGTCATGGGCTCCAGGAGAAGAGGTGTGGCGGAAAGAAAGGTACAGTCAGACGCTGTCCCGCTGCCGCCAAGCAACTCCAGCTCCATCGAACCAGCAACTCCGGTGCTTCTCACAGGATTCACTCTTGCCTCGTTTCCACCAACGCAAACCTGGTTCTAGCTTGGGGCTGGTGCTAGAGCCGGTTCGCGGTTGGTTGAACTGGCGAACCGTCGCCATTCGCGATTCGCGATTCCACCGACTTTTTCTCACCGAGAGAGCCACGTCATGACGTCACTGTTAACGTCTCTGCTTTCCCAGCAACGCTAGCGCCAACTTCCACAACAGTGGCGGACTACATGATGTATGTGAAAGTGTTGCTCCTGGCTTTGAGGCTCCATAGGAATCCAAACAGGGCTGGTCCAACGCGTTGAGCTGCTTGTCTTTAGCGCTACGGACGCCATTACGTTAGAGCTGCCTTAATGGAGTACTTCAACAGAAGGGACCATTGGCCTTTTCTTCTTCAAAACTGTCATCTTGTATTATGTTTCTCGGTTGATAAAGAGAGTGCAGTGCAATAAGTCAATGTCAATCAAGCAGGCTCCGAGGGGCTCCTGGGCTCTGAGGGGCTCCTGGGCTCCGAGGGGCTCCTGGGCTCCGAGAGGCTCCTGGGCTCTGAGGGGCTCCTGGGCTCTGAGGGGCTCCTGGGCTCTGAGGGGCTCCTGGGCTCCGAGAGGCTCCTGGGCTCTGAGGGGCTCCTGGGCTCCTGGGCGAACTGCAGCCCAGTGGGGGCGGTAGCTCCGCATCGACATCGTCGAGGGCAGACGACTCCATAAACAACTAAAACAAAACAAAAGTGCATTAAAAACATGACTCCATAAACTAAAACAAGAGAAAAGTGCATTAAAACATGTCTCCACTACACTTCACTGTTTTTAGAAAGTAGCATCCTGACTTTGGCTATTGTTACCAAGGCTATTCTAGCGGCTAACAAAAGCCTAGGAATCATAGCTACTCCTTTCTGATGATACGAACATAACATTGATATGAGAAATGAGTGCTGCTGCTTCGCCTTCACTTCCATAGCGATTTTGGGATTAAAAAATGGCGGTCACAAATTTTTTTGGTGGTCTGTGGGTCACGATAAGCCCCGCCCCTAGCCCCTGACGTAACGGTTCTTACTGGGCTAGCCCAGCTTCAATTTGGGGCCGCTCGGGAACCAGTTTGCCGGGCTCACAACTGGGCGGGCTCACAACTTTGCCGGGCTCACAAACATGGCATCTGATGTCTTCCGCCTGTTGTCTTACCTTGGAAGGAGCACCTAGTGCTGACGTGTATGTGTGCATAGACATAGACAAGGGGGCTTAGCAGCGTATCAAATATACGATACTGGGGCGGCTTGGTAGCTCGTCGTTAGCCTCTGGTCCTTTGCTTACATGTCATTCCCTCTCTCTCTCTTCACCCACTTTCCTTTCAATCTCCACTCTCCTGTGCATAAAGACAAAGATGCCCCAAAAAATTATTGATATATACAGTTTATATATATATATATATATATATATATATATATATACTGTATATACGAAACACGAGGGAGACAGAGTATCTGTCATTACAGTGAGATATTGACAATTTCCCGAGACAAAAGCGTGGAAGACGGAAATATCACTTTCTAAATTAGCACACCCCTACCCCGCCCCCCCCCCCTCCACCATCACATCACATCACACATCAGTGCAGTCTACAACTAGTAGTCCTGTAGTCGGAGAATGTCGGGTGTCGGAGGCAGCAGAAGGTGTGTTATGTGGTGTGACTTATAGACCGTCCCCATGAGCCATCGCCGGGGAATCTGTGAATGGTTACTAACGCATGTGCTCCGCTACTGCTATTAACAACACTTACATCACTGCCTTGGCATGTGACAAAGAGAGAGAGAGAGAGAGAGAGAGAGAGAGAGAGAGAGAGAGAGAGAGAGAGAGAGAGAGAGAGAGAGAGAGAGAGAGAGAGAGAGAGAGAGAGAGAGAGAGAGAGAGAGAGAGAGAGAGAGAGAGAGAGAGAGAGAGAGAGAGAGAGAGAGAGAGAGAGAGAGAGAGAGAGAGAGAGAGAGAGAGTACACACTATGCCAAGAATGAAGAAGCGACATCTGTTGGAGGAACTTGTAAAAGACCTGCTATACGGTTCCGGTGACTTTCTGTGTTTACAAAATACAGCCGAACCTGAGCATCCCAATTATTTTCTTTGAATACTTTGCATTAGACTCATTGGAAGCCTCAGAGGATGCTCCGTGTGGAAGGCGTGCGACTGTGTTTTTCAAAAAATAAATTTTTCCATTGATTCAGGGGGAAAATAAATCATTTTACAGCATGCGTCTCGCCCGGGCCTAGACTTCCAATTACTGCCACGGAATATAAATATAAATATATATATATAAATATATATCCTTCACCGCGGGTAGAATCGCTTTTGCATTCTGTGAATTTCGGGGATTGTCCTTGCCAAGGTCTGACACAAGGGAATCAGTGACTTCACTGAAATATCAAACTGTGCCATAAATTATAGCGTTTCATCGGCCGCAGCCTTGATCCGCCGGAGTGAGGCAATTTCCTCCTCCTTCCACCCCCCCCCTCTCTCTCCTCCCCCCCCCAACGAGGAGCCATCCACAGAAGCATGCCGGCGAATATTCAAATGATTGCCCTCTCCATTATGTGTGTGCCTGTGTGCGTGTGTGTGTGCGTGTGTGTGCCTGTGTGTGTGTGTGTGTGTACCTGTGTGTGTGTGCCTGTGTGTGTGCCTGTGTGCCTGTGTGTGTGTGTGTGTGTGTGTGTGTGTGTGTGTGTGTGTGTGTGTGTGTGTGTGTGTGTGTGTGTGTGTGTGTGTGTGTGTGTGTACCTGTGTGTGTGTGCCTGTGTGTGTGCCTGTGTGCCTGTGTGCCTGTGTGTGTGTGTGTGTGTGTGTGTGTGTGTGTGTGTGTGTGTGTGTGTGTGTGTGTGTGTGTGTGTGTGTGTGTGTGTGTTTGTCTTCGAAAGAGAAAGAGAGAGCAAGCAGAGAGACTTTTTGTGAATCTGAATAATGTATTGCGATTGGGAGCCAGGGGCCACAGGGGGCCACAGGGGGGCCACGGGGGGGGGGCCCGTGCCGTGGTAAATTCCGCCCGCTGTCTCAGTCTCCGTCTGACGGGAATGGGAGGCACCACTGGGTTTGTTTATGCCCTTGTGGAAGGAAAAATAAAAAAATAAAAAACCCGGAGCAGAATGTAATCCCGCTGCCAAACCGTATGCCACGGGGAGAACATTAGATAACCCGCAAGCTGCAGCGTAATGAGAGTAATGAGGGAGAGAGGGAGAGAGGGAGAGACGGAGAGAGAGGCAGACCCGGGGCACCGCGGAGAGCAGGAGAAAGCATCCATTTATCGGGCCGGACGCCGTGATTGCCCCCGACCGGCGGAGACAACCCGGAGCCCGATGCAGCGGGCGGAGTCCATTTGGGCCCATCAGCAGCAATCATGGCGGTGCTCTTTCCACAGCCGGCGGAGTGCTCCCGGAGACGGCTATACGTCATGCTAATCGCATTAGCCCCACTTGCGTTAGCTTTTCCTCCCCGTCTCTCTCCCTCCTCCCCCTGGTATCAATATCGCTGTTTGTAACCCGCCGCGCTTGGCGTGTTCGCTCATGGGGGGGAGAATGCTGTCAGAACGTGTCAAATGTTAAACTTGCTGTAAAAGTGGCAGTTCAGACTCAAACGGTATTGACTGAAGTCATGTCGGCCATTTTAATTTAGGTAAATCGTTTGTTTTGTTAGTATTGAAACATTTTGTTCCTAGAGGAAATTATCGTTTGTTTTGACGGATTGTGGCGTCTGTTGGCGTTCTACGTTGCCTGAAAAAGAAAAAGAACCCTCATTGTTTCAAGCGTATTCTGTTGACTGTAATATCAACCTCTTGTGATATCTTGACCTCATGGCGTTAGCCCGTTAGCCCGTTAGCCTAGGCGATAACCGCTAATGAGAGAAAGTGTAGCGACCCTGGCCAACCAAACACAGTTAACAGCTGATGTCTCTACCCTAATGAAATATATACAAATAACATCCACTGACTTATATATAGTTATACTGTAGCCTACTGTTTATAGTGTCCTATCATATCATTTGTATTCTCTTGTATTTTTTTATTTGTGTGCATTTTTTCATTTTTGTACTTTGTAACTCTTGTAACTTTGTGCACAACGTTTAGCGTTTAGCGTTTATAACGTTTGTATATATAATACAAAACATAATTACCTCTCACTGTAGATTGTACACTGTACTTTATTATACATGTGACACAAAAAACACATCTTAAATACAGTATATATACCATATAATATTTTTTCACTTTGCATTGTACACTGTTAGTTATTATGTGACAAATAAACCACATATTTAGTATAGTTTATATATGTAATATTCCTCACTGTATGTTGTAAACTGTACCTTATCATACATGTGATGAATAAACCACCTATAGTATAGTATAGTATATATACAATATATAATTCAAGATTCAAGATTCAAGATGACTTTATTTATCCCGAGGGAAATTAAGGAAATAATATAATAATAATAATAATATAATAATAATATAATAAATATAATAACCTTTCACCGTACATTGTACACTGTACATGTATACATGTGACAAATAAACCACATATTTAGCCTAGTATAATAACCTTTCACTGTTCGTTGTACAGTGTACCTTACATGTGATCATTAAACATCTATAGTATAGTATATATAGAATATAATATAACAAGCTTCCACTGAACATTGTACACTGGACCTTATTATACTAATAAGTGACCAATAAATCTAATCTGAGTCACGAGGACGGGTCCAGGGAAGACCCGGATGGGACTGAGAAGTGAGGCCTTTCTTTGGGAGATTGTTCAAACAAACAAAAACCCCGGTATTAAAATGGCGCGTGTGTTGGCAGGAGGAGAGAGGGGTACTTTAGGATGTGTGTGTGGTGCAGGTGAGCCTCCAGGCTGACTGGGTGTTTTTTTTTTTCCCTCCCATAGGCTTCCTGTAAACCCCCCCCCCCCCCCCCCATAAAGCTTGAGTGACGGAGCGGGTAATAAAGGACCCACACACACAATGAGTCAGCGCTTTAGACTCCATTTAATTTCATCTGAACGCACAATGCTGTTGCTGCTTCTTCTGCTTCTGCTGCTGCTGCTGCTGCTGCTCCACCTACCCCCACCCTCCATCACTTACCCCCCTCCCCCCCCCCCCCCTCCCCCCCCTCCATCCTAAACCTCCCACCCCACCTTCCATCCCTAACCTCCCCCCCCCCCCCCCCGCAGCACCACCACCTACCCCCACCCTCCATCACTTACCCCCCCCCCCCCCCCTCCCTCCATCCTAAACCTCCCCCCCACCCTCCATCCCTAACCTCCCCCCCCCCCCCGCAACACCACCACCTACCCCCACCCTCCATCACTTACCCCCCCCCCCCCTCCATCCTAAACCTCCCCCACCCTCCATCCCTAACCTCCCCCCCCTCCATCCCTAACCCCCCCCCCCCCCCCCGCAACACCACCACCTACCCCCACCCTCCATCACTTACCCCCCCCCACCCTCCCTCCATCCTAAACCTCCCCCCGACCCTCCATCCCTAACCTCCCCTCCCCCCGGCCACACCACCACCACCACCCTCCCCCTGGATCCTGTACACCCTCTACAGACCCCCACCCCTCACCCCATGCCGTGGATTAACCCCTCCCTCCTCCCTCCTCCTCTCCTCCTCCCTCCCCCTCCTCCTCCTCCTCCTCCCCTCCCCCTCCCCACAAAGCAGGTCCCAAGACTGCGTTGTTGTTCTCTCTCAACAGTAGACAGCCACCACCTCCACCATCACCCCCCTCCACCAACACCACCTCCAGCACTAACTCTACCACCACCACCTCCACCACCACCACCATCACCACCAGCTCCACCACCCCCAACACCACCAGTAAATCACCCCTGTCTGCTTTTGAGCATTTCCGTCTATTGTTGTGTTTTGGTATGCAACCCCCCCCCCCCCCCTCTCTCTCTCTCTCTCTCTCTCGTTCTCTCTCTCTCTCATTCTCTCTCTCTCGTTCTCTCTCTCTCTCGTTCTCTCTCTCTCTCATTCTCTCTCATTCTCTCTCTCTCTCTCTCTCTCTCTCTCTCTCTCTCTCTCTCTCTCTCTCTCCTCTCTCTCTCTCTCTCTCTCTCTCTCCACTCCAATGCGGTGACAGAGTCTTAGAGAGGGGGTGGGGGGAGGTGGGTGAGTGTGGGCTGGGGGAGGAGGGAGGGGGGAGGGAGGGAGGGGGGAGGGAGGGAGGATGAATGTAGGCCACACATTCCTTTCCTCAGAGCTGTCGGGAGCACAAGCAAAACACTCCACAATCAGACCAGGATTTCCGGCATTCCACAGTGTGGGCCAGACTCCCCCCTAACCCGCCCGCCCCCTCCCCACGGCCTCCCCCCTCCCCACGCCCTCCCCCCTCCCACGCCCTCCCCCCTCCCCACGCCCTCCCCCTCCCGCGGCCTCCCCCCTCCCCACGGCCTCCCCCCTCCCCACGGCCTCCCTCACCCCAGTATTTTTCTCCCATTTCGCACAAACACCCGGTTCTGAAATCCCCCCCCCCTCTCTGTCAGCCCCTTCCAGTGACACCACCACTCTCTCTCTCTCTCTCTCTCTCTCTCTCTCTCTCTCTCTCTCTCTCTCTCTCTCTCTCTCTCTCTCTCTCTCTCTCTCTCCGATTGCAAAACACATCCATCTCCTAGCTCCATTAATGCTACGACACCCCCACCCCCACCACCACCCACCCCCCACCATCACCCACCACCACCCACCCCCACCCGCACCCCCCCACCACCACCCCCCACCATCACCCCCCACACCCCCCACCATCCCCACCCCCACCCACCATCACCCCCACCCCCACCCCCACCACCACCCACCACCCCCCCACCACCATCACCCCCCACCATCACCCCCACCACCCACCCCACCATCACCCCACCCCCACCACCACCACCCCCACCCCATCACCCCCACCACCACCCACCCACACCCCCCACCACCACCATCACCCCCCCACCATCACCCCCACCCACACCACCACCACCCCCACCCTCTCCTGCAGCCTGGACGCACCTCGTTGGAGAAGAGGGATTTGACCTGTGACCTCACTTGTGTAACACATGCTATTCTTGGCCGCAAAAAGTGGCAATTGGCTTATGTTGTTGCTCTGTTCAGTTCTTCTGTTCAGTAATTCAATTCAAACTGTCTCTCTCTCTCTCTCTCTCTCTCTCTCTCTCTCCTCTCTCTCTCTCTCTCTCTCCTCTCTCTCTCTCTCTCTCTCTCCCATTTGTTTCCTTATCCGGCCAGTAGGACAATGCCTAATTATGGGCTGTTTCAGTTCTAGTGGCTCCTCTGGCCCTGGGCCCCTGCTGGGCTCTCTCATTATTACTGATTGTTTGTGCAGTTTCCTGGGAAGGAAGAACAACACTGTCCAGGCCTCTCTCTCTCTCTCTCTCTCATGCTCTCTCTCTCTTTCTTTCTCTCTCTCTCTCTCTCTCTCTCTCTCTCTCTCATGCTCTCTCTCTCTCTCTCTCTCTCTCTCTCTCTCTCTCTCTCTCTCTCTCTCTCTCTCTCTCTCTCTCATGCTCTCTCTGTCTCTCTCTCTCTCTCTGTCGCTCTCTCTCTGTCTCTACTGCGCATGCACGTTCTCTCTCCATCTTTCTCCCTCTCCCTCTGACTTTATCTATCACTTACCCTGACTCTCCTTCTCACTCTTTTTTTCCGCTCCTTTTTTTCCCTCTCTCTCTCTCTCTCTCTCTCTCTCTCTCTCTCTCTCTCTCTCTCTCTCTCTCTCTCTCTCTCTCTCTCTCTCTCTCTCTCTCTCGTCCTTTGTGTCTTTTGCAGCTGCGGCACAATAACAGTGTTTGAGAGCACAGCGGCCCAGACAGGCTGTGGTTTAAGTAAGCAGCCCTCGGGCTTTGTAATAACCTGGCAACCCTACTCCACCCCCACCTCCCCCGACCCCACTGTCTCCTGGACAGTCTCCCTCTCTCCCTCCCTCCCTCCCTCCCCCCCTCTCTCTCTCTCTCTGTCTCTCTCTCTCTCTTGCACTCTGCCTCTCTCTCTCTTGCTCTCTCTCGCACTCTCTTGCACTCTGCCTCTCCCTCACTCTCTCCCTCTCTCTCTCTCTCTCCCTCTCTCTCTCTCTCTCTCTCTCTCTCTCTCTCTCTCTCTCTCTCTCTCTCTCTCTCTCTCTCTCTCTCTCTCTCTCTCTCTCTCTCTCTCTCTCTCTCTTGCACTCTGCCTCTCTCTTCCCCCCTGCCAGCCAGCCAGCCAAAACCGCCAAAGGAAAAATACAGAGCAGGGAACTGTGATTCACAGCCCTGATATAGAATATCACCTCCCTCCCTCCCTCTCTCCCTCCCTCCCCCCCCCCCCCCCCCCCCCAGCCCCAACAGCTGGTTTCCTGGAAGTTGACTTGCGCAGTGGAGGCCGGGGAGTGCGGAGGGGGGAGGGGGGAGTGCGGATGGGGGAGTGCGGAGGGGGGGGGAGGGAGGGAGGGGGGGTGAATGCGGGTAGGATGAAGGTGGCGTCCATCCAGCTGCCATAAAGCTTGCCCAGATTTAACATTTTCAGCACTCAGCAGTGAACGCTGTGTGTGTGTGTGTGTGTGTGTGTGTGTGTGTGTGTGTGTGTGTGTGTGTGTGTGTGTGTGTGTGTGTGTGTGTGTGTGTGTGTGTGTGTGTGTGTGTGTGTGAGAGAGTGTGTGCACGCCTTTCCTCGGAAATACATTTTAGAGGAACGAGGCCCGCCTGGTATAATGCAGGTCTTGTTCTAATGACATCACGCACACACACACACACACCACACACACACACACACACACACACACACACACACACAGTGTGCAGTAGTTCTCTGTGTGCTGTATGACTAAAGGCTAGCCCTCTTGCTGCTTCCTTCGCCGTCTACCATGAGTCTGTTTTCTGTGTGTGTGTGTGGGGGGTGTGTGCTTGTGTGTGTGTGTGTGTGTATGTGCTTATGTGTGTGTGCGCGATTGTGCTTGTGTGTCGGTGCGTGTATGTGCTTTGTGTGTGTGTGGTGTGTGTGTGTGTGTGTGTGTGTGTGTGTGGTGTGTCCCCCTTGGTGTTCCAGCCAGACTAAGGGCTGGGAGGCTTTGTGGAGCATGTGATCCCAGCGCTGGTTAGGCTCACATTCCTTCCTTCTCCTTGGCTGGACCTCTAGTGCAATTAGAGGAGGTGACGGTGGATTGATTACAAAGCGCTGTGCGCGTACCAAATTGTTGCAGTGCACTCCGGAAATGGAACACGGTAGCCCATGCTCGGCCCCCGGTGTGGTGTGGAGAGAGAGAGAGAGAGAGCGAGAGAGAGAGAGAGAGAGAGAGAGAGAGAGAGAGAGAGAGAGAGAGAGAGAGCGGAGAGTGAGCGCCCTTAACCTACTTTGAGCCGAGAGTATGTCAAGTAATATGTGTGTCTGTGGCCTTTCCTGTCTGCACAGTGACCCAGGAGGGGGGAGGAGAAGAATGGGCACGACACTCCACTCCACTTCCCTCCCTCCCTCCCCTCCCCTCCCTCCCTCCCTCCCCTCCATCCCCCCCTCCTCCCCTCCCCTCCCCTCCCCTCCTGTGCTGCACGGCGGACGGCCTAATTCGGGAAACCGTGTCACTGTGAAACCTTTGCCACATCGCTACACGCTCAGAATACCCATTGTTCCCTTGATAGAGTCACTCCACTCGCCAGGGGTGGTGTGTGTGTGTGTGTGTGTGTGTGTGTGTGTGTGTGTGTGTGTGTGTGTGGTGTGTGTGTGTGTGTGTGTGTGTGTGTGTGTGTGTGTGTGTGTGTGTGTGTGTGTGTGTGTGTGGGTGGGTGGGGGGGAGCTTTTTAGATACATGCGCTTCCTGCATCCTTTTACCCGCATGGACATCTGCAGCAGACACACCCGCAAACACACACACACACACCGTCCCACACACACACACACACCGTCCCACACACACACATGTGCGCGTGTTCGTACGTACGTACGTATGTATGTATTTACACACAGGCAGGTCGTCCCTCTCCGTATGTACACACACAAGACACGTGGAGTAGTATGGGGGGGGGGGGGGGTAGGCTAGCGTGAGATCATGCATGCATTGGCTCATTAGGTGCATTTAATACAGTCTGCCTATAAAGCCATCTGTTCCACGCCACTGGTGCCAGATATGATGTGGTGCTGGCAGTGGTTAGCCCTGTTTGGTTAATTTTTTATTTTTATTCGTGCAATCGGGGTGGGGGTGGGGGTGGGACGGGGGGGGGGGGGGAAGCTGTCATAAAGAGAGGGCTGGACTTGAAGTTGGGGAACTAAAGGTTTGGCGTCTGGGACCAGAGACGTCGTCAGTGTAAATCAGCACCAGTGGGCTATTTTAAAATGGCTCCGTTTCAACGTAACGTTATATAAGCGTGCAATTGAGTTAGCTTCTGAAGGGAACCACCGGTCTTTTCCCGGGGATGAATCCGGCACTCCCACTTAAATATGAAATAATTGCTTCCTCTTTTGTGCAATTTTGGAGTCTGAAATGGTTCCCGTATGTGGGCGTATAAATGTTCTCAGCGAAAAAACTGAAACAAAACTAACTAGCCAGTCGGTCGTCGGTAAGTGCCGTCAGACGCGCACACGGTAGCAATAACAACCCCGGCTCGGCTAACCTTGGGGCTGTCCGGGCGGTTGAGGCGCCGTGGTGGATCAGTGTGGTGTCTCTTGGACTTCAGAGAGCACCCAGCGGGGTCACCGCCACTGGGTAGTGATATGAAAACCGGCCCCTTTAGGGAAGGGGTCTGAAAGCAACCCCCCCCCCCCCCCCCCACACACCACACACACACACACACACACACACACACACACGTGGTAGTCCTTTTGAAAGTGGGTGGCTGTGATATTTAATAATTGAGCTGTAGGAGATTAAAGTTTCAGGAGCCGATTCCCCTCCCTCCCCTCCCCTCCCTCCCTCCCCCCTCCCTCCCCCCTCCCTCCCCCCTCCCCCCCTCCCCCCCCCCTCCCTCCCTCACCTCACCCCGGGCCTGCAGGAGTCTGCAGTCTGCTGCAGGCGACGGGTGAACACACGATGACTCACTTCCTGTGTGGCTGGTCTGGAGAAACCCTATATCTGTGGCTGAGCGAAGCAGGAAGTTCAGCCAGGGCGCGTGCACTCACTCACTCAACTCACACTCACGCACTCACACACACACACACACACACACACACACACACACACACACACACACACACACACACACACACACCACTCACTGTGTGACTCACACGCTAGGGGTGACGCCATCTTTGCTTTCAGGAATCCAGGCTCCCATGTGCTCGTTCCGGCAGCTAGGTTCACTTCTCTTCTCTTCTCTTCTCTTCTCTTCTCTTCTCTTCTCTTCTCTCTCTCTCTCTCTCTCTCTCTCTCTCTCTCTCTCTCTCTCTCTCTCTCTCTCTCGCTCTCTCTCGCTCTCGCTCTCTCTCTTTTTTTCCACGTCAACACCGACTCCAGATATTTGCTGACAATTGGACTCTTGTGCGGATAGGAACCCATTTGCTGATGCAAGTCGGAATACGTGGCTTGCATCAGCCCCGGGTTTGAATGTTATTCGGAAAGTGTGTGTGTGTGTGGGGGGGGGAGGATGGAGGATGGGGGAGGAGGGAGGAGGGGGGGAGGGTAGTCTAAGTCTCAGGCTACGCTCGCTGGCTGCCAGCAGGGACCTCGCGGGCGTGAAGGTGAGCGCGCCGTTATTTTTGGACGGGAACATCTCCCGGCTGACATTGAAACCTAATTTTCGAGCACCTTGAGGAGCGCGCGGTGGGAGGTAATTGATATGTATGAGGGGCGCGCGACAAAAAAAACCCCATCGCCATCTTTGAGGACTGAGGGCTGAAAGCCACGGCGAGAGAGAGGGGAGTGCCTTTCGTCTTTTGTCTGGGACTGTCGTGTGTGTGTGTGGCGGGGGGGGGGGGGCATCTACGGTCGGCACGGCGATGACTCGAGCCCCTGCAGTGATAATGAAACGCCAACCGTGGCAGCGGTGGTGGTGGCGGTGGCGTCTTCCCGGGGTGAGATGGAGGAGAGGAGAATGATTGGGATGCTGTACATTTGTTTTCTCCCCCCTCCCTCCCTCCCCCCCTCCCTCCCTCCCTCCCCCCATTCCCACCCATCTTTAACCTTGCGGAGGATGCCGAGATGAGTCAGTCAGACGGACGGGGTTGAGCGCGGCAGCTGTGGCCCGGGCCGTCGTCGCCACGGTCGGTGAGATATGAGACTCCTGTTTCCGCATCTCCCCCCAACCCCCCCACCCCTCCCCCCCCGGTCCTCCCCCCAGTCCTCTCTCCCCCCCCCCCCCCGGTCCTCCCCCCGGTCCTCTCCCCCCTCCCCCCTGCGGAGCTGACGCCTTCAACTCTTGCTTTGTTTGTGGCGGTTCCTCTTTTCGGAAGCCGCGTTGAGCCAAACAGACACGTGGCGTCCACAGAGGGAAACAGAGGCTCTCTCACCGCCCCACAACGAAACAACACAAAACGACAACACGAACAAGGGCACATGTGACCTGGGAGGGACGGTGTCTCTCTCTCTCTCTCTCCTCTCTCTCTCTCTCTCTCTCTCTCTCTCTCTCTCAAAGGGTGTGGTTACCTTCCGTCAGAGCGGGGGCCAATCGTGCACAGGGGGTTGACTATCCGGTTTCCAGGCGTTGACGGATGCCTCCTTTATGTTTGCCATGTGCATCGCTGGGCGGCGAGGCCCGGGAGAGGGCTTGGGTTGTTCCTGAGAGAGACAAAGAGAGAGAGAAAGAGAGACAAAGAGAGAGAGAAAGAGAGACAAAGACAGAGAGAAAGAGAGAAAAGAGAGAGAGAAAGAGAGACAAAGGGAGAGAGAAAGAGAGACAAAGAGAGAGAGAAAGAGAGACAAAGAGAGAGAGAAAGAGAGACACAGAGAGACAAAGAGAGAGACAAAGAGAGAGAGTGAGAGCAAGCTCGGGTAATAAAGACGTTCAAAGTCACTCACAGTCTCAAGATTGGGGGTCTTTTGAGCTATATTTAAAAATGAAATGTTTGGAATAATGGTGATTATGTACACAAATGCACAGTAGCACATTACATGATCATTTTAATGACGGTGTTGGGTGGTGACACACACACACACACACACACACACCACCAACCACCCACACACAGATGGTGAGCATCACTAGCCATTGGTTAGCGTGTTTAAATATACTATATGGTTAACTGGTGGAGGCAAATAATATTGCGCCGTGATGTGGGTCACTAAGGGAATGTGTACATGAGGTCTCTAGATGGAGAACCCATAGCAGGTCAAAGGCCTTCTGCTCATTTCCGTTCCCCCTGAGAAGTTTACACCGCTCAGCGGAGACAGCCAGAGGGCCTCCACCAGTATTCAGGGAAGAAGAAGAAGAAGAAGAAGAAGAAGAAGAAGAAGAAGAGAGAAGAGAAGAGGGCGAGCGAGAGAGAGAGAGAGAGGTGGAGAAAGTAAAGTACTTTTGGTTGCAATTCAGTCCTCCACCCCCCACCCTCAGGGGGGTAGAGGGGGGGGGGGGGGTCTGCTGCAATGAGAAGCCCCAGAGATGAAAGGGAAGGCCGGTGTAGAACGACCACAGCAGACAGAGAGAGCAGAACGAGACCAGTGGAACTCTCCACGTGGAGGGAGGGAGGGTGGGTGGGTGGGGGGGGTTTCTGGAGATATCCTTCTACTATCAATCTTTGGTTCTGTCTGTTCCTTGTGGGGCATGTAGGGAGGGGGGCAGACCTGAGCGCCGTGTGTGTGTGTGTGTGTGTGTGTGTGTGTGTGTGTGTGTGTGTGTGTGTGTGTGTGTGTGTGTGTGTGTGTGTGTGTGTGTGTGTGTGTGGTGTGTGTGTGTGTGTGTGTGTGTGTGTGTGTGGGTGTGGGTGGGGGGGGGGGGGGGGGGGGGGGGGGGGTGGGGGGACCAGGGTGTATCTGCTACTCACCATGGCAGCAGGTGAACCAGGAGTCTTGTGAAACCCCTCGGGGGGGGGAGAGCGTCAAGGTTACATTAAACACAAAACCTCACACACACAACCCGCGTGTGTGTGTGTGTGTGTGTCGTCTGGTGTATAGGGGCCTATGTATCCCCAATAAGCCTTATTTTGCAGGGCAAATGGGGAAACATTAGATCTGGGCCAATTATATAGCGTCGACTCCACTAGACGCAAGTCCCCAACTGACACTTTTAACCAGCTAACTTAACCAGCTATACGTTCAACAACAAAATAAATGGATTTTAAAAAGACGCTGTGAAAATATTCAGATGAATAAATGGGCAAAGTCTTTTTTCCTTTTTTCCTTTTTATAACACTTCACAGAATTGTTTTAAGTACGCTGCTTTAGAAGTTCACCAAATCACAAACTGCAGGGAATATTCCTCCAAAAAAGAGAGCAGCTTACATTGAATATGTATTATTTGATTTTGTATTTGTCGCCTTGCGGTTGACAGATAACACAAAATAGAGAGCGACACACACACACACACACATACACACATGCACACATGCACACACACATGCACATACAGACACACACACACACACACACACACACACACACACATGCACACACACACACACACACACACACACACACACACACACACATACATACACACACATACACACACACAACATAACACACACATTCACACACACACATGCACACACACGCACGTCACAAACGGCGTCTTAAGACGAACAGAACAGCCCCTGTCCTAAGCGATCCTAAGTTGTAAGTAATAAGGCATAACCCAGCCCTGGGTGGGCGATGGGGGGAAGCCAGTGTTGTGCTGCTTTTCTCCATTTATAGACTGAGCGAACAAGCCTCCTGGGATAGCGCCGCTCGCCATGACTCATGTCTCGAGTGCTTCTGGTCCAGATTGCTCTGTGCCCCCTCCCCCCCAAACCCCCCCACCCCTCCCTCACCATCCCTCACCCCTCTCTCCCCCACCCCTCCCCTCCCTCCCCCACCCACCCACCAAGCAGCCAGTTGTACTATAAAGCACGGCTCTGTTTAGCTTAGCTTCCCTTTGCTGGCCGTGCTCCTAATATTATTATTATTATTATTATTATTATTATTATTATTATTATTATTATAAACCGTTCCACTCCTCTAAGCTCGGCTAAGCTACGCTCGCTTTAACCGTTTTTTTTCCCATCACATTTTCGTGTATTTCTTCCTTTTTTCTCCTCAAACCTCTCTTTTTATGATTCGTTATTTTCATTTTCCGCCATAATCTGCGGGGCATCCCATCCAGGCTGAGAGCCTCATGGAAAAAGGAGAGGTGATGTCAGCCCATGGGGGAGGGGTTAGACAGTAGGAGCCATCAGCAGGGCGGGTCGCTCACATGGATGTAGTAGCTACAGTACAGACGGCGGCCATTTCCCAGAACTGTTGTTGTGGCGAAGTAGCAGTGACTGTGTGTGTGTGTGTGTGTGTGTGTGTGTGAATGTAATGGGGGAGGAGTGGGGGACGGGGCTTGGGAGGGAGGGAGGGAGGCGGGGCCTATGTCTGCCTTTCCCAGCATGGCAGTCTGCAGGTTTAACACGTGGTCCCTACGCACTAGCTCTCTCCCTCTCTCTCCCCTCCCACTTCATATCTCTCTCTCTCTCTCTCTCTCTCTCTCTCTCTCTCTCTCTCTCTCTCTCTCTCTCTCTCTCTTCTCTCTCTGGTTGTATTCCAGTCACGCCTCCCCTCCCTCCCTCCCTCCCTCCCTCCCTCCCCCCTGCCTCCCCCCCTATGTGCTCTGTCGGGTCACCCGCCTTGTTTGTTCAGATGGAACAGAAAAGGAAATGAAGGCTCAGAGCCCCGGAGTTAACCCATTCCTGGCACGCCTCCCCCCTCCTCCTCCTCCTCCCCGTCTCCCCCCCTCCCCTCCTCCCTCCCCCCCCCCCCCCCCCCCCCCCCTCTCTCTCTCTCTCTCTCTCTCTCTCTCTCTCTCTCTCTCTCTCTCTGGGCGCCGCCCCTGTTGCTGGCTCGCATGGCTTGGTTTGTTCCTAGTTCATGTGACTTTGTGTTCCCTTCTTTCTTTCTTTCTTTCTTTCTTTCTTTCTTTCTTTCTTTCTTTCTTTCTTTCTTTCTTCCTTCTTCTGTTTTTTTTTTTTTTTTGTTCTCGTCAGATTTTGGGGCTGGTCTTCCTCATTGCCACGGCGACGACCACAACAACAACTAAACAACAACAACAACATCACACTCCATACACTGCAGTGAGAGGCGTTCAAGAATAGAATACACACATGTATCGTATGACAGCAACCAGGAGGCGGGGAAAACCACACACACAGACACACATGCACACAGACACACATGCACACAGACACACATGCACACAGACACACATGCACCCATGCACACACACACAGACAGACGCGCACACACGCATGCACGCACACACACGCATGCACGCACACACACAGACACATGCACACAGACACACATGCACCCATGCACACACACACAGACAGACGCGCACACACGCATGCACGCACACACACAGACACATGCACACAGACACACATGTACCCATGCACACACACACACACACACACACAGACAGACGCGCACACACACGCATGCACGCACACACACAGACACACACGGTCAATGTTTCACTAACACCACTCAGAATAGGGTGCTTATCCTGCTCCACCTCCTGGGGGTTTTTCCTTTCTATTTTTCCTTTCCTTCCCTTCTTTCTTTATTTGTAAATGATCCACCCCATCTGGGGGGGAGACCAGGATCTGTTGCAGGCGCATGTTTATCCTCCGTGTTCCGCACGTCTTGTCCTTGTGGTTGCCGCCGGTTACTATGCAACCAGGCTTTTTTTTGCGAGAGAGAGAGAGAGAGAGAGAGAGAGAGAGAGAGAGAGAGAGAGAGAGAGAGAGAGAGAGAGAGAGAGGACGGACGGACCGCGGTAGCTGGATGGCCATTTTGGGTAAAAGCTGTCCGCAGTCATAAACAGCTTCTGGCAGCAGCCACCCCCTACCCTACCTCTCCCCGCTACCCTCCCCCCTCCTCTCCCCCCCCACCCCCCCCCCTCCCGAGATGTTTTCCAGCCGCACCGCTTTGCCAAAAATACAAGACTTAACCGCAGTGGCGTTTAGCGGAATGGAGGAGAACAGAAAAGAAAGAAAAGAAAAGAAGAAAAAAATCAAGCGTTGGCTTTGAATAGATTTCCCGATCCCTCGCGGCCGCCGCAACAAACAACAAAATACAACAAATACACTGCGTGGCGGATCTCACGGAAAGGTTACGTTCTAAAACGACTTCCTCCGCCCCCCCCCATCCCCCCCATCCCCCACCCCCACCTCCACCCCCCTGGCCTCATGCCGGTCCAGTGGGGTGATTGAGTTTACGGACGACTAGGGGTGGGGTGGGGGGGGGGGGGGATGAATGGTTCAAGGTCACGTGTGTTTTGGGTTTTTTTTCCTTTTTTTTCCTTTTGCACTGGCGGCCCCCCCAGCTTTTGTGCTCTGCTCTGGGAGCCGGAGAGAGAGAGAGAGAGAGAGAGAGAGAGAGAGAGAGAGAGAGAGAGAGAGAGAGAGAGAGAGAGAGAGAGAGAGAGAGAGAGAGAGGAGAGAGAGAGAGAGAGAGAGAGAGAGAGAGAGAGAGAGAGAGAGAGAGAGAGAGAGAGAGAGAGAGAGAGAGAGAGAGAGAGAGAGAGAGAGTTAGTTGTCTCTACATGGCGAAGATAAGCCGTTCAGAAACAACACACAGAACAGCTGGTTCGGATCTCCACAGCCTCGGAGCAGGAATGCTGGCTGTGGACCCGTTCCAGTTTTTAGGTTTTTTTTTTTGGAGCCGATTTGAAAGGGAGATTCGCTGAACTTTGTCTCTTAAGGAAAATAAATAAATATGTACAAAAATAAAAAGGAAAAGAGGGAGAGAGATAGAGTGAGAGAGAGAGAGAGAGAGACGGTTCATAGTGGCATTATCAGGTTCCGTGGTGTGGAACCAGAGAACAAAAATAGTACTAAAGTAAGTACTAAATCACTCGTTTTAATACTTATGTCTTCATCCTTTGAGCTAATGAGGCAGGGCTGTGCTTCTCTGCGGGCTATATACAGGCGTGTGTTGACCCTGTTTCTAACACGCCGCCTGTATAGTCCACAGCATCACCTCACCCCCCCCCCCCCTCAGGGCCGCTTCCACGGAAATGACTTTGGAACACGAATGTACTTTCCCCCTGGTCGGTGGCGCCGTCACGTCACGTCACTGTCACCGCCGCGTGTTGTTATGAACAGGACGAGGCGGCAGGGGAGGGCGGGTCCTCGGGAGGCTGGAGGGAGGAGGAGGAGGAGGAGGAGGAGGAGGAGGAGGAGGAGGAGGAGGAGGAGGAGGCCGCCACCGGCCGACGCACAACGCAAGAGTTTGCCGTCCTAGCTGGGTCAAAGTTCAGCACATGCTGTATCTGCCGTATCATCAAGGCAGAGACGAGGCGGGCAGGGGGGGGGGGAAACACAGTTCACAAGGACAAAGATACCAAACCTTTGGACGCACACACAAAATAAACAACACGCAGAAAAAGCTAACGCCGCACACCACCACCACCACCACCACCACCTCCACCACCACCACCACCACCACCACCACCACCACCTCCACCACCGTCACCACCACCACCACCTCCACCACCACCACCACCACCACCACCTCCACCACCACCACCACCACCACCGTCACCACCACCACCGCCACCACCACCACCACCGTCACCACCCTGCATGGACTCTAACACTCAGCCTTGTGGTTCTTCTTGTCCTCCTGTTTTCAGAGCACACCTGAGAGTCTCTGAGATTAGGACCAGATATCCTCTTGTTTTGTCTGTGGCTTCATCAACCCACTTCATTGTCTCTCTCTCTCTCTCTCTCTCTCTCTCTCTCTCTCTCTCTCTCTCTCTCTCTCTCTCTCTCTCTCTCTCTGTCTGTCTGTCTGTCTGTCTGTCTGTCTGTCTGTCTGTCTGTCTGTCTGTCTGTCTGTCTGTCTGTCTGTCTGTCTTTCGCTAGCTCTGTCGGTCTCTATCTCTGTCTGTCTCTATCTCTGTCTGTCTGTCCCTATCTCTGTCTGTCTATATCTCGATCTGCCTGTCTCTATCCCTGTCTGTCTGTCTGTCTCTATCTATCTCTGTCTGTCTGTCTGTCTGTCTCTATCTATCTCTGTCTGTCTGTCTGTCTGTCTGTCTGTCTGTCTGTCTGTCTGTCTGTCTCTCTATCTTTGTCTGTCTCTGTCTGTCTGTCTGTCTGTATCTCTATCTCTGTCTGTCTCTGTCTCTGTCAGTCTCAGACAGACATAACACGACAGTGGTTATCACTGACTGTTCTCAAACCCTCCCGTTTAAATCATTTATGTCTCCAAGGTCGATCAAGGATCCCTTTAGAACCTCTGTTGAGCCGATTGGATTTGGACGTGTGCTTCTGCAACGCGCCCCAAGTGGTCCAGGGAGTCACTTAGTTTCTGGTTTATGCCCAGCATCAAATAGCACAGCCCTTTGATATTTCAAAGAGATGGCATTGCACAGTGTGAGATTGTGTGTGTGTGTGTGTGGAGGGGGTGGAGGGAGGTAGGGGGAGGGGGGTGGTGGGTGGGGGGGGGGTCTTATTAAGGAGAAAAGCTATCTATATCGCTGAGTGTTGTGTTACAGTCGTTATGGTGGCAACGCTTTGCTCCCTTTCGGAGGCGAACCTGTTGCTAGCGGCCTAGCCTATAATTTACAACAGAGTGCCGAACAAGAGGTTATTGAGGAGAGAAACGCAGCCCTCCTATTGGACGGGAGTAAAGAAGGAGGTGAGGGGTTCGGATCCAGCGAGGGAACAGGAGAAGGTCACCTCCGTGATGGGCGGGGAACAACGCGCTGCCGCCTTGTCCCCGCTGTTTCTAGGCAGGACTTCAATCAGTCCCTCCCTCTCTCTCTCTCTCTCCCTCCCTCTCCCTCCCTCCCTCCCACACTCCCTCCTATCCCCCCCCCCCCCCTCACTTTGTGATGAGGGAGGACAGGGACGGGGGGGGGTGTGGGCGGGTGTGTGGGCCTAGTGACAGATACAGACCTTGATGAGATATGAGTTTGGACGGTCTGGCTCTGGGACTGGAAGTACAGGCCAGGGCCCGGGATGACGCAGGGAAGGGTGGGTGTGTGTGTGGGGGGGGGGAGGGCAGACACGTTGCACCGCCTCAACCACCGCCTCAACCACCGACCACCACCACCACCACCACC
>CM051018.1:10620689-10633189 GCA_027704905.1 Muraenolepis orangiensis
CCCAGCAGTGTCTCTCGTCCTCCTCTCGGTGGATCCCCATGTTCTGGGCCGGGGACTAGTTGGACTTTAAGGGGCTCCCAGCTTAGTCCTTATTTACACATGGCCATCCTACCACGGAGAGAGAGCTAATTAACGTTTGACTAATGACGCGCCGGTCGCACGACACAACACCAATTACGCCCTAATGACTGAAAAGCTCAGTCAAATGATGGAGATGCCGTTGGAGAAAATAATGGGACTTAAGCCCTTTTTGAAAAATTAATAATAAATAAGGGTGACAGCCAGCGTGCTGTGACTTGAGCACGTGGCTCTCCTCCACGGTGTGACTCATGATTCAATGTCATGATGGTGTACTCTTGTGGACCACACCAGAGAGCAGGTGTGTGTGTGTGTGTGTGTGTGTGTGTGTGTGTGTGTGTGTGTGTGTGTGTGTGTGTGTCTTGAACCCACGGTAAACACGGTCAGGCTGGAGAGCTCGACAGCCTGGAAGCTCAAGATATTATAGTTGTTTATAGTATAAAGTATAGTATATAGTGTTGTTTATAGTATATAGTATAGTTTATAGTAGGCAATATATAGTGTTGTTTATAGAATATAGTATAGATTATAGTAGATAGTATATAATATAGTTGATAGTAGGTAGTATATAGTGTTGTTAATAGTATATAGTATAGTTTATAGTAGGAGGTATATAGTGTTGTTTATAGTATATAGTATAGTTTATAGAAGGCAATATATAGTGTTGTTTATAGAATATAGTATAGATTATAGTAGATAGTATATAGTATAGTTGATAGTAGGTAGTATATAGTGTTGTTAATAGTATATAGTATAGTTTATAGTAGGAAGTATATAGTGTTGTTTATAGTATATAGTATAGTTTATAGTAGGCAATATATAGTGTTGTTTATAGTATATAGTATAGTGTATAGTAGGAAGTATATAGTGTTGTTTATAGTATATAGTATAGTTTATAGTAGGAAGTATATAGTGTTGTTTATAGTATATAGTAGGTAGTATAAAGTGCTGTTTATAGTATATTGTATAGTTTCAAGTAGGTAGTATATAGTGTTGTTTCTAGTATATAGTAGGTAGTATATATATAGTAAAGTTTATAGTAGGAAGTATATAATGTTGTTTAAAGTATATAGTAGGTAGTATAAAGTGCTGTTTCTAGTATATTGTATAGTTTATAGTAGGTAGTATATAGTGTTGTTTATAGTAAAGTATTGCATTGTTTAGTATAGCATAGTAGTGTTCAAATTCATGCTGCAGGAGTGAATATGGTGTAAACATTTCATTGTTAATGGAAATAAATATAAATAAATAAATATCTTAAGTCTTGTATTCTTATATGCTCTACCGCCGGTTCTCCACCTCGCCAGGTCAACACAGGATGACAGAACCCAGGGTTAATACAGAACCCAGGGTTTAATACAGAACCCAGGGTTTAATACAGAACCCAGGGTTTAATACAGAACCCAGGGTTTACTACAGAACCCAGGGTTTAATGCAGAACCCAGGGTTTAATACAGAACCCAGGGTTTAATACAGAACCCAGGGTTTAATACAGAACCCAGGGTTTACTACAGAACCCAGGGTTTAATACAGAACCCAGGGTTTAATACAGAACCCAGGGTTTAATACAGAACCCAGGGTTTAATACAGAACCCAGGGTTTACTACAGAACCCAGGGTTTAATGCAGAACCCAGGGTTTAATACAGAACCCAGGGTTTAATACAGAACCCAGGGTTTACTACAGAACCCAGGGTTTAATACAGAACCCAGGGTTTAATACAGAACCCAGGGTTTAATACAGAACCCAGGGGTTACTACAGAACCCAGGGTTTAATACAGAACCCAGGGTTTAATACAGAACCCAGGGTTTACTACAGAACCCAGGGTTTAATACAGAACCCAGGGTTTACTACAGAACCCAGGGTTTACTACAGAACCCAGGGTTTAATACAGAACCCAGGGTTTAATACAGAACCCAGGGGTTACTACAGAACCCAGGGTTTAATACAGAACCCAGAGGTTAATACAGAACCCATTGGTTAATACAGAACCCAGGGGTTAATACAGAACCCAGGGGTTAATACAGAACCCAGGGGTTTCCCCACATAGAACCGGGCCTGCTCCCTGGTCTGTGTTGTGTTGTGATGACGGAGCCTCCTCATCTGCCACTGGTCGGATTTGGAAGGGCAGTTGCCATGGTAACCGCCCGAAAGAGGCCAGCAAAAAAGCAGTCAGTCAGTTGATGGCCCTTTTTTTAGGGAGGGGGGGGGGTTGCGGGGGTGGCGGGTGTAAATCCTTAGTTGAAGAGATTTATTTATTTTCCCGCCTTTCGCTTGTTAGCCTTCAGCCCACAAGTGCGGATGCTGGTGTGTTTTATGAGCCGCCGCCTCCGCCGCCGCCGCCGCCGCCATTTTGTGCCCACGGTCTCGACTGCCGTTGAAGTGGGGAAAAAAAAATCTCAAACATCCAAAATGTGCCCGGGTGCTGCGCGCACGCACACACACACACACACACACACACACACACACACACACACACACACACACCGCAGTCAGGCGTTTCCGGCTCCTTCCGTCATACATTAATGCATTAATGCCGCCTGCAAGAGATGTTCCAACCGGATTAGATTACGTTCCCAGCCTGTCTGTGCATTTTAAGTCGTGCGCAGTGTGTGAAAACGGTGTGTGTATTTGGAATCACTCAGAACACACACTCTGAGAGGTGGTGACGCACGCCGCGGAGTCGTCCTGTCGTCTTGATGTACGGAATACTTTCTGTTGTGACGGGCTGTGGTTGTGGGCATGTGTTGAGTGTCAGCCGTGGTCAGAGAGAGAGAGAGAGAGAGAACCCTCCGGATCATCCCACGCTCACAGGGTACACACCACCGTATATCCCACCTGACTCAAAGAAACACACATTAGTAATAGGAGACTAGGAGAATAGAGACTAAGGTTATTTAATTGTAGCTAGCTGGGGGAAGTCCACCATTTGCAGGATACGGATATGTTAGGATGGTTGTTTGAACATAGAACATGTGCACTTGCAAATTTCACAGGAAAAGCTTGGGACTTAAAGAAAGATGGAACTGTATAGATTAATTAGTTTTGTTGTAATGGGAATGTATTGTTTTGTATGGTACCGGAAGTATCAATGTACTGTATTGTGTTTTGGTATTGGTGCCTTGTAATCCCGTGTGGGATGGGCCACGTGTGGGATGGGCCACGTGTGTGGCATGACACGTCAATAAATATTTCATTCATTCATTCATTCATTCATATATTCATTCAAAAGGCCAATCGAACCAAACAATACAAGTACAGGGTTTCATGAAACAACGTTAAAAGTCTCTCTGTGTAAGAGTTAAAACATGTAGGAAGGATAGCGGTCACGTTCCAAGGCTTCAGATAGACACTCATTGATGGACTTGTCTCATTAAATATGCATGTGAGAACGAGCAGCAGTGGGCTCTTACATTCATTAGAGAAGGGCCTAAGTGTGTATCGCGGCGGCGGGTAGAGCATTGCAACATACGCAATATCAATAGATCATCGTGACGTTTTACTGAGTCGTGCTGTTCCTCGCTTCTCGGCCCGGCCCGGCCTGTGTCTTTAAGCACACAGGCCAAATTATTATAATAAAACAGGCTAAATATAGCTTGCCACCGGCCAGCCCCGAGTTCGCAAATTGAATTGAATGGCTCACCCTGCCTGCTTTACGTCTGCTCTGCACCTGGGCGATCAGGGGGTGTGGGCCTGATCACCCTGTTGCCGGGTAGATTTACCTCCTCCGGTGCGCTCTTACCCCATCAACCTTAGTGTTTCACTGTGTTTTATAGGACCTGTAATATTTTATCCAGCGAGCCGACTGACAGCTATGGATTGATGCTCAACAACACGTTCCTACCTAGAGTGAGGGAGTGTGAGGGAGGGAGGGGAGGGAGGGAGGGAGGGAGGGAGTGTGTATGAGAGAGTGAGGGAGTGTGATGGAGTGAGGGAGTGAGTGAGGGAGGGAGGGAGGGAGAGAGGGAGTGTGTATGAGAGAGTGAGTGAGAGTGAGGGAGTGAGTGAGTGATTGAGGGAGGGAGGGAGTGTGTATGAGAGAGTGAGGGAGTGAGGGAGTGAGTGAGTGAGGGAGGGAGTGAGTGAGTGAGTGAGTGAGTGAGAGAGGGAGGGAGGGAGTGTATGAGAGAGTGAGTAAGTATGAGGGAGTGAGGGAGGGAGGAGTGAGTGAGGGAGTGTGTATAGAGAGTGAGTGAGAGTGAGGGAGTGAGTGAGTGATTGAGGGAGGGAGGGAGTGTGTATAAGAGAGTGAGTGAGTGAGTGAGTGAGTGAGTGAGTGAGTGCTCTTTCTCCTCCTCCTCCTCTGTTTGTTAGTTCAGATTAATGTAAGCACTTTGTATTTGCATTACTAGAGTTACCAGTCAGGACCACCCTGCCTGGTCCTGGTCCTGCTGGTTCCTGGTGCTTCTCCCGCCATGTGAATACAGTATGTGGCGGTGAAATGCTAGCAGGTACCGACCAGGTACAACCGGTTTGGCTTCACAAAAGAATGTTGCCGACGGCCATTCTTTCTCCCTCCTGTATTTGTGTTTTCCTTCGTAGGTCAGCAGTTCATACGGATAATAATGGAGCCGCCACCACCACGGAACAATGGGATGGCTTTGAGTCGGGTTTTTTGTTTTTGTGTTTTGTTCCGGAAGGGGGGACGACTGGGGGGGGGGCGACGACTGTTGTCACGAAATCTACAGCTCAAATGGAGCGAGACAAAGAAGAAGAGGTCCGTCCTCATGTAACACTGCTCTGTTGTGGAGCGCAGCGCCACGGGACGAAGGTGGGTGGGTGGGTGTCATTGGATGGGTGGGGTGGGTGTCATTGGTGGATGGGTGTCATTGGGTGGGTGGGTGTCATTGGGGTGGGTGTCATTGGGTGGGTGGTGTCATTGGGTGTCATTGGGTGGGTGGGTGTCATTGGGTGGGTGTCATTGGGTGGGTGGGTGTCATTGGGTGGGTGTCATTGGGTGGGTGGGTGTCATTGGGTGGGTGTCATTGGGTGGGTGGGTGTCATTGGGTGGGTGTCATTGGGTGGGTGGGTGTCATTGGGTGGGTGTCACTGGGTGGGTGTTATTTGTTAGCTTCTTTTTGCATGCAGGTCGTGAATGATAAGCCAGGACCAGTGTTAGCTGACCTTAGCAGAACAAATGTTTGAAATGTCGCAGGGAAGGTGGAGACGGTGAAAGCCCCTTTGTTGGTATTGTCGTCAGCAAGGTTTTATTTATTTATTTTCTTAACGTATTCATTTATTGATATTTAACCCCAGTGCCTTTGCAATGTCGCTCTACAGGGTGAAGGGTATGTCTGCAGGAGAGGTGGAGCAGCGGTGTGAGGTATTCTGTCTGTATGTACCCACTGGCTGCTGCTTCCCCAGGCCGGAGAGGGCTGAGGCATTCACCATCCTCTTTGTTTACACTTTAAACAGCTCCTGTGCGTGCGTGCGTGCGTGCGTGCGTGCGTGCGTGCGTGCGTGCGTGCGTGCGTGCGTGCGTGCGTGCGTGTGTGTGCGCGTGCATGCGTGCGTGCGTGCGTGTGTGTGTGTGTGTGTTTGTGCTTCTGTGTGTTGGTGTGCAGGAGGTAGGGTTGGAGGTCAGGGTAACCTGTAGGCTGTGTGTGTGTGTGTGTGTGTGTGTGTGTGTGTGTGTGTGTGTGTGTGTGTGTGTGTGTGTGTGTGTCATCCGAATGAGTCATGACTCAGGACATTTGCTGAAAATACATTCAAAGTGCACTAAGTGAGAAATAACAGGGACGAGAGAGAGAAAAAAGTAGTATACATAATTCTGCATTACGTCTTTCTCCCAGGCTAGCATTCAGTTAACCTTGTATGGTTTTATACCTCTTGGATTCCGACGAGGGCTGGATGGGAGGAAAGGCTTCAGGGCTTGGTGGTTTGTTTGTGTACGTGTGTGGTGTGTGTGTGTGTGTGTGTGTGTGTGTGTGTGTGTGTGTGTGTGTGTGTGTGTGTGTGTGCTGGAGGGAGAAGACAGGGGTGTGTATGTGTGTGTGTGTATGTGTGTGTGTGTGTTGAAGGTGGGGGGGGGGGGGGGGGGGAGGTTTTGCTTTGTTAGGCAACTTAACTGGCTCGGCTTACCTGC
This sequence comes from Muraenolepis orangiensis, assembly GCA_027704905.1. NCBI lineage: Eukaryota > Metazoa > Chordata > Actinopteri > Gadiformes > Muraenolepididae > Muraenolepis > Muraenolepis orangiensis. The sequence continues at coordinate 10,626,853 of CM051018.1, forward strand.
CTCGCTGCAGCATTGTGAGAAAGAATGCGGCTCCACGGCTCGACGGCTTGACGGCTTGACGGCTTGACGGCTTGCTGTTGTTGATGCTGAGGCTGCTCCCTTTCTCCTCCTCCTCCTCCTCCTCCTCGGCCGGAGGGGGGTGTGTGCAGTGGAGCGACGGCGCTGGGGAGCAACGCCGTCGGCTCTCATGACAGACGCCGCGGCTCTCAAGGTGTCTGGTTACCGCATGATCGTGTTGATACTGTAACAGCAGAGACCGACAGAGAGAGAGAGAGAGAGAGAGAGAGAGAGAGAGAGAGAGAGAGAGAGAGAGAGGAGAGAGAGAGAGAGAGAGAGAGAGAGAGAGAGAGACTGTTCTTTACAAAAAAAACAAAGCAGCAGCGGTGACCTCATCCGCCTGGGGAGGTTCACAGCGAACAGCTGTAGTTTCACTTTACACCGGCCCCTTATCCCAGTCCTCTGTGGGAGCCGTTTGCTCTGTACATGAAGAGAGGCGGGAGGGAGGGAGGGAGGGACCATGGAATCAGCCGTTCCCTTCCCAGGTAACGCCAGCCATTCAGGTCCCTGTTCTGTTGTTCTTGGTGGTGTTGTGTGAGAGGTGGTTGGGTTGTTTCATCAGCCTGGGATATTTGATGCCGCGGTGACCTAGTTAAAACTATACCACTACAGTAGTACAACCCCACTAGTAGAGTGGCAAGTACGAGAGAGAGAGAGAGAGAGAGAGAGAGAGAGAGAGAGAGAGAGAGAGAGAGAGAGAGAGAGAGAGAGAGAGAGAGAGAGAGAGAGAGAGAGAGAGAGAGAGAGAGAGAGAGAGAGAGAGAGGAGAGAGAGAGAGAGAGAGAGAGGCATGGCTTTAGTTTAGAATGCTACTTATTCAGCAATTTTTTCAAAATTAAAAAAGTATAATTTCAACTTCCCCGTGTAAATGTATTTCTAGTTTCCAAGTAGTTTTCAAACTCCTTGCCCCCCCCCCCGCTTCCCAGTTGCGTAATGGTCTACAGTTGCCTCTTGTTCCCCATTAGGAGTTCCCATTACAGACAGGCGCTGGCTGCGAGGCCCTGACACATTTGGGTCCATTTAAAGCAATGTTTCTCAACCTTTAGCAGCTGCTTTCCATCCAGTGGCATTTTCCTTAACCTACCCCCCAACCCCCCCAAACACACACACAACACACACACACACACACACACACACACACACACACACACGTGTGGGCGCACGCACATAACACAAACACACTTACACACACACACACACACACACACATAACACACACACGCGTGGGTGCACGCACATAACACACACACACATACAACACACACACACACACACACACACACACACACACACACACACACACACGTGTGGGCGCACGCACATAACACTTACACACACACACACACACACACACACACACACACACACACACATAAACACACACACGTGTGGGCGCACGCACATAACACACACCCACACACACACACACACACACACACACACCTTCTTTTCTTCCACGTCAAACTTGGCAGACGAAGCACCCCAACTCCCGCTCTTCCAAAGCCACCCTGTTCTCCGTCAAGCGCTGCGTGGCAACATCAAAGCCCCCCGCCGGCCGAGCCTTCCTGGGATTCCAGGGCGCTGGGCGGGTAATTGTAGACAGGCCTCGGCAGATCTGGCAGATGTGTGATGACTTTTTACTGGAGCGTAGCGTTTTGTTTTTTAAGAGAGGTGAGGGGGCGGGGGGGGTTAAGTCGCGGCCTCGCGGCGGCGGCGGTGGTGGTGGTGGTGGTGGTGGTGGTGGTGGGGGGGTTCTGTTTGGACGAGGGGGGGATGGAGGACGAGGGAGGGAAAACATGAGAGCTTTCTTTGTTGTCACTCCCCCCCCCCCCCCCCCTCTCCCCGCCCCCGCCCCCTCGAGCCGGGGGCCCTTACGGGAGCGTCTTATTGGTCCGCTGGCCAAACAGGGCCCCCCCCCCCACCCTCCCCCCCACCCCCCCCCCCCCCCCCCCCACCTCCGAGTGTGGCAACAAACATCGCGTCCAGGCCCAATATCTGAACCCCACATGTGGAATTTTGAGGTCTTTGGTTCGATTCACAAAGGGCCTCCGACAGGCCTACAAACATTTCCACATGTCCTGTCCTGCATGTTTTCCTTTTTTCTTTAATTTCATTCTTTCGGTCTTTCTTTCTTTCTTTCTTTTTTTTCTTCACTGTTTTGCTTTTGCTTTTTGCTGAAAACTTCTTTTTTTTTATCCGGTTACTTTTTTTCCAAGAGGAACGCCCACATCATTACTGGCACGGCCCGGGAGTCTGGAGCTCCAGCCTCCAGGATGGAGTCTGGAGCTCCAGCCTCCAGGATGGAGGTCATCGGAGTCGCTGTCAGAATGTTTTTCTGCGTGATCGCTGAGCACCACCCCCTCCTCACACACACACACACACGCACACACGCGCACACGCGCACACACACACACACACGCACGCGCACACACAACACACACACAACACACACAAACGCTGATTCCGCTGTAAAAGCAGGAATGCCGGAGCGGAATTCTTGGCCTTCCTGTCCATCCATCACCGAGCGAACGCAAGCGTCCAGACCTAGACCAGCTCCTCCCCTCTAAATCCTTGGGCTTCCACTGATGGGGGGGGGGGGGGGGGGGGTGGGGGGAGGGGAGGAGGAGGGAGGGAGGGAGGGACAGAGGGTAGGGGAGGGGGATGTGGAGGCGGCGGTGGTCGAGGGAGGCTGGGAGGGAGGAGGAGGAGGAGAGAGGGGGGAGGAGGAGGAGGGAGGAGGAGGAGGAGGTGGGGGTGGTTGAGGGAGGGAGGGAAGGAGGAGGAGGAGGAGGTGGGGGTGGTTGACGGAGAGAGGGAAGGAGGAGGAGGAGGCGGGGGTGGTCGAGGGAGAGAGGGAGGGAGGGAGGGAGGAGGAGGAGGTGGGGGTTGTTGAGGGAGGGAGGAGGAGGAGGAAGAGGAGGAGGAGGCGGGGTGGGCGAGGGAGGGAGGGAAGGAGGAGGAGGAGGACGTGGGGGGGAAAAAGGACAAAGGTATGAAGGAAAACACGCAGACAGCATCCCGACCACAGCCCTCCTGTGTGTGTCTGAGGGGCCCCGGGCCCCGGGGCTCACGAGACAGTATTAAGTTTTCCTCTCCTTTTTTTTCTCTCTTCTTCTTCTTCTTCGTCTTCGACACAGGAAGGCGGTGCAGATGTTCCCGAGTGCAGGCCTGCGGTTTCCCTGTTTTCCCTTTTTCACCAGCAACCCCTCCCTCCCCATCCTCCCCCTCCCCTCCCTCTCCCCTCCCTCCCCATCCTCCCCCTCCCCTCCCTCTCCAGTCCGTTGCCAAGGCGCTCTCTTTTTACTCTGTGCTGCCGTTATTTTTTGGTTGTTTTTTTTGTGAAAGTGTGTGTGTGTGTGTGTGTGTGTGTGTGTTTTCCCTGCGAGCGAGGGGCTCCGCCAGGAGGGTCATCGCCAGGCCAGCTCCAAATGAGAAATAGTTGGCGGTTTGCCCTGGCGGCCGCTCAAATCTGCCCTTTTTGAAAAGATTACTGTGCTGCGCCACCACCACCGCCTCCTGTGGGGCCTCGCTCGATCCACCGAGGAGGGGAGGAGGGGGGGAGGGGGGGGAGGAATGTATTGGGGAGTGCGGGGGTGCACTAAGAGGGTGGGGTGGGGGGGCTGCATTTCATTCGACCCCCTTTCAGAAAGTTTTTCTCATTACTTTTCTTCCCCCCGTTTCACGGACTTCACCTCCTCCCCCCACCTACTCCTCGTCCTCCTCCTCACCTCCACCTCCTCGTCCTCGTCCTCCTCCTCCTCCTCCTCATCCTCCTCCACCCCGACCTCATCCTCCTCGTCCTCCTCCCCCCACCTCCTCGTCCTCCTCCCCCCACCTCCTCCTCGTCCTCCCCCCCTCACTTCCTCTCCCACCTCCTCCTCTTGCTCGCCCTCCTCCTCCTCCCCTCACCTCCTCCTCTTCCTCCGCCCTCCTCCTCCACCCTCCTCCTCCTCCCCTCACCTCCTCATCTTGCTCCCCCTCCTCCTCCTCCTCCTCCTCCTCCTCCTCCTCCTCCTCCTCCCCTCTTCGCCTTCTCCTCCTCTTCCACCGCTGCGAATGTTTCATTTTCTGCGGCGGAGGAACAGAACAGGCCGAGGACTGTTCCTAAATAAAACCTGACGGGGTTTTTCCACCCGGAGGAGAGCTGTGTGACACAGTCCAGTTCAGCTGCCTGCTCTCCTTCCCTTTCCTCCCTTTCCTCCCCCCTCCTCCCCCCTCCTCCTCTCTCTCTCCCTCCTCCTCGTCTCCTGGCTGTCTTTTCGCGGCTCGTGTTTTGTTTCTTAGGCGCGGGGGGGGGGGGGGGGGGGGGTGATGAATGATCGACTGATATTGGCGAGGTGCTATACTGGGGGCTATCTCCCCGCTAAGCCTCTCTGTCTGATAGGTCTCTCTCTCTCTCTCTCTCTCTCTCTCTCTCTCTCTCTCCTCTCTCTCTCTCTCTCTCTCTCTCTCTCTCTTCTCTCTCTCTCTCTCTCTCTCTCTCTCTCTCTCTCTCTCTCTCTCTCTCTCTCTCTCTCTGCTGTGGGGAATCAGGGATCCGGACCAATACAAGTTGATTTGTAGGGGGGGGGGGGGGCATTGTGTGAAGAACCACCGCGCAATGTCTCCTCTCTCGGTTGCTGTCACAATCGATAGCAGCCCACAAACCTCTGGGCCTCCCCCCCCCATCTCCCCCTCCCTCCCCCATGTCTCCTCTCCTGGTGTTTACTCTTAAATAATGCATGGCACTCTCTCACAAACACCTCCCATTCACACCAGGAGTGGAGGCCATTAGCCGTAGCAGTGTGGAACAATGGGAGCTCGGCCCCCCCCCTTGCCTTCCCCCTTTTCTCCCCCCCCACCCCCTCTTTGCGCAACTTGGGTATTTCCCGTCTGTGATGTCTGCCTCCTGCGAGACATCACTTCAGTGCTGACTGACCTGAACTGAATGACCCGCAACATCAAATCATGGTTTGGTTTCCGCTCAGATTACAGCCGGTCCAGTTTGAATAAAGATGTCATCTAAATCTGGATGGATTGAATCCTCTATTTTGGTCACATACATGTACACACACACACACACACACACACACACACACACACACACACACACACACACACACACACACACACACACACACACACACACACACACACACACACACACACACACACCACACACACACACACACACACACACACACACACACACACACAGTGACACTAGTTCCTCAGCATTGAACCCATCCTAGTATGAGGTTCAAGGTCTGGTGCCTTGCTCAAGGGGCACCTCGGCAGCGCAGCACAGGTGGTTTCCGGAGACTTGAACCGGCGACCTTCCAGTTCCCAAGAGCCATCTCCTAACAGACTGAGCTACTGCCTCCCTAAATAGAAAAATGAGTTGAGGGTTGAACCGGCGAGAGGAGCTGTCTAACGATCCCCTCGACACCACAGAAGAAGAAGAAGAAGAAGAAGAAGAAGAAGAGCGGTCTCGTGTGCGCCGCCCTCTCTCTTATCGACATATTTAGCCCTTTTTTTGATGTTGTAACAATGAGGTCCATGGCTTTGTTTACCAAGCCTTAACCGGCTCTGCACCCTTCTTCACATCGACGGGGGATGTTTACAAAGGAGCCTGACTGAATTAAAAGTACCACGGACAAATCCACCCCCCTCTCTCCCTCTCTCTCTCTCTCTCTCTCTCTCTCTCTCTCTCTCTCTCTCTCTCTCTCTCTCTCTCTCTCTCTCTCTCTCTCTCTCTCTCTCTCTCTCTCTCTCTCTCTCTCTTTCTCTCTCTCTCTCTCCCTCTCCCTCTCAGTCTCTCTCCCCATGTGTTCCTCTTACCCTCCATTATTTTGATTAGGCGTCAGGTTACCGTAGACACTGGAAAGCGCTGAGTCATCACATCGTCTCTCTCTCTCGGCCGTACCGGGAGTGCTCGCAGCCCCCGGCCTCCGCCCACCCCCCCCCCAGCTCCCCCTATACCACCCCAACCCTGCTCCCCCCCCCCCCCCAGTCGGAGATCATTAAGCTGCTGGCAGATTCGGGAGCGATGAGGTCTCGGTGGGTGGTCTTTATCTCAGACTCAGGAAGCAGGACCAGACCCCATAAACAGCCCACTCACCACAAAGGAAGCACACCAGCGGGTTGTGCACACACACAACACACCACACCCTGGCCCCGTGGTAGCGTCAACAACACGGTACCCACCTCTCTGAGGAGAGGAGAGGAGGAGAGGAGGAGAGGAGGAGAGGAGGAGAGGAGGGGAGAGAGGAGAGGGTGCCAGGCTTCATACCGGAAGCCT
>CM051018.1:10638189-10698189 GCA_027704905.1 Muraenolepis orangiensis
CCCAAGGCCCAAGATGAATGGGCCCCTCTTCTCTTCTCCTCTGTGTGGGCTATTTTTTTTCTTCTTCCCCGTGGAGATACAGGCCTTGTGTTTGGGCCTCCGCCTTGTGAATGGTAGGCACTCTGCCCTGTCACTTGTCAGTATCCTGAAACCCAGTAAGGGGGTGGTGCTGGGTGGTGGTGCTGGGTCCTAAATGGTCCTGGCAGACTCTGACCTCCTCCACATAAAGGCCACCTTTGATTGGAGAGGCAGCGGGGGGGGGGGGGGGAGGGGGGTGTCCTCTGATGAGTGCGAGGCCACAGCGGACCAGGGGCCAGCGGAATATCTGATGACTAAGAGACTGCATACGCCGCTGTTCTCTGCAGGGCCGTTACGTTAACGCAGGCGGCGTCATCTTCGGCCGATGCCGTCAGATCGGAACCTGCTGCGCTTCGATGTCTCAGAAACCCTTCGCCGTCAGGCCTCACGGCGGACAAATGGAAAAGATAAATGAACTTTTAGCCTGTTTCCTTTTTTTTTCTCCCCTCGCTGCCTCTGCAAACGCACGGTGAGGCCATGTGAGAGTGTTTCTAATGTATGAATGCCAGGGTAATGTTTAGAAGCCCATGAGAGATGATGCATTGTCTGCAGATATTGACCCGCGGCCGGTGTATCTTGTGTGCTGGCTCAGGGGTTTATTTCCAGATGCTGTTACTGGAAATGGATCCCCGGAGCGCTCCGGATTCAGCTGATCCAATTAAACTCTCTGAATAATTGATCTGACAGTGAAACCGAGCCCCTGTCACGAGGGAGCGGTGACATCACCGCTTCAGGGGCGCGGCTGGGGTGGGGGTGATGGGGGGTGGGTGGGACTGGCCAAGCGTATCTGATGATGGCCCCGCAGTGGCGGCACCAGGACACGGAGCAGGCCGTGAGGACAGCGAGGGAGGTCAACGCCGGGTGCCTGAGGCCACGGCCCCGAGGCCCCACCAGGCTTGCGTTTTTTTCCGTGTGGCTTGAGGAACGCGTGAGGAAGTCAACCCGTCAACCGGTCGTTTGGTTGCAGATGGCGTGCGAGTGGAACGCTGACCCCGGAGCCTGAGTCCATTCTAGGGGGAGGGGGAGGGTTGGGTTGGGGGGGTGGTGGGGGGGGGGTACTGCTTTTGTCCTCGCACGCTGTCCAAGCAGAATCCAGTCCTAGTGTTTGTTTGGGCTGCAGAGCTGCAGGCCGTTGGGAGGGGGAGGAGGGGGGGGGAGGAGGGGGAGCGGGGGAGGGGGAAGCGGGGGAGGGGGTGTGGGTTCCTACCGCTGCGTTGCGTGCAACGGAGAACAAGCTCAATAAACAAGACCTCCATGTGAACCAGATGGCGTCGACGTAGGGCCCATTATCTCCCCTGGCCATGAAATAGGGTGCAAATGGGAGCCATCTTTGACCCTCGGCCTCGGAGGAAGCCCTCAGATTGTGATATCTACCGGATCCCCGGCAGAGAGCTCTGCTCCTGCCGCTCGGCACCTCTTCATCTCCTTCCACGCCACGCAAAACCAGGGGAGGGAGGGAGGGGGGGAGGGGGGGGAGGGGGGGAGGGAGGGAGGCAGGCCGCCGGAGCGGTCAACATCTTGTCTTCGTTATCCTCAAGACCCCTCAGGCTGGGATTGGATGGCGTGATAGACGAGGGGGGGGGGGGGATGGGGTTGGGACATGCTCTCTGGATGTTCCTGGAGGTTTCTGGTGGACGGAGGGAAGTGCGTGGGCCGATGCTACGGTGAATTTCTGCTGGCTCGGCGCTTCTGAAAACGCACCGCTATCGCGACGGAGATCGCTATGAATGGATGGTTCACTCGGCAACCCGTGACTGCATGCAACGCTATCGCGCTCCACTGTGTCGTACATTGTGTACTCGTCCTACATTGTGTACTTGGGTTCAAAGCCAGGAGCGTGATCCAGGAGTATAACTAGATGTGGTCTAGTTATACAGCAGGTGTCTCTCTCTCTCTCTCTCTCTCTCTCTGTCTCTCTCTCTCTCTCTCTCTCTGTCTCTCTTTTCTGTCTCTCTCTCTCTCTCTCTGTCTCTCTTTTCTGTCTCTCTTGCCGGCTAGAGAGGACAATAGTCCTTCTCCTGCTTTGATCGCACAAAGAGATCTAACATTTCAGTGCAGACTCACTATTCTTGTCCAGAGGTCACGAGAGGAGGCAGGGCTCCAGCGAGTACAAAGGGAACGTGTGTGTGTTGGTTAATTGTTTCAGGTTACGAGCCAAACCCCCTGACTACGTTTTAACGACCAAAAACACAGTTTTAAACAATGTCACCGCAGTGAGGGAATTTCTGCACACTTTTCACTGCAAAAGCATTGCGTTGGAGCAGTGTGTTATTCCCGGGAACGTCTCTCACAGGATGGGGGGTTTTCACTACGCTTACTATTCTTGGAGTGTGTTGGGCCTGTAATGACCTGATCCAACAGTAGCCAAGGTGAGCACTGTTATAACCAAATAAATTAAATTCTCCGGGACATCTTTATTTGATTGCATTTTAAGCAGCCCCCCCCTGGTGATATAGGCTTGACCCAAATGCACCCAGCACCTGAACACACATCTATCAGAACCGGATCCATTTGTACTGGCACTGAACGGAGCATGTCAATTAATTAGCAGCAGGGTGGAGACGGCTCCATCCATCAACCATGGACACTCTTTCTCTTTTTTTCTTTTTTTGGTGGGCACCAGAAACAAAGTTCAGTTGGAACGTTCTCCTCATCCATCAAACAGGAGGGAACGTTTTCAGCCCACCAATGGCCCCGGAGGAGGCGGAGCCACCCGGGCCGCTACAGCAGGAATGAAATCTTAAAAGGGAATAACATTATGACATAAGCTTGAACCCGTCCCGAGGGGGAGAGAGAGGGGGGGAGAGAGGGAGAAGGGCCATACGGTGTGTGTGCGTGTGTCCGTGTGTGTGCGTGCGTGCGTGCCTGCGTGGGTCATACGGCGTGTGTGTGTGTGTGTGTGTGTGTGTGTGTGTGTGTGTGTGTGTGTGTGTGTGTGTGTGTGTGTGTGTGTGTGTGTGTGTGTGTGTGTGTGTGTGTGTGTGTGTGTGTGTGTGTGTGTGTGCCTGCCTGCCTGCGTGCGTGCGCGTATCTGTGTGTGTGTGTGTGTGTGTGTGCCTGCCTGCGTGCGTGCGCATATCTGTGTGTGTGTGTGTGTGTGTGTGTGTGTGTGTGTGTGTGTGTGTTACCATAGCAACAGGGAACACTAGCAGCTAAGTACAAAAAGAATGTGTTTGTGTGTTCTGCGCGCTCCATCCATAGCGATGGAATTTGGTGGGCGGGCGGCTGAGGCTGTGTGTGTGTGTGTGTGTGTGTGTGTGTGTGTGTGTGTGTGTGGTGTGTGTGTGTGTGTGTGTGTGTGTGTGTGTGTGTGTGTGTGTGTGTGTGTGTGTGTGTGTGTATGTGCTGAGCAGCTATGCCCCATTCATTACTCTGGGCCGAGGTTCTTCAGCCATTAACATCCATTAGAAGCCAAGGCGCACCGTATATATATATATATATATATATATATATATATATATATATATCCAGCATCTCCGGACAAGGCAGGGTATTTTTAGACATGCGCTCATTAACGCAGAGAGACCATCACGTATGAAGGGCAGGGGGGAGAGGGGGAGAGAGAGAGAGAGAGAGAGGGGGGGAGAGAGAGAGAGAGAGAGAGAGAGAGAGAGAGAGAGAGAGAGAGAGAGAGAGAGAGAGAGAGAGAGAGAGAGAGGGGGAGATGGAGGGAGAAGTGAGAAGGATAAGGCTAACGAAGTGAGAAGGATATAGGCTCCACCTGAGAAGGTGAAACGGTAGGAGATGCAGAGGTGACCAAATCATCGTGGAGGTGAAACCCACAAAAAACGATTTGCCTGCTGATGCAACGTGAAGGTGGGCAGGACGCACGCGCTAAATGCATGTAGCTAAATGCATGTAGCTAAATGCATGTAGCTAAATGCATGTAGCTAAATGCATGTAGCGTGTGCGTTGCTGATTGATATCTATGCAGCTGTACATTATTAATAACCGAGGTTGGGCGCGGCAGTAGCTGAGTCTGTTGGGACTTGGCCTGGGAACCGGAAGTCGCCGGTTCAAGTCCCCCGAAACGGACCAAGTACAGAGTGAGAACTGGTACTTGGAAAAAGGTGCCAGTTCACCTCCTGGGCACTGCCAAGGTGCCCTTGAGCAAGGCACCAGACCCCCTACACTGCTCTGTGGGCAGCTGTATATACAATAGCTGCCCACTGCTCCTAATACTAGGATGGGTTAAATGCAGAGAAACTAGTTCACTGTGTGTGTGTGTGTGTGTGTGTGTGTGTACATGTGACCAATAAAGAGGACTCAATCCTCCAGATTTAGATGTAAGTATTCAACAGAGACTGGGATATTCCAATGAGCTCTTGAGTAGCAGAGCGGCCACCGGTCAAAATCCAGCCCGGTATTCATGCAGTCCTCATTGAGAAACATTGAATTACATGGTAAACGGACTGCATTCATAAAGCACTTTGCCATCGACAACCAGGGAAAAAGTCCCTTTCCAATTTCTGCCTGGCCTTTACCCACACACACACACACACACCCACATTCATACACTGTCCGTCAGCCATGAAAGCCACCAACGATCTAGTAGTGTGGGATCGTGTGTCTCAATCTGGGGACACGGGATGGGCCAAGACATTGAACTAGCAACCCTGCAAGGAACCTTGAAGAAGCCTTCTGAGCTAGTGCTAGAGCCCCCCCAGTCCAACTGATTTCCATTGTTGGATATTCTGCAACTGCCATTTACCGTGCTTCCTGTTTTGGTGGATACAATGGCAGTATTGAATCAAGTGTTATCCTTTTTTTTTTTCGTTCAATAATGGGATTGCTATTTAATTTGCTGCAGGGAGGTGGGGGAGGGGGGTGCACTCCGCCCCCCTCTCTCTCTCTTTCTCTCTCTCTCTCCCCAGGTAGAGGTTAGATTGGATAAGAACATAGTGGCATTGTCTTACACAGTGAGGACGCTGATACAGGATATAGTCAACAGACCGAGTAGTTCACTTCTCCAAAGTGTTTTGGCGTGCTACAGCCTGGTACAACAGTGCCCCCTCGAGGATATATTTAGAAATACCTGTCCGTTACTAAAAAGTTCATCCTCGAGCCACATTTAAATGTGGCTTTTTAGGGATTTCCACTTATTTTTCTTCTTCTTCTTTGCGGGCTAAAAATGACACTGTTTACCGTGCATGTGGAATAACAGCATCTTTTGCCAGTCAGAATTTTGTTTTGGTTTGAAGAAGCAAACAGCAGAGCAGACTGAAAACACAAAGCGTACATATTTCTTCACACGACCAAATGGTGTAGCTCATGTTCTCGTGTGCAGCACCACGGGTCATGTCCCTATAGCTGGGTGAGGGCGCTCCACCTCCAGGGCCCAAAAACAACCTCTGATGTCACGTAGCACCAGCGTAGCAGCAGAGATTCAAGATTCAAAATATATTTTTTAAGCATTTTAAAGTGCCAGTAGTGCAGCAGCATCATGCATACAGTGCAGTAACTGTGCTGAGTCCAGAAAGTCCAGCAAAAGTATGACAGTGTAATGTTAATGACACATCATCTTTTGCCAGTCGGAATTTAGTTTTTGTTTGTGGAGTTTTGCGGATCAATGATGTCGTTATGATAGTGGCAGCACTCCTAGCAGTTCAGTAGGTCACTGCCTGTGGATAAAAACTGTCCTTAAACCCTGTAGTCCTTGTACTGATGCTGCGTAATCGGCGACCGGACGGTAGGGGGGAGAAGAGATGGTGCCCAGGTGGTTGAGGTCCTTTATGATGGACATGGCCTTTCTTCCTACATCTGGTCCATGCCAAATGTTATATGTTAAGGGGGCACTATTGGTGGCGATTCAAAGGAGCCACTGAGCAGATCCGATGGGGGGCGGGGGGGGAGATTGGAGACCGGACAGTAATAAATTATTTATGTTTACACACGTTACTGGTTGGCCATTTTGAATGCAATTCATCTGAACAAACCTGTGGTCACTTTTGACATTTGGCATTCTGGAAGGGTTATAGACGATGTGATTGCGGCATTTTCGTTTTTTACTTACACAGCCGTTGGTATTTGAAAGGTATTTGAAGTGAACCGGTGAATAAGTATTTGGTTGAAAGCAAAAGTAAACCCGGGGAAAATTGAAGGTTTCTACAATATCCTTCCCTCGCACTCGCACACTTCCAAGAGCGGGAACCACAAACAGCCGCGTCACCTTGAGAGGGAACCAGAGACAGATGAGGAGCCACACCCACTCCGGCTGCGGCCCTCCACTTTAAAACACCAGCAAGGAGGGGGGGGGGGTTCGTCTCCTAGTTCCAAATAACAGAATCCCCACTAACTCACAGCACGGACACATCCTATAAACAACCCTAGCAGCGCTATCAATTGCATGCGTGAGTGTTTGTGTGTGTGCATGCGCGCACGTGTGTGTGTGTGTGTGTGTGTGTGTGTGTGTGTGTGTGTGTGTGCACATGTGTGTGTGTGTGTGTGTGTGTGTGTTATATGCTGAGATGGCCAGTGCCTTGGCTCAACACCAAGCTTTCTCCAATTCAGCACACGTCGCCTGCCTGCAAGTCGCCTCTCGGCACCTAAGAATTAATCAATCTCTGCCCAGCTATTATTATCCAGCTCCCCTACTTGTGTTCATTGTAATTTGTTGCACTCTCTCTCACTACCCCCCCCCCCCCTCTCTCTCTCTCTCTCTCTCTCTCTCTCTCTCTGACAATGGCTCTCTACCTTTCTCTCAAATGCACACTCACTAATCCGTTCTTATGTTTTTCCGTTCCACCATCAGTGTGCGGCTTAACACCAGTGACGTCTGTTCATTGTACACAGCGTGACATGAATACAATATTGGATTGTTATTCTCAATGTATTCATTATAGTGGTCCTGAATGCCCGTGCGGTGGTGGTGGTGGTGGTGGTGGAAGAGGTGGTGGTGGTGGTGGAGGTGGTGGTGGTGGTGGAAGAGGAGGTGGTGGTGGTGGTGGTGGTGGTGGTGGAGGTGGTGGAGGTGGTGGTGGTTGGTGGTGGAAGAGGAGGTGGTTGGTGGTGGTGGTGGAGGTGGAAGAGGAGGTGGTGGTGGAAGAGGAGGTGGTGGTGGAGGAGGAGGTGGTTGGTGGTGGTGGTGGAGGTGGTGGAAGAGGAGGTGGTGGTGGTGGTGGAAGAGGAGGTGGTGGTGGTGGTGGAAGAGGAGGTGGCGGTGGTGGTGGGGGGGCAGGTGTGAACCCCCCCCCCCCCTGGGCCTTTGAAGCTTGAACGAGACGATGGACAGACTCTAAATCATCTGCCTCTTCTTCGATTTGCTATTCTTACTCAGTCGTTCAGGAGGTGCCTTTCTCGACAAAAAAAACAACATACAATGAATATAGAGAGACAGGTCACTGATGTAGGGGTATAAAGCTATAGGGGGGGGGAATAGGCATCGAGCTCAAGGATGCTAAGATGCTAATATCGGAAGTCACACCTAGCGACTATCGACCTTTACGCTTTTCTCCTGGCTCTGATTGCGCCTGACACATTGTATGCTTCTCTTTGTGTCGCCGAAAGGAAACAATCAAAAGTCGTTTATACATCCCTGTATGTCTTCATTATCGCCCCCTATGCGTCGACTCCAGATAACAATGAGAGTGTAAGAAAGGGGGGGGGGGGGTTGATTATGAACCGCGAACGAGAATCTGCCGTAAAGTAAAAAGCGATCTGGGTCATCAATCAAGGCGGCGGTCGTCTCCCCTGAATCACTTGGCACGTGCACATGTCACCTCCCCGTCACGCACAACCCTGGAAATCACACGCTTGTAATTGCACAGTTTTGTTATAAATGCCTTGAAGATGGGCAAGGCATCATTCAAATAAAAGCAATAGGTGACCAAAATGCCCTTAGACAAGGTGGGAAGGGATTGTTTGTTTCCCAATATAACAGATGACTTACGGGCTACAGGAAAGTTTGGCAACACTTTATAATACAGCCTGCAACATACAGTGTACTTACTCTCAATGCAGTGCACGTATCCATAGGCCTTCATGTGAAATACTCACTGCTTCCTACTAGTGCTTGAATGTAGGCACAGCGGAAGAAGACCAGACAATGGGAATGACAAGTGGGAACCTTAGAGGAAAAGGAGAAAGGAATTATCCTGTAGTATTTTTGTACCTACAGGGGTACAGACACAGGGGTGGTAAACAGAGCCAAACCTTTAGATAACACATACACCGGAGTTACAGTGTAATTGATTGGTGTAGCTAGTACGTACCAATATTCGTAGGTACTGGGGAACAAGATGTGAAGTTATGGAATAAGTGCGTAACAATTTGAGATCTTACAAATAACTTGTAGAGCAGTTAATTACTAACTTGGTACCTGTTCTATTTTTACACGGTATGAGTGTTATTCTCCAGGGCCTCCCCTCAGTATCAGTATACTTATTGTTTTTCTGCGGGATATTATTATAACGATTTTTTCCTGATAAAGCAGGCCTCCAAAAATGTTGCTGTGAAATTGTTTGAAACTTGGTACATAGGCTTAATTTAGCATGCTGAAGATTTTTGCCTCTTGGACCCAAAAGGTCCCTCTGGATAAATTTCTCTGTACAATGAAAGTTTCCCGAACAATGCAGCTAATTCTAAATAACCCCTAACCCAAATTACAAAAATGCTAACCCTAACCCTGTCTAATCTAAGAACCGAAAGGAATTGAAATAAAATAGTTGTGGCCGAGTTATTATTTTTGTCTCAATAATTGTTGCAGTTGCTGGGGTGGCGGTCGCTAGGATGGCGCAGTGTGTGGTTGGCGGAGTGTGTGGTTGGCGGTGTGTCAAGTCAAGTCAAGTCAAGTTGATTGTCAGTTCACAGTTTACACGTATAAAGCAGTGAGTGAAATTTTATGTGCAATACCCGACGACAGACAGCAGTTATAAAAATAAGATCAAATAGAATAAAAACTGAATCAAATAAAATAAGTTAAAAACCAAACTGTATAAAGTTAAATATATAAAATAAAAATGCAATTTATAAAATGCAATATATCGGCACAGAAAAAGAGCAATATGTATATATAAATCAATGTAATAAAATATACTGTTAAGATATAACATAGAAGTATGTATATATTATGACTGCATGTGTGTTACTGTGTATCTGATTTATGGGAGTAGCTGTGACTACCACTGTTGTCCAGGGGGAGGCGCTGTTGCGCAGTTATATAAAGATGGGCAAAGCAGCGCCATCTGCCTCTTGACAAACTGACTCCAAAGAGAGCAGTCACTGTGTTTTCTCCTCCGTGAATAAATTAAGCCGAGTTGGATGGCTAAACATAGACAACTGTCTGGACAGTACGATCCTTTTGAACTCTTCAGAATATTCACCTTACCGCTACGCAAGTAGACACAAGGTATAAGTCTACTATGCTCAACAGGTTATGGGCCCAGTCTCACAAAGAAGTTCGACGGAGTACGCACGTGCGATAGCGAGGTGGCTAACACCACATGTTAGCACGGTTAGCATAGGAGTAGCTTGTTAGCCAAGTGTTGAAGCTAGTTTAGCATCGGGAGAACCGGGAAGCTAAAGCTACGCTGACAAGGAGCTAAGCTGAGCTACTGGAAAGCTACAAACAAGCCATGGCGGAGGAGTATGAACTCTGGGAAGAGAGGATGTTGTGTTGCATGCACGGAATAGGATTGAAGCAAACAATCCTTAGTGCACCCAATGGAGACCTGACCACGGCACAGAAGCTTCTAGATGAGGAGCGGAATGGAGATGCCTATTGTGCGTTAGCGCCGCTACTCGACAATACGAGCTTGGGACTAATATTCAGAGACACAAAGGACAAGGGCAGAGAAAGTCTCAAAGTATTACGGGAACACTACATCGGTAAAGGTAGACCCCGGATTGTCACCTTGTACATAACAATGACCACGCTGAAGAAAGCTGATGACGAGACTGTAACTGAATACATTATCCGAGCTGAGCAGATCATTACGGCACTCAGGAGCGCGGGCGAAGCACCGAGTGAGGGACTAATGATGGCGATGGTCATGCGGGGATTACCGGAGAAGTACAAGCCGTTCACATTAATGGTGACACACGGTGACACAGAGTTGACGTTGGGACAGTTCAAGGCGAAGTTGAGGAACTTCGAGGCCTCAGAAGATTCAGCCCCAGCCACAGACGAGACGGGCGAGAGGGTGCTGACGGCCCAAGCGGGGCCAAAGAGAAAGCCCGCCAAGCGAGTCATCCGCGACGGAGACGGAGAATGCAACGGGCTGGTGTGTTGGCGATGCGGAGAGAAGGGCCACCGAAAAGACGAATGCACAAAGAAAGTTTGGTGTAATTTCTGTAAAAGCCAGGGGCACACAGACAAAGCGTGCACGAAGAAAGACCGCGGTGGTGGCGCTCGGTGCGCCCACGTGCAAGATGGCGGCGACCATGAAGCAAGGCGTGGACAAGATGGCGGCGGCCATCAGATGTGGGCAGAGATGTAAACACGTGGATATTAAATACCACTTTATCAGGTCTACCATAAGGGAGGAAAGGATGTCATTGGTTTATTGTCCCACAGACGAAATGGTTGCAGATGTGATGACCAAGCCTGTCACCAAACTGAAGCTGAGGAAATGTGCAGGGGTCATGTTTGGTGTGTAATAATGTGTTGAAGAATTTGTTTTTATTTTGTTTGTTGTTTAAATCTGAACGGATATACAATGGGCACATGATTCATAAGTGGGAGTGTTAAGATATAACATAGAAGTATGTATATATTATGACTGCATGTGTGTTACTGTGTATCTGATGTATGTGAGTAGCTGTGACTATCACTGTTGTCCAGGGGGAGGCGCTGTTTCGCAGTTATATAAAGATGGGCAAAGCAGCTCCATCTGCCTCTTGACAAACTGACTCCAAAGAGAGCAGTCACTTTCTCCTCCGCGAATAAATTAAGCCGAGTTGGATGGCTAAACATAGACAACTGTCTGGATCCTTTTGAACTCTTCAGAATATTCACCTTACCGCTACGCAAGTAGACACAAGGTATAAGTCTACTATGCTCAACATATACATTGTTATGTGCTATACGCCCTTGTTCAGCAGCCTGATGGCCTGATGGCCTGATGGAATGCGGAACGTGAAAAGGGGGCGTGGCTATCCGGGTGTGGGCTGAGGAAATGGTGACATAAATGCGGGACGCAATAAGGGGGCGTGGCTACCTGGGCGAGGGCTGGGGAAACGGTGACAGGAATGCGGGACGTGATAAGGGGCGTGGCTACCTGGGCGAGGGCTGTGAACGCGGGGAGGCAGAACTGCCAATCCTGACATGCCGTATAGAATGTTCTCAGGATGCAGGGGGCCCATGCTGAATTTCCTCAGACGCTGTGAGGTCCTCGGAGATGTGCACGCCGAGGAACTTGAAGCTGCTGACCCTCTCTACTGCAACACCGTTGATGGAGATAGGGCCGTGCTCTCCTCTCTGCTTCCTGTAGTCCACGATCAGCTCCTTGGTCTTCTTGACGTTGAGGGCGAGGCTGTTCTCCTGGCACCACTGCTCCAGCGATCCGACCTCCTCCCTGTAGGCTGTCTCGTCGTCGCCGGCGATCAGGCCCATCACTGTCGTGTCGTCAGCAAACTTGATGATGACGTTGGAGCTGTGCATAGCCATGCAGTCGTGGGTGTAGAGGGAGTAGAGGAGAGGGCTCCCGTGTTGAGGGTCAGTGGCTCTGAGGTGGTGCTGCCCATCCAGTATGCATGTGTGGTTGGCGGTGTGTGTGGTTGGTCGTGTGTGGGGTTGGCGGTGTGGTTGACTGTGTGTGGTTGGAAGAGTTTAGAAGAGTTAACATGACCTGTTCGCAAAAGGGACAATGCCAAGTGTGCGCCGATTGCGAGACTCTTCTACTGCGCTGTCCCTGTCGTGCTGCCCAGCTGTCCTACTGCAGCTGATGGAATTGGAGGTCTAATTAAGACTCTTGTACAGCTGTCACCATATTGCTGCCCAGCTGATGGGTAATGCGCTGTAATGTGTAGTGCTGCAACAGCATGAATAAAACATGTTAGAAAAAACATGTTAGTTTTCTTCACTCTCTGAAGGGCATTGTAACATCATTTATTTGTTTATTTTGCTCATCTTTACTTTAGACAATGATGCCACCTCGGCCAAAAATATTTGATTTCCATGGAGTCTCAATGATCCATCAGTTCACGAACAACTGGGAGAATATTCAAAACTTTAAAGCCAGACCAGATGATATCCTGATTGCAACCTACCCAAAATCAGGTATGTGTAGCCTAATAGCGAAAATGTTATAAATGTTTGTGGTAATGCATGGTCTACTAATGTTTGTCCTTGTTTTATCACATAAACAGTGTTAACTCTAATTTTCGTCATCGTCTCTCTCTTTCAGGAACTACATGGACCTGCTACCTTCTTGATCTTCTGTATTTCTCTCAGACACAGCCAGATCGTCTGACATCCACCCCAATTCATCTGGAGTACCTTTCCTGGAGACTCAGGAACCAAACATCCCTTCCGGTTAGATTTTGAGTTTTTTTTCCTTTAATAAAATATTAAATGCATTTATCATTTGTTTGTCTTACCTCCACCATCGCAGATGGACGGAGGTTATGTTTCTGCCCCAGCTTGTTTGTCTGTTAGCGAGATAACTCAAAAAGTTATGATTTGGGCAAAAACTTGGTGGTTAGATAACGTATGGGCCAAGGAACAGTTGCAGGTGCAGGGACTTTTTAGTTTGCCGGAGGTAGGCGCTCTAGTTCCATATTTTTTTGGTAACTCGCATTCATTATAAAAAACCTTTAAGCAAATGTTGGCCACGTCTGACACTGATGAGAATTCTTAATGCTATAGAGTTCAGTCATTCACAGTAGTATCATGTGTGAATCAGCAAGTAAATAAGTAAAAGATCAGTTGAGTTTTCTTCTTCTTTCCATAGGAACGGATTTGGCAGATAGTCTGGATACTTCTCCTCGTCTCATCAAAACTCACCTTCCGGTCCAGTTGGTTCCCAAGTCCTTTTGGGAACAGAAATGCAGGGTACAGTATGTTTAACTTAATTTACAATCTCAAATGGCACACATGGCACAATATGCTGAAAAGTGAACTGAATGTTGAACAGTGCCACGCAATTTTACAAATGTAACTCAATAGTACTTAATGTACTACTCGTACTAATTTAAAATCTTTAGTCGTTTATTTCACATTTATGTAATGTCAATATTGATTTATCTTTGTAGTTCTTTACAAACTATACCTTTGCCAATAAAAACCTAACAAATGTTGTGATAGCAATGTAAATGCAACAGTCCTAGTGGGAATTTCCTCTGCGGGAGGGAATGGGGAGTAAGCATTCCATTGTACTTGGTTGAAAATGGCAATAAAAAACATATTTTATCTTGAATCTATGTAGGTGGTGTATGTGGACCGTAATGCTAAAGACACTGCAGTGTCTTTTTTCCACTTTGACCGCATGAACAAAACACAACCAGAACCGGGAGACTGGACGAGTTACCAACAGAAATTTATGGACGGAAAGGGTCAGTGAGAAACCTATGAAAACAAATGTCGACAACAGAATAGAATATACTATGTTCCTCTGCTTCACCTTCACTAGAAGTTCCTTGATGGATTCCTCTCTGGTTTTAGTGGGTTTGGATCCTGGTATGATCACGTGACGGGCTGGTGGGAGAGGAAAGATCCTAAAGTCCACTACATGTTCTTTGAAGACATGGTCGAGGTAAGAAGTGTTTGTGAGAGAGCAACAATGCTTAACCAGGGATATGTGTGACCAAGGGGTATGTGGCAATATGAATCATAGAACATGACCTGTAGAAAATGTACCTTTTATAGAGTTTGTGTGTGTGTGTGTGTGTGTGTGTGTGTACACAGGACACTGGACGGGAGATAGACAAGTTGTGCTCCTTTCTTGGTTCAACGTGGACAGGCGAAGAGAAGGAAAGAATCAGACATCTCGTGAAGTTTGATAAATATTTGTCTTTTTGAAAAAAGCAACTCTAAATATAATTTTATTTCACTTATTTTACACCTTTGAAAAAAAAATGGAATTTATTTGGTCATCATATCAGTATTTTAGAGAGCTCCCCCCAAATTTCACAAACCATGTTCCCAGGGTAGCTCATGTCATGACATGTCATGACATGAGCTCCCCTCCAGTTCGCACCCTGTGTGTGTGGGTGTAATGGTAATGGATGCTTGTTGACACAGCGCTTTATATACAAAGCGCTTTACAAGTCAAGTGTCACATTCACCCATTTAATCACCAACGGCGGAGTAAGCCATGCAAGGAGACAGCCAGCACGTCGGGAGCAGTTAGGGTTAGGGCTGTCTGACAGGTTTTGCTAGGAGGATCGAACCAGCAACCTTCCGGTTGTGAGGCGACCGCTCTACCTCCTGAGCTATCCTGCCGCCCAATGAATTGGATAATCAAATAAAATCACGTGAAATCCTTGATTTTTTTATAATACTGTAATAATGACATTATATATAATGACCTATTCCTCCGTGAATACCCTCGTTGCAATTTATTTTACTAATCTTGTTTGTTGCTTTTGTTGGATTTTTTATTTAGATTTTGCCCTGGATGTTTTTGTGTTTGTTTTGGACATCATACTTTTCCCTGCAACACATTATACAACACCCGCTTGTTGGATTTCCATTTTGCACACACGTAAGTCACCTTACACATGGTATTATTACTTTCGTAATTTTCACACACATAGTTGATAGTTCACACCTCATATCAGTTTATTCCTTGGTGCACCATACATGCAGTTTTCTACCCGAGACAATAAAGACGACTACGGGTTTTAAACTCTAGCTACGATCCGTGTGTGGCACAACCGGTTAAAAATGATTGTATAAGATACAAGATACACCCCCCCACACACACACACACACACACACACACACACACACACAAGGTGTTCCTACTTGTACACACCGAGGCACTGAGGCAAGATGAATAAAAGAGGAAGAGGCTTGTAGGACAGGCACCGCCTCCAGTCATGACCGATTTGTTATAAATGCCTTGAAGATGGGCAAGGCATCATTCAAATAAAAGCAATTGGTGACCAAAATGCCCGTAGACAAGGTAGGTAGGGATTGTTTGTTTCCCAATATAACAGATGACTTACGGGCTACAGGAATGTTCGGCAACACTTTATAATACTATATAATAATTGTTGCAGTTGCTGGGGTGGCGGTCGCTAGGATGGCGGAGTGTGTGGTTGGCGGTGTGTGTGGTTGGCGGTGTGTCAAGTCAAGTTTATTGTCACTTCACAGTTTACACAAGTATAAAGCAGTGAGTGAAATGTTATGTGCAATACCCGACGACAGACAGCAGTTATAAAAATAAGATAAAATAGAATAAAAACAGAATCGAATAAAAGTACAAAACTGGATCAAGTTAAATATATAAAATAAAAATGCAATTTATAAAATGCAATATATCGGCACAGAAAAAGAGCAATATGTATATATAAATCAATGTAATACAATATACATTGTTATATGCCATACGCCCTTGTTCAGCAGCCTGATGGCCTGATGGAATGCAGAACGTGAAAAGGGGCGTGGCTACCTGGGCGAGGGCTGTGAACGCGGGGAGGCAGAACTGCCAATCCTGACATGCCGTATAGAATGTTCTCAGGATGCAGGGGGCCCATGCTGAATTTCCTCAGACCCTGAGGAAATACAGGCGTTGTTGGGCCCTTTTCACCACGTGTGTGGTGTGCGTGGACCATGTGAGGTCCTCGGAGATGTGCACGCAGAGGAACTTGAAGCTGCTGACCCTCTCTACTGCAACACCGTTGATGGAGATAGGGCCGTGCTCTCCTCTCTGCTTCCTGTTGTCCACGATCAGCTCCTTGGTCTTCTTGACGTTGAGGGCGAGGCTGTTCTCCTGGCACCACTGCTCCAGCGATCCGACCTCCTCCCTGTAGGCTGTCTCGTCGTCGCCGGCGATCAGGCCCATCACTGTCGTGTCGTCAGCAAACTTGATGATGACGTTGGAGCTGTGCATAGCCATGCAGTCGTGGGTGTAGCGGGAGTAGAGGAGAGGGCTCAGCACGCATCCCTGGGGGGTTCCCGTCTTGAGGGTCAGTGGCTCTGAGGTGGTGCTGCCCATCCTCACCACCTGGCGGCGGTCCGACAGGAGGTCCAGTATCCAGCTGCACGTGGATGGGGGCACGCCTAGACCTCTAAGCTTGGTGGTCGAGCTTGGCAGGAACTATCGTGTTGAATGCTGAGCTGTAGTCCACAAACAGCATTCACACATAACAGTTCTTTCCCTCCAGGTGGGAAAGGGCAGTGTGTGGTTAGAGGTGTGTGTTGTTGGCGGTGTGTGTGGTTGGTCGTGTGTGTGGTTGGCGGTGTGTGTGGTTGGCGGTGTGGTTGACGGTGTGTGTGGTTGGAAGAGTTTAGAAGAGTTAACATGACCTGTTCGCAAAAGGGACAATGCCAAGTGTGCGCCGATTGCAAGACTCTTCTACTGCGCTATCCCTGTCGTGCTGCCCAGCTGTCCTACTGCAGCTGATGGAATTGGAGGTCTAATTAAGACTCTTGTACAGCTGTCACCATATTGCTGCCCAGCTGATGGGTAATGTGCTGTAATGTGTAGTGCTGCAACAGCATGAATAAATGTTAGGAAAAACATGTTTGTTTTCTTCACTCTCTGAAGGGCATTGTAACATCATTTATTTTTTTATTTTGCTCATCTTTACTTTAGACAATGATGCCACCTCGGCCAAAAATATTTGATTTCCATGGAGTCTCAATGATCCATCAGTTCACGAACAACTGGGAGAATATTCAAAACTTTAAAGCCAGACCAGATGATATCCTGATTGCAACCTACCCAAAATCAGGTATGTGTAGCCTAATAGTGGAAATGTTATAAAGGTTTGTGGTAATGCATGGTCTACTAATGTTTGTCCTTGTTTTATCACATAAACAGTGTTAACTCTAATTTTCGTCATCGTCTCTCTCTTTCAGGAACTACATGGACCTGCTACCTTCTTGATCTTCTGTATTTCTCGCAGACACAGCCAGATCGTCTGACATCCACCCCAATTCATCTGAGAGTACCTTTCCTGGAGACTCAGGAACCAAACATCCCTTCCGGTTAGATTTTGAGTTTTTTTCCTTTAATAAAATATTAAATGCATTTATCATTTGTTTGTCTTACCTCCACCATCGCAGATGGACGGAGGTTATGTTTCTGCCCCAGCTTGTTTGTCTGTTAGCGAGATAACTCAAAAAGTTATGATTTGGGCAAAAACTTGGTGGTTAGATAACGTATGGGCCAAGGAACAGTTGATTAGGTGCAGGGACTTTTTAGTTTGCCGGAGGTAGGCGCTCTAGTTCCATATTTTTTTGGTAATTCGCATTCATTATAAAAAACCTTTAAGCAAATGTTGGCCACGTCTGACACTGATGAGAATTCTTAATGCTATAGAGTTCAGTCATTCACAGTAGTATCATGTGTGAATCAGCAAGTAAATAAGTAAAAGATCAGTTGAGTTTTCTTCTTCTTTCCATAGGAACGGATTTGGCAGATAGTCTGGATACTTCTCCTCGTCTCATCAAAACTCACCTGCCGGTCCAGTTGGTTCCCAAGTCCTTTTGGGAACAGAAATGCAGGGTACAGTATGTTTAACTTAATTTACAATCTCAAATGGCACACATGGCACAATATGCTGAAAAGTGAACTGAATGTTGAACAGTGCCACGCAATTTTACAAATGTAACTCAATAGTACTTAATGTACTACTCGTACTAATTTAAAATCTTTAGTCGTTTATTTCACATTTATGTAATGTCAATATTGATTTATCTTTGTAGTTCTTTACAAACTATACCTTTGCCAATAAAAACCTAACAAATGTTGTGATAGCGATGTAAATGCAGTGGGAATTTCCTCTGCGGGAGGGAATGGGAAGTAAACATTCCATTGTACTTGTTGAAAATGGCAATAAAAAACATATTTTATCTTGAATCTATGTAGGTGGTGTATGTGGCCCGTAATGCTAAAGACACGGCAGTGTCTTTTTTCCACTTTGACCGCATGAACAAAACACAACCAGAACCGGGAGACTGGACGAGTTACCAACAGAAATTTATGGACGGAAAGGGTCAGTGAGAAACCTATGAAAACAAATGTGGAACAGAATAGAATATACTATGTTCCACTAGAAGTTCCTTGATGGATTCCTCTCTGGTTTTAGTGGTGTTTGGATCCTGGTATGATCACGTGACGGGCTGGTGGGAGAGGAAAGATCCTAAAGTCCACTACATGTTCTTTGAAGACATGGTCGAGGTAAGAAGTGTTTGTGAGAGAGCAACAATGCTTAACCAGGGATATGTGTGACCAAGGGGTATGTGGCAATATGAATCATAGAACATGACCTGTAGAAAATGTACATTTTATAGAGTTAATGTGTGTGTGTGTGTGTGTGTACACAGGACACTGGACGGGAGATAGACAAGTTGTGCTCCTTTCTTGGTTCAACGTGGACAGGCGAAGAGAAGGAAAGAATCAGACATCTCGTGAAGTTTGATAATATGAAAAAAGACAAAATGGTCAACTACTCAACTGTGAAAGCTATGGACTTTAAGATATCTCCCTTCATGAGAAAAGGTAATAATAACTTTAGAGTTTAAAGTGTCTGTCCTGTCTGTCTGTCCCTGACACGTTTCATTTCACAGGGAAGGTTGGTGACTGGAAAAACCAATTCACCGTAACCCAGAATGAACAGTTTGAGGAGGACTACAAAAAGAAGATGAGGAAAACCACGCTACAGTTCCGCACTCAAGTTTGAAGTCTGGCAAAGATACACCCCCATTAACAATCCACAGTCCCAACACACCTTAATATTGTAAAAAAAAATAAAAAAAATATATTTTTTACAATATTATATTTTGAGATGCACCTGTATTTGTGGAGTGAGTGTGGTTGGTGGCTGGTTTAAGCTGTGGATCTTTGGTGTTCAAGATACCCGAATATCCGTCTCAGGACGGTCTCGTTCCTTATCAGTGGGAGAACAGTCCAATGCTCAAATTTTGCTTTACAATGATAGGAAGAGCTGGTAGCTGTTGTTATGATGTTATGTTATGTTGTCATTTGGAATACGTTAAGAGTGTCTAAATACTAAATGGGCTTGTGGCTTAAGGGAAATTTAAGCTGGTATATATATCTACAACTGTTGAAAAAAGTATAAAATATATCGAACACAGAATTATATGGTTTATAGGTTTTTAAAGTTTAAGACACTGGGCCTCCCTTCAGAGAACTCTGACATACACACACTTCGGATTTAACATTGCAGGCTCATGCCATGGCACTGCTGGTGTGAGAAACATCTAAATGTTGCTATTCATTGACCTTTTATCAATTCATTAGAAAATAATTCATTCACAAACATAAAACAAATTGCTTAATTTATTTTATGTTTCAGGGAAATTAGTTTTTCTTTCAGGGAAATTACTTTGTCTTGCTGGGAAAGTTTCTCTGCGCCTCCCTTGAAACCCTCTGGCGCCCCCCGGGGGAGGCACCAGACGGTTATTATTATATTATTATAAAATGTGTGTGTCAATGGCATTACGTGAAAAACATTGTTTCAGTTGCATTAGATTTGCATTAAAAGTGGAAGTTTTTTAAGATATAACATAGAAGTATGTATATATTATGACTGCATGTGTGTTACTGTGTATCTGATTTATGGGAGTAGCTGTGACTATCACTGTTGTCCAGGGGGAGGCGCTGTGGCACAGTTATATAAAGATGGGCAAAGCAGCTCCATCTGCCTCTTGACAAACTGACTCCAAAGAGAGCAGTCACTGTGTTTTCTCCTCCGCGAATAAATTAAGCCGAGTTGGATGGCTAAACATAGACAACTGGACAGTACGATCCTTTTGAACTCTTCAGAATATTCACCTTACCGCTACGCAAGTAGACACAAGGTATAAGTCTACTATGCTCAACATATACATTGTTATGTGCTATATATACGCCCTTGTTCAGCAGCCTGATGGCCTGATGGCCTGATGGAATGCGGAACGTGAAAAGGGGGCGTGGCTATCCGGGTGAGGGCTGAGGAAATGGTGACATAAATGCGGGATGCAATAAGGGGGCGTGGCTACCTGGGCGAGGGCTGGGGAAACGGTGACAGGAATGCGGGACGTGATAAGGGGCGTGGCTACCTGGGCGAGGGCTGTGAACGCGGGGAGGCAGAACTGCCAATCCTGACATGCCGTATAGAATGTTCTCAGGATGCAGGGGGCCCATGCTGAATTTCCTCAGACGCTGTGAGGTCCTCGGAGATGTGCACGCCGAGGAACTTGAAGCTGCTGACCCTCTCTACTGCAACACCGTTGATGGAGATAGGGCCGTGCTCTCCTCTCTGCTTCCTGTAGTCCACGATCAGCTCCTTGGTCTTCTTGACGTTGAGGGCGAGGCTGTTCTCCTGGCACCACTGCTCCAGCGATCCGACCTCCTCCCTGTAGGCTGTCTCGTCGTCGCCGGCGATCAGGCCCATCACTGTCGTGTCGTCAGCAAACTTGATGATGACGTTGGAGCTGTGCATAGCCATGCAGTCGTGGGTGTAGCGGGAGTAGAGGAGAGGGCTCAGCACGCATCCCTGGGGGGCTCCCGTCTTGAGGGTCAGTGGCTCTGAGGTGGTGCTGCCCATCCTCACCACCTGGCGGCGGTCCGACAGGAGGTCCAGTATCCAGCTGCACGTGGATGGGGGCACGCCTAGACCTCTAAGCTTGGTGGTCGAGCTTGGCAGGAACTATCGTGTTGAATGCTGAGCTGTAGTCCACAAACAGCATTCACACATAACAGTTCTTTCCCTCCAGGTGGGAAAGGGCAGTGTGTGGTTAGAGGTGTGTGTTGTTGGCGGTGTGTGTGGTTGGCGGTGTGGTTGACGGTGTGTGTGGTTGGAAGAGTTTAGAAGAGTTAACATGACCTGTTCGCAAAAGGGACAATGCCAAGTGTGCGCCGATTGCGAGACTCTTCTACTGCGCTATCCCTGTCGTGCTGCCCAGCTGTCCTACTGCAGCTGATGGAATTGGAGGTCTAATTAAGACTCTTGTACAGCTGTCACCATATTGCTGCCCAGCTGATGGGTAATGCGCTGTAATGTGTAGTGCTGCAACAGCATGAATAAATGTTAGGAAAAACATGTTAGTTTTCTTCACTCTCTGAAGGGCATTGTAACATCATTTATTTATTTATTTTGCTCATCTTTACTTTAGACAATGATGCCACCTCGGCCAAAAATATTTGATTTCCATGGAGTCTCAATGATCCATCAGTTCACGAACAACTGGGAGAATATTCAAAACTTTAAAGCCAGACCAGATGATATCCTGATTGCAACCTACCCAAAATCAGGTATGTGTAGCCTAATAGCGGAAATGTTATAAATGTTTGTGGTAATGCATGGTCTACTAATGTTTGTTGGCCACGTCTGACACTGATGAGAATTCTTAATGCTATAGAGTTCAGTCATTCACAGTAGTATCATGTGTGAATCAGCAAGTAAATAAGTAAAAGATCAGTTGAGTTTTCTTCTTCTTTCCATAGGAACGGATTTGGCAGATCTTTGGCAGATCCACGTCTCATCAAAACTCACCTTCCGGTCCAGTTGGTTCCCAAGTCCTTTTGGGAACAGAAATGCAGGGTACAGTATGTTTAACTTAATTTACAATCTCAAATGGCACACATGGCACAATACTACTTAATGTACTACTCGTACTAATTTAAAATCTTTAGTCGTTTATTTCACATTTATGTAATGTCAATATTGATTTATCTTTGTAGTTCTTTACAAACTATACCTTTGCCAATAAAAACCTAACAAATGTTGTGATAGCGATGTAAATGCAACAGTCCTAGTGGGAATTTCCTCTGCGGGAGGGAATGGGGAGTAAGCATTCCATTGTACTTGGTTGAAAATGGCAATAAAAAACATATTTTATCTTGAATCTATGTAGGTGGTGTATGTGGACCGTAATGCTAAAGACACTGCAGTGTCTTTTTTCCACTTTGACCGCATGAACAAAACACAACCAGAACCGGGAGACTGGACGAGTTACCAACAGAAATTTATGGACGGAAAGGGTCAGTGAGAAACCTATGAAAACAAATGTGGACAACAGAATAGAATATGCTTCACTAGAAGTTCCTTGATGGATTCCTCTCTGGTTTTAGTGGTGTTTGGATCCTGGTATGATCACGTGACGGGCTGGTGGGAGAGGAAAAATCCTAAAGTCCAAAGTCTTTGAAGACATGGTCGAGGTAAGAAGTGTTTGTGAGAGAGCAACAATGCTTAACCAGGGATATGTGTGACCAAGGGGTATGTGGCAATATGAATCATAGAACATGACCTGTAGAAAATGTACCTTTTATAGAGTTTGTGTGTGTGTGTACACAGGACACTGGACGAGAGATAGACAAGTTGTGCTCCTTTCTTGGTTCAACGTGGACAGGCGAAGAGAAGGAAAGAATCAGACATCTCGTGAAGTTTGATAAATATTTGTCTTTTTGAAAAAAGCAACTCTAAATATAATTTTATTTCACTTATTTTACACCTTTGAAAAAAAAATGGAATTTATTTGGTCATCATATCAGTATTTTAGAGAGCTCCCCCCAAATTTCACAAACCATGTTCCCAGGGGAGCTCATGTCATGTCATGACATGAGCTCCCCTCCAGTTCGCACCCTGTGTGTAATGGTAATGGGTGCTTGTTGACACAGCGCTTTATATACAAAGCGCTTTACAAGTCAAGCGTCACATTCACCCATTTAATCAGTCAGCCATGCAAGGAGACAGCCAGCACGTCGGGAGCAGTTAGGGTTAGGGCTGTCTGACAGGTTTTGCTAGGAGGATCGAACCAGCAACCTTCCGGTTGTGATCCTGCCGCCCAATGAATTGGATAATCAAATAAAATCACGTGAAATCCTTGATTTTTTTATAATACTGTAATAATGACATTATATATAATGACCTATTCCTCCGTGAATACCCTCTTTGCAATTTATTTTACTAATCTTGTTTGTTGCTTTTGTTGGATTTTTTATTTTGATTTTGCCCTGGATGTTTTTGTGTTTGTTTTGGACATCATACTTTTCCCTGCAACACATTATACAACACCCGCTTGTTGGATTTCCATTTTGCACACGTAAGTCGCCTTACACATGGTATTATTACTTTCGTAATTTTCACACACATAGTTGATAGTTCACACCTCATATCAGTTTATTCCTTGGTGCACCATACATGCAGTTTTCTACCCGAGACAATAAAGACGACTACAGGTTTTAAACTCTAGCTACGATCCGTGTGTGGCACAACCGGTTAAAAATTATTGTATAAGATACAAGATACACCCCCCCCCCCCCACACACACACACACACACACACACACACACACACACAAGGTGTTCCTACTTGTACACACCGAGGCACTGAGGCAAGATGAATAAAAGAGGAAGAGGCTTGTAGGACAGGCACCGCCTCCAGTCATGACCGATTTGTTATAAATGCCTTGAAGATGGGCAAGGCATCATTCAAATAAAAGCAATTGGTGACCAAAATGCCCGTAGACAAGGTAGGTAGGGATTGTTTGTTTCCCAATATAACAGATGACTTACGGGCTACAGGAATGTTCGGCAACACTTTATAATACTATATAATAATTGTTGCAGTTGCTGGGGTGGCGGTCGCTAGGATGGCGGAGTGTGTGGTTGGCGGTGTGTGTGGTTGGCGGTGTGTCAAGTCAAGTTTATTGTCACTTCACAGTTTACACAAGTATAAAGCAGTGAGTGAAATGTTATGTGCAATACCCGACGACAGACAGCAGTTATAAAAATAAGATAAAATAGAATAAAAACAGAATCGAATAAAAGTACACAACTGGATCAAGTTAAATATATAAAATAAAAATGCAATTTATAAAATGCAATATATCGGCACAGAAAAAGAGCAATATGTATATATAAATCAATGTAATAAAATATACATTGTTATATGCCATACGCCCTTGTTCAGCAGCCTGATGGCCTGATGGAATGTGGAACGTGAAAAGGGGGCGTGGCTACCTGGGCGAGGGCTGTGAACGCGGGGAGGCAGAACTGCCAATCCTGACATGCCGTATAGAATGTTCTCAGGATGCAGGGGGCCCATGCTGAATTTCCTCAGACCCTGAGGAAATACAGGCGTTGTTGGGCCCTTTTCACCACGTGTGTGGTGTGCGTGGACCATGTGAGGTCCTCGGAGATGTGCACGCCGAGGAACTTGAAGCTGCTGACCCTCTCTACTGCAACACCGTTGATGGAGATAGGGCCGTGCTCTCCTCTCTGCTTCCTGTAGTCCACGATCAGCTCCTTGGTCTTCTTGACGTTGAGGGCGAGGCTGTTCTCCTGGCACCACTGCTCCAGCGATCCGACCTCCTCCCTGTAGGCTGTCTCGTCGTCGCCGGCGATCAGGCCCATCACTGTCGTGTCGTCAGCAAACTTGATGATGACGTTGGAGCTGTGCATAGCCATGCAGTCGTGGGTGTAGCGGGAGTAGA
Source organism: Muraenolepis orangiensis (assembly GCA_027704905.1). Lineage (NCBI taxonomy): Eukaryota > Metazoa > Chordata > Actinopteri > Gadiformes > Muraenolepididae > Muraenolepis > Muraenolepis orangiensis. The sequence continues at coordinate 10,662,818 of CM051018.1, forward strand.
GGAGAGGGCTCAGCACGCATCCCTGGGGGGCTCCCGTCTTGAGGGTCAGTGGCTCTGAGGTGGTGCTGCCCATCCTCACCACCTGGCGGCGGTCCGACAGGAGGTCCAGTATCCAGCTGCACGTGGATGGGGGCACGCCTAGACCTCTAAGCTTGGTGGTCGAGCTTGGCAGGAACTATCGTGTTGAATGCTGAGCTGTAGTCCACAAACAGCATTCACACATAACAGTTCTTTCCCTCCAGGTGGGAAAGGGCAGTGTGTGGTTAGAGGTGTGTGTTGTTGGCGGTGTGTGTGGTTGGTCGTGTGTGTGGTTGGCGGTGTGTGTGGTTGGCGGTGTGGTTGACGGTGTGTGTGGTTGGAAGAGTTTAGAAGAGTTAACATGACCTGTTCGCAAAAGGGACAATGCCAAGTGTGCGCCGATTGCAAGACTCTTCTACTGCGCTATCCCTGTCGTGCTGCCCAGCTGTCCTACTGCAGCTGATGGAATTGGAGGTCTAATTAAGACTCTTGTACAGCTGTCACCATATTGCTGCCCAGCTGATGGGTAATGCGCTGTAATGTGTAGTGCTGCAACAGCATGAATAAATGTTAGGAAAAACATGTTAGTTTTCTTCACTCTCTGAAGGGCATTGTAACATCATTTATTTGTTTATTTTGCTCATCTTTACTTTAGACAATGATGCCACCTCGGCCAAAAATATTTGATTTCCATGGAGTCTCAATGATCCATCAGTTCACGAACAACTGGGAGAATATTCAAAACTTTAAAGCCAGACCAGATGATATCCTGATTGCAACCTACCCAAAATCAGGTATGTGTAGCCTAATAGTGGAAATGTTATAAAGGTTTGTGGTAATGCATGGTCTACTAATGTTTGTCCTTGTTTTATCACATAAACAGTGTTAACTCTAATTTTCGTCATCGTCTCTCTCTTTCAGGAACTACATGGACCTGCTACCTTCTTGATCTTCTGTATTTCTCTCAGACACAGCCAGATCGTCTGACATCCACCCCAATTCATCTGAGAGTACCTTTCCTGGAGACCAACATCCCTTCCGGTTAGATTTTGAGTTTTTTTCCTTTAATAAAATATTAAATGCATTTATCATTTGTTTGTCTTACCTCCACCATCGCAGATGGACGGAGGTTATGTTTCTGCCCCAGCTTGTTTGTCTGTTAGTGAGATAACTGAAAAAGTTATGATTTGGGCAAAAACTTGGTGGTTAGATAACGTATGGGCCAAGGAACAGTTGATTAGGTGCAGGGACTTTTTAGTTTGCCGGAGGTAGGCGCTCTAGTTCCATATTTGTTTGGTAATTCGCATTCATTATAAAAAACCTTTAAGCAAATGTTGGCCACGTCTGACACTGATGAGAATTCTTAATGCTATAGAGTTCAGTCATTCACAGTAGTATCATGTGTGAATCAGCAAGTAAATAAGTAAAAGATCAGTTGAGTTTTCTTCTTCTTTCCATAGGAACGGATTTGGCAGATAGTCTGGATACTTCTCCTCGTCTCATCAAAACTCACCTGCCGGTCCAGTTGGTTCCCAAGTCCTTTTGGGAACAGAAATGCAGGGTACAGTATGTTTAACTTAATTTACAATCTCAAATGGCACACATGGCACAATATGCTGAAAAGTGAACTGAATGTTGAACAGTGCCACGCAATTTTACAAATGTAACTCAATAGTACTTAATGTACTACTCGTACTAATTTAAAATCTTTAGTCGTTTATTTCACATTTATGTAATGTCAATATTGATTTATCTTTGTAGTTCTTTACAAACTATACCTTTGCCAATAAAAACCTAACAAATGTTGTGATAGCGATGTAAATGCAGTGGGAATTTCCTCTGCGGGAGGGAATGGGAAGTAAACATTCCATTGTACTTGTTGAAAATGGCAATAAAAAACATATTTTATCTTGAATCTATGTAGGTGGTGTATGTGGCCCGTAATGCTAAAGACACGGCAGTGTCTTTTTTTCACTTTGACCGCATGGACAAAACACAACCAGAACCGGGAGACTGGACGAGTTACCAACAGAAATTTATGGACGGAAAGGGTCAGTGAGAAACCTATGAAAACAAATGTGGAACAGAATAGAATATACTATGTTCCACTAGAAGTTCCTTGATGGATTCCTCTCTGGTTTTAGTGGTGTTTGGATCCTGGTATGATCACGTGACGGGCTGGTGGGAGAGGAAAGATCCTAAAGTCCACTACATGTTCTTTGAAGACATGGTCGAGGTAAGAAGTGTTTGTGAGAGAGCAACAATGCTTAACCAGGGATATGTGTGACCAAGGGGTATGTGGCAATATGAATCATAGAACATGACCTGTAGAAAATGTACATTTTATAGAGTTAATGTGTGTGTGTGTGTGTGTGTGTGTACACAGGACACTGGACGGGAGATAGACAAGTTGTGCTCCTTTCTTGGTTCAACGTGGACAGGCGAAGAGAAGGAAAGAATCAGACATCTCGTGAAGTTTGATAATATGAAAAAAGACAAAATGGTCAACTACTCAACTGTGAAAGCTATGGACTTTAAGATATCTCCCTTCATGAGAAAAGGTAATAATAACTTTAGAGTTTAAAGTGTCTGTCCTGTCTGTCTGTCCCTGACACGTTTCATTTCACAGGGAAGGTTGGTGACTGGAAAAACCAATTCACCGTAACCCAGAATGAACAGTTTGAGGAGGACTACAAAAAGAAGATGAGGAAAACCACGCTACAGTTCCGCACTCAAGTTTGAAGTCTGGCAAAGACACACCCCCATTAACAATCCACAGTCCCAACACACCTTAATATTGTAAAAAAAAAAAAAATTATATATTTTTTACAATATTACATTTTGAGATGCACCTGTATTTGTGGAGTGAGTGTGGTTGGTGGCTGGTTTAAGCTGTGGATCTTTGGTGTTCAAGATACCCGAATATCCGTCTCAGGACGGTCTCGTTCCTTATCAGTGGGAGAACAGTCCAATGCTCAAATTTTGCTTTACAATGATAGGAAGAGCTGGTAGCTGTTGTTATGATGTTATGTTATGTTGTCATTTGGAATACGTTAAGAGTGTCTAAATACTAAATGGGCTTGTGGCTTAAGGGAAATTTAAGCTGGTATATATATCTACAACTGTTGAAAAAAGTATAAAATATATCGAACACAGAATTATATGGTTTATAGGTTTTTAAAGTTTAAGACACTGGGCCTCCCTTCAGAGAACTCTGACATACACACACTTCGGATTTAACATTGCAGGCTCATGCCATGGCACTGCTGGTGTGAGAAACATCTAAATGTTGCTATTCATTGACCTTTTATCAATTCATTAGAAAATAATTCATTCACAAACATAAAACAAATTGCTTAATTTATTTTATGTTTCAGGGAAATTAGTTTTTCTTTCAGGGAAATTACTTTGTCTTGCTGGGAAAGTTTCTCTGCGCCTCCCTTGAAACTCTCTGGCGCCCCCCAGGGGAGGCACCAGACGGTTATTATTATATTATTATAAAATGTGTGTGTCAATGGCATTACGTGAAAAACATTGTTTCAGTTGCATTAGATTTGCATTAAAAGTGGAAGTTTTTTAAGATATAACATAGAAGTATGTATATATTATGACTGCATGTGTGTTACTGTGTATCTGATTTATGGGAGTAGCTGTGACTATCACTGTTGTCCAGGAGGAGGCGCTGTTGTGCAGTTATATAAAGATGGGCAAAGCAGCTCCATCTGCCTCTTGACAAACTGATTCCAAAGAGAGCAGTCACTGTGTTTTCTCCTCCGCGAATAAATTAAGCCGAGTTGGATGGCTAAACATAGACAACTGTCTGGACAGTACGATCCTTTTGAACTCTTCAGAATATTCACCTTACCGCTACGCAAGTAGACACAAGGTATAAGTCTACTATGCTCAACATATACATTGTTATGTGCTATACGCCCTTGTTCAGCAGCCTGATGGCCTGATGGCCTGATGGAATGCGGAACGTGAAAAGGGGGCGTGGCTATCCGGGTGAGGGCTGAGGAAATGGTGACATAAATGCGGGACGCAATAAGGGGGCGTGGCTACCTGGGCGAGGGCTGGGGAAACGGTGACAGGAATGCGGGACGTGATAAGGGGCGTGGCTACCTGGGCGAGGGCTGTGAACGCGGGGAGGCAGAACTGCCAATCCTGACATGCCGGTATAGAATGTTCTCAGGATGCAGGGGGCCCATGCTGAATTTCCTCAGACGCTGTGAGGTCCTCGGAGATGTGCACGCCGAGGAACTTGAAGCTGCTGACCCTCTCTACTGCAACACCGTTGATGGAGATAGGGCCGTGCTCTCCTCTCTGCTTCCTGTAGTCCACGATCAGCTCCTTGGTCTTCTTGACGTTGAGGGCGAGGCTGTTCTCCTGGCACCACTGCTCCAGCGATCCGACCTCCTCCCTGTAGGCTGTCTCGTCGTCGCCGGCGATCAGGCCCATCACTGTCGTGTCGTCAGCAAACTTGATGATGACGTTGGAGCTGTGCATAGCCATGCAGTCGTGGGTGTAGAGGGAGTAGAGGAGAGGGCTCCCGTGTTGAGGGTCAGTGGCTCTGAGGTGGTGCTGCCCATCCAGTATGCATGTGTGGTTGGCGGTGTGTGTGGTTGGTCGTGTGTGTGGTTGGCGGTGTGGTTGACTGTGTGTGGTTGGAAGAGTTTAGAAGAGTTAACATGACCTGTTCGCAAAAGGGACAATGCCAAGTGTGCGCCGATTGCGAGACTCTTCTACTGCGCTATCCCTGTCGTGCTGCCCAGCTGTCCTACTGCAGCTGATGGAATTGGAGGTCTAATTAAGACTCTTGTACAGCTGTCACCATATTGCTGCCCAGCTGATGGGTAATGCGCTGTAATGTGTAGTGCTGCAACAGCATGAATAAAACATGTTAGAAAAAACATGTTAGTTTTCTTCACTCTCTGAAGGGCATTGTAACATCATTTATTTGTTTATTTTGCTCATCTTTACTTTAGACAATGATGCCACCTCGGCCAAAAATATTTGATTTCCATGGAGTCTCAATGATCCATCAGTTCACGAACAACTGGGAGAATATTCAAAACTTTAAAGCCAGACCAGATGATATCCTGATTGCAACCTACCCAAAATCAGGTATGTGTAGCCTAATAGCGAAAATGTTATAAATGTTTGTGGTAATGCATGGTCTACTAATGTTTGTCCTTGTTTTATCACATAAACAGTGTTAACTCTAATTTTCGTCATCGTCTCTCTCTTTCAGGAACTACATGGACCTGCTACCTTCTTGATCTTCTGTATTTCTCTCAGACACAGCCAGATCGTCTGACATCCACCCCAATTCATCTGGAGTACCTTTCCTGGAGACTCAGGAACCAAACATCCCTTCCGGTTAGATTTTGAGTTTTTTTTCCTTTAATAAAATATTAAATGCATTTATCATTTGTTTGTCTTACCTCCACCATCGCAGATGGACGGAGGTTATGTTTCTGCCCCAGCTTGTTTGTCTGTTAGCGAGATAACTCAAAAAGTTATGATTTGGGCAAAAACTTGGTGGTTAGATAACGTATGGGCCAAGGAACAGTTGATCAGGTGCAGGGACTTTTTAGTTTGCCGGAGGTAGGCGCTCTAGTTCCATATTTTTTTGGTAACTCGCATTCATTATAAAAAACCTTTAAGCAAATGTTGGCCACGTCTGACACTGATGAGAATTCTTAATGCTATAGAGTTCAGTCATTCACAGTAGTATCATGTGTGAATCAGCAAGTAAATAAGTAAAAGATCAGTTGAGTTTTCTTCTTCTTTCCATAGGAACGGATTTGGCAGATAGTCTGGATACTTCTCCTCGTCTCATCAAAACTCACCTGCCGGTCCAGTTGGTTCCCAAGTCCTTTTGGGAACAGAAATGCAGGGTACAGTATGTTTAACTTAATTTACAATCTCAAATGGCACACATGGCACAATATGCTGAAAAGTGAACTGAATGTTGAACAGTGCCACGCAATTTTACAAATGTAACTCAATAGTACTTAATGTACTACTCGTACTAATTTAAAATCTTTAGTCGTTTATTTCACATTTATGTAATGTCAATATTGATTTATCTTTGTAGTTCTTTACAAACTATACCTTTGCCAATAAAAACCTAACAAATGTTGTGATAGCGATGTAAATGCAGTGGGAATTTCCTCTGCGGCAGGGAATGGGAAGTAAGCATTCCATTGTACTTGTTGAAAATGGCAATAAAAAACATATTTTATCTTGAATCTATGTAGATGGTGTATGTGGCCCGTAATGCTAAAGACACTGCAGTGTCTTTTTTCCACTTTGACCGCATGAACAAAACACAACCAGAACCGGGAGACTGGATGAGTTACCAACAGAAATTTATGGACGGAAAGGGTCAGTGAGAAACCTATGAAAACAAATGTGGAACAGAATAGAATATACTATGTTCCTCTGCTTCACCTTCACTAGAAGTTCCTTGATGGATTCCTCTCTGGTTTTAGTGGTGTTTGGATCCTGGTATGATCACGTGACGGGCTGGTGGGAGAGGAAAGATCCTAAAGTCCACTACATGTTCTTTGAAGACATGGTCGAGGTAAGAAGTGTTTGTGAGAGAGCAACAATGCTTAACCAGGTGTGACCAAGGGGTATGTGGCAATATGAATCATAGAACATGACTTGTAGAAAATGTACCTTTTATAGAGTTAATGTGTGTGTGTGTGTGTACACAGGACACTGGACGGGAGATAGACAAGTTGTGCTCCTTTCTTGGTTCAACGTGGACAGGCGAAGAGAAGGAAAGAATCAGACATCTCGTGAAGTTTGATAATATGAAAAAAGACAAAATGGTCAACTACTTAACTGTGAAAGCTATGGACTTTAAGATATCTCCCTTCATGAGAAAAGGTAATAATAACTTTAGAGTTTAAAGTGTCTGTCCTGTCTGTCTGTCCCTGACACGTTTCATTTCACAGGGAAGGTTGGTGACTGGAAAAACCAATTCACCGTAACCCAGAATGAACAGTTTGAGGAGGACTACAAAAAGAAGATGAGGAAAACCACGCTACAGTTCCGCACTCAAGTTTGAAGTCTGGCAAAGACACACCCCCATTAACAATCCACAGTCCCAACACACCTTAATATTGTAAAAAAAAAAAAAATTTATATATTTTTTACAATATTACATTTTGAGATGCACCTGTATTTGTGGAGTGAGTGTGGTTGGTGGCTGGTTTAAGCTGTGGATCTTTGGTGTTCAAGATACCCGAATATCCGTCTCAGGACGGTCTCGTTCCTTATCAGTGGGAGAACAGTCCAATGCTCAAATTTTGCTTTACAATGATAGGAAGAGCTGGTAGCTGTTGTTATGATGTTATGTTATGTTGTCATTTGGAATACGTTAAGAGTGTCTAAATACTAAATGGGCTTGTGGCTTAAGGGAAATTTAAGCTGGTATATATATCTACAACTGTTGAAAAAAGTATAAAATATATCGAACACAGAATTATATGGTTTATAGGTTTTTAAAGTTTAAGACACTGGGCCTCCTTTCAGAGAACTCTGACATACACACACTTCGGATTTAACATTGCAGGCTCATGCCATGGCACTGCTGGTGTGAGAAACATCTAAATGTTGCTATTCATTGACCTTTTATCAATTCATTAGAAAATAATTCATTCACAAACATAAAACAAATTGCTTAATTTATTTTATGTTTCAGGGAAATTAGTTTTTCTTTCAGGGAAATTACTTTGTCTTGCTGGGAAAGTTTCTCTGCGCCTCCCTTGAAACTCTCTGGCGCCCCCCAGGGGAGGCACCAGACGGTTATTATTATATTATTATAAAATGTGTGTGTCAATGGCATTACGTGAAAAACATTGTTTCAGTTGCATTAGATTTGCATTAAAAGTGGAAGTTTTTTAAGATATAACATAGAAGTATGTATATATTATGACTGCATGTGTGTTACTGTGTATCTGATTTATGGGAGTAGCTGTGACTATCACTGTTGTCCAGGAGGAGGCGCTGTTGTGCAGTTATATAAAGATGGGCAAAGCAGCTCCATCTGCCTCTTGACAAACTGATTCCAAAGAGAGCAGTCACTGTGTTTTCTCCTCCGCGAATAAATTAAGCCGAGTTGGATGGCTAAACATAGACAACTGTCTGGACAGTACGATCCTTTTGAACTCTTCAGAATATTCACCTTACCGCTACGCAAGTAGACACAAGGTATAAGTCTACTATGCTCAACATATACATTGTTATGTGCTATACGCCCTTGTTCAGCAGCCTGATGGCCTGATGGCCTGATGGAATGCGGAACGTGAAAAGGGGGCGTGGCTATCCGGGTGAGGGCTGAGGAAATGGTGACATAAATGCGGGACGCAATAAGGGGGCGTGGCTACCTGGGCGAGGGCTGGGGAAACGGTGACAGGAATGCGGGACGTGATAAGGGGCGTGGCTACCTGGGCGAGGGCTGTGAACGCGGGGAGGCAGAACTGCCAATCCTGACATGCCGGTATAGAATGTTCTCAGGATGCAGGGGGCCCATGCTGAATTTCCTCAGACGCTGTGAGGTCCTCGGAGATGTGCACGCCGAGGAACTTGAAGCTGCTGACCCTCTCTACTGCAACACCGTTGATGGAGATAGGGCCGTGCTCTCCTCTCTGCTTCCTGTAGTCCACGATCAGCTCCTTGGTCTTCTTGACGTTGAGGGCGAGGCTGTTCTCCTGGCACCACTGCTCCAGCGATCCGACCTCCTCCCTGTAGGCTGTCTCGTCGTCGCCGGCGATCAGGCCCATCACTGTCGTGTCGTCAGCAAACTTGATGATGACGTTGGAGCTGTGCATAGCCATGCAGTCGTGGGTGTAGAGGGAGTAGAGGAGAGGGCTCCCGTGTTGAGGGTCAGTGGCTCTGAGGTGGTGCTGCCCATCCAGTATGCATGTGTGGTTGGCGGTGTGTGTGGTTGGTCGTGTGTGTGGTTGGCGGTGTGGTTGACTGTGTGTGGTTGGAAGAGTTTAGAAGAGTTAACATGACCTGTTCGCAAAAGGGACAATGCCAAGTGTGCGCCGATTGCGAGACTCTTCTACTGCGCTATCCCTGTCGTGCTGCCCAGCTGTCCTACTGCAGCTGATGGAATTGGAGGTCTAATTAAGACTCTTGTACAGCTGTCACCATATTGCTGCCCAGCTGATGGGTAATGCGCTGTAATGTGTAGTGCTGCAACAGCATGAATAAAACATGTTAGAAAAAACATGTTAGTTTTCTTCACTCTCTGAAGGGCATTGTAACATCATTTATTTGTTTATTTTGCTCATCTTTACTTTAGACAATGATGCCACCTCGGCCAAAAATATTTGATTTCCATGGAGTCTCAATGATCCATCAGTTCACGAACAACTGGGAGAATATTCAAAACTTTAAAGCCAGACCAGATGATATCCTGATTGCAACCTACCCAAAATCAGGTATGTGTAGCCTAATAGCGAAAATGTTATAAATGTTTGTGGTAATGCATGGTCTACTAATGTTTGTCCTTGTTTTATCACATAAACAGTGTTAACTCTAATTTTCGTCATCGTCTCTCTCTTTCAGGAACTACATGGACCTGCTACCTTCTTGATCTTCTGTATTTCTCTCAGACACAGCCAGATCGTCTGACATCCACCCCAATTCATCTGGAGTACCTTTCCTGGAGACTCAGGAACCAAACATCCCTTCCGGTTAGATTTTGAGTTTTTTTTCCTTTAATAAAATATTAAATGCATTTATCATTTGTTTGTCTTACCTCCACCATCGCAGATGGACGGAGGTTATGTTTCTGCCCCAGCTTGTTTGTCTGTTAGCGAGATAACTCAAAAAGTTATGATTTGGGCAAAAACTTGGTGGTTAGATAACGTATGGGCCAAGGAACAGTTGATCAGGTGCAGGGACTTTTTAGTTTGCCGGAGGTAGGCGCTCTAGTTCCATATTTTTTTGGTAACTCGCATTCATTATAAAAAACCTTTAAGCAAATGTTGGCCACGTCTGACACTGATGAGAATTCTTAATGCTATAGAGTTCAGTCATTCACAGTAGTATCATGTGTGAATCAGCAAGTAAATAAGTAAAAGATCAGTTGAGTTTTCTTCTTCTTTCCATAGGAACGGATTTGGCAGATAGTCTGGATACTTCTCCTCGTCTCATCAAAACTCACCTGCCGGTCCAGTTGGTTCCCAAGTCCTTTTGGGAACAGAAATGCAGGGTACAGTATGTTTAACTTAATTTACAATCTCAAATGGCACACATGGCACAATATGCTGAAAAGTGAACTGAATGTTGAACAGTGCCACGCAATTTTACAAATGTAACTCAATAGTACTTAATGTACTACTCGTACTAATTTAAAATCTTTAGTCGTTTATTTCACATTTATGTAATGTCAATATTGATTTATCTTTGTAGTTCTTTACAAACTATACCTTTGCCAATAAAAACCTAACAAATGTTGTGATAGCGATGTAAATGCAGTGGGAATTTCCTCTGCGGCAGGGAATGGGAAGTAAGCATTCCATTGTACTTGTTGAAAATGGCAATAAAAAACATATTTTATCTTGAATCTATGTAGGTGGTGTATGTGGCCCGTAATGCTAAAGACACGGCAGTGTCTTTTTTCCACTTTGACCGCATGAACAAAACACAACCAGAACCGGGAGACTGGATGAGTTACCAACAGAAATTTATGGACGGAAAGGGTCAGTGAGAAACCTATGAAAACAAATGTGGAACAGAATAGAATATACTATGTTCCTCTGCTTCACCTTCACTAGAAGTTCCTTGATGGATTCCTCTCTGGTTTTAGTGGTGTTTGGATCCTGGTATGATCACGTGACGGGCTGGTGGGAGAGGAAAGATCCTAAAGTCCACTACATGTTCTTTGAAGACATGGTCGAGGTAAGAAGTGTTTGTGAGAGAGCAACAATGCTTAACCAGGTGTGACCAAGGGGTATGTGGCAATATGAATCATAGAACATGACTTGTAGAAAATGTACCTTTTATAGAGTTAATGTGTGTGTGTGTGTACACAGGACACTGGACGGGAGATAGACAAGTTGTGCTCCTTTCTTGGTTCAACGTGGACAGGCGAAGAGAAGGAAAGAATCAGACATCTCGTGAAGTTTGATAATATGAAAAAAGACAAAATGGTCAACTACTTAACTGTGAAAGCTATGGACTTTAAGATATCTCCCTTCATGAGAAAAGGTAATAATAACTTTAGAGTTTAAAGTGTCTGTCCTGTCTGTCTGTCCCTGACACGTTTCATTTCACAGGGAAGGTTGGTGACTGGAAAAACCAATTCACCGTAACCCAGAATGAACAGTTTGAGGAGGACTACAAAAAGAAGATGAGGAAAACCACGCTACAGTTCCGCACTCAAGTTTGAAGTCTGGCAAAGACACACCCCCATTAACAATCCACAGTCCCAACACACCTTAATATTGTAAAAAAAATATTTTTTTTAATATATTTTTTACAATATTACATTTTGAGATGCACCTGTATTTGTGGAGTGAGTGTGGTTGGTGGCTGGTTTAAGCTGTGGATCTTTGGTGTTCAAGATACCCGAATATCCGTCTCAGGACGGTCTCGTTCCTTATCAGTGGGAGAACAGTCCAATGCTCAAATGTTGCTTTACAATGATAGGAAGAGCTGGTAGCTGTTGTTATGTTGTTATGATGTTATGTTATGTTGTCATTTGGAATATGTTAAGAGTGAAGTCTAAATACTAAATGGGCTTGTGGCTTAAGGGAAATACCGGTTTAAGCTGGTATATATATCTATTAAGATATAACATAGAAGTATGTATATATTATGACTGCATGTGTGTTACTGTGTATCTGATGTATGTGAGTAGCTGTGACTATCACTGTTGTCCAGGGGGAGGCGCTGTTGTGCAGTTATATAAAGATGGGCAAAGCAGCTCCATCTGCCTCTTGACAAACTGACTCCAAAGAGAGCAGTCACTGTGTTTTCTCCTCCGCGAATAAATTAAGCCGAGTTGGATGGCTAAACATAGACAACTGGACAGTACGATCCTTTTGAACTCTTCAGAATATTCACCTTACCGCTACGCAAGTAGACACAAGGTATAAGTCTACTATGCTCAACAAAGTGCACTTTTAATTCCCCAAAGAAGGATTTAGAGATGAAGATTGGGATTGCCTTAAACAGAAATACGAACCTGGGCATGATCGTCATTTTAACTGAATTAATCCTGCCAGCTAGTGACAGTGGGAGGGTCGACCATCTCTCCATGTCCAGTTTAGCCCTACCAAGCACTGTTTTAAAATGATTGTCCATCAGATCTTTGTATTTGTAAGTGACACAGACACCTAGGTATGTAAAGCTGTCCTTACAAACAAAGAAAGGGAAGTTCTGAAATTACATTTGACGTGCTTCATCATTTATGGTATGATTTAAGGTTTAATTTATAGCCCGACACCCGGTCATAGGTTCCAAGGCAATAGGTATAGTAGCATGGGGATCCGAAAGAAAAAAAAGAAGATCATCCGCATAGAGCGACAATTTATGCAATTCTCCCCCACTTTGCACTCCAATTAGACTAGCGGTCTCTCTTAATAGTATTGACAGGAATCCCACGAAAAAGTGGGAAATAATGAGATATTATCCTATTAGTTCGAACTATAATTATAAAAATATAAAATTAATATATCGTAACATCATTGCTTCACAAACGGTATGCAGGTCTTATATATATATATATAGATATATATATAGATATAGATATAGATATATAGATATAGATATATAGATATATAGATATCTATATAGATATCTATATATCTATATAGATATATATATCTATATAGATATATATATCTATATAGAACTCTTCAGAATGTTATCTATATAGATATGATATGTATATAGATATATAGATATAGATATATAGATAGATATATAGATATGTTTGACACACACACACATATATTCAGTGTATATATATATATATATAAAGCGTTCCATTGTACTTGTTGCATAGGGCAATTAAAAATCTTGAATATATATTGAATATATACTGAATATATATATATATATACTGAATATATATATATATATATATATATATATATACATATTGTTGATTCAATGGCACTTAGATCATCATGCAGGTAGGTATATGTTGGTCGAGTGTAGCTCAGACCACACGTCAACGAACTGACGTCATAAACATATATATATGTGCATGTATATATATATATATACATATATACATATATACACATCAGGCACGTGCACACATAGACATCAAAGGGGGCTTGAGCCCCTGCCCTTTTTCTTCCTCCAGAGAAAGTGCCCTTTTTATGGGATGCTTTTTATTTTAAATTTTTTTAATTCTTTATTTAAATTTTAAATAAATTAATATATATCTACTCCTGTTTGTGCCCTTTCCAAAAAATATATTGATTGAATAAAAGATACAAATATCAGGTCGAGAGATTAGACGGTCAAGTTCCGAGGCTCTCTCCACCCTCCCTCCCTCCCTCCCACCCTCTCTCTACCTACCCTCCCTCCCTCCCTCTCTCCCACCCTCCCTCTACCCTCTCCCCACCCTCTCTCTACCCTCCCTCCCTCCCACCCTCTCTCTACCCTCTCTCTACCCTCCCTCCCTCCCCCCCCGTCACAGCGGTGCGGACAGTCATCGGTCATCAGTCCCTTCAGACAGGTAGCAGCACCTCCCACTAACCAGTCCCATGTTATGCCAGCTTTTTTGGCTTGTTTGAAGGTGAGTGGTGATGAATAAATGACTAAGCTGCCAGTGCCTCGAGTTTACAGCTAATTAGCCAAAATACACAAACAAATATAGTTAACTAAGGTACTAGCTAATGGATAAGTTAGCTCAAAGTTTAGCTAAGGCAATTTATCATGGGCATACAGGCTATGTACTGTACTTAAGGGGAGACACTACAGGTGAATACAGTCAAATGTGTATCTAATAACTTCCCCAGACAGTTACTTACGTCAAGTCAGTATTTTCCCCTGAAATGTTATGTTTAAATATGCAGATTGGCTTTAAATGTATAGATGAATTCAGACTAGTTTCAGCTAGTAAAACGAAAACCATTTTGTTTTTTTGGAAGTTTTCTTTCCATTCTTTCCTTGTCAACAGCAGTTATTTTATGTGTGCGGTAAGTGTAATAATAATAATAATGTATTGGATCATTAATGAATTCAGGCAGTAGTAGTAATAGTTAAAAAAAATAACCGTGTTTAACCAACCCAGTTGTGTGTGTGTGTGTGTGTGTGTGTGTGTGTTTTATGTCGATCGGGACAAACTTATTGACATTATTATTATTATTGTTTGACTATGTTCCAACTGTTGTACGTAATATGACCAGTGAGTAGTGGATACAACTCGTAACACAACGTTGTTACGTTTTAGGAGCGATGATCAAGTAAACGGTATAAATCAATTAAACCGGTGTACATAAAACGGTTAAATGTGCTAACTCGGCTAGCGGATAGCAACAATGACTCAGCGCGAGACCAGCCCATAGCGCATAATAACCGTAATAGTTGATGTGTTAAAAGGTGTAAAAAAAACCCCATCTTAATAATGTTCTCTTGTTGTTCCCTCATAGATACGCCCACAAGGAAATTTTAGTTTTGAGGGTGTTTTTATAATATGCTCTTCAGTCTTTGTCTAATTTCAGATTGGTTTCAAATGAGTCATTATTGTGTGTATTTCGATTAGTGTGTTTATGTGTAGTTCGTACGCTGTACTACACACTCCTCTCCTCTAGACCGAACGATGTCTGCTACACACGGGGATATGGGGCAGTTCCTGGGCACCGAGATGAGCCTCCTGGAGATGACGGAGGTGGAGTACATCCTCTTCCAGACGGGCTGCGATCCCGATCACGACGGATCGATCCATTTCGCAATGCGACCGACCGCCGCTGTGAAATGTGACGCGGCCTTGTTTCCCCGCCACCCGACCACCACCCGAGCCGTCGACCTTTCAACCTCCGCCGGCGAGGAGGAGCGGCGTGTCGAAGAGGAGGATCCGAGGCCGAGCCAAGCGGCGGACATGCGGCAGCTGGATGTGGGCGTAGGTTCTAATGGTGGTGGTGGCCAGTCAGGGGAAAAGACCCCAAGCACCGGTGGAGAGGTGCCAGGCTGGGTGCTCACCAGAGCCCAAAGGGAATTTGGTGAGACCCTGACAGAAGAGGCCGGCGGTGGGCCTTTCCTGAGCCGAGGCCATTCCTCCGCTCGGGTTTGCCTGGAGAAGAGGTTCGGCTGTGGGCCCAGGGACCACGTCCCCGGACCGTTAGACGCCCAGACGACTGTGTTCACCGAGTATGAACAACACTTAAAAAATGTTTTGTGTTTTATATAACGGTGAAATGATGAACGCTGTGTGTGTGTGTGTGTGTGTGTGTGTGTGTGTGTGTGTGTGTGTGTGTGTGTGTGTGTGTGTGTGTGTGTGTGTGTGTGTGTGTGTGTGTGTGTGTGTGTGTGTGTGTGTGTGTGTGTGTGTGTGTGTGTGTGTGTGTGTGTGTGTGTGTGTGTGTGTGTGTGTGTGTTAAATGTATTGTGGTCTGTTCCTAGTGTTTTGACAACGCTTCAGCAGTCCACCGAATGCGAAGAGCCGTGCATACATACGCAAATGCAGAAGTGGATGAAGTTGGATCTAACTAATCCTATTGACCTTTCCAATCCATACGGAGGAGCCCGCTTCAACCCAATCACCGGCGTGTGTACACAAGCACAAACAAACAAAAGCGTTTGCGTTTGTATTACTCTGCTCTAGAGCAGAGTAATACAGTTTGCTAATCAATACCTCCCACCCACCCCCCTTTTCCTGTGTTCATCTCAGGCCTTTGGACATATTCCACATATTGCGGAGCATCCAGGCTTGATCAATGCAAACAACTTCCTCAGTAACCGTCCAGCGAGAGCGGCTGATACGGAACAACGGGAATTGGTTCGAGTGGATAGTAAGAATGATTTATTCCGTCTTCTTTGTATATATCAAATCGCAGAGTATTTAGACCTATAGAATATTGTTACCCGTGAAAATCATTATGTATTGTGCTTTATTACCTTTTGGTTCCACCTGTAAGATGCCATCTGACACACTACATTGTTTACGTAGAGAAGGCTTTGCCGGCGGCCCCCGTAAAGGGCCCTCGGGCCCGGATCCTGAGGGTCTCCGCTGTTGACCCTCAGTTAGAAGGCACTAGGGCCGCCGTAGCAGCGGGGAGGAGCGTCGGGACGAGGGCCGGCGCCGCCTCGGATGCTAAGAGTAGCCGACGCAGAGAGATACACAACAGTAAAGAGAGGGACCGCAGGTAGGCAGGAAGGAGCACAGTGCTGCAGCCTCTACTACAAGCAACCACTGGAGTCCTGGGTTAACAGTATACATACCATCCGTTTCTCATTGATTGTTTCTGTTATTGGTTGCTTGATAAGTGCTATATAAATAAAGGTATTATTACTATGGCTTAGGATGTATCAAACATTGGTCGTATCGCAATAGCTTTTTCTTGATACTTTTTTCTTGAGTCAAACAATTGAATTGGTTCGTTCTGACCTGTGTGTCTGTGTGCATGTGTGCAGGAAGAGGATTTCCATGTGTTGCAATGAGTTGAACTCGCTGGTGCCGTTCTGCAAGCCGGAGACCGACAAGGCCACCATACTGCTGTGGACCACGGTGTTCCTCAAGCACCTCCAGGAGCTGTACGGAGACTCACTCAAAGAGGTACTGTGAACCAGCGAGTGCATCGCCATTTAAATCCTCTAGTGTTTTGTTTTACCGCTGGAAAGTATAGGGCTTGTCATAAAACGGGACTGTCTCTGCAGTAGAAAGGCGCAATACAAAATTAAATTGGTGTTGCATGACCAGAGAACAACAGCCTTAGAGAACTGGTGCTACATGACCAGAGAACAGCCCTAGAAAACTGGTGCTACATGACCAGAGAACAGCCTTAGAGAACTGGTGCTACATGACCAGAGAACAGCCCTAGAGAACTGGTGCTACATGACCAGAGAACAACAGCCCTAGAGAACTGGTGCTACATGACCAGAGAACAACAGCCCTAGAGAACTGGTGCTACATGACCAGAGAACAACAGTCTGAACAACAGCCCTAGAGCCAGCAAATGCCGGATGACACAACGCTTTATTCTGTGGACTTTAGCTGGGGAACAAATTAGCAAAACTGAATGCTGGTAAAATGGAGGGGAATTGATCATGGTTAATTTTCCTACACTACCCACATTGTTATGGTACAAACCTGGTTGACAACCGGCAAAGTATTCCTTTAACACCTTACTCTGAAGCAAGAGTGAAGAGCTTTGTCATTTCTCGACATCATAGGATGGTCTAAGTAACCTAGTGACCATATTGTAAATGACATTTTATGAAATGTATAATATCAGTAAATATGAAATCAATGTAAATGTTGAAATCAAGTGCAAATTGAAGATTGTTGGGGAGCCGTCAGGAGAGGAGTATGTATGTATGAAGTATGCATGCAAAGTAGTGGAATACTAATAATAATAGTGTGATGGTGATTTAGCATAAAAAATACTCATGATTCACTCTTTGAACACAGAACTTCCAGAGCACCTTCTGTGGTAAGACGGACCCAGACCAGCTCCACCAGGAGATGGCAGCAGGCACAGCAAGCTCTCTTCTGGTAGCGGAACAGTGACCCCCACAGTACTGTCTGTGGGGTTAACCGTACGTCCACCGCTCCATGGCAAGATCTTAGAGGCTGGATACTTATGTTCAAATAAGATGTCCCCTTTTTTATATATGACGTCATTTTACAATTCATAGATTCCCCATTTACCAAATGTACACTTGTTTTAATATATTGGTATTTTAGGTTTCATCAGACACATGTTCTTCTTTTGAAAGGGAAAGGTATCCGTTTAGTTAGGGTTCTCTTCTGCAGACAGAAAACACGATTGGCCTTAAGACATTTTTACCGCCTGCTTTCTTCAAAAGCCCTAAGCAACACCTACGTTTGGGAGGAAAAATGCTTTCTGCAGTACAGAAAGTCATGTGCAGGGGGCACTGTTTGGCATTGAGAGACAAATTACACTGTGTTCCACTTATTTATTATAGTATTTATTATTTAAATCCAAATTTAAATCCGCTTATTTAAGAAACAAAATCCAATCACATTTTACATCAGTTACATTTTAAAAATTGTTCTGCATTTTGCATACAATAATAAAACTGTAGAGCAGTTCTAAATTAACTTATTATTTATTTAATTATCTTCTTTCCTGGTTGTTTCTTCCATTAAAGCAAATGTTACTTGCTTTCATTTAAATGGCTTTCATTTTATTGTTTTTGTGGTTTGATTTGTACGGGTTGTCTTGATTTAGAGAAGAGTAATGTTTTACTGAAAAGTGGCTTTATTTGTTATTTCTCACATGATGCTGTAGCATCTTACTGTACATACAACAGTCACCCACCAATAATAAATAGTATTTAAATGTATGTATATTTAATTGTTTACAGCACCAGTATTACATAGTGGATCATTGGAGAACTGGAAACAAGAAAACCTCCATCAATTCTTCTCGCTGCAATATCTCAACTCTTCATCCACATCCTATCTTTAATTATCAAAACGAGGAACATGTATGACCGTAAGATGTAATTAAACAAACATTAACCAAAACTTCAAAACTACAACAAAAATAAAAGACTAGCAAGAGTTAGAATGCTTTTGCATTAATATACACAAATTAACAGGCCTTGGGTTTTCTTTTTTAAATTTTAGTTACAAAAAGTACAAATGGTCATGACCAGCCGCACACCTTTGGCACCGATCTTTATATTACATTGTGTATTTTAATGTTTGAGGTAACACCTGGAGTGAACATTAATAGGCCATGATACGAGGCACATGAAGGAGTTGCTGGTGTTTTTTTTTTCTTCTTACAAACCAAGGATTTAGAAAACAAACCGGCACTTTCCGTTGAGTCACTCGAAGACTATTATCGTTGTTTGTCGATGTTAATCGCTGCACCGCGGGTGTCGTCTTGCACACTTGTCTCAGTCTTGTCCGTTTCATTGACGTGATCAATATCTTTAGTCTCTTGGCTGTTCTGTTCTGTTTTTGGTTCTCTTCCCACTCACAATGTTCCCCTCGTCTCCTCGCTCCTCTGAAACCCCGCCTTGTATTATTAAACGCAAAAAAAGAGGATGCCGTCCCTCTACTTCTCCCCTCGTCCCGCTCCGGGCACCCGTCTCGGGGGCCGGTGGGCAGGTGTACGGGCACAGCAGAGAGTAACGTCTCATGGTTCTTGGGGTCGGAGGATTTCCCTGCCGCCGATCCCGGGGGTTCCGTGGTGCCCGGTCCTTCCCGCCCGGCCCGCCTCTCCGGGCTCACCCGGGTCTCCTGGGGCTCCGTCCTTAACGATGCCAGCCACTCCCGGAAGACCTGCGGGCAAACCGGGCATACCAGGCGAGTCTAAAAGACTGACAAAAGTGGGATGTTTGTGGGACTGTTACGTTACATTTCTGTTTGTTTAATCTGTTCAGGTCACAAACCTTGGTAACCCCGGTCTCCGACGGGCCCCTCGATAGCTTTGCTAATTCGTCAATTTGCCCTTGTCACCCTGTCCACCGACGGCACCTGTTGGAGAGGGAAAGAGATGTTATTGTGCAGGAGAAAGGTATTTGTACTTGGGTCATAA
This sequence comes from Muraenolepis orangiensis, assembly GCA_027704905.1. NCBI lineage: Eukaryota > Metazoa > Chordata > Actinopteri > Gadiformes > Muraenolepididae > Muraenolepis > Muraenolepis orangiensis. Next base: position 10,682,557 of record CM051018.1, read on the forward strand.
TGCTTCATCCAAAGGAAGACAGGAAATCCATGTTTCCGTCAATGTGTTTGTGTTTTGTGTGTATATGTATTTTGTTTTACCTCTGGGACCAGGGTCTCCCGGAAGCCCTCTGTAGCCCGGCTGTCCCTGGCCACCGGGATGTCCGATGGTGCTGGTATCACCTGCCTTTCCTTGAGGTCCAGCGGGGCCGGGTCTGCCCACCCCACCAGGAGCCAGGGGCCTCCTCAGGTTAGCGGCCAGCTGAGCGATTTGATCTGATTTGTAACGGAAGGGGATGGAAGAGAGAGGGAGAGCCGCTTGGTCTTCCAGAGTCAGACGCTTAGGGATTATGAATCGGGATTAGGCATGGTTCAGATCATTCTCCGTCGATCATGGAGCCACACAGCTCTCTGATGTGCTGTTCACTTGTCAGTTTACCCTGAAACACACACACACACACACACACACACACACACACACACACACACACACACACACACACACACACACACACACACACACACACACACACACACACACACACACACACACACACACACACACACACACACACACACCAAGCTGCAGTTAACTATTAACAAACACATTGAGGAAGCACCTTAAATTGTAGCAGCCCATGTCTAATGCACATTGAGGATGAGTGGACACATTTAATTGCTGCCTGCCAAATAGTATCTGATCTAGTTATTCCCGCCTCTTCCTCCCATTGCCTCATTAAGTGATTAAGCGACAGGGCAGCTGGATTACCCCGACTGTCTGTTCTTTCTCCAGAAAATGTAATAAGGCGCAACAAAAGTGAGAAGGAAGCCATGGCGATGCTGCTGGCCTTACAGCACTTTGAGGTGTATGTTGGCTCCACCTCTGTCCCTGTGGTTGTATACACTGACCATAACCCACTGGTGTTCCTTTCCAGGATGTACAACCTGAACCAACGGTTGATGCGCTGGGCCCCTCATCATCATGAATTACAACCTGGTGGTGAGGCATAAGAAAGGCAGTGAGAATGTGTTATGGTGCCCTCACACCATAACCTATGAGTTGTGTGTAAAAATATTTGTATACGCACCAAACGCAACCGAAATCAACAATTTTGTCAATTTGTAACCTATTCGACCTGTGGGTTGCGAACTGAACTTATGATCCCCCAATATCTGCGATCACCGGCGTACGAGGCTAGTGCATTCATCACTTGCTTTCTCTCAGAAAGGCTCATTCAGTTTTCACCGGAACTATAGTTCTGTCAGAAACCTTATTGAACCTTTCACTGGCAGGGCAGCTATATCAACATATATGTGCCAGTTGCGTGCAGAACTTACGAGTTGCGTTCAAAACTTACAAGTTGCGTTTGACCTGCGTGCTAGTTGCGTGGTATTTGCGAATATCGGTCACGTGATGAAAACCTATAAAAGCGGAGCCGATTCAGTGTTTCCTTCAGTACTGATTTGGTCATCGAAGAGTCAACATGGGGAAAGCTACCAAGAAATCAGATAAAAGTGACCCAAAAAGTGATGTAAAAACTACTGAAACAGCTTCCCCTGGCCGAAAACAACCAGCAAGAGGTAGCTCCATGTTGTCACCTCGGAGGTCCACCAACAACTGACACGGATCTAGAAAAGGCCCACTATTTATACCATTTCTCAACACGCATGTAGTACGCAACTAATAGGTTGGCTACGCAGGGCATAGGTTGGGGATACGCTGGGAATAAGCACAATAGGTTGGGGGTACGCTACACACGCAACATGTACGGTACCAAAACCTGGCCAGATACCTAAAATTTGGACCTTCGATCACCTGCGTTCATAACTTATGAGTTGCGATCGTGTTGCGTGCGTAGCGTACCGTTTCCTTTTTGCGTAGCTTTGTGAAGCTCCTTTTGATTTGGCATACTTCCACCAGGTCCCTAGGCCTGGTTCCTGAGTATTTGTTATTTGAGTGTATCCTGTGTCTGTGTCCTTTGTTATCACAAATACACTGGTATTGCACTTTGACCCCTGTGTTGACTCCGTTCTTGCTCCGGCGCACACGGGATCCCCCTTTACCTGATGCTCGAACACTCTTGGACATCGCGGGCTGTAACGGCATACAAAAAAAAGCATGGTTTTGACCCTCAACTACATGGAACAAGCATACACTTTACAGTAAAGCTGCAAAGGCTGTAAAGGCGAGACCACTAATGAATGTCATTAGGATATCTTAAGGTTGTCAAAGATTGTCAAAATGAGGTTGTCAAAATTACATTACCGTTAGATTAGATTAGATATAAATATTGTCATTGCACAGCACAAGCACAGTACAGCGAAAATATTTTGGCATCTAACCAGATAATAATGTACAGTGGTTAAATAAGATGTAAAGATAGTCTGTATACGGGTATAAAGTGTATAGAGTGTGTATGAGATATGTGCAGAATTATATGTATATATATAAACAGGTAAGTATACAAGTATTCAACAGGTAGTGCTGTGTATATGGATATTCTACAAGGAACACTCATTGTGTTGTGAGCCCCAAAGACATATTTGTATGGCTGAATCACGTTATACCAAAGGAGCACATAAGTGTCCTTCCCAACATTTTGGGAAGGACACTTATTTGCCATCATAAGTCAGACGGGACAAACAGTGTCCAATGGCACCAGAGAGAGGTCAAGGTGCATGCTAGCCTAGCTTAGCAGCACGAGAACTGAGCAGTAGGGACCAGCTAGGCCATCCAACAACTCTAAAACTGACGCACAGAGATCAAATTTATACCAATCTGACTCTGCAGAAGAAGGAAAATACACACACACAGGCCACAAACACTATAAAAAGAGGGGAGCAACAAACACTGGAGAAAGGTTAGGCAGACACAAACTTGGCATAAGCATGCAAATATTCTATCAAGCATGTCTTCCCTTGAGGATTAGGCCCAGCGGTCCTCTTCCGTTTCATTGTTCTTGGCACTTTCTGAAAGGAATGAGAGATCACATGTCAGTCTTGTCAGAGTGGGAGAAACATCTTAACAACAATGAAGAAGTCCCATGATCCCCCGCCCCATGAGAATTAGAGATAACTCTCGAATGGGTGATGTAACTGGGATGTACATTCCGGGATGCTCCATATAATATGGGGCTCTGACTTTATGAGGCCATAAAATGTTTGTGAGCTTCTGCACCCAAATTAGGTTTTAATTCTGGTTAATTCCTTCTAACCATGCTAGAATATAAACATAATTTGGGTTTAAGAACCCCAACATTTCACAACTGCCTTCAACTAAACATTCCCCTCTCCTCAGGTTTGACTCCCATTTGACCAACGATGCCCACATCAACCAACATATTGGTTGATGTGGTTGATGGAATAAATGCACTCCACCATAACCGCAATAACTGTCTAGCAGAAAGATGGTTATTCGCTTCTCAGGTTCCACATTTTGCCACCAGATGGAGCTTTATGACTAAAATATGTACTGTTTTTCATCATATCTCTGGAATCATTCGTCAGATTCACGCCGAATCAAGCCCAGATGTGTGGTGACATCAATTATTACAAACTTTTAAATATGAGTTATACATGTGTAAGGTATTTATCTGAATGAAATGGGTGTAATGGAGAATTGGGGGCCGTTCGGGGATAAACCCCTACCCATAAGCCGTGTTGATATAGCTGCCCTGCCAGTGAAAGGTTCAATAAGGTTTCTGACAGAACTATAGTTCCAGTGAAAACTGAATGAGCCTTTCTGAGAGAAAGCAAGTGATGAATGCACTAGCCTTTCTGACCGAAAAACAGTTGACATTATTAACAAGTGATAAATGCACAAATCTTTCAGACATAAATGTAGTGGATATTATTGCTGCTTAATATCACCAACATTGCTCACTAAAATTATCTTTCAAATATGTTTAACACTTTATACTCAGCAGACTGGTCGAAAATGTTTCTACAGAGTTAGCTACACAGTAACCAATAAGTACTTTGTACTACACGAGTGCTTAACAGTATAACGTCAATAACTGTAATACTTAACAATGAAGCAAGCTCTGGATGGTTGTCTGAAGCCTTGTTTGATTTTACTGGCTGCTGGATGATGAGATGTATGATCCAAATTATTTTCCAATTCTTTTTTATTTTTACCTGTTTATTTAGTTTAGTTTTTTTCAATTGCTTCAAAGTGAAAAAACATATATCTCATACCTACTAAATACTGTATACACACCCGTTTTTTATACCGGTTTGTATACCTTGTAGACTGTTTTTACATCCTTACATCCTATTGTACTGTACTTGTGCGGTGCAATGACAATACATTTGAATCTAATCATATTGAAACAGATTTCTGATTGTTGATTCGGTTTTGAGTCAATGTTGTCACTGCACTGCACACTACACTTTAAACAAAAATATATAAATAAATAATGAATACTGTTTAGTGGCCTTTCTGAATATGATCAAGAACACTTTCTACCCCAGTGCCATACAAGAACTGAACACTGTCAAACACTGACACTGACTGTTACTACAATACTATATTGCATCAATACTGCATTACCTACTTACATCACACTGCACCTTTTGTATGTATATACATGTATATTGTCACTACTGTACATAGGGCAACCACAATATGAATATATACAATTTGATATGGCTATGTTTTAACCTGTTTATTTAGTTTAGTTTAGTTTTTTTAATTATGTAATTCTTCAACTGCTGTTTGTGTCATGAGGATTGCTAGACAATTTAGTTGTACTTGTACAATGACAATTAAGACAATCTGATTATGATAATAGTTCTGATCTGATCCAATTACCTGCACTCTAGAGAGTCTGCTTTCATGCAAAATGAACATATCCTACCTTCACAATATGGAATAATGAAGACAGCAGAACTGGCCAAGTTGCTGTTATTGGGACATTGTAACCTACCACTTAGATAAGTAATAACTACAGAAGACATAACCCTGATCAGGTGAGTGATTGATTTACCATGCCATAACGACACCCCATAAACACCCCAAAGCACCGGAAATGAAACGCGTAAGACTTCTGTAAAATAGTTCAGTTTAAAAAGTAAAACCAAGGTTATTGTTCATAGTTCACCCGAAGCGTTTTTACGAATGTGTTTTTTTTCCTGACGTAAAAAACACATCATATAGATACAACTATATCAAACATGTCAAACTATATTTAATGCAGCAGACTATAACTAATAGAAGAAAGACGATTGAAGAAATTGTGCTTTTACTTTGAAGGGAGTAGACCGTTTCCGCCTATGAGGTAAACAGCTTGGCAAGAGGAGGGTGAAAGTTTGACGTTAAACATTCATATCAGTCGTTATACCAGTAATTGTACATATTTTCATATTTTCCCGAGGAAAAAAACAACTGTGTGTGGTTCTTGGCTCGTCCGTACGCCACACTTGAAATGCCATTTGCGTGGAATGTAGCTTTCATTGGTGCCGTATGTTGACATTATTTTGTTTACATTTTTTCGCCATCAGCTGACTGACCGAAACTCATCCATGATCTCCGTACACCCTCCAGGTTCATACAAGTTACCCTTTTAATGTGTATTATATTTTAACTCGGTTCTGCCATGGAGGCATAACGGTAAATAGGCGTTGGGTAAATTGACAACTGGCTATCTAAACTGGACCACATCATTGAGGCTACTGGCGTACAACACAGGCAAGTTAGTAAGTCTAGCCTCAACTGCTGTATACTAAGATAACATTATAACGAGTGTATATAAAAAAATACTAAGATACGATTATATCATCTAGACATGGTGTACGTGGGTCAGTGAGTAGCTGCGACTGAGCCATGGAAGGAGTTCTTTACAAGTGGACAAATTACATGACAGGTAAGTGTCTTTCTGTTTAAATAATATATCAGACACCACTAGAGTACTCGGATCTAAACAAACGCCTTATGTAGTGAGTCGTTTATTCAACAAACCGTTCAGTGACAGTTTAGTTGTATTTAATAATTTTGTCAATAGTTGTCAATAAAGGCTATATAATAACGTGTTTAGGTTGGCAGCCCCGCTGGTTCGTCCTGGAGAATGGGACAATATCCTACTACGATAGTGAGGATGACGTGGGAAAAGGAAGCAAGGGGTCCATCAAGATGTCTGTCTGCGATATTAAAGGTTAGAGCTACCTAAAATGGGCAGACAAAACGGTCGACTGAAGTAGTGGAAACAAAGTGATCCCACACAATGTTTATACTGTACAGTGTAAAAAAAAGATCACAGATGATTCAGTTGTGTCTTTCATTTTTGTAGTGCAAACCCAGGTGGGGCTATACGATTACTTAGTGGTTTTAGGATTAACTCTATTTGCGTTGTTGTGTTGCAGTTCACCCTACAGATGCAACACGCCTGGAGCTCATCATTCCAGGAGAACAGCATTTTTACGTCAGAGCTGTCAATGCTGCAGAGAGGCAGATGTGGCTGGTTGCGTTAGGGTCATCTAAAGCAGGGACACTAGACAGTCACAAACACAAAGGTAGGGTGTCTGTACCTCTCTGCCTATCAGCTATATGCAATTGTACTCCCACTATTATACACAGCAGTGTAGCGGTTATCTGATTGTAAATCTTTATGGTAGATTGAAGAGGCTTTCTATGTGTGACTGCAAGAATTATGACCAATGTCACAAGGTGTGTGTGTGTGTGTGTGTGTGTGTGTGTGTGTGTGTGTGTGTGTGTGTGTGTGTGTGTGTGTGTGTGTGTGTGTGTGTGTGTGTGTGTGTTGTGTGTGTGTGTGTGTGTGTGTGTGTGTGTGTGTGTGTGTGTGTGTGTGTGTGTGTGTGTGTGTGTGTGTGTGTGTGTGTGTGTGTGTGTGTGTGTGTGTCTCTCTCTCTCTCTCTCTCTCTCTCTCTCTCTCCAGGGCCTGATTGTCTGAAAACAAAGATGTCGGAGCTCCGCCTCTACTGTGACCTACTTGTCCAACAGGTCCAAACTATTCAATCACAGCACACTGACAACACAGAGACCACGCCCAACTCTGAGGTAAATATTAATGCACTTATTGAAACACGCCGAGGTATTTGACACCTAAGGGGGATATGTGCCTGTTGTCTGAGCCAAACAGAGTGGAGGACATTGTTGACTTCATTTCAACAGCCTAATGTTGTCGTCATGGAAACCTGTGTGTGTTTGTGTACAGGCATCACTGCTCAGTGCCACTTGCTCCACCTTCATTTGGACACTAGAGGAGTGCATGACCCTGGCCAACCACAATCTAGCACCGGACATCCCACCTCCAGAGAGGGTTTGTGGGTGTTTTTTTTCTCTCTTCCAATTTACTAAATTGGATTGTTGCACAGTAACGATAACACTGTCTGTCTGTCTGTCTGTCCGTCTAGACGAAGAGGTCTATCAGTCACCCTGGGATATATAGTTTTGACAGGTGAGTTTTTACATACAGTACACACATAGTGCACTATATATAGTGAGTACCGTCTCTCCGGTAAAGCCTACTTAGTCTAGCAAAACAAGGTTGATGGTGAGTGACACTAAGCACTATGTTACCTTTCATCAGTTTGGCTGACTGATGTTTGTATCCACCAGTGGCCATGAGGTGGCAGCAGAGTTGCAGGTGGAACACAAGCTGCTGCTTCACCAATTGGAAGTCTCAAGACTACTGTTAAAAATATATGCATGTTAGGAGACTTTAACCAGGCAAAAAATGTTCAGTGAACCTACCTTACTTCATTTAATGTTAATTAATAATGAAATAATACAATAATCGTTCAACACCGTTTCAATGTAAGACATTTTTTTATAAAATATATTTTTTGATTATAGATATATTTGCAATAAACACTCGTTACCCGTGAACCTACACACACACACGAGTTACGCAAGTTAAAAACACTATATAGTGAAGGGTCTACAGCACATATCTCCATTCAAAGATGGAGCATATCCTTATTTACATCTGTTCCAATGTCCTTTCCCTTCAGGTCTAATATGAAGGATAATCATGTGGGCGGAGGCCAACGGTCGACTCAACGAAGAAACCGCACCTGTTCCGACAGCTCTGTCTATGACACTGACCGTAAGATGGGCACCGCATGCATTCAGGATAAAATGATATAAGCATTATAAGCCTGAGCTTTGCACACGTCATTAAGTCATATGACATTAAGTGACATTGTGTGTGTGTTCCTAGGTTTCATGCCCAGCCTCAACGGTGACTCGTCTTCCATCCCTGAAGAGAAAGTGGGCGGGGCCGCTCTGAAAACCCCGCCCACCGACACAGACACCGACCTGTCCATGTAACGGCGTGGCCAAGCGATGGCCTTTCTGATCTCGCCTCACCCGCCTCTCGTCACCCACACCCGAATGGACGGTAGCACACGTCTGTACAGTGAAGAGAAGGACCAGAAAACTCAGCTGCCCAAAGGGACTCTAGAGAGAAGGCAACAACAGGAGGACTGTTCCAATAGCCCGGCCTCTATAGACCTCATGGGGTCATCTGGTCAACCCTAAAGACTAGTCAAAGTGCTCCTGCATATGGGAATCAAATGAACCCCCCCCCAATACTCTTTCCTCTCAAGAAGTGGCCATACTCAGTGGTCCGTTGGACACCAACATTGGTTTCAGATAAAAGGGGAGAGCAAAAGACTTTCGACAAATCAAAAGGGAGCATGGGCGGGCTTTGAGCGGTTTCGCCAATTCAGCCTCCCATTGACAAAAGTCTACAATATTGTCAAACAATGGTGTCCCCGTGACTGACGGCTGATTCAATCCAGTCCAAACTCTTAACTGATTTGAAATGTGTATCTATGACACTCACCTTACTGTGAATGAACTCTAAATGGTAAAGCCCATTGACTTAACCCATCAGGGGGGTTTTATACTACTTCCCCGGACAACACAGAAGGTTTGAAAAGCTTGAAACCACGGTGGACGTCAAATCCTAACCCAGATTCCTAACCAAAAGTTGTTCCTGTGTCCAGAAGGTATTATGTAGAAGAGGTGAACACGTTACCTTTAATCCAGAACCCGTATGAATGTGAGGCGTGAGGACTCTCACACGTGCACAGTGGTGATTGCTTACTTTCTCATCTCTGTAAAGATTTATGTAGCGGACGACACTGAAAGGCTGCTTGAGGGCTCCTCCCGAAGACAAGGACACAGAATTGATGAGGAATCCGGTTTATTGCAAGAGGTTGAATAATGGTGACCAGAGCAGATGGAACATGCTAGAGCTCTTCCTCCAGTGTGTGTGGTGGTGGCTGTTTTAACCTGTGGGCCTTGATTAACAATGACCCACAGGTGTGCAGCCTCACCAGCCAATCAGTCCGACTCAGGCCAAGTGAGGATGCTTAAAAACAGCCACCAACCGCACACCCTCGAGGAGAGCTCTAGCATGTACCATCTGCACTGGTGACCATTATTCAAACTCAATAAAGGCAATAAACCGGTCTTCGGGAGGAGCCCTCAAGTAGCCATATTGATGTCTGGTGGCAGCGTCGTCTGCAACCATTTAATAAACTTTTTAATTTTTTTTAAAGGAAAATGAAGGATGGTCAAATTGAAGGCTTAGCGAGGAAGGTTGGGGCGACGGACAGCGATGGTAGCCAATCGCTCTTAGGTCCGGTGTTGTAGTCGTGTGTGTGTGTGTGTCACGTTGGTGACGGGGGAACTTGGGGAAACCTCTGGGTGTTATTTCTCCCTCGTATAGTGGATCGTATCAATTGAGTGCTTCATATTGTTGGTACTTGAGCTACACACACTTAGCAATGAAGTTAACCTGTTCTGCCTGTAAGAGACCGTACCTACATTTGGATTGTTTGTATGGGTGGTTGCATCAGAAGATACGACCCGCTTCACCTGAATCAACCCTCCCTTTAAATGCCTTAGTCTATTTTGACAAGGTCAATCAGGTTATGACACCTGGCGCTGAACCACACCCAGGGGACGACCGGTAAAAGATCAAAAAAATGTTTTTAGCTGATCGTTGAACCTAATTCTGGTTATTTTGCACTTTAGAGATAAAAAAAATATATATATATATATGTTTGTACCCTTGAGGGACAACTCTATTGACACCTCCTCTATTATGGATGGCAGTATTTCCTGAGATTGTGATAGAAGATGAGATTAGCGGATAGAAGATGTTGATGTCTCTAAGTAATGGTGTTAAAAGTAAGTGGGGGGGGAAAAAAAGTATTGCGCTTTCTGTTTGTCTAGCTTGCTACAAGAAACGAAGATGAAGCAGCCACCTCCAGCTGTGCTTGTGTTTACCTTGAATGGAACAACATCTGACCCTTTTCACATCTAGCTTTTTTTTAAATAATGGTCCGAAGAACACATGTTGTTGTTGTACTTTCCCAGAGAGCAATTTGTGTTTGATCACACAATGAGACCTTTTAATGTGTCAAATGTAAAACATGTGAGAATCATGGGTCAAATCCATTTGCCATATGAAGATCCCATTCAGAATAAGGATATTCAAATGCACAGAAGACAGTATATTTGGGGGGGGGTGGGGGGGTGTTAGCAGCTGTTAACTACGATCCGTTGAGTGTGGACTGTGAAGCAGTGAGTTCTTTCTGTCAATGTTTTCTGTCTTCTCGTTTTCTGTGTTCATCTTTGAATTGTACTTTCTACTCATACTAGAGGGAGAGGTACAGAAACCACTAGAGGTGATTTAATACAACTAAATATTCCAATAAATATATACTTTATATGGTGTACTGCTGTGTGCCCGAAACTGGCGAATACAGTGATTCCATTTAAAGATGTTTTCACTTTCTTTGTGGTGTTCCAGAGGTGGACACCTCTGGGGATGTGTTGTATGTGTAGAAGGCTGAATTAAAAAAATACACCGCATGACAATAGATCTGAAGTCACATGATGAACGCGTCGAGGCAGGCTTTTCATTGCAGTAACCAGGAACTTCAGCTCATGACTTTTACATGACCTTGTATATCAGTTATACATGACCTTGGATATCAGTATCTTCGACACGCATGTAAGTGGTCACTTGTGAAAATGTGTTCACCTGCATTATGTGCTTCACAACCCTCTTGTGTGTATATGTGTTTGTTCCTGTTGTTTGTTTCCCTGGGGTCAACTCGAACCTACACACAATAATTCCATGCCTAAAACAGCTACTATGATGGCCTCCAGATAACCGTTGAATGATGCAATGTTTACATGCTGTAACGTGTAATGAGCATGAGGATCCATTCAAACAGACCTTGTTTACATCCACCATGTATTTAACACGTACGTATTTACCCTACTCAGCGGTTTTTGAGGCAGGTCACATGCAAATGACCACCAACAAACAGCAATAATATTTAAGCGACGGTTGTTCCCACACAACCATGGGAGCAACCATGACTGTACAATGAAACCGGCCCTTGGTAAACAGAGCTCTCTGTCCCGATGTGTTTCTATGTGTGTGTGCGCGTGTGTGTGTACACAGGGTACACAGAAGTTGAATCTTAACGTCCTTGCCACCTGTCTCAATCACCTGACGCACACATGACATCAGCTGGTCCCGAGCAGAGGGTAGGGCGGGTGGAGTGCAAGTTGTCTTGGTAAATAGACTGGCACATTATCTGTATCTTGCTACGTCACTCGATGTACAGGGAGCCTTGTAGGGAACCATGCAAAACAGGATCAGCTAACTGGCTGCGAGTCGTTAAGGGGACAGGTTGGGTTCTTGCTCCAGGAAACCTTCGAGGTTTGTCACAGGATTAAAGATTGACCAAACTGTGGGTAGGTGTACCCTTTGTAATCTAAATAATTATAGCATTTGAGTATTATTATAAATCATACCTCTGGTATGTGTGTCGAGGGATTGTGCTTGACATATTTAGAAGATGGGCCAACACACAAGCAGACAGACTAAACCAGTGAATTATTAATTGGTTATTGGTGGTATTGTATTATTATTATTGTATTATATTGGTATTAATTTATTATTTAGCTGCTGGCAAACATTTTAATTGGATTGTTTTATTTTGGTGGTTGTAGGTCGACATATTTTTGCATATTTATATTTTGTTCTCGAATATGCGTGTTTCTCTAGACATGTCAAGAGAAGCAAACCAAAGTTGTGAATCGGCTGGACTTACAAACGATGCTGAAGACCAACCCATAGCCAAGGTAAATAAGTAATTGAATTACTATTATTCTATATGACATGAATGTACTTCATGTACATTCATGTAGCACACAGCTATCAGAGAAAGCCAGTGTAACTGAACAATTTAAATGACTTGATTCTGAATATACCAAAAATACGTAAGACTTGTTAGGACTTCGACAGAGACCCTTTTTCACAGGCCTCATCGTAGGACCAAACACAGATGTATCGCCAAGAAGTTTAGTCTGTGCCCCGGTACATACAAGTAGAATAATAAGTATTAAAAGTGCCGCATGTCTGTGATAAAAGTATTATAATAAATATTAATAAACATTAAAACCTATCCTTTAGGAACACCGTCGTCTCTAGTGGAAAACTGGTCTTCACATTTGCTCTTTCTGATCAGGAACAAGATTCAAGATTTGATTTGCCAAGTCCAATGGAACGCTAACTCCTCATTCCCTCCCGCAGTTAGAATTTTCTACAATTTAACACTTTATGCTATACTTTGTTCTAAACTTATACTACATTATAACAATACTATACAAAATAAAAATAACAATACAAATAACAATAAAGTGATTGATTGCAAAAAGCATATAAAAAGGTTTTCAAAGTGCCAGTAGTGCAGCAGCATCATGAATACAGTGCAGTAGCTGTAATGAGTCCAGAAAGTCCAGCAGAAGTATGATAGTGTCATGTATTATCAAATTGTGACAGGTTAAACCCTCCCTCTCCCTTAGCTCGACCACTTGCCATGGTCGTGGCTTCGCCAACGAAGGTACTTTACGTCAGGGTACAAAATGATGGGCAGGTCTAAGGGACGGAATAGAGAATGGCCTTTAAATATGTTAACGCTGTGTCAGAGGTTCTTAGTGCTAGGAAACATTCCAATTGTTCTTGGAAAGAAGGTCGGTTTTTTGCAATTGTATTGCCAGATTGGCTCTAAATGTCCCTTCTCATTGGCCTCCTTCAAGCCTAGACCAGTGCCTGAGTTCCTGGTTCTGACACGGTGCGCCGCCTGCTATGACCAGAAGGGGCACTCTATGCCTCGCCGTCGGGCCGACAGTGAGACCAGCTCAGAGGGCTCGGCACAAGAATTGGACTGGGACTCGGACACTAGCTCCAGCTGCAGCTCCGAGGAGGCCACCGGATCCGAGGCGGATCAGGAGGACGTGCCCGGATCACCCGCACCTGGATCCGGGGGGCCGACAGAAGCTGATTGTGAGAGTGCGTCCGAGACCATGGACCGGGCTGGTCAAGAGGAGACCAGAGCTGTGGGGCGGGAGGCGCAGGGAAGGCAGGAGGAGACGAAGGGAGAGGCTAGGAACAGAGACGTTGGAGACATGAAGACCACACTGCTGCTGTCGAAGATCCCGTCCTCGGGTCACCTACGACGGCCTCCTTCGGTCATCTCCACCCTGCACCTGCAGGCCTTACCCAGCCACCACGATGGTGTCATGGTCTACACCCAGGCTGAGTTCAGCTGCCCAGAATAAGTTTTAAGTTTTGTAAAGCTGAGATAAGCAGGTTGGCTTTGTTGTTTTATAGACCCAATTTCAGCCAGAGGTCCTACATATAGACGTGGGCTACATGGCTATGCTTTTAATGCTTCTGCAATTAAATGTGTACTTTACTGTGTGGCATTGTGTGTTATGTTTAATTATTGATGTTCCAACACTAAAAAACAACGCGTGGTTAGTGTTTATGAAATGACACCCAAACATATTAGATACAACTGACATATTAAAAAGTTAAATCTTCTAAAAACGAGAGGGCTACTACTACTAGTAGTAGGATGCATACCTCCGCCACACCAAAAAGTCTCGGATCCGGATTTGTATCTGGATCAATCAATTCCATACATCATTGTTCAGTTATCTTGCTGGGACAAACGGACAAACACACAGACAAACAAACAAGGACATCATTTGACCAAATCATTTGACCAAAGACAAAGACACATGCACTATACGTATTGTTGCGTATTGTATATACCTACGTATTACTGTAATAATACTGTAAATTGTGCAATTCATCTATCAATACATTTAGATTTCATTTAGAGTTAGTTTAGTTTGTTATTTAGTTTTTAGCTTTAGGTATTAGTATATTTTGTGTGCATTTATTCCCCCTGTTTCAACTATTGCACCTTAAATTCCCTCGGGATAAATAAAGTTATCTTGAATCTTGAATGGTCTCTGGGGAACATCTGGGTAATTTCATTCACAATATCGTTTTTATATATTTTATATTAATAAAGTCGTAGCTGACTTTTCTTCACTATTCATGCCGCTTTCCGATTCTGTACACCACAGCTCCGGGGTGGTGTGATACATCTTGTGCACTCTCTTGTGTGTGTGGGCAGCAAGGCCAGGCCAGGCCAGGCTGAGTGGTGGACAGATAGCCTGCCTTGTGTTTTCTCTGTGGTGGTTCCTCTCACCACTGAGAGATGCTTCTGCTTCTGCTGCTGTAGAAAAACTGGCCCATTATAGAATTTAACTATTTACTTTCCCATTCATTTTTATGTAGTATGGCAACATGTATTGAATAACATTTAAAATAAGTGAGTGAGCGCTCCACCGGTGTGCTGCTGGCACATCAGAAATATCACAGATGCAGAAACACTCTTCTTCCTGTGCTGGTCTGAACATCAGATCTACTGCTGTTTCCACTTACCATCAAACAGGAGGCTCTTTGTATGGTGTGTGTGTGTGTGTGTGTGAGTTTGTGTGCGTATACAGTTCCTTCCAGCACTGTTGGCTACTAAGTCTCTCTAGATTTTGGACACTAACCATTTTGTGGAACACTGGCAACAAGCAGTGCTTCAAGCAAGCATGCACACACACGCACATGCGCGCACACACACACACACACACACACACACACACACACACACACACACACACACACACACACACACACACACACACACACCACACACACACACACACACACACACACACACCGGTGGCAAAAAAAAATGCTGTAGGTCGTTCTGAGTGGGAGTTCAGACATTCAGATTCTCTCTGCTCAAGCAAGTAGCCAACACTGTCTGAACTCCAGCCACGAAGAACAGCAATATAAAGAGCAAAGGCACGCAATTAAAAATAACGTATGGAACTGAAAGGCAATGGAAAGGAAATACAGTGCCAGAATAAACAAACCGCGGTGTGTTCAACCGAAAGCTTCATTTGAAGTTGTAATACTCATGGCCATAGTAACACAGCCCATTCACTGCTGGTCATTGTTGGTCAAGCGGTTGCCAAGCTGCTGTTGTGGTTACTTCTGACATCATTGTTGCTGCCAGTTGAAATCCAACTGCCAGCAACACCTGAGGTCATTATCGGTGTTCTAGGCTGTACAAATACAAAGCATTATGTGACTAACAGTTTAGATTTAATACTTGGTCCTCTTTTTACCATCTCCTCCATCTCTCTCTCACTCTAAGTATTGTCAATTAGTAATAATGGAGCCTCCCAGCTGAGAAGGGCCGACCCCCCCCCCCCCCCCCCACCCCTCTCTCTCTCTCTCCTCCT
>CM051018.1:10700689-10705689 GCA_027704905.1 Muraenolepis orangiensis
TCTCTCTCTCTCTCTATATATACATATACATATACATATTGTATTATCTTATTCCATAGGATCCAGAGGCAGCTCAAAGGAAGCAGGGTACTTATTCTGCGCCCACCATGAAAGGTAAGGATGACCATGGACTCATCCAGCCGCACCACATCCATACGGCCCAGAGGCAGGCTGCAGGCTACAGCATGTTGACCACACACTGACCATCGTGGTCGTGCAGGGAGGGGGTTTGCGCTGCAGCGCAGCTGTCTCCACACCAGCATAACCTCTCCCTGCTATACGTCCTCTGTTGTTTGTTGCCCCGAGTTGTTTGTGTTTACATCCGTTTGTGTTTTCTCTTTTTTGAGATTGAGGTTATTTTCTTTGTGGTTTGTTTTATCCGTTGAGGGCTGTTTTTTTTTCGACCCACCCACTTCCTCCTCCTTTCTTTTGTTCCGACTGTAGGAGCTATATGAAACCACATCGAGGATATCTTCTGAACCAGACCCCGTAGAGACCCTGTAGTGTCCTCTGGTGTTTTGGCCTTTTTGTAGTTGATTGGGAGAGAGGGCAATGGGAGTGTTTCCCCATCAAACATAAAATACAGAGAAACACTGAAAAAAACCACAATGCATGATCATTATATTATGGACGTTAATACAATTCAAATCGATGGGAATCTATTGGTTAGTATGTGTACTGTGTGTGTGTGTGTGTGTGTGTGTGTGTGTGTGGTGTGTGTGTGTGTGTGTGTGTGTGTGTGTGTGTGTGTGTGTGTGTGTGTGTGTGTGTGTGTGTGTGTGTGTGGTGTGTGTGTGTGTGTGTGTGTGTGTGTGTGTGTGTGTGAGTGGAGTGAGTGAGTGAGTGAGTGAGTGAGTGAGTGAGTGAGTGAGTGAGTGAGTGAGTGAGTGTGAGAGTGAGTGATGTCATGTATTACCCTTGAAGGTGGATTCTTCCTGCTCAAGGTTTCTCCAATTCCAGTGTTTGAGGGCTCTGGGTTACTTCCATCAAATCACATTAAAAGATGAGCCTTTTAATCCTGTCCGGAGTGCAGTAAATGCCTGCTTTATAAGTAAACCGAACATGATTTGACATAACGATTGGCTGTCGTCTTCAGTGGAACAAGCCGTTCCCTTTGATAGAAGATACATTCTCCAGGGATCCCAGTGCAATGGTTCCTAACCCATTTCTGCTGCTTAAAGAAACAGGTCATGGTCATTTGGTCACTGTGTCCTGTGCCGTGAGAAGAGAAACACTGTGTGTGTGAGCCAGTGCAGTACGTCCACTGTAGAAGCTACAGCATGACCATAACAGTGCAGTACGTCTACTGTAGAAGCTACTGCATGACCATAATAGTGCAGTAAGTCTACTGCAGAAGCTACTGCATGACCATAACAGTACAGTACGTCTATTGTAGAAGCTACTGCATGACCACAGCAGTGCAGTATGTCTACTGTAGAAGCTACTGCATGACCATAACAGTACAGTACGTCTATTGTAGAAGCTACTGCATGACCATAACAGTACAGTAAGTCTACTGTAGAAGCTACTGCATGACCATAATAGTGCAGTAAGTCTACTGTAGAAGCTACTGCATGACCATAACAGTACTAAGTCTACTGTTGAAGCTACTGCATGACCATAACAGTACTAAGTCTACTGTTGAAGCTACTGCATGACCATAACAGTACTAAGTCTACTGTTGAAGCTACTGCATGACCATAACAGTACTAAGTCTACTGTAGAAGCTACTGCATGACCATAACAGTACTAAGTCTACTGTAGAAGCTACTGCATGACCATAACACTCGACTACAGAAGCAGTGTTATGGGTTAAGCACATTCCCCTCGTAAACTGGGATTTACGAGAGCATATGAATTTTGTGTAGGAGTACCTGCATTTTGATATGGATGGGTGGGGGTTGGATTATTCTTTTGTTGTGTGCATTTCAGAGAGAGAGAGTGAGAGAGTGAGAGAGTGAGAGAGTGAGAGAGAGTGAGAGAGAGAGAGAGGGGGGGGGGGAGGAGACAAAGAGAAAGTGAGAGAGATGGAGAGAAAGTTGGCCTAAGTAAGAGAGGGAAAGAGAGAGTAAGAGAGAGAAAGTGAGAAAGAAGGAGGGAAGGAGAGAGTAAGAAGGAGAGAGAGAAATACAGAGGGAGAGGGGGGGGGTCCACACCAGTGGGTAGAGTACTTCCAGGAAACGGAGACAGTAAAAGCATATTGATCCTCTGTGAGTGCTGTGTGTGTGTGTGTGTGTGTGTGTGTGTGTGTGTGTGTGTGTGTGTGTGTGTGTGTGTGTGTGTGTGTGTGTGTGTGTGTGTGTGTGTGTGTGTGTGTGTGTGTGTGTGTGTGTGTGTGTGTGTGTGTGTGTGTGTGTGTGTCTGGGGTGACTACTGGGACTATCTGCTGGTTAGCTAATGCACCATATGGCTTATACATACATTTAAAAATCCATTCTTTAAATCTTTCTGGACCATCAGATTTTCGATTCAATCGTAGAATATTTTCAAAGCTGCATTTTAACTGACACATATACGCTCTACTACAAATAAACATTGTTGAACATGTAATAGGCTGGTTTAAGTCTCACTGGACCTATTTAATGATATCCTATGTGTAGGCGTGGTGCTTGGCTGAGATGTCCTCAGTTCTACTTGGTAGGAAAACACCTGAAGCTTTTTGAAGGTTTTTTTTTCTAAATGTGTTCCACCCCAGCATTGGCTCATCAACGACCTTCCCTTTAACGCATGGCACCGCTCCTCGTCATCCTCCCACCTCGCCTGAACCCTCCGTACCATTTCCCCGGCATCCACGCGTCCCTCGGCTTGATCTCCGCTTGGCATTTGAGTTTTCTCTCATGTTCATGTTTCAGTTAACGGGATTATGCGATATAATGTGGATCTAATCCCGCTGCTTAAGGCCATGGCGTGGGAGGTTGCACTGACAAACGGTTGAATCCCTGAACGTATGGACAGCCTCCTGCCACACACCACTGACGTTGCTTTGGTCTGGATTTTAATCAGTCGGTTTAAGATATTAAAACGGCAGTGTTAGTAATGTTGTAATTAGTCTTGTGGACAGTTGTGCTGGTGCTAGTTTAGCTGCAATTTAGACACGTTCACTTCAATTTGTTAATTTTAGTCCGCTGACTTCGAAGTGGATATGGTTACTTACCTTATCTCCTTTTGAATATTTGACACTTTCAGTTGGCCGCTGGAAAAAAATCTTGCATTTAACTGAATATTCACGAGAAACGCTTTAATCTTGCACTATGCAACTTTTCTACTGCAGCTGCAGCTATTTACTCTATCACAGAACTACAGGACACATGAAAAATGAACAACAAGGGTTGTTTACTTTTATGTTTTATGAAGCCGGAACCAGACTGTGTGCTTAAGGAGCTTAATAGTCAGACTAGTCCTTGTTTGGAGATAAGCAGAGGTGTAACACTAGGAACAAAAACAGTGTCGCTGCTTTATGGTCTATAGGCTATAGAGCTCATAGTTAATGAGATACCACTGGATAAACAGACGTCTTGTGGTAGTATAAACTTATACACTGAAACAATTAACCTCTAGTAGTTTTACGTTCTACATTATGTTCGGCATAATCACAACAGACAGAAGTGTAGTATTAGACTACTACTTGTGGTGGAGTTTTAGACTAGTACTTGTAGTGACGTATTAGGATAGTACTTGTAGTGGAGTATTCGGCTAGTACTTGTAGTGGAGTATTAGGATAGTACTTGGAGTGGAGTATTCGGCTAGTACTTGTAGTGGAGTATTCGGCTAATACTTGTAGCGGAGTATTAGACTAATACTTAAAGTGGAGTATTAGAATAGTACTTATAGTGGAGTATTAGACTAGTACTTATGGCGGAGTATTAGACTAGTACTTGTAGTATTCTTCCACTAGGGACTACTTTCTCTCTCCAGAGCTACAGCTGGGGGTGGAACAACATCTTCTTGGTCCAGACCTCTGTGAGACTGACGGCGCAATGAGTCCAATCACAGCCCAGCTTTATGGCGACCCTGCGCTGTGGGACAACCACAATGGGCCAACCGAGGCCAATGGGAATGAGACTGTGCTGCTCTTAGCCAATGAGGAGAGAGGAGTAGCAGAAAGCGAAAGTTCAGGCGGTAAATACCTTCAACAAACACACGCACAAGGAAAACATTCACGCGTATCCAGTATGACACAATGCAGTTGGTTTGCTATCTATGGCGACAGGTACTGTTGCAAATGGGACCTATGACGTGTCATGATCAGTTTGCAAGACTAGATTAATAATACTTGGTGTAGGCCTCTGGGATAGGCCTACATGTAGTGCTAACATGGGTTTGCAGGCATGCAAGAAAACTGGTTCATTTATAGTCAGGAACGTCAGCATAGAACCAGAACCATGTTAAAAAATAGCAGGAATATTGAGTTTTTGAGCTTGTTTAATACTAACAACAAAATGCCTTTGAGCAAAGGGGCTGAAACCCCACGATCAGTTGACTGAAACATGAAAAATAATTTGTGCGGATGGATTTTACAAATAATGACCAAAGCAAACCTCAAGGTTAGGATTACAACCCCAGATGAAATGTGTGGCTTTAAGACTTTTAAGGCTTTAAGTAAACCTATGATGTTTTATATCTATGATGTTACACAACTAGGGGCTTCTTTTGGGATATTGACAAGTACGTACACCGACAAATAGCATTGCTTTCAAATTCAACCCACAGGCCTACATACAGATATGCCAATCATACCATGAGCAGTGGACTAACCTCTCTTCTCTCCCTCTGTCCCTTCCCTCTGCCTGCACCATGTTAACATCTGTGTCCCGCACGTATGTCTCTCTCCCCTCTCTCTCTCTCTCTCTGCCTTTCTCAGACTTGTCATGTGACGACAAAGAGGAAGTGTCCAGTCCGGGCTCCGTCTCCCGATAGCCACATTTCACCTCACGCACACTCCTGCTTTTCCTTCTCTCTCTCTCTCTCTCTCTCCACTCCATCCAATGCTATTATGTTGT
>CM051018.1:10710689-10748189 GCA_027704905.1 Muraenolepis orangiensis
AAGTCAAAGGAATATTTTAGTTTCTCAACTATATATATATATTTATATTTATATTTGTTCATTTTAAAACCAGCTATGGTTAAGGTAAACGCGTTGCTACGGTCATGGTCCCCCTTGGCAACAAAGATGGGTGATCCCCCCCCCCCCCCCCACCTCCCTAACTCGTTTCCAGCTGTTTTGTAGTGTTAACCTCTCTCTAACCACGCCACGTAGTGTGTTCAGTGTGTATGAGTTGTGTTCTGTGTGTGTGTGTGTGTGTGTGCGTGCGTGCTCATTGTGTGTGTGCATATATCTCTGTGTGGTAGAGGGGAGGGAGGGTAGTGGTGTGTCCGCATGAGCAGCTGGTCGGTGTGCTGTTGAGAATCGTTTAGAGGGTGAATGTTTTGGTCGACAGTGTGTTTATGAAGTTTGTGTCAACGCCCAGTTGAACACAGCATGGTGGTAGTGTGTGTGTGTGTGTGTGTGTGTGTGTGTGTGTGTTTTCTTGGCTTCGCAACCGTTCCAAGTAAGTAGAATGTAGTGTGTCGACTGTCCTTAAGAGAGGAATAGTCAGTTAGTTAGTGTCATACTTTTGATCAGCCATAGTGTGGCGACTTTGTAGTGTGTGTGTATATGTGTGTGTGTGTGTGTGTGTAGTTTACATTTTTTTCCCCACACACGAACCAATGTCGAGTGTGAGAGTATGTGTCCTGCTCAACGGGCCTTTAACACATATGTGTGTGTGTGTGTGTGTGTAGTGATAAGTGTGAGTGTGAGTGTGAGTGTGTGTGTGTGTGTGTGGTGATTGCGAGTGTGTCTAGGTGTTGGCGCTGATGCTCTGCTTGTAGACGGCGTGGTAGGCGTTTCTCAGCAGCACGTAGGGGAAGCAGGACTCCAGCAGGTCCATGGTCAGGAAAGGAGACTCCTGGACGATCTAAACAACAACAACAACAAGACGGGACACAGACGTCCGTTTAGAAAACCAACATCCATCCACACATGGGTAACACCGACTGAACCGTACAGTCGGAGATAAACGTTGGGATTGTTGACAGATATTGCGATTGCAATATGATTCACTATCTGGGCAGCACTTCATTAAGACCGGTGTTATACAGTTACATTTACCCTTCGCAAGAAATTTCAGCTCCTGCGATTTGGATATTGCACGCCTTTCTACCGTCGACTCCTAAACACAGAGCAGCTCGCTACGCCTTTCTACCGTCGACTGCTAAACACAGAGCAGCACGCTACACCTTTCTACCGTCGACTGCTAAACACAGAGCAGCATGCTACGCCTTTCTACCGTCGATTCCTTCAGACAGAGCAGCACGCTACGCCTTTCTACCGTCGACTCCTAAACACAGAGCAGCACGCTACACCTTTCTACCGTCGACTCCTAAACACAGAGCAGCACGCTACACCTTTCCACCGTCGACTCCTAAACACAGAGCAGCACGCTACACCTTTCTACCGTTGACTCCTAAACACAGAGCAGCACGCTACACCTTTCCACCGTCGACTCCTAAACACAGAGCAGCACGCTACACCTTTCTACCGTCGACTCCTAGACACAGAGCAGCACGCTACACCTTTCCACCGTCGACTCCTAGACACAGAGCAGCACGCTATGCCTTTCTACCGTCGACTCCTAGACACAGAGCAGCACGCTACACCTTTCTACCGTCGACTCCTAAACACAGAGCAGCACGCTACACCTTTCTACCGTCGACTCCTAAACACAGAGCAGCACGCTACACCTTTCCACCGTCGACTCCTAAACACAGAGCAGCACGCTACACCTTTCTACCGTTGACTCCTAAACACAGAGCAGCACGCTACACCTTTCCACCGTCGACTCCTAAACACAGAGCAGCACGCTACACCTTTCTACCGTCGACTCCTAGACACAGAGCAGCACGCTACACCTTTCCACCGTCGACTCCTAGACACAGAGCAGCACGCTATGCCTTTCTACCGTCGACTCCAAAACACAGAGCTGCACGCTACACCTTTGAACCGTTGCTAAGCGACCCTCGAAAAGTCTACACCAAATCCTACGATGACCTTTG
The DNA here is from genome assembly GCA_027704905.1 of Muraenolepis orangiensis. Classification (NCBI taxonomy): domain Eukaryota; kingdom Metazoa; phylum Chordata; class Actinopteri; order Gadiformes; family Muraenolepididae; genus Muraenolepis; species Muraenolepis orangiensis. Next base: position 10,712,741 of record CM051018.1, read on the forward strand.
TATCTTGAGGTGTGTTTCAACTCTGCCTAAAAATGGAAGCGCTCAGCGACGCAAAAACAGTGAGCAGTAGCTGGAAATCAACACGGTTAACCTGTACATTTAAACTGTAAATGATATTATATTACCATGCACTTTACTGCAACATTTGCACTCTGGTTAGATGCTAAATTATTTTCGCTGTACTGTACTTGAGCTGTGCAATGACAATACATTTGAATCTAATCTAATCTAGTGTTGTTAGTTTACCAGGCAGTTGGTTGTCATCGGCCAGACAGATTCTGTGAATGATCTACTGTAAAACCTTATCAGTATCAATCCCATTTCCCTCTACACTATATTTATTTAGGTTTAGCTTTTTCTTTTTTTTAATAAAATAGAGATATAGAAATAGAGAGAGATGAACAGAAATATAAAAAATTGTTCGTATTTCCTCCCGTTTCTGAAGCTATTGTTACCAAAAGCTGAGCTGTAATTAGTCTAGCTTTTTAATAGCTATGGGAATTGCAACTCACTGCATCAATAACTGCTTCAATTTGAAGGCCAAGTCAATGCAAAACACCCTATTCATGATCTATTCAAGAGACTGTATTGTGCTCCTCTCACCATATCCAGCAGCAGATAGACCGACTCTCTGTTCCGGGTGGTCATCTTGTCGGTCTCCTGTCCGATCTTCAACAGGCTGGACGAGGCCAGCTGCACACACACACACACACACACACACACACACACACACACACACACACACACACACACACAGTCTTAGACTGACATAAATGGCATATGCAACAAACTTTGAACATTACTCGTTTCACACATCATGTGCTATTGTGTAGGTACAGACCAATGGATGTGCTATTGTGTAGGTACAAAAGGTGCGTCTCCCTGCAGCTTACCGCCAGAAACTCTTTGAGACGATCCTCTATGCTTCCCTTGTGGATGGTGAAGAGAGCAGCTGCGATCTGGTTGACGGCTTTAGCCAGGCAGTGGATGTTGTTACAGTGGCCTGCGGGGGGCGCCAGAACACCACGTTACTCTCGGGCAGGTTTATCATTAACCTCCCACCTCGCATAAAAGCGTGTAAACAAGTTGGTTTATCTTCTCGTCATCCATCCAACTCATGGATGATCATGTGACCTTGGATGAGGAACAACTGTACGCCACAGAGATAAAAACACACTCCTGAGTGCCACTTCATGCCAACAGCACAAGCTAACGGCCACATGGCGGGCGGTCCCGGGCCACCTACCTTCGATGGCGGGGCTGTACTGTGACATGACGTTGCTGGCTAGCGTGGGCATGGAAACGGCCACGAACACCATCAGCAGACAGGCGATCTTGTACTCCTCTTCCGGACTAATGTTCTCTGTAGAGGAGCGAGGAGAGGTCAGCTATACACACACACACACACACACACACATCTCCTCCGGTGTTAGCTGCACATAAGGTATTAGCTACACCTAAGGCCACACAAGTACAGGTGACAGCCAACAAGCGGCACAGAAAAAAGAACCAGATACAACAGCAGGAGAGCTGTGCAAATGCATATGGCTGTGTGTGTCTCACCACTTTTCTGTGAAGACAGGGCCACGACCAACGCAGGGTCGATCTCGCAGGGTAAGCCGGCTGCTGACGACAGCTCATAGACGTTCATCGCCACCTACACCAAGACAAACACAAATAGACCCGGGGGGTGGGGGGGGGGGCGTTTTGGAAGAGTGGGGCCACCAGACACACACACACACACAGACAGACAGACAGACAGACAGACAGACAGACAGACAGACAGACAGACACACAAAAAGAGAGCGAGAGACAGAGATGAAGAAAACAGACAGACACACAAAGATAGAGACACACACACACACACACACACACACACACACACAAAGAGAGCGAGAGACAGAGACGAAGAAAACAGACAGACAGACACTCTACATACCTTCATGTCAGTCTCTCTAGGGATGTGGTCCTTGAAATCCTCCACAGAGCTGACCAGGAATGGAATATGGCAGGACAGAACCTGAGGGGATACATATGATTATGTATTTGACGGACGATTGTACAAAAGCATAATAATAAATAACCATACTGAATTGTTTTTTCTTATAAAAAGGTGATGTCTTACATCTCGGAGAGCCTCCTGAGCCAGGGAGCGGAAGGACAGGATGACACCGATAATGGTCATCCTCTTTAAAACACTGTCCACAGCTGGAACACACACACACACACACACACACACACACACACACACACACACACACACACACACACACACACACACACACACACACACACACACACACACACACACACACACACACACACACACACACACACACACACACACACACACACACACACACACACAGAGCTGAAACTGAAACCCTTACAAACAGTGACCGTGTCACTTAATTAGGAGGATACTAATGGAAACTAATATGCAGCTTAAGCATAGTCTAGGTTACAGATACTAAAGAACTGAAGAAGTTTGTGCGGAGGCAGAAACATACGCTGACGTTTTGGCTAACGGAAGCACAAAACTTTAGGTGATATTCAAAATGGAAGCGGCTAAATATATAAGGGCGGAGAGCCACAGCGCAGGAAGCTAAAAATACAGATAGGAAAATGGCATTCCTGCGTCCTTGTATGAGTCACTGCCACTGGTGGGGGTGGCAGAGATGCCACGTTATTTACAGGAGAGTTGACGCATTATTTACATGAGAGTTTCTTGAAGAGGGCCGCCATGTGCTCCGGTTTGTCGAAGCTCGTCCTCATCTGGGTCAGAACCTCCACGTTGTCCACCACCAGTTTCTACACACACACACACACACACACACACACACACACACACACACACATAATAATGAGACCCATGTCTCACCAACCTGACGGGTTCAACCACAAGCTCTTAAGCGGAGGAGCGGATACAGTAGCAGTAAAGTACAAACACAAGATATGGGGAAAATCTGCAAGCAATTACAAACACTGACCAATCAATGCACAAGCAGAAGCCCCCCCAAACGGTTATCATTACTGTTGCATCAAAATGGTTATTATCGACGTTATGTCCCTTCCGGGGCCGAGTGAGTCATGTTGCATCCATACCACTGCACAAATCGAGAGCGGCAGCAAGAAAAGCGTTTCTTCCAAAGAGTGCGAGTGCGTGTGCGCGTGTCTACCTTCAGCTCAGCCACTTGTGAAGAGATGTGCCACATCAGGCTCTCGCTGAGGAACTTCATACCGTATGGCCCCAGCAGCTCCGACAGCGAGCGCATCTCTGAGACACACGCATATATGAGAGAGAGAGAGAGAGCGAGAGAGCGAGAGCGAGAGAAGCGTCTTTAGCACAAACAAACACAAACCCGGACAGAACGCGTCAGGACCAACGCGTCGGGTCAAGAGATCAAACGCAGGGCGCCTACCGGAGATGTCAGAGTACTCCTCGGCGTTGAACGTCAGCTCGTTCTCGGTGGGCAGGTTGACAAACGCCTTCATGGCCGGGAAGTAGGCGATGTGGCCGTTGCTTACCTGGCGAAGCAACGTCTCCAGGTACCTAGTTTGTGCGCACACACACACACACACACACGTCTAGATTTAACACGTTCTGGGTTTCCGGTAAACAAAAAAGCGAAAGCAAAGCAGAGCCAGTGAGCCCAGGCCGACTGGAGTTGCACTCACCAGTTGGTGTACAGGCTGGTGATGGTGGGCTCGCCGTGGCTGTCCAGGTGCTGCGTCTGCTGCAGCAGCACGTTGTTGAAGACGCGCGTGATGTCGATGGTGACGTAGTTCTCGATGGACTGCAGCACCGTCATGTAGGCCCGCACGCTGGTCAGCAGCTCGCTGGGCTTGGCGATCTCCTGCGTGGCCTGGTTGTACATGGTCATCCCCACGATGGACCTGGGGAGGGGGGAGCCAGAGATGAGATAAGAGATCGAGGGACAGCCAGAGATGAGATAAGAGAGAGAGAGAGAGGGGGAGCCAAAGATGATAAGCGAGAGAAAGGGAGCCAGAGATTACAGAGAGAGAGATTGATTTATCAATGGCTTGATGAATCAAGGTGTCCAATAGTATGTGGTTTTTGGTGTATGTGTTGTATACATATGCATGTGCGGTGTTTTACAGTAATAAGCAAAGCCAATCAGATCTCCAGGCATGAGATGAGCGTGTGTGTGTTGTATTGAAGTGATGTTGGAGGCGTGTGTGTGTGTGTGTGTGTGTGTTTACTTAGTAAAGCGAATCTCCAGGTGTGAGGTGAGGTACTCTCTGGGTGTGAAGGTGTGTTCCCACACCACCATGTTGGGGACGTAGTTGATAGAGAAGCAGAGTTCAGACAGCGCTGTGTGGAGCTTGTCCAGGCTGGAAGAGAGAGGATAAGACTATTACTTTAACCATATACAAACTATACTACTATAACCATACACTAACTATATAACCATACACAAACTATTGACGATATACAACAACATTGCTATATCCATACACTAACTATATAACCATATACAAAAAACTGAAAATATGAATGTCTGACAACATTATATAAATGACATTTTTTTTAAATTATGAACCACTAAAAAGTATTGTAGGACAAATCATGACAATATCAAACACATTTGATATGGAGAACAAAATCAGTCGAAATATGTATGTGCGTGTCTGTCATTGAATACTACAGTGTGTGTGTGTGTGTGTGAGTGACTGACTTGGTAACCAGCAGCCGGTTCTTCCTCATGCTCTCCACGCCAGGCTTCTCTCTCTCCGGCTCGCCCTTTTTCCCCGTTGCCTTCTTGCTCTTCTTGTTCACCGCCTGACTGATGGTCTTTGCACAGTGCTTAGGCAGCAGCTGGAGAGAGAGAGAGAGAGAGAGAGAGAGCGAGAGCGAGAGACAGACAGAGAGAGAGGTTAGAGACAGAGAGAGGTTAGAGACAGAGAGAGAGAGACAGACAGAGACAGAGAGAGAGACAGAGACAAATACAGAGACAGAGAGAGAGAGAGAGAGAGAGACAGAGAAAGAAAAAGACAACCAGCGAGACAGATAATGAGAGATGAAAACATTGTTCTTCATTTGCTACAAATGTCTTCATGGTGCATGTGCATGTGCACATGCACATGCGAGTGTGTGTACCTGGTCGCTGAGCGTGCACTGCTCGGTACAGATGTCTGTGATGAGGTTGCGGGCCTGCTTGGCCATCTCGTCCAGGAACATGTTGCACAGGGACAGGCTGCGGTCCCCGATGTGGTGGCGCTGCACAGGGGAAGACGGGAGCAGGATGAGTGAAGGGTGCAGGTTGTGGTTCCTCTTATCCAGTGGCTATCCATAACTATCCATGTGTCTTCAATAAAGTGATGAAGGGTACGAATCCAGTGGCTATCCATAACTATCCATGTGTCTTCAATAAAGTGATGAAGGGTACGAATGTGGAAAAGTGCAACTGCGTGCAACTGCATTTGTGTGTGTGGGTGGGTTAAGTCTTCAGGACAGAGCTTGTGTGTGCCTCAGTTTGTGTTTGAGTTACCTCCTCAGGACAGAGCTTGTGTACGTAGCTGTGTGTGTGTGTGTGTGTGTGTGTGTGTGTGTGTGTGTGTGTGTGTGTGTGTGTGTGTGTGTGTGTGTGTGTGTGTGTGTGTGTGTGTGTGTGTGTGTGTGTGTGTGTGTGTGTGTGTGTGTGTGTGTGTGTTAAACTGTGTGTGTGTTAAACTGTGTGTGTGTTAAACTGTGTGCGTGTTTTACCTCCTCAGGACAGAGCTCGTGAGTGCAGGACATGAAGTGTGTGCAGAGCAGTGGGAAGCAGATGGAGTGTCTGCTCTGCGATGGAAGCTCCAAGCACTGCTGGAACATCTTCTCAAATGCCCGGCTGTAGAAACTACACACACATTTAAAAACTGAATATGGGGCTTTGGAAAAAGTTTGAATACGCCAAGATTTTGCTCTTTATATATACAAACTTTACTATAACTTTACTTTATTTACTACTAATTTACTACTATACTAAAGTGTTGAATACGTACTAACATACACAAATTCCCAGGGTGTGAATTATTTGTCAATTAACTGATTTAAAATAAATGTGCTACAAATCCAATTAAGCAAAAACTGTTCATCTAAATCTCTAAATCTAGAGGATTGAAACCTCTTTATTGGTCCCATTCATGTACACACACAGTGGAATTTGTTTCTCTGCATTTAACCCATCCTAGTATTAGGAGCAGTGGGCAGCTATTGTATATACAGAGCCACAGGGAGCGGTGTAGGGGTCTGGTGCCTTGCTCAAGGGCCCCTCGGGCAGTGCCCAGGAGGCAAACTGAGTACCAGCTCTCACTCGGTACTCCGTTTCGGGGACTTGAACCGGCAACACTTCGGTTCCCAAGCCAAGTCCCAACAGACTGAGCTACTGCCGCCTCCAATCATTGACCAGATGCAAACCATATACCCATACCATAATAATTTGATAAAAACTGTTGTAGATGAAAGTAACTAATACCGAAATTATTATTAGTAAATTAACTGTGGTATTCCTTACTTATTACCCAACAGGAGCCAGAAAAACAAGCATCTTTGAAAAGAATGACAAAACAAATCCGATCCGGTGAACCTCACCAGAAGATGGAGAGGTCTGACGTCTCCACCAGCATCTCCACCAGGGAGTCCACCATCTTGGTGTGGAAGATGATGGTGTTCATCATCTTGCCCAGCTCCTTGTGGTCCACCAGGCCCAGACTGGCCTTGGACACACTCGTATAGGCCTGCCGGTGCACAGAAACACACAGCCGCTTTTCAAATACATCTCTTCATATTATTAGTATTATTATTATTCTATAGGAAGGAAGACTTGAATATACTTCATTTTAGTATCCTTCATATTTGATAATTTGGTCTGTGTATTTCTGCACCACAGACAATTCCATGTATGCAATAGCTTACTAATAAATAAAACATATTCTTATTATAATGGACTTTATGCAAATACAATTACTTTTACTGTTGACTAAAGACAGTGGGTTTACTTTTTTTCTGTATGTAAGAAAAATAAGACATTATATTTTAATATTGAAGGGAAATACAACTAAGGTTTGTGTACCTGCAATCTGAACCAGTCCAACCTCATGCCTCTGAAGTCAAACACATCACCATCCTCCACTGAAAAACAAAGAGACAACACTTTATCATTAAATACATCTTCCCCATGTTTGTTTTCCACTTCCTACTGTAATAAACAATCACCTAGTCTGATACTTCCTACTGTAATAACCAATCATCTAGTCTGATACTTCCTACTGTAATAACCAATCATCTAGTCGGATACTTCCTACTGTAATAACCAATCACCTAGTCTGATACTTCCTACTGTAATAACCAATCATCTAGTCTGATACTTCCTACTGTAATAACCAATCATCTAGTCTGATACTTCCTACTGTAATAACCAATCACCTAGTCTGATACTTCCTACTGTAATAACCAATCACCTAGTCTGATACTTCCTACTGTAATAACCAATCATCTAGTCTGATACTTCCTACTGTAATAACCAATCACCTAGTCTGATACTCCCTACTGTAATAACCAATCACCTAGTCTGATACTTCCTACTGTAATAACCAATCATCTAGTCTGATACTTCCTACTGTAATAACCAATCACCTAGTCTGATACTTCCTACTGTAATAACCAATCATCTAGTCTGATACTTCCTACTGTAATAACCAATCATCTAGTCTGATACTTCCTACTGTAATTACCAATCATCTAGTCTGATACTTCCTACTGTAATAACCAATCATCTAGTCTGATACTTCCTACTGTAATTACCAATCACCTAGTCTGATACTTCCTACTGTAATAACCAATCATCTAGTCTGATACTTCCTACTGTAATAACCAATCACCTAGTCTGATACTTCCTACTGTAATAACCAATCATCTAGTCTGATACTTCCTACTGTAATAACCAATCATCTAGTCTGATACTGCCTACTGTAATAACCAATCATCTAGTCTGATACTTCCTACTGTAATAACCAATCACCTAGTCTGATACTTCCTACTGTAATAACCAATCATCTAGTCTGATACTTCCTACTGTAATTACCAATCACCTGGTTTGTTTTCCACTTCCTACTCTAATAATCACCTTGTTTGACACTGAGGGAGGTCATAGTGTTGACGAAGGACGACATGATGATGGACTCATCTTCGGGACACACAGACAGGTTCTGAGAGAGCGAGAGCGAGAGAGAGAGAGAGAGAGAGAGAGATTTGACAGACTAGTTAAGCACATGTCAAACATTGCTGTGGTATGTTGGCAGTATTTATAGTCATCTTGTATCTGTATGTTTGCTTAGAATTAGTATCTGAATCAAAACGTTTGACTGTGAGTCTTCGCATTGTTTTGGTCACACAGATTCCATTATCTTATTTTTTTGGCTCGATGAAAAATTCATACAGAGCAAAGAGCCGCTCACGCAACAAAGCATAGGAACCAGACGCCAAACCATACTGAGCGGGATTGAGGGTTTGAAAACGAGGCAAAGCGGCTGCTGCATGTGCCTTAGTGGGGGGGAGCATGGTACCTTTACTTGGGGAAACACTATGCCAAGAGAGGGAGGATGTGTGTGTCATAGTAGCGGTGGTATTAGTAGTACCTGGACCAGCTCATTGAGCACCACAGCATCGAAGCCAGACAGGTACTGGACGTAGTAGCGCTGCATCACAGGGCCGTACTTCCTGACGTGAGCCCGGAGCTCCTCCATGTAAAATATCAACTCTGCTATGTGCCTGCGGGGGGACACACACACACACACACACACACACACACACACACACACACACACACACACACACACACACACACACACACACACACACACACACACACACACACACACACACACACACACACACACACACACACACACACACACACACACACACACACACACACACACACACACACACACACACACAATAAGAACGTGTCTCCAGTGGCCAGATTGATATCAGATATCGCTCTATTGAATTACACAGAAAGATAAATGGAATTTCACTCACGCCTTTGTTCGAGTTTTCCGCAAAAGTTAAGCCAATGCGTCTCAATACACTACATTTGGACACCTTGTTTTGTATGATTTTTGGTGATAACTGATTTGTATTATACAGTGTGTTGTGTGTGTGTAAAAGTATATGTATTTAAGCTTATGCACAAGTGTATATATTGAGTGTCAAGTGTGACTGGGTGCAGGTTTGTTTGGCATGTCGATGTTGAACTTACTGGACTGAACGTGTGTGTGTGTGTGTGTGTGTGTGTGTTCGTACTTGTCTATGAAGTCATCCGTGCTCTTCTTCTGGATGTTGTCAGCGTGACGCAGCAGCCAGATTATCTCGTCACGTGCAAAGGACAGCGCCATGAAAACAAACAACGCCTAGGACACACACACACACACATCACATTTAAAAGGTAAAAATCATCATTTAATATAATTTAAATAAAGAAAACATCCCTTGAGGGCAAAGTGTTTTTTGAACAGGGTTACTTGGTATTACCTTAGGTCCTAGTAGCCCTGGTTGATCAGCCAACACAGTAGCCAGCTCCTTCAGAGCAGACCTGAGGAACTTACGCCTCTCTCTGTGCATGGAGCCACTGAGGGGGAGGGGGGGTAAAACAAGGTCAAACAGTGTTTTGACGATGTCAAAAGTGTGTCAAACTTAAACTCAGGGCAGCAGAGACACACCTCAGAGCATTCCAACCATACGTGACCACACATGCAGAGTAGGACTCACGTTTACAATACAGCGACATTCCTCAACGCCCAGACTTTTTGGATAATAATATTGTATATGTATCCAAGTGATATTAACTAGAGATTCAATGATAATAATTAACATAAATACATGCATTAATTTAAATTATACACAGGTCGGACAAGAACAATCGAATGAGAAATCAGGGCGCTATCAATTGCAAAATGTGCAAAAAATGCGCTTATCAAAGTGTGTGGGCTGAATGTGGGTTTGAAGTGTCTGAAGTGTTAGTGTGGGAGGTTTCAAGGGTTAAAGTCCCCTTACTCTCTCCTGGGTGCCAAGAAGAAGGACAGTGTTAAAACCTGCAAGAGGACTAACACTTACGCATGAGACAGGGCCTGTTCCTTGGACTCCCGGATGTCATTGATACGCTTGTTGTATCTGAAACAAAAACACACACACACACATTATCAATGGATGGATGAAAGTGTTGGTTGTGTCAAATGTACAGGTGGGGGGGCGGACAAACTATCCATCTGGTCTGCCATACCCTCTGATGTTGACAAACAGGTCCTCGCAGGCCTTGTGGATGTGGAAGACCTCGTCTCTGAACAGGCAGAGGCAGGTGGAGCTCTGCAGGGCCAGCTTCCACAGGGAGAGGGCTGCAGCATCGGTGTTCAGCACCGCGTGGCACAGGATGAAACCAACTGGGAGGGAAGGAGGGAGGGAGGGAGGGAGGGAGGAGAGAGAGAGAGGCGGGGGATTATGACCATTCAATTGAACTAGGAGATATATATATGAACTTTCATCACCCTGATAAAAAAACTAATAAAGGCTGTATCATTTTCAACCGTTTACTGTGTTAACCTTTTAAATTGGATACAAAATCATGAGGAGAATGAACGATTCAGTCAATATATTCAGTCTCATATAAAAACAATTAAGGGCACTAACACACTTTATATATATATAATACTTACAGACAATCCACTTCTCCATTGCGTCCAGGGACAGGTATTCACATGGCATCTAAACCAACAAACAAGAGAGGAGATACGACCACAGGGCCCGGCTTTATTTAGAAATCGAGCATGTGTTATAATTCACTAGGAAGGCAATGGTTACTCATTTAAATCAGACCACCATCAAGTGTCCACTAACAATTATGGTTAAGTCGTGTGAGGCTATAAGAGTCACAATAAGGGTAGTATGGGTAAGGAGGTTGAATCCTTCATACTGCGAGGGGAGACACACAAGGGGAGGGGAGACACACAAGGGGAGGGGAGGCACACGCGCACACACACCGTGTCAGACTGTGCTGGGTTGAGCATGGTGGAGGGGGCAGAGATGAGAGAGAGCAGCTGGGCGTTCCTCCACTGGTCAGCCGAGAGGTTCCTCCTGGGGTAGACCATCTGAAGACTGATCAACGCGTCGGACAGGGACTACAAAAGAGGGCAGGGGGTTAAGATTCCGGATGCAAAGCAAACCAGGGGGGAAATTGATTGATTGATTTATAGGCGACATATCACACAGCCATCACATCATAGTGGGTTTTGTACCGCAACAAGATACATTTAAACAAGAAAACCCAATAACATATGAGGTATATACATATGAGGCTGTGGCTGGAAAAGGTTGGGAGGGGAGCAGAATAGTGAATAGAAGAAAATAAATGGATAGATTTTCAAATCACTATGAATGGGTGGTTGGTGGGGGGGTGGGAGGTAAAATGGCCCCGACTGCTTACCTTTCCATGTGGAACAAACTCCTCCATCATCTTCTTCAGAGGGTTCTCGTAATCCACAATCATCTGGCCCAACCTGGGGTACTCCCGGTCACTATGGAGACAGACGGTTACCACGGGTAAATCACCAGAGCATGACAAGACTTCAGCACAGACATGTGTCAAGTGAATATGTTTGCAGTAAAAAGGTGCATTTTCCTTAAATAATTGGTTAGATGCATCAGTGATTTTAACCAAACGCCACAGAACACTCAACATTGTTCATTTTAGAATTTTAACCACTTGGTTTACAAGCTAAAGCCGCTATATGTAACAATGACACATGAGTGTTAAAAATGGGTACTGCAGTCCAAATTCACAATATTGGAAGGTTTTCTCCCTGCCCGGCCCCTCCTCCTTCTCCACAGACACGAACTTCACGTGTGGTGCCAGGTTGTGGACACTGAACAAGGACGAGCCCAGTGCGAGATTAAGACTCCCAAGAAGTCTGGGTTTAGCACAGCTCTGATCGTGGAGCTTTTCCAAAAGGGAATGGGGCTGTTTAGGTTGAGTAGAGTCTATTACAATCTCAGTTGATCCAGTTTGTTTGCCTTCTAATCGTATGTGACGGGACATCGGTATAATAACCAGAGGTCACTATGATTTATTATTGTTGGCCGACCAACAACAGCGGACGGACAAGTTGCTACGTCGGGACAAATTCAGAAAAAAAAGCCCCCACATCTATGTCCGGTGCGTAATTTGCGTGCGAGTGAGAACCGTGTATAACACACTTCTCACAGTTACAAGGTAGAACACCCAGGGGTTTACAAGGAGCCAAAGCGGCAGCCAGTCAGGGGGCATCTGTGTTTCTCAAAGCCAATAAGCTACTTTGTTTTATTATTAACATTCATTCGTTTTTTTATTAACTCTGGACAGACTAGTGTTCTCTTTGGTAAGACGTTGTTAGACGACTCATTTTAATATTACTACTAAATCGAGAAAAGAGGCGAGCGGGCCCTGGACTCAAACGGTTTCCCCCTCTGTCCTTCACGCCTTTGGTTGAGATCCCTGGGGGGATGCCCGAGGGGGCTGGGGGGGTCCAACAGGACTAACATGGGGTTCAGGTTACCTGGCGCCGTGAGTCATCTCGTGGGCGTAGTTGTACAGGCCGATGATGGCCTTCCTCTCCTCAATGCGAGAGAGCAGCATCATCAGATTGGTGTAGGTCACCACCAGATCCAGGTAATTCTTGGTCAGGTCAAAGTTCACCGTCTGGACGAACGGGAGGGGGGGGGGAGACAGGAAGTGGGCAACAAAATAACAGGACACGCTGCTCTTCCTCTGCTCTGAACATGGATTTTATACCCCAATGAAACAACAGATGAAGAATTCATGATGACTGAACTGTAAGCACCAAGGAATAAAGATTCATATAAGCTATACCAGTAATAATAATGACATAATAATAATTAATGACTTAATAAAGTCTTAATAAATTAATCCCAGATTGGACAAAGGTATCCATATTAAAAGGAGTACTTTGCCGGTTTTTAACCAGTTCTACAAATTAGTTTGCCAGCAAAAGTTTGCAGCAATTTCAATTTTTGTTGCACTAATGCAAGGAGCCCGCTTTATGAAACTTTCCAGCAGAAAGACATTGTAAATGCAACATTGTAAGTAAATATGTGTGTGTGCGTGCGTGTGCGTGTGCGGTTATTCAACTTACGATATCAAAGAAGACCTGGCAGGCATCGATGGTATTCAACAGCTCACAAACATGATCCTGCGACCACAAAAAGAAAAACCTCTGTCAGGTCGACACGCATGTGGAGGAGGAGTAGAAGCTTGCGTGTGAGCGGTCGGTCGGTCGGTCGGTGTGCTCCTACCTTGAATTCCATCACATCTACAAAGGTGAAATAGTAGAGAGCCAGGTTTTTGAGGATCTCCGACTTCTCTTTCTGCAGCTGAGCCAGCTGTTGCTGTTAGGAACCGCAGCAGAAAAGGGAGTCGTCAGTAGGCTTTTATTGGGAAGAAAAACCCCACGCTGTTTTTCTGATAGAACGGCAGATCTTATCCGACAAAAATCCCTGCACCTTTTCTGTTATTTAAAAAATATATATAATAACATTATATATATAAATAGCACAGAAAAGGTACTATGATAGAAGGAAACGTGTCACCCAGAGTTAAAATACCCCAACAGTAGCCAACAAAGCACAAGACAAATGTGTTCTGTTCAGAGGTGCGTTACAGTCACTAACTCTGTAGTCATGTATGTGCGGTTTTGTCTTTCACATACTTTAAAATGGTGGTGAGCGATAGTTCAAATGATACACACTTATGTGTTATATGATAAACTCACGTGCATGTTAAAGGCGAGGCCTGGGCCTCTTAAAATAGGTCAGAGTCATCAGCTGTATCAATGACTCTCTCCATCAATTACTTGCATTGAGCATGTTGTAACTCCGAATGGCCAAAGAGTACACAGGGCTTCATGTCAAAATAAAAATAAACTAAAATAACGTTGAACAGTTAAACTGGTTCCTCTAGTGTTGGGGCTGTAAAAATGCAGAGGTCCGCAGAAGACACAATAGGCCATTTGCATGTGGATCACACTCTGTGAGACATTATGGAAATTCTATCATGTCAATCATTGATGATTGTACGGGTTGATATGGGTGACAACGATAGCATCCAATCGTCTTTTTTTTTATATGTTAGATAACACTATTCATTCCAGACACTAAGCCTGTGTGTACAGTACAGCAGCAAAAAGGAAAACAAAATCAATCAAATTTGAAGCGTCTCTTTAGTAGAAACACTACAACTCTAGACTTCCTGCAGACAGTCAGTAAGCTAGCCAAGCAGCCAGGCGTCAAACAAGTCAGCAATTCATTAAATGGATGGAGAGAAGCAAGATCGCTGCGAGGGGTGCAAAATAAAACGGCAAATAAAAGCAAATCATACTATACAATTACAATAAAAATATACACATTTTTAGTACTGCAAAATTAATTGAAGAGAACTTGGATACAAAAAAACTTACCAAAAAGCACAAGTCCGGAATAAGCCAAGTTTAGCATGCAAAACAAAACACATAAACACAGAAACAAAGCATAAAAACAACGTAAGAGACAATTTTAGCACTGAACAAAGCAGTAAGCTTGACACAGCTATAAGCACATACACGTCACACACGCACGTACACACACACACACACGCTTAATGACAGTTTGACAGAAAAGCCAAGAGCCAAGGTAATGGTTAATGGCCTAATGTTAAAATAAAAGCAATGATGGTAATAACACACAATTATTCAGATTTTGTATTGCAGGAAAATGGGACTATTTAAAAGCAGGTGGCGTTTGACAAGCATTTAACCAAGAAAATACACCAACCAAAGAAAACATTTGAATAAATAAAATATATAAATCGTGCGCGCACACACATACCAAATATTTGCATAATCATCTTTCCATACATGCCCTTGAAAACATGAAAGGAATCCTTACACTATTGTTTCTGGTTTCCACGGCAGGGAACTTCCTGACAATGAACTTAACCGCAGACTCCAGGTTCTTATCAACCAGATAAGACGGTTTAGCCTTGGGGTCCCCACACGCCTAGGAGGAGGAGAAGGAGGGAGGAAAGGCGAGGAGGAGAGGAGGGAAGGAAAACCATACAAAAGAAAAACATGTTAATACACTTCAGCTATGGCATCAGCAAGGTCCATTATTCTGTCTCTCTCTCTCTCTCGCTCTCACGGTGGTTGAATATCCAGGTTCAGAAAGTAAAAGTCCCCCCTATTATTTGGAGTCAACCATGTAAACTTACAAAATCATTTTTGTAAGTGAATACTTTTTTAATTTTTTTACAGCAGGACTTTTACTTTAGGAGTCAGGAAATATCCACCTCTGCTCTCCATCTCTTTTGTCTTGGGCACAGCGTGATGAAGTGGTCTGCATGTATCACATGTACATTTAGCATGTGGAGTGAGCGCTGCGTCATCCTAATGATTGCCTTAAGAGCGGATGTGTGATGTGAAATGCTGCAATGTGGTGAAACTCGGGACTGAAGCCCACGCAACAAACGCATGAAAACAAAAAGCGCATGCAAACATTTTGACATAAAAAAAAAAGAACAAATGACAAAGTTTAAATCCCCAGCTTTAAAGGTACTTTGGCACCACAGCACAAGAGAGCCGGAGAGCTCACCGACATATAAAGTAGGCAGAGAGAGACAGAACTTAGCCCCTCGCCAACAACATTTCACTATGGTATTGAGCAAACGTTGGCTGTTTGAATGAAGTACAACAAAGCAAGTGTTAATCAATGGATGTGTTATGAAGTGTGTTATGCAGTTCATTACTCCTGCAGTTAGCTCCCTTTCTCTGCCACTACCCACTACCGCCGGGGAACGCTACGTGAGCCTGACACAACCTGAGGCTGACTGAAACGCAACAGCACTCATGCATTATGGGTAGAGTAGTCATGAATGGTGAGGAGGATGTAGTCCATGCATGTCCCATAATCAAGTGTGTTAATATAAATGTAATTGGTAGGCCAGCATTAACACAGAATCCAAAATATGGTCACAAAAGGACAAACCTTCGAGGTGAATGACCAATTCTGAGGATTCCACATGCTTACTGGGTACAATTTACTCTCAAGAGACAGATGCAAACGAGTCAACCAGGTAACAAAATGAAAGCCACCATTACTGATCAACAATACAACGCTTCCACTCGGCTGGCAATGAAGCAAATAGCTCTATAACCACAGACTGTGTTTTCAGCTTGTATGATGCATTAGGCCAACTAGTACAACATGAAACCACAAAACAGTTAATTGGGCTGTTAATTGGGCTGTCATTCAAAGAAGAGAACACTAAAATTTGTTTTAAGTTTTGCAGCAATTTGGGAGAAAATATAATTTTTTACTAAACCAAATCAACCGAAACTAAAGCTAAATGGTGCTTGATATTTATTGGCCGCCCATTTAAAAAACGTAAAGGATCAAAGTGATCCTAAACATATGGAAAAGGCCGGCCCATGTGGCGAGCCTATGGTGGTCAACGTCTCACTGGCTTGCAAACACAAAGCCCAACAAGGACACAGCATGCTAAACTCTACAGTTGAACACCAGGAGCAGGTACACTAGGACGGGGGTTAACTGAAGGACTGGCAAATATGGCACAAGCATAAAAACCATAAAAACCATAAAAACAACCACCCACAAAACGTTGGACATGAACTTGTACGTTGTTCCCTTTTCTGTGCAAATTCACATCCAAAACTCCAGTGGCCTTTTACTGGCAAGCGAGTTAACAACAGTCTTTTATGACTAGTCAAGCCATGGAAAAGCTAGCTGTGGCTAGCAGGGGGAGTACAGTGAAACTCTATTTCACTACAACAACGCTACAATGGTGTCCTTATACCAACATCAACACCCAGATACTTGCCTTTGGAAACTGTGGGGGGGAACACAAACAGTCCATTTATGTGTTTAATAAGCTAAAAAAAAGCTATAAAAAAAGTCCAAATAATAAATTCTGCAGAACCATTTGACAGAAGTTAGTGACTGCGCTGATTAGCTTCTGAGCCAACTATCCCTACATCTGGGAGCCTAGCCATGCACCGCTAACTGGCATTGTTATCCGTTAGCCCATGTCAGTCTATTAGTGGTGATAGCTAACGGCTTGCTAGGTTGGGGTGGGGTTTGGGTGGAGAATGCATGGAAGGAGGGAGGCTGTGAATGGTGTGATGGTACATGAGAATAAGTTGAAAACAAGCTGGAGGGGGGAGGGGGGGGGGGGGGCTTCCATCCTGGATACCACAACAGACCTGATGCTTGGCTCCACCATTGATTTCTTCATTCCAGTCTGACACAGACAGGTTTATGGAAATGCAGAGGTCTTTGTTTCTTTATTAGTGTCCAATTAGATCAAATTAAGGCAGACCATTGTACAGGGTACTAGTGCTGATCATACAGTCGAATGGCAGATTTGGAACAAAACCTTTATGATAGCCCTAATATTAGAAATAATACATGAATCAAAATAAATTCCCCTTTTAAGATAGCAAAAACTGACAGTGGAAGATATATACAGGCCATCTATTGTCTCGACTTCCCATCCACACCCATAAGCCTATTTCCTATTATCATTGTATCATGACAGATTGTCCTCTACTGTATGGCCCACATCTAGGAGCTGGTCTAGTTTCCACTTCACTGAAATTGATACAGAAGTTTCTAACGCAAATATGACAAGCATATTAACACTGCCATTTGTTAACGAGGTGACAGGTAAATTCCGGCAAGCAAGAGTCGATTTATGCGATTAAGTTTAACATTAATGTCAATCTGCTTTACACAAGGTAATTTTGGAATTAAACTTACCTGCCTTTTATATGAAATAGCTATGTTATGAAATATATATATATATATATATATATATATATATATAAAATAAAGATATTAGGGCTTTTCCGTAAGAAGATTAGTGAATAATAATCATATATAATAATGTTATAATGATGAATACTTCCTTTGAAAACAAATATTGGAAGCCAGTAGCCTGATGTACTGTTCCATTGACTACTGATTAAAAGACTGATGATTGGAATCTCCTGCATCCAATGGGAACAGTTTAAACTGAGGGGGACTAGGTTTAAGCCCCGCCCTCGGTGTCCCAGACTAAGAAGTGAAGAGGAGCCACAAAGGAGAAGGAGAACAGACCAGTCGAGGTATCCAGGAGGACTAAAGGAGGGAGGTACAAAGGGGGAAGGTGAGGCGGAGAGGTTATGGAAAGAGGGGGCGGGGTTTATCAGTGGAAGGTGATAAACTTTGCAAACCTTCCAAACTTGTCCTTGCTGCATAGGAGAAGGGGAAAGCATTGGAACGGAGAGAAGAAGAGAAGAAATCAAAAACAACGAGCCTGCCTAGACAAACCACTAGCCTTTTAGTACATGTACACACAAACCATACACACACGCACACACACAGCCAGGTATGTGAACAGCTGCACTCATTGATAAGATGACATTCCACACACGTGTGCATTTAAAGAAACTCAACATGCTCTAATTAACTCTAATTCCTCTGAAAGACATTGTTGTCATGTACATTACAGGTGTCCTTACTAATGTTTGGAATTCACATTGTTGGTTTATATTTGAGACAGAAACATTACTTTGGCATTACTGGACTGTAATCTTATGTAATGAGCCTGGAACTGCAACATCCATCCCTGAAGCTGCAGGCTGAAGAATTAATATCTATGGCTGTTGCTTAGTAACTGCTATCCTAGTCACTGCTATGACAATGCTAAACCTTTCTGCAGTGGGGATGTGATGGAAGAAGTGATAGCAAATCTAGCAACTGGATGCCAATTTGCAACACAAAACTGCAAGATCAGGCCAATTTAATGCAAATGTGAAATTTACCGGTCCATTTTTTTTTTTAAAGTGGTAAAGTCTGGTGAATTGTGGCGTAGTCTGGTTAAACTCTTGCATATAACGAGTTTTGCTGATCCTATTGTTCCAATAGTAAACAATCAAGTCAAACTTAAAGACAACAGCCTTGATGAAACTGTCTGCAGTAAAACACTGACATGAGACATGCTATTACAAATAAAAGAATCAGGTAGTAAGTAGCAGTATCATTGACTAAATCAGGCTGCCGTCATGTCTCCAATGTGTAGACCAACCACTAAACTAACGCATATATTTAAGTTGATTTGTCTAGCCTCAAGAACCACTTTCATTAAGACCAAAACGTATACAACATTATAATAAAAAGCACTTGTAATAAAGGCACTGTGATCATTTTGACAACTATACATTTGTATACAAACACACACACACACACACACAGGTGTCTGTATGTGACTGTACAACCATTTGTATAGATGCTACACGAGAGCCCTTTGAATAATTTAAACAACTGAAACTAGCACCACATGAAAAGGTGCACTTTTTTGTTTGAATACACTTTTGTGATTGGCTCTTGATTAGGGGCTTCAGAGTTGTCTGCCTCTGCAGCTTATTTTATGTGTTTTTTTTAAACACATAAGACATGTGTAAGACAACACATAAAAACTCAGTTTCTCAGTGATCCAGAAGAGGAATGACTGTGTAGGCATGTACAAAGTTACACACAGCCAACTGTCAAGGCCACCTCAAAGACCCTCCGGTTTGAGGATGTAACCCTACAATGGCTTGGGGCTTGTTTTCCTAAATTCAAATTTATACATTGCCCATTTTCAAACAAAGAAAACTATCACTACACATCATGTTATACTTAAGTTTCCACAAGGCTTTCCCCAAGGTTAATATATCTGGCTATGTTGGCCACTCTGCATGGT
Source organism: Muraenolepis orangiensis (assembly GCA_027704905.1). NCBI lineage: Eukaryota > Metazoa > Chordata > Actinopteri > Gadiformes > Muraenolepididae > Muraenolepis > Muraenolepis orangiensis. The sequence continues at coordinate 10,732,567 of CM051018.1, forward strand.
CAAACAATTCAATTCCAAACAGGATACCGAGAGAAACAGGATGTAAAGGTGCTCCGTGTTTTGATTTGCTACACCATGGAAAAACAATAATAGCAATTCTAAAAGTAGTCATGTTTAATCAATATTATTTGTAATTGTGATGTGTAATCCATGACTGCATGCAAATGAAAAAAAACATGTTTAATAGGAAATGTGCCATCATGTCTCCAAAGACACAGATGTTACCATGTAAGGTTATTTCTTATAATATCAGCCGTGTTATGTCATGATGTTAATAACCATGCTGATTTGCTTAAATGCTTCATTATTACAACATATAGCCAGATGAATGAGTGTTGAGGGTTAGGGGAAAGGGTAGGCTATAGGATAGAGAAATAAAGCAGAAGCTAATCAGTTTGCTGTCAAATGCCAGGTAAAGGTTAAGATAAGCCAAATAACGATAAATAAACAGCCAATGAATTTAGTTAATCTTGACCTGTAGCTCATGAAGTTAAGTATTAATGTTAAGATATAAAGAAGTGAAAATTGGGTGAAGTGACTAATGAATTAGCTCATATGTTCACTACTAGCGCACTGAGTGTACAGTGCCTTGTACACTCAATGAAGGTGTGGTGAAGGTAAATATACAAAGTGTTATCTCAATCGGTTAACTGGCTAGGGGCAACAATAGGGAAACTAATATAGAGCTTTTTTGAGTAACAAATGTCACTTATCTTGGTATTTTAACTCATGTGGTTAAAGTAAGTCACGACAACAGGGGCCAGTTGCACTAAATTAAACAATATATTTATCGTAAAATTATGAAATTATGCTACTTCATAAGGAATACAATTAATGTATTTCATCATAGAAATTAATACTCATTAATAAATTATTGATTTTCATACAGATTTACATTTAGCCTAATTTTGGATTTCAGATCAATTTCAATATGTAGCAACATTAAGTTGTAATTCTTAAATAACATTATAATACAATATATTATTTGATGATTTAACCCCTGATATATCTGGTTAGGGGTATCTATATCAAGATTATATGATCACCTCACTTATTAGTAAATCCTGGCTGAGCTAATAAGAGCAGAAAAATCAAGCTTGAGATTAAAATCAGTGCTGACTGAGGAAACCAGGAGGAGCCATTAAAATCTTTTTCAGGCCAAATTATTTGAACTTTGTTATGTTACTTGTTTTAAGTAAAATAATAAAAAAATAATTCAACGGCAGACATTAAGAAGCCTGACCATGGAAGGATAAATGGGATGATGATGATGATGATGGTATACAGCCATAAGCAAAGGAAGGATGGAAGCAACGAAAGAAGAGCATAAAGAGTATAACAAATGTATGGAATTAAGTGACTGTCTAAAACCTCATGCTGAATGTATTAAATATTGCCACAATAGTCAAATAGACTCAAAACAGTATTGGCTTTTCAGTCTTTTGAAATCATTTCTAACTAGACCATTTAGTAAACAAACACTAGCTCACTGTCTGTTATATGTGCCATCCATATAACGTCCTTTTTATAAGGGATATTAGGCCTATAGTTTTAAAAACAGGGGTATAAACCAATACAATGTGCATATGCCAATATGGGCATCGCATTCAAACTGCATAACTGTATTCAATGCAGGCAGGGACTCCTGACAGCATAGTTAAGTGGGCCAACACATCCCTGCTGTCAGATAAAGACCTTGATTCATATACTACCTAACGTTGCAGACACAAATGATCTGCACAATATCCCCACGATGTCTAGTTAATAGCAAGGTCGCCATACGTGTTAACATTACTGACGACCGTACGAAATCCTCCACAAAAACCAGAGCACGTAGGAGGGGATGGAGGCTCCGAGCTCCGAGACGACGCCCGAGCGCTACGTTAGCTTAGCGAAGCTAGCAGTCGCCATTTCTGGACGAATACAAACCTGCCGTGGGCCTTGACTTGACAAGACTTTCGGTTTAATTATGTTCTACCTAATACCTAATCTTTAAAACAAGCAATAATGATGATTAATATTTGTTAACAGACCACATTATTCCACGGGGCTGCGATTAAAAAAGCCCGTGTGTGTGCTCTGCTACTGTAATGGATATTCAATTAGTATTCCTGCGTGAAACCACTGTATACCGCAAGCTAACTCGGCTAACACTGCCCGACTGTTAACTGCGGAACGCCAAGATGTGATAAAACTAGGGGGGGGGGGTTTATAACACATCCTATTTGAATACACGTACACATTAAAATAAATACAAATATGTTGCACGGTTACCTAACGTACGGTATGTTTAACGCAAGCAGGCACATTATAGCAGAAAGCATTCCATAGTATTCCATAGTAGCGTGTGCTAGGTTATAGGCTGTAAGTGGGACACGGTAGTACATCCATCGGTGTATTGGGTGGGGGGGGGGGTGTAATCAATCGGTAAAATGTGGATGAGGCCCAAACGGACATGTCCTAACCTTTTTAATATTGTAAACACGGGTCAACATCCCGATGCCTCTGTCGTTGAGGATGGTGAGCTTTTCGGCCAGCTTCTGCTGGCTCGGTTGAATCGCTCCCCGAGACATCTTTGCTCCTCGATTATAAAATCACCAAATTCAGGAGGGTGGTGGTGGGGGGGGGGCAAATTATCTTCCAAAACTCTGCGACTCGGTCGGTTTGAAGGCGAAAAAAAATCCGTATACTGTGGTGATTAGTTAGCGAACCATGTTAAGATACTCGGTGACAACGGTTTCCTGTACTCCACCCCACCGTCTCCCTGTGTGTTGTTTTTTTTTTTTCTTGTCCTGACAGACCGCCGAGAGGAGTCGTCCTGGTGTTCACTATAGGCTCTTCTCCCGCAGAGCCGGGGGATGGACCCGACCAACGCGCCACGGTGCGTTCGAGTACCACTCACGAGTCACGAACTCAGCGATGCGCCGAGTTGAGGAGGAAAAGCTGATACAAGATACAAGATACAAGACATTTTTTTGACATTTATTGGCCATTTGTAACATAAGGTACATTGGAATGCATTCCCTCCCGCAGTATACATCTCCAAAACATTACCATAAATGAATGTACATACATATTCCCTTTTACAAAAATCTTTAAAAGCATTTTAAAGTGCCAGTAGTGCAGCAGCAGCATGAATACAGTGCAGTAACTGTGATGATATGCCGAGGTGCCCTTGAGCAAGGCATTAGACCACTACACTGCTCCCCGGTCGCTGTATATCATATAGCTGGTCCTAAGACTGGGATGGGTTAAATGCAGAGGAACTCACGCACACTCACACACGGCGTGTGTAAATGTATGTGACCAAGAAAGAGTTTTCAATCGTCCAGATTTCGTTTTAGATTCTTAGATAAATTAGTCTTACATACATCGGATGCATATATGCCTCAGAATCGGAATGCTTTTTACATTGAACATTGAAGTACAACAAAATTGTCTAGCAATCCACACGACTCTTACAAACAGCAATTTAGTAAAAAAATAAATTCAAAAAAAGTATATATTATTTAAAAAAAGGAAGCTAAACAAAGTAAACAGGTAAAACAAATGGCCTAACAAATATTGCGTTGGCCCTATATACACTAGTACAAATTCATGTATATACATACAATTTAGAAATGTATAATAATACAAAGGTGCAGTGTGATGTAACATGTAAGTAGGTTATTAATTATGTTAAATTATGTTAAAACACACACACACACACACACACACACACACACACACACACAATTGTATGATACCATTATGCCTATTGCGTTATTAAGGCGGATTGGGAATCTTTCATAAGAGGGCTGATGGAATTGAGGGTCGAACCCAGACCCATTTTGTCTGACGGTCGACGGACGATAACTGCAAATTGGCCGTTTTACAAATAGCTCTTAAGCACGTTTTACGGACAATACTTGAACGCACCATCACATTGACGTAGCTTCCGACAACGAACTCTCGACGTCTGATATGGTGATGTTGGTGATTGCCTGACGCGAAGCTCTGTTCGTTTTTAGCAAGCAGCTTCGTGTTTTTGTGGCAAAGCATATTTCACAAATCAAAGATACCAGGTGGGTGGGATATAATTAAAAAATAATAACGACTGCATGCCGCAGTTATTGTTATTGATCCTCCTATGACATTATCCACGCACAAATGTTGATATTATTATGAGCAGGGGTGGACGTTAACTAAGTACTGAGTACTGTACTTAAGTACATTTTTCGAGTAACTGTACTCGATTTGAGTGTTTATTTTTAAGGAAACATATGATTCCACTACATTTGAAAGACACATATTGTACTTTTGACTCTACTTCAGTTCCCATCACTGCCCATTACTCGTTCCTTTGAAGCATACATAGCATTGAAGTCAGCGGTCATTAGGTTCTGTACATGCATTATTTGTGGCAACAATACAACAATGCGTGGACATTAAAAAGAAAGTGTACTTTAGTGTACTAAAAAAGCAAGTGCTCAGTAGCTCAGTCTGTTGGTACTTGGCTTGGGAACGAAAAGGTCGCCGGTTCAAGTCCCCGAAACACATGGGCACTGCCGAGGTGCCATTGAGCAAGGCACAAGACCCCGGGCACTGTATAAACAATAGCTGACCACTGCTCCTAGGATGGGATAAATGCAGAGAAACATGTTTCACTGTGTGTGTAATGTATATGTATGTGACCAAGAAAGATGATTCAATCCTTAGAATGCTTTAATTTTCATTCATCAAGTACAACAAAATTGTCTATCAATCCACACAACACTCTTACAAACAGCAATAGGCCTATGTCACACTTCCTGCTTCCGGAACGTTAAAAATCGCCGAGCAGTGTACTCTTACTTCCGGTAGTTACCCCAGATACGTGACAAACTACGGCCGCCTCCTCTCCTCTCTGTTATTGTAGTGTACCGGCTGCTCAACGTCTAAACAAAGACAGCCCTACCTCAGTTTACACCATTTACCCAAAGACAAACTCCTCTTCAAGTCTTGTGTGAGGCTGATAAGGAGGGTTGAAGGTCCCTCGTTTCATGTTCTCAGGGGTAGTGCGTATGTCTGCAGTTTGCACTTTGACAAGGACAGCATATACGTCTCTAAAAGTGGGCGGAATAGGCTAATAATGTCGGGTAAGTGTATGATTAAAAGCACTGGACCTGACCCCCACACACACTCCATCTCTCATCCAAATAGAGACACACAATGTCGGGTAAGTGTATGATTAAAAGCACTGGTCCTGACCCCCACACACACTACATCTCTCATCCGAATAGAGCCACATAATGTCGGGTATGTGTATGATTAAAAGCACTGGTCCCAAGTAGGGCTGGGTGATATGGACCAAAAATCATATCCCGGTATTTTTAGGCTGCATCGCTATATACGATATATATCGGTATTTTATACGAATTCGGCAAATTTTAGTATGATGTCACAAGCACTTTTATTTTAAGACAACTCACATTCACAAGAATGACGTATGAAGGCATTCCCTTTTAGAAAATGCACACTACATATTAACACGTAAATGAAAAGGTACATTGTAATAATCCAAATCCACCAAGCCTATAGCCTATATTAAATACATAGGCATACCTCTGCTCCTACACAAAATCATCTTCGTTATATGGCGATATATGCAGATAGAGCCACAAGACACAATGTCGGGGAATTGTATGATTCGGATTTAGACTTCTTCACTGTAGAGTGTCACTAGTTGAACCACATCGTCTTGACCGACTTTATGACCGATAACTGTCCGCCATGGTCAATGCCAAGGTGAATGCATTAACCGGAACTTGGGATACACTGCTTCAGCGATTTTTAACTGGTACTTCCGGCTTTCAACTGTGCCGTGATATAGGCCTATTGGAAACATATCAATGATTTAAAAAAACTAGGATAGGTTAAAGGCAGAGAAACAAAAGTACATGTATGTGTACTTTTGTGACCAACAAAGAGGATTCAATCCTCCAGATTTAGATTAAGACCTAAACTCAAGTTAAACGTTAACTTGTATCGGAGTAATATTTGAGTATCTATACTTTGACTTAAGTAATGTAGTTGTGTTCTTCGTCCACCACTGATTATGTGCTATTTGTTTTATTTGTCAACATCTTGTGTGCCGGATCCTGTGCAGTCACGTATCAGCATCACCATCCTGGTTTGAATCGTCTTCTGTTTTTACGGCAGGATCAGGTGCGATGCAGTCCTTCGCCCAGGAGATCCATGGGTTCTCCCAAAGTCGTCTAAAGAAACAGCGCACACAGGTGACCACCGTCACCGGGAGGCGTCACGTGGAGATGAGGATGGGTGACGGAGAATCGAGCGAGATAGTGGAAGTTGAAGATGAGCGTTCAGGCTTTGGCTTTGTGGAAGACACACGTCTAGACCTTCAAGTCGGCGTGGTTAGGCCATTTCTCCTGCTAGGTAACTTTTTATTACGTGGTATATACCTTCAGATTCAGATTTGGTGTATTTGTTACAGGCATAAGGTACCATGTACAATATACAGTGAGTGGCTAATGTAATAGCCACCTCCAAAGATGGGCTAAAAATCGCAAAAATTACAAAAATACAAAACAATTGTACATATTTGCAATATACATATGAATATAAGTTACACTATTAACAGTATAACAGTATAAATATATTGGCTAAAGTGTGCGGTGCAGTACTAAAAGGCTGTTACGACTACCATGTAGTAGTACAGTAGTAGTAGTACTACTATAGTACTGTATTAGTACTACTATTGCCTCTCATACAGCATTGCAATGGACATTCCAGTAAATGATTAAGCCAAAACAACGGTATGTTGGGGCCTAATTGAGGTAATTTAGGTTAATCAGTGACATGCTGTAGCAGTGGAACGTGCATAAGATACAAGATACAAGATACAAGTTTTGTAACAAGTACATAGGAACGCTTACTCCCCATTCCCTCCCGCAGTATACATCTTAAAAACAACACCATCAAAATATAAATTATATATACAATAAAATAAACAAAAAACAAACAAAAAAGAGCAGCAAAGTGACTTAAATGATATGTACATGGTTTTTAATTAAAAAAATTACTAAAATGTTTAAAGTGCCAGTAGTGCAGCAGCATCGTGAATACAGTGCAGTACAGTGCAGTAACTGTGATGAGTCCAGAAAGTCCAGCAAAGTATGTAAGTGTAATGGTAATGACTATGTTTTGAAAGTGAAAGTGGCAGCACTCCTAGCAGTTCAGTATAGGTGCACTGCCTGTGGATAAAAACTATCCTTAAACCTGCTAGTACTTGCACGGATGCTGCGCAACCGGCGACCAGACGGTAGGGGGGAGAAGAGATGGTGCCCAGGGTGGTTGCAGTCCTTTGTGTGGACATGGCCTTCTTCCGACATCTGGTCCTAAATATCTCCTCAATGCATGGTGCAAGTGCACACCCGATGATCTTCTCTGCCGTCCTCACGACCCTCTGGATGGCTTTCTTGTCCCGTGCAGTGGTGTTGCCGTACCACACAGTGACGCCACTCGTCAGGACGCTCTCTATGGTGCCACGGTAGAAGTTCACTAGCCACCTCTGGCCTATACCGCTTTTTCTGAGGCACCGCAGAGCATAGAGGCACTCCCCATGACATCAACTCCCCATGACATCAACTCCCCATGACATCACTGACACTGTAACATGACCACTACATGACACGACTTCATCTGTAACATTGGTGTTTCTATGCTCTCCCATGATCTATTTTGGACATCTGACTTTGCCTTTGGTGTGCAAGGTTAAAATTAGGCCTAAACAAGCTTCTTCAGTTTTTTCGTTTTTGTTTCTTAGGGTTATTTTGTAGTGAATATTTTCCAAGTCAAATTATTTCAGGTCCCATTGCCCAATACTCTTGATACGCTCTATATCTATATTGAGGGTTGATACTAATTAAGTATAGGACATAAAGTCAGTACATTTCAAGCTGAAGATTGTCTCAAGCAGAAGCAAATGCAGTTATGTAAATATATACATTAATTTCACATGGATGTATCAGGTACATTCTCAGCTAATTGGAATCATAATAGTTGATACCTCTTGAGTGTCCAACCTCACTGGAAACCAGGCTTTAGCTTTCTCCCGTTGGTGGTTTTTTCTTCACGGCCTGCCCGTCAGGCAGTCCATAATCCAGTTACAGATGGGGGCGCCCAGACCTAGGTCCCTCAGTTTCAGGACCAGCTTGGAGGGAACGATGGTGCCGAGCTGTAGTAAATGAACAGCAGTCTGACGTAGGTGTCCCTCCTGTCTAGGTGCTGCAGGGCCGTGTGTAGTGCCAGGGAGATGGCCAGGGATGGACAAATTTATATGTGACATTACAAGTTTCTCCAGGCACTTCATGACTATGGGTGTTAAAGCCACTGGACGATAATCATTGAGGCATGTTACCTTGGTCTTTTTGGGTAACGGCACAATGGTTGTCGCTTTGAAGCACGCTGGGACGACAGACTGTTGTGGTGATGCATTGTAGATGTCGGTGAACACAGGAGCCAGCTGGTCAGCGCAGGTCTTGAAGACGTGGGATGGAACTCTGTCTGGGCTGGCTGCCTTCCCTGCCTTCACCCTCCTGAAGATTCTGCGGACCTCGGACTCGGACAGTTGTAGAACGTAGTCCTCTGGGCTGATGTTCAAGTTGTTGGTCGGCTCATGGTCCCTTTCAAAGCGAGTGAAAAACTTGTTTAACTCGTCTGGTAGGGTAGGGTCGTTGTTGGTGACTGCCCTGGAGCTCCCCTTGTAGTTGGAGAAGACCCTCAGACCTTGCCACATACGTCTGGTGTCAGAGCCCCCAAACTGTAATTCCAATTTGTTAATAATAAGCCTATCACAGTGATTTGGCAAATCAAAGCTGAACACAGCAGGTCATTAGCACTATCAGTATGGTACACTCTTAGTAATGGTATCATTTGGTTGAACACTGCCATCCAAAGCAACCCAACAACGGAAACAAATTCAGGCCATTAAGGAGTGTGTAGGAGTTCAATTTCTTGTTGACGGATGCTCAGAGGTAGGCCGCAGACTTTGAGGATCAAACCCAGAACCTTTTGTCTGTGAGTAGAATACCCTTGCTCAGGGGCGGTCTGGCCATCTGTGAGTTCTAGACAATTACAGAATGACTGGTTGGTCCAGGATGCACGCATTGAATTCAATTTCTAAATGAATTAATGATTCATGAACAAAAACCTTTTCTAGTATACTGTGCTATTTTAAACTTAATGGATATGACCCTATTTCAATCCTAATGATTTGTCTTACCGTATGACTGTCCTGTGCTTCTGCCGTGACCCACATCTCCACTCTGGGATTAATAAACTGCATCTTATCTTAATTTGTACCTTGGCCCAGCCACCTTTTAAATGTAAATCCTTACAAGGCTCCTCCTTCTCCACCTGTACAGAGCATTCTTGACTCATATGGGAGCCGGCATGACCTTTTCAACTCCCCATGACATCACTGACACTGTAACATGACCACTACATGACACGACTTAATCTGTAACATTGGTGTTTCTATGCTCTCCCATGATCTATTTTGGACATCTGACTTTGCCTTTGGTATGCAAGGTTAAAATTAGGCCTAAACAAGCTTCTTCAGTTTTTTCCTTTTTGTTTCTTAGGGTTATTTTGTAGTGAATATTTTCCAAGTCAAATCATTTCAGGTCCCATTGACCAATACTCTTGATACGCTCTATATCTATATTGAGGGTTGATACTAATTATGTAAAGGAAATAAAGTCAGTACATTTTAAGCTGAAGAGTGTCTCAAGCAGAAGCAAATGCAGTTATGTAAATATTGACATTAATTTCACATGGATGTATCAGGTACATTCTCAGCTAATTGGAATCGTAATAGTTGATACCTCTTGAGCTTCCAACCTCACTGGAAACCAGGCTTTAGCTTTCTCCCGTTGGTGGTTTTTTCTCAGAAAATATTAAGTACAATTCAGTGTATAGGCTACTCACTATAAACGTATATAGCTTCTTCTAACTGATTACATAATTGGTTTAGGTGAATTTGGCCAGCAGTAGGCCTACGCTAGCTGTCATCAGTGGCTCTATAGTGCCAACAGTCCAGTAAATGTATTCATGCCAAGCACACAGTTGACTATTATAGATAGTTTTTTATTTAATCTCATGTTAATGAAAGCAATCGTTTTTTAAGATCCGTAAAGAACAGAAAAGCGTGCGCCAATGTTTTATTTTCTTCTTTTGTACCGAACATTTTTGTCAAGTGGACATTGGCTGTAGGAAGCTGGCAAAACTATCACGATTTTATGCTTGACAGCTGTACAGCGAGGGCAGGTGACCCCTACTCCCCATTCTTCATACATACATACATACATACATACATACATACATACATACATACATACATACATACATACATACATACATAGATTCTATTTCAGGTTATTTGACCAGGTTAGGCAGTGATTTTGTTGAAAAACTATCAAACTAAGGATTTCGATACATTTTGAGAATATTAAATATGGAACATGGCCAAAAATTAGGCAGTTTGAATGGGCATGTCACCCATTCAACTAGTGTCTTACTGAGTATATTGTTTGCTTGTTAGTTAGATTAGATATTGTTCCGTTGTTTGCCAACTTGTTGTTGCCATCTTTTACCCGAGCGTTCAGTTAGTTCAGTTAAACTTCTTAGGAATGAAATGCGCTTTTGACTTTGTGTGACGCACTTTTGTAAGTCGCTTTGGACAAAAGCATCTATCTGCTAAATGACTGTAATGTAATGTAAGGTAACTTTGAGTACAGGATGTGTCCTATAATAACAGCCGCTTAAATAATGTCAAGCATATATCGTATTCCGTATATAGCGTCTGTAAAGTAATTTATATCCATCATGGGTATTGTTCCTACAACTTTTTATTCTATGGAAAGGCAAGATGTAGATCTAAATAGAAAGCCTAGCTTTATCTTGAGCTTAGGACCAAGTAAGTTAGCAGAATACAATGCCATATATTGCAATTATTGCTTTACTGTTTTTTACTGCTTTACTTTACCTTTATACGCTCTTCCACGCGCTTTAAACAAGTTATTAAGCATTCAAAGACCAGAAGAAAGAAACTCGGCAGACCCTTTTATGAACAATTCTATTATTCTTGTTACTGTATCCTATTTCTACAATGTTGCCTTGTCTCACTTGGTTGCTTGTGTGGGCACTGCTTCAGAAGTTGATTAATTTCTTGCTGTCACCATCTATTTTTATGTATGGAAACTTCTCTTGAAGTTAAACTTACTTTGTCATTGTCAAAACATTGTTATACTATATTACTATATTTTCATCTCTTGCTGTATTCAGAAAATAAACTTTTCCTCTCAATGTAGCCTCATTACATTGTCGGATTAATTAAACATCCTAAACCAATTAAAAGTTATATTTGACCATGTATTGTACAACCCAATTATCTCTATGATTATTCTTTTCTGATCAAATTAACATTCATGAATGAAAGTTTAGATATTCAAGATTTCCTGGTAAGAAAGGACATTTTAATTTATAATATGTCATCATGACAATCCATCCACATCTATTTGACGTACTATGTTCACATGCAGACACACACACACATGTGGGCAGAAGTAGTAAGCCATTTAGACTTGTGGTTCCTTAACTGTTTAACTAAACAGCCGGAGGTGTTAACAGTGCAATGTGTGGCCGAGTAATAAAAGCTGGTGGTTTGAACGGCTGGGCCAGAATTGCTCAATGGTGTTCAACCAGTTCATTAAAAACTGGTTTACACCACCACTGAGTCAAGACATTTAGACCTTTTTCCTAATGCATGTATGCTTGCTTTGACTGGCTCAACCAAAGCCATTGTTCAAGCATTTTTCAAAGATGTATGATTAAAATGAATTACGTGCATTCTTAGAAGGTCTGGCCCCCTTGTGGGAATTGAACCCCCAACCCTGGCAGTGTCCATGACATCACGATGCTCTACCTTACCCTGAGCTTGACAGGACCATTTGTTCATCTTTGCTTTTCCTCATTTTTAATTGGAGTAGCACACCTAGCTGGTGATTCTGTGTCTGGTACATTTGGGGTTGACCTCACAAAGTTCATTCTTATCACGTGACGTCTCTGCTGCAGTCATGTCTCCTAAAATATACCAAGTTATCGATGGTGTCACCTGCTTTTTCTTCCAAAATCGTGTATCATTATTGTTAGGTTTGTTAGTTGTTTATATCCTCATCCAGTACGTGCACACTGTATTACCTTTATAAACACAAACATAGGAAAACACTGCAGTTAAAATCGTACAGGATTGTAAGCATAGTGATTTAGTGAATCCTGAAAACAACTGTTTATCATGTTCTTCCAAAGGGCATGTATCCAAACTAACGTGTGTGTGTGTGTGTGTGTGTGTGTGTGTGTGTGTGTGTGTGTGTGTGTGTGTGTGTGTGTGTGTGTGTGTGTGTGTGTGTGTGTGTGTGTGTGTGTGTGTGTGTGTGTGTGTGTGTGTGTGTGTGTGTGTGTGTGTGTGTGTGTGTGTGTGTGTGATCATTGCATCAAGCCTGTTTCCTCATTCCACATGGAGGCACAGTGGACGACAATTGGATTTACGATAGTAATGAGATGTTTCTCTCGTCTGGTCTCCCACTGGTGAACTCAAACCTAGTTATCTCTTTGCCTCTTGCAGCTTCCCAGGATGCCGCCCACGACATTGACACACTGCAGAGATATAAGGTTGGTAGTATGCTACTCTATATAGTACCCAGAATAAAGGAGGAGGAGGGTGGGGGAAGGGCAGCCATGTTTGCCAACGTGCTGTGCTACACTTCACTTCACTTCACTTCACGGGGAGCTGTGGGTTGAAGTTGGTTCATTCATTCACGGAGGAATGAATGAGGTGTCGTGAGGTGCGTTCCAACTGTCCGTTCCGAGAAGTCCATTGACACATGCAATGACAGTTTATCCCCAACAGGGGGAGTATGTCCCAGCTGAAGGCGGCGCAGTATAGAGTATAGCTTCACTACACCGGCTTGTGTTTAATGTTTAATGGTCGCTCCCGGGCCAACGCTTCTGTCATGCAATCACGGAGGAGCGATAAACGGGAATGAGGTAGAAAATGACTCTATCTCTCTCTTCCTGTCTCGCCGAGGGAAGTTAAGAAGAGCAAAGTGCTTATGGAGCGGGGGTGGCAGTGACCCAGCCTTTAGGAACATGATAATGAACACAGACGGTTTATAATGATTATTTATATAATTATCTTTTTTTTGGGGGGGGGGGGAAGGGGAGTTAGGAAGGGGGGTTAGGAAGTTCAGACAGTAGGGTTAGTGTAACCCGTAAAACGCACGCCCCATTGGGATGGGCCGGAGAGGATATATATAACGCCTGCGTTATTCTATCGTCTATCATTTGTGAATCATTTATCTCTGTCTGTAGCCCTCGCTTTCATCTCCCCTTTTTCTTTTCGTTCTATTCTCTCTCCGTATACAAAGAAATATAAATGTCATTCCCCCACCGCACACAGTAACAAAGGCGGTGCGACTCCTGTAAAGCAGAACGGCATCAACGTGAAGGTCAGGGGATCCATACAGAAGGGCAAACTCAGCCTTGACACAAAACTATGGACCCGGAAAAGTCAATAAACAAAGAAGGCGCTCCGTATAAATTGTGATTATTCTTTGATTTGACTCAAATTGCGGCACTTTTTTTGGCATACATTTGCATAGGCAACGGCTAAATGACACTGAGGAAAATTACATCCTATAATATCATCATAATCATAAGAAGAAGAATAACATGAACAACAATGGACACATTTATAATGAAATGTTCTATCACATAAACACACTGTCATTGAAAAACTTCAAATCATACACTCCATTACATTTTTTGGATCTCTCTCTCTCTCTCTCTCTCTCTCTCTCTCTCTCTCCTCTCGCTCTCTCCTCTCTCTCTCTCTCCTCTCTCTCTCTCTCTCTCTCTCTCTCCTCTCTCTCTCTCTCTCTCTCTCTCTCTCTCTCCTCTCTCTCTCTCTCTCTCTCTCTCTCTCTCTCTCTCTCTCTCTCTCTCTCTCTCTCTCTCTCTCTCTCTCTCTCTCTCTCTCTCTCTCTCTCTCTCTCTCTCTCTCTCTCTCTCTCTCTCTCTCTCTCTCTCTCTCTCTCTCTCTCTCTCTCTACCAGGTGTCTCATGTGCTGAATGTAGCGTACAATGTGGGGAATCTGTTCCCAGACCAGTTGACCTACAAAACGGTGAACATACTGGATGTTCCCGACACCCCAATCACTTCCTATCTGGCCGAATGCTCGTCCTTCATAGACCTAGCCCAGGCGGAGGTATACCCTATCTACCCTATCCCCTATCTCTCTCTATATATCCTTATCTCTCTCTATCTATCGTTATCTTTCTTAAGCTCTCTCTCTCTCTCTCTCTCTCTCTCTCTCTCTCTCTCTGAAGCTCTCTCTTTTTTTGAAAGCCTTTGCTGTGTTTGAAAGCCCTTGCAAACGCACAACTATTTTTCTTTCATGATCCTCTGCATTCGCCTTTAACTTTATATTTGATTATATATTTGGGATGTGTCTCTGTCACTGTCGTTTCAATCCACTCCCTCTCTCTCTCTCTCTCTCTCTCTCTCTCTCTCTCTCTCTCTCTCTCTCTGCTTAACCTGCTTGATTATGTCCTGTCGATGTGAAACTGTTGAGGCTTGTATGAGGGTGTATTTACAAATGATTTGTATTTATTTATTATTTTATTATTATCTTTCCAAAAAAACAGACCATGTGTCTCTCTCTCTCTCTCCCTCTCTTTGTTGTCGTCAGGGGGGCGTGGCCCTGGTGCACTGCAACGCCGGCGTGTCGCGCTCCACCTCCATCGTGATTGGCTACCTGATGCTCCGTCAAGGGCTGTCGTTCGATGAGGCGTTGGGGCAGGTGAGGGGCGCCAGGCCGTCGGCCTGCCCGAACCCGGGCTTCTTGCAACAACTGAAGGACTACACCCCTGGAAGAACTACAGATCCCAGCGACAACACCAGCCTCGTTAAATCCTCCAAATAAAAAGCCCAGATGAATTTTTTAAAAGTCGGTGGTGATTTTGTATTGTCGTGTTGTTGTTGTTGTGTACAGATTGTGTTATGACTATAGAATGTCATGACATGTAAATGGTTGTAATTATGAATGAATAGTATTTGTTTGTGTATATTTTACGCACATTGTCGGTTGTTTTTGTCAGTGTATGTGAGCGTGCGTGTATTGTGTTAATATAAAACATGCCCAATGTTCTCTGTCTTGGCTATTTGCCAGTTTAAGATGGCTGGTTTACAGTTATTGTTTACTGTGGAATTATTTATTTATTATTATGAGTTATAATAGTAACTATTATTTAGTATTTGCCTTCGTTAAATGTTGTGTTGGCTTAATATGCATATATTGTTTTAAGGTTGACAAAACATACAAATAAGTGGAAATATATAAAGAAACCCAGCAGTACCAATTGTTGGTGGTGGGTTGTATCAGTGGGCGGCAAAACACACACACACACACACACACACACACACACACACACACACACACACACACACACACACACACACACACACACACACACACACACACACAGCGGTCGCCTCCCATTCTCCGTCCTTTCTACCAGTA
>CM051018.1:10770689-10785689 GCA_027704905.1 Muraenolepis orangiensis
CGGCCCTTTGTGATGGAGATGGCCTTCTTCCTCCTTCTTCTTCCTCCTGTCCTTGAACCTGCTAGTCCTGGTTTGGATGCTGCGGAACCAGGGCCGCGGGGGGTGGTGGGGGGGGGGGGGGGGTGGTGAAGAAAAGATGGTGCCCAAGGATGTTGTGGTCCTTGATGATGAGGAGATGGCCTTTATCCCGTCTTATGGTCCTAAAGATCTCTTCGATGCACTGTGAGACTTGAAGCTTGAGGTCCGAACGGTAACCCTAACCCTAAGTACATCTAAATCTACCTCTTCCTGTCATAGAACCATACCTCGCAACCATTACCATAACCAACACACAGCATAACCACCCCCCACAATTTTGCTTAATCCGTGACCAATATAATTCGTGTCCGTTGTCAAATCATCAAGCCGTGAATGAGCTTCGATGGCCACAGTGTGACCCACATTCCGTCTGAGCGGATTACG
Organism: Muraenolepis orangiensis; assembly: GCA_027704905.1. Classification (NCBI taxonomy): domain Eukaryota; kingdom Metazoa; phylum Chordata; class Actinopteri; order Gadiformes; family Muraenolepididae; genus Muraenolepis; species Muraenolepis orangiensis. The sequence continues at coordinate 10,771,152 of CM051018.1, forward strand.
TCAAGGCAGCAGCATGAGGATAAATAAATAGTGTGCTAAAAGTAAACCGAGGGTGCCACCCAAGTTGTCTTCTTTGTTTATCTTGCAGCCGCCAAACCCGGCCGCTCTCGTCGCGGTCGCCAAGAGCCTCCGTATGGGGCTTAACGCCTAACCCTCACCCAGGGCTTCATTCAGAAAGACTCTTATCATCACCACTATTGTCATTGAGATATTTAACCAGAAACCTAATTAAGTAAGTAATGTAAGTAATGCAGTAAGTAATGCCTAAATGCAATAATGATTGTGTTCATGGGGATGATGAGGATGATGGTTAATTAATAATTATTCAAATGTGTCAGTGTACAGCACAAGTACAATACAGCGAAAAAGGAATTTCTCTGCATTTAACCCATCCTAGTATTAGGAGCAGCTATTTATACTGCGCCCGGGGAGCAGTTAGGGTGAGGGTGTCTTGCTCAAGGTTTTTTTGTTGCTAGGAGGGAGCCGGGGATTGAACCATATATATTGAGATATATTGCCTGATGGTGATGATGATGAGGATGGTGTTGATGATGGTGATGATGGTGATGATGGTGATGATGATGAGGATAACGATGATGATGATGATGATGATGGTGAGGATGATGATGGTGATGATGATGAGGATAAGGATGAGGATGATGATGATGATGGTGAGGATGATGAAGAAGAAGATGATGATGGTGATGATGTTGATGATGATGACGATGATGATGATGATGGTGATGATGATGATGATGATGATGATGATGATGATGATGATGATGATGATGTTAATGAAGATATTTAATGACCGACGGAGGACCAGTGGAGTTACTGTGGGGAACGATGGCTGGTCTGATTTAATGATGAATGAAATTAAAATGTTCAAATGCCGTCTTTGTCGCCGTTGGATACGGAATTCGTCTCTGAATCTGCTTAAATCTGGTAGGGAACTGAACAACAGATCTGCTGGACCCTGTTTGTCTTGTCCCACCCATTTCTGTGGTGGAGAAAGAGAGAGGAGGATGGAGGATGGAGGATGGAGGATGGAGGATGGAGTCGTCTGTCTTGGTGGCAGTGTGTCACGGTGTCTCGATTCACTTGTGTGTGAATGAGTCTTCATTTGCTTGTGCATGTTTGTGCATATTCCCCCAGTACGACATGTGCTCCGGCAGGGCACTGCAATACATCTCTATATGTCTGTCTGTGTGACCATTTGTAAACTAGCTTGTATGCGTGTGTGTGTGTGTGTGTGTGTGTGTGTGTGTGTGTGTGTGCACGCGTGCGTCCGTGCGTGTGTGTGTGTGCGTGCGTGTTAATTGGAGAGCAGTTGTCCTGAAAGATCTTCCATTTGTCTCCATCTGGCCCTCTGGCTGCGGATTTCACACAAACACACACACATACACATGCACACATGCACGCACACACATGCACGCACGCATGCACACACATGCACACACACACACACACACACACACACACACACACACACACACACACACACACACACACACACACACACACACACACACACACACACACACACACACACACACACATGCACACACACACATGCACTCACACAATGCATGCAAATGTCTTACTAAGGTTGCATCACTGAAAGAATATATTCAGGAATACATTAGTGCCAAAGCGCAAAATCAAACACGATGTAATTCCTTTCATGTTGTATGTACATGATGATTAGTGATTTCTATATTATCTCCAACATTTCATTCGTATGAAACTGGCATATTCGAGACGTCTGCATCAGTCCTGTCAATTTCAGAGGAGGATGCAGGGTTTAGAAACATGTTGTAATTATGGTGCACTTATTCCACTTGTCCTATATGAATTTAATCAAGACCAATCAACCAACCAATCAAAACCCCATAGTAATTGGTGCATAATAACGGAAAATGGACAGTGTGCATGTGTGTGTGTGTGTGTGTGTGTGTGTGTGTGTGTGTGTGTGTGTTTGGGCTCCCTTGGTCAGGTGGTCATTTTATATCAAGAGGCAGCTATCAAAGCTTAACATTGAAGACAACACAGAAGTTCCATAAGACGCTATTATTTTTTGAATGCCCGCTGGTTGTTTCTAAGACAACCAATTGGGAAATTCCCCAACTTCCACGTAGAAATACCAGCCCAGTGAAACATCCACACAGGGCTTGGGTCTTAATAGATACTTCTGCTTCCTCTAAAGCCATAACAGATAAACCAGAACAGGACATTTTATGGTCGTGACTACCTGCAACCGTATTAAAGTGTATTGAACATTTCCCTCCGCTACACTTTCGACCATAATATGATCCATCTTCCCTGCTACACCTCCGACCATAATATGATCCATCCTGTTCGCTCCGGTTGTTTTTGGCTTCTGCAGTTGCATCTGTGCGTGCGTATCGTACGGCAGACCCTGAAGTGCAAATCGCTACAACAAATAGGAAAACAACAACAAAAAAGTGAATCACAACAGCAAAGCACAAACCGCAACCACAATCAGAAAACACAACCACAAATCGAGAAAAAACGACCACAAATCGACATTAACTCAGACCGGAAAAAAGTTGTGTGTCTATGAACAGGTATCATCGATGATTGGACACACTGTCTATTTCTTTAAAAATAAAATGAAAGCCTGCCTACACCTAACCAAGTAGTTTGGTTCCCTAAACCTGACCAAGTTGCCTAAACCGAAACAAACCTGTGACAGAAAATATATAATAATAATAAGTCAACTATGGTCTAAAAATAACACACTAACCCCCGATCTCCTGGGTAAAAGTCCTGTTGCTGGACCCATTTATCCACCATGACCTCCTCCCTACATGTACTTTGTGGATCTTTAGACTACGTCACCCGACTTCCCCAAAGTCCTGAAGGCAAACTTCTCCTGTGTTCTGTGTGCACATCAGTGAAAATCTCCAGTCGCTTCTGTTTCCTGGGACTACAGATCTGCGAAGATCTAGCTTGGACCCACAACACAGAGACCATGCCCCAGAAGGCCCACCGCCAGCGCCTCTTTGCCCTGCGGTGGCTCAGGAGAAGCGTCATAGCGGTTGTGTTTTCCCGCTTTGTGGTTGTGGTTTCTGATTCATCATTGTGGATTCGGATTTGTCATTGTGGTTTCTGATTTGTCATTGTGGTTTCTGATTCGTCATTGTGGTTTCTGATTTGTCACTGTGGTTTCTGTTTTGCTCTGTTTTTCCGATTTGTTGTGTTTTTTGATGTGTCGTGGTTTCTCTTTTGTTTGTTTAATTTGCAATTTGTTGTTGTGCTTTCCTATTTGTCATTGTGATTTGCACTTCAGGGCCACCGTAGTATTGTATCCAAGCATTATCGTAGCAACACCTCTCTCATGCACTGCACCTACTAGAATCTCAGCACAACAACAGCCAGCAACCGTGGGATGCTTGTGTTTGGCACTGTGAGTGAGGGGAAGAGTTGTACCCATAGGAGCAGCTAAGTATGCATTCAAATCAAACATCATTTCAACATTGTGTCAAGACAACACACAACTCATCACAGTTACAGTCGTAAAGGACCGCTGACTTCACTCACTAACACACAAACCAAACACACACACACACACACACACACACACACACACACACACACACACACACACACACACACACACACACACACACCACACACACACACACACACACACACACACACACAGTCGCACACAGAAACACACACACACACACACACCCACACACACAGTTGCCCACAGAAACACACACCCACACACACACACCCACACACACACACACACACACACACACACACACATTGACAAACAGACTTCTGCACATTTGGACACATAGACACCCAATCTGTGGCATATTGAGCGGAAATTACTTTAGAATATTGATGTTGTCTGTCGCCTGCGTTCGGCAATCAATTTACAATGTCCTCACGGCCAACGGCTCACAATCGACGCGCTGCCGCTGGAAAAGTGAGCAGTGGCGAAAGGGGACGCTAAACATCCCCATTACAACCACAGAGGAAAGCCATTCTTGTTAGGCTCGTAATGTTAATGTCTGAGCCTCGTACTTCCGTCCGCCGCGTGTGGTACACTTAGATGGAGGAGATAGAAAGATGGGGTAGAGAACGGAGCAGCGTGTGCACACACCGCTCCACGTCGTGACGGCTCTGATACCGATCTAAGTATTTCACGGGTGGAGGCTCGAGTGGTTTAAATGGTTACATTATTTATTCCCACATGTCACAGGATAGGCCCTTTGGCAAATCTGTGTGGCGGCCACTGCGTGGTCGGTTCACACACACACGCACGCACGCACGCACGCACGCACGCACGCACGCACGCACGCACGCACGCACGCACACACACACACACACACACACACTGTGCCTACTATAGCCGAGAAGTCGCGTAGCAGAAGTTCTTATGGGAGACAAACACGAGCAGCCTTTCTTGTTTGTGTCTGATGATGACATTTAGAATGCACGTGAAGCAGGTTAATAGGGCGAGAGGAGGAAACAGAGGGAGGAGCCAGGTGTATTATTGATCTGTGGGAGCTGGTGATAGTGTTGTGTTGTTGCTGTGTTTTTTTCCCACAGCAGCATTAAAGGGAAACCGCCACACTTTGGCTGTACGCTGAAGTAAGAGAATCCTGCTTTGTAAGCATTGTCACAGTTTTATATACATCGACGTGACCTTGGTCCTACTTGGACCAATGGGAACGCAAATTGAGTCTCTCTTGGTCGATCTCTACCTCCCTCCCTCCTCTGTCTCTCAGGGGCGGCGGTGGCTCAGGAGGTAGAGGGGGTTGTCCGGCTAACCGGAAGGTTGCTGGTTCAATCCCCGGCTCCTCTTAGCCAATGTGTCCCTGAGCAAGACACCTAGCCGCTCCCGACGAGTTGGACGAGCAGGTCAGAAATACCCTATATTATTGCAGTTCATTTACGTCTATCTCCGTCTGTCTATTTGTCGCTTGGCTATTTCCGTCCGTTTTTCGTGAAAAAAAACAATCGTTTTTCTGTCTCTGTGAATAAAAAAACGCAAAAAAGTCGGACCATTTACGCCAATGGTCCGACTTTTCTGGGTTTTTTTTATTCACGGAAACAGAAAAAACGTGATTGTTTCACGAAAAACGGATGGGAAATAGCCAAGCGTGATGCTTCCCCTTTTAACTGTCCCCTTGCAACAGGGGAGGTGCTAGAACAGCCAAATACCAAATGGGTCCTCTCGTTGATTGAGCTGACCATTGATATGTGAGACTTTTAGGATGGTGGTATTTACATTCAAATCTGTCACTGTAATGAAAAGGCCCGAAAACGACTAATGGCCATATATGGATGTCCTACCAGCGTGTGCCCCATGAAACCATTCCTATAGGAAAGGCCAGGCTTTCAGAAACTACACAGTGGAAGGAAAACCAAACAGAACACACACACACACACACACACACATTAAATTATTCAATTATTCATTAAATGATTGTATTATTGGAATTTTTCATTTGAATCCTTCAAGATGGATTATTGGTTTTAATAGATCAGTGGACCATCAGTGGATCATGTAAAACAACTTGTACATATGGAGGCACTGGCACTATATACTGTTTACAATGATAGAGTCTTTATGTATTACTATTTTCATAATTTTACTTTAGAAACTTTCTTTAAATATGTTTTCGTTTGTAGTCGGTCTTTATCAAAGTCCCTTTTTTCTTTAGAGACGGAAAGAGAAAAGTGAAAGACTGAGAGAGAGAGAGAGAGAGAGAGAGAGAGAGAGAGGGGAGGGATCAGGGGAGGATGACTGCATAATTAACTGACAAAGTATACTGTAGACTTCAAACACTCTTCCTCTCCCTCCCTTCCTCCCTCTCTTCCTCCCTCCCTCCCTCCCTCCTCCTGTCTCCCTAGTCTCCATCGCACTTGCTGTTTCTATCCGTCTCTGTCTCTTTATCTCCATTGCTCTCTCTCCCTCCCTCGCTATGTCCCTCTCTCTCTCTCTCTCTCTCTCTCCCTCTCTCTCTCTCTCTCTCTCTCTCCCCCTCTCTCTCTCTGTCTCTATCTATCTCTCTCTCCATCTTGCTCTCTCTGTCTCTCTCACACATTGTGTCTCTGATGTCCAGATGATCACATCAGAGAGCCTAATTAAAGCACCACATAATGAGAGGAGGGGAAAAGGGGAGGGAGAGAGATGAAGGGGAGAGGGGAGTAGTGTGTGTGTGGGGGAGAAACATTGACAGACGTACAGAGAGAGTGCAAGAGAGAAAGACCTAAATTAACTGCATTTATATAGGGCATTTCTGACCTGTGGACTCAACCATTCATACACCTGTGCTGTGTCAACCATGCAAGGCAACAGCCGGCTTGTCGGGAGGGGTTAGGTGTCTTGCTCAAGGAAACACCCTAGCTAGGAGGAGCCGGGGATTGAACCAGCAACCTTCCGGTTGCCAGACAACCCCCTCAGCCTCCTGAGCCACTGCCGCCCCTGAGAGACAGAGAGGGGGCGAGGTAGAGATGGAGAGAGAGAGCGAGAGAGGAGAGAGAGACAGAGACAGAGAGTCAGAAAGATGGAGAGAGAGAGCGAGAGAGGAGAGAGAGACAGAGACAGAGAGTCAGAAAGATGGAGAGAGAGAGCGAGAGAGGAGAGAGAGACAGAGACAGAGAGTCAGAAAGATGGAGAGAGAGAGCGAGAGAGGAGAGAGAGACAGTCAGCCTTGTTATATTGCTTTTTTTGTCTTCATGCAAACACTTGAGACAGTGAGGACCACAAACACACACACACACACACACACACACACACACACACACACACCTCCATACAAAAGGGAATATCCCTTGATCTGTTGGATTAATGCCAATGCATCATTGTTGTCCTTTTGATTAGCAAAGATGCGTTCTTTCCATAATCGTCCTATTTTATAAAGCGCTGAACTTTGATTGAAATACTTTTGAATGAAATGGCATGAATCACATAACTTCAGGTTGTTTTATACTCAGAGTGATCATCCTACACCTAATTACCATCGTAAACAGATTTGAGCAGACGCAACCTGGGCAGCATTAATACATCGTTTTTATGACCTGACAAAATCAAACGTGTGGTTTGGTATGATGAAACGGTGTTAGGAAACGCCATTAAGGTGACTACTGCACAGCTAAGTGCAACCAGAGAAATCTGGTCAGAATGATGAAGACAGAAAATAAATATATATATATATATATATATATATATATATATATATATATATTTATCTATATATATATATATATATACACGCACGGATCAAACACCGATACGGGGACAATTGCGTGGCGCATGTGATTCACCTGCATTGCGACGCAGGGGCCCCATGTGGTTCAACTCGAGCGGTTTGCTTCCATCGTTTGTGGGCCCGGCTTCTCCTCTGCGACTATTCTGGTGGGTGACAGATGGGCGACAGCGCCTGAGAAGGTGTCACACTGCTTGTCTCAAAATGTCCGGTCAGCAGGATTTCAGGCCCCTGTGACACTTTTCTTTTTCTTTTTCTTTATTCGGTGCATTTGGGGGGGGGAGGGAAAAAAAAGAGGGAAAGAGCACTTTAATTTAGTGGATACTTGGGATGAATTTTTAATGGTAAGTGTGGAGGGAACCAGGGTGATATATATGTAGGTATTGTCTGGGAACAGCAGCTCGCATTGGTAATGGGAGCTGGTAAAAGTGGCCCCCTATACTGTTTAAAGGCTGATTGCGGTTTTGCGTCAGTGACACGAGATCCCTTTCGTGGTCCCTAGAGACCCACCACTCGGTGTACACCTGAACACACGCACACGCACGCGCACACACAAACACACACACACACACATAGACAGGTGGGTGTACGCACACACACACACACACACACACACACACACACACACACACACACGCACACACACAGTGCACACACACACACACGAGACACACACACACATGCACACACGCACACACACAGTGTACACACACACACCGGAGACACACACACACATGTGTACACACACACACCGAGACACACACACACACGACACACACACACGCGTGTACACACACACAGTGTACACACACACACACACACACACACACACACACGCACGCGTGTACACACACACACACGTGTACACACACACACACATGTGCACACACACAGGTACACACACAGACACACACACACACCGGAGACACACACACGTGTACACACACACACAGACACACACACACACACATGTTTACACACACATACACATACGTGTACACACACACACACACACACATGCTCACACACACACACACACACACACACACATGTGCATATTTCCACACACACACACACACACACATACAAACACACAAACACACACACACACATACCCACACACACGTACATCCACATACGTGTACACACACACACACACACACACACACACACACGCACACATGCACACGCTTGGGTGTTTTCAGTCAGCTGCCAAATTAAAATAGTGTTGGGAGTGTGAATTATGACCCAGTGGTCCATGATGCAACAAAACGAAAGAGCGAGAGAGGCCGACAAAAAGAGAATGACAGGGACGAACAAGACAAACGATGATGAAGATGGAGACGCCAGGAAAGGTGAGAGGAGGGGGAGTCGTTGGCGGCTGATGGCCCGGCGTGGGTGGGAGATGGAGATGGGTGGTTGTGTGTGTGTGTGTGCGTGTGTGTGTGTGTGTGTGTGTGTGTGTGGTGTGTGTGTGTGTGGGTGTGTGTGTGTGGGTGTGGGTGTGTGGTGTGTGTGTGTGGGTGTGGGTGTATGTGTGTGGGTGTGTGAAGAGGTGGAGGGGGATGTTGAAGAATGCCACCCCTGCATCATTACCTCGACACCCACTCCGCTCTACGCTCTCTGCTCTCGCTCTCGCTCTCGCTCTCTATCTCTCGCTCTCGCTCCCTCTCCCTCTCTCTCCCTCTCTTCCTCTCTCTCTCTCTTGCTCTCACTCTCTCTCCCTCACTCTCTCTCTCTCTCTCCCTCAATCTCTCTCTTTGTCTCTCTCTATCTCTCTCGCTCTATCTCTCTCTTATTCTTTTGCTGGTGTCTTTTCTTTCTATTATTCATTCTCTTTTCCTCTCTAATATTTTAATCTCTTTCACTGCCACCAACCCCCCCCCCCCCCCCCCCGCCCCACTCCTTCCCTCCCCCAGTCCTGTTACATGGGATCGTGGACAAATGAGCCGTGAAATATCTGCCATTTAGAGGGAGATTTGTGTGTGTGTGTGTGTGTGTGTGTGTGTGTGTGTGTGTGTGTGCGTGCGCGCACGCTATGTGTCAGCGTGAATGTGTGCCTGTGTCACATCCTGTAGTTATTATTTTTTTCCATGCATGACTGATTTTTTTTCCCCCGCTGTGAATGGCAAGTCTCTCACTTGTACACTTGACACTTTAGCAGATAATTACAACCGGGGTTTTTTCTTTTCTCAAAACAAAAAAAGGTGAAAAAAAGGAAAAGAAAAAAAAGGCCAAAAGCTGAACACAGACTGACAAGAACTGAGACTCCACTTCTACATGTTAGAGTAGTATGAGGAACCAGGGGGAAACCACCTCCTCACATCAAATAGATGGGAGCACACTTTCCTTTTTCTAATGTATATATATATATATATACGTATATATATATATATATATATATATATACACACGCATATAAACATAGAAAGTATATAAATATATACATATATATATATACTGTATATACATATATATATATATATATATATTTGGGCAGAAAATGGCTCAGTCTGTAGGGGCCTTGGCTTTGGAACCGGAAGGGCGCAAGGTTCAAGTCCCCCGAAAAACCTGGGTCGCTGCCGAGGTGCCCTTGAGCAAGGCACCAGACCCACTACACTGGGATACTACTAATACTAGGATGGGTTAAGTGCAAAGAAGCTCATTTCACTCTGTGTTTTCGTATGTGAACCAATAAAGAGGATTCAATACTCCAGATTTAGGTTTATATATACAGTATATATACAGTATATATATATATTCACACACACACACACGTATATATATATATATATATATATATATATATATACAGTGTATATATATATATATATATTCACACACACACACACGTATATATATATATATATATATACAGTATATATACAGTATATATATATTCACACACACACACGTATATATATATATATATATATATACACTGTATATATATATATATATATATATTCACACACACACACACGTGTGTATATATATATATATATATATATATATATATATATATATATATACAGTATAAGTCATATATACTGTACATTCCTAACTTACTTTTGTTTTAAGATGGGAAACCTTCATTCTTCACTGTCAGATACAATAGGTTTCGTACACAAGAGGTCTGATAAAAAGGAAAAAGCGGAGAAAGTCCAAAACTGTTCCAAATTGGACCAACAGGGGAACACATCAATGGGTCCACGCTTTTCACGGCAATTCTTTCACCACGCACACACACACACACACACGGATGCAGCGGGGCTCTCTTAAGTGGCAAAAACAACCGAGCGTGACGGTTCACCTCTAGCTGATTTTAGAGCGGTTTTAGGAAATAATAAATCTAAATCAAAATCTATTTTGAATCCTTTTTATTGGTCACATACATTGTACACACACACACACACACACACCACACACACACCCAAACACACCACACAGACACACACCCCACACACACCAGCCACACACGCACAACACACTGTCCCCTTTTTTCCAAGTACCAGTTCACGCTCCATACTTAGTCCGTTGCGGGGACTTGAACCGGCGACCCTCTGCTTCCCCAAGCCAAGCCCCAACAGACTGAGCTACTGCCTCCCTCCTCTATAATATATATAATAATATATATAATAATACATAGACTTCAGAAAAAAGACGAAATGGAGGATGCTTGGTCATCATGCACTTGGCACTAAAGATATAACAAAAGGACAATGGAATGCTTACTCCCCATTCCCTCCCACAGTATGGAATTGTAGAACACAATACTATAGGAATACCATGCACAATCAAATAAAAATAAAACATAAAAAGAACAATTTAGTGATTGATGAATGATGCGTACATGTGTTAAATGTGTTGTGCAAAAAAGCATTTGAAAGCATTTTAAAGTGTCACTAGTGCAGCAGCATTATGAATACAGTGCAGTACCGTGCAGTAACTGTGATGAGTAATGAATGCGAGTCCAGAAAGTCCAGCAAAGTATGACGGTGTGATGTTAATGACAATGTGATGATAGTGAAAGTGGCAGCACTCCTAGCAGTTGTAGTAGGCACACGGCCTGTGGATAAGAAAAACGATCCTCACACATGCAGGTTGCTGCGATGCAGCTCACTGATGGTTCATTAGTGGCGGTTATCGGGGCTAGGATGTTAAGAAAAAACCCCTGTTCTAATGGTCCGTGTGGCAAGCAATTCCCCGAATGATAGGAAAAAAAGCAAATGGCACTGCGGTGGTCAGCTCTGAGCTCTCACAGCTTTTTACACAGCGCATGTGGCTACGCAAACAAAACGTTAGAAGAACTAACAGGAAGTCATCACGAGTTCCCAGCCCTCCCCAGCCCTCCCCCCATGCCCCTCCACAGGCACTTAACTCGGCCTCCTGCAGGATGCAGCTGGGGCCACAGCTAACGCAGCCGCTGTGGGCTGCACCGCTACAACTTAACAACAGCGTTACTCAATATCCATGCACCCACAAAGTAGCTGCTTAATATACGTATACGCCGATAGATCTGAGCCGTAGACTTTATACAGTGCATTTATCACCTGATAATGTGATCCATCATTTTAATGAGGATTTAAGCGGACACTCTCTCTATCTCTTTTTTGTGTGAAATGAGAAATCGAGGCGGAATGGTGGCGGTGGTCGAAACACATTCCCTTTTCCCGAGAAAATAATTTAAATTTGATTTGATTAGCTATAATTTAGATGGTTGTTTTGTTCATATTCTCCCGCTGGGCCAATGGATTGGGTATTTTTCCATTTTAATTTAAACGGAACACATTCTTTATTCAACCCAGTGGACGGATCACATCTTGTTCCTGAAGAATGATAATGACGTGGATTAATGTGTATTTAATATATTTACATCAGTCATGACTTGAGTACAAAAACCCTCACACACACACAGTATGACTCTTTATTTTGCATTAATTTGTTTCGTCCCTTTTTTATTTAGTTATATTAATTCCTCATCGCCTGTCATCCGAGAATGTGCTGCCAACAAAGTGAATGAATGAATGAATGTGAAAAAACTAACTGGATGCAGGAATGAGTTTAGTGATGGGTTTTGGTAAGTGGTATTCATTGTGGTGGCTTGGCCGTGGGTTTTAAAAGCCTGTGAATGTAGCCAGCACTTCTCTACTACCGGTATACATTGTAAGAGGAAGGAACACCACAACGGGTGGTGAATGTAAAAGCTCTGGTTGGCCTTTTGAAGCCATGGTTTGCCGGGTACATTGGTCACTTGGCTATAAATTGCCAAAGACCTCATGAGAAAAAGGCCACTCAGGCTTTGACCTGCACATATTGGCCTCAGGTGGTGAATGAATGAAACCCCGGGTTGTTTGAAACTATAATAATAAACTTAGAGAACACTTTGTCTTCCGACAAATGATTTTGAGTGGACGATTTATCAAGGCCAGCAGCAACAGCAGCAGGGCTTCTGAGAAAGTTTAGAGACGAATATGTCTTTGTTGAAGGAGGGAAGATTCCGGGGGAGATCCTTTTGTCCAAAATGGGTGTTGACTTCATAAGAGGTTTGAGTGTGTGTCCTTTGCTGTTGTGCTTCAAGTTAGCACAACAGCAAAGGACACACACAAGTGTGTGGGTTTTAGATCACTGATTGGTGCTTCGCCCCCCTTCTATCTCATAAAGGGAAGAAATGATATGAAAAAATATACTTGACCCTCGATGGGACAAAGCACACGCACACACACACGCACACGCCACGCACACGCACACGCACACACACACACACACACACACACACACACACACACACATAGACCGGATATTCAGAGGGGAAAAAAAATCTCACACAATTCATGTCAATGTCAACTTGATGTGCGGCTGTAAACGTAATGAGTTGAGTAATAAAAAGAAGACATCTGAACAAACAGCAGCTAATGAGAGTGGGCACGCTGTAGCGTGATATAATGCTAGAGTTGGTCATTAGGCCTACAACAAAAAAGCTACAACAAGGCATAGGGTGATCATCTCTTAGATGGGCTCTTCCTCCCCTCTAGATGGAGCACAGGATGGTTGAGAATGGAAAACACCCCGACTAGTAGGTCTTCACTCACAGAGGATATTCCGGGGCAGATGCTGCCAATAGGAAGCAAGAACACAATTTCCATGACCACACAATTGTTGATATACTCAATTCTTTTGAGGGAGTTGTATTTTTTAACTGTCCAGATCTTGGCGAGACATGGCTAACCTTGCCAAACCACACAGGGAAACCAGAAAAAAAGGCAGTATAATAAGAGGGATTGTCTTTTCACGGTGACAAGTGGAACATGTGACATTTGGGCAGACATACTATTTAATTCATGCACATTCATTCACGATCAGTTCAAACCTGAACTTCACTGCAGCCTTCACTTCACAATACTATATTTTAAACCAAGAGTATCTGAGGAACTAAACCTGTCCACCCACGACTCAAGACAACCCAGAGATACTTTTCCCTTAAAATGAATTTGTTCGAGGAAAAGGAAGAGTATCATTGGCTTCAATAAAAGGTTATATGGTTTTTTTACGGTTCAAGAAATCAACCGTAGCCTGATAGTCATCCTGGATTTCTATTTCGTTTCACTTCACAATTCATTCTGAAGTTTCTTCCGTCCGAGCCGTTTTCAGAGACTGGGCGGGGTCAGAAAGAGTCGCTTTTCTGTCATCACGCCTACAAGGCGCCGATCGACTCGGTGAACATTCGGACTGAGCCCAGTAACACTCAAGCGGCTGACACCACACCCGAAATCACCGAACATTATTTAAAAGTGGGCCAGACTTCAGGGTCTGAAACAAGGCTAAGGCAAAATGTGAGGAATTGGAAAAGCTCTGAAACAGTCACAAAAAAGTAGGATTTGTACGTTAATATGGATTGACATCAAACTAATCGGAACAATCATGCCACCATGAAAGGCAGTCATGGTCATATAGGGTAGGGGTACATTTGTGGATGGTTTGTGGCACTGATTCAATTATCATGTGCCTTTTCAGTCACCCCAACCACATCAGACAGTCAGACACCCTAGCATCTTATAAACAGGCCCTCAAAACCCACCTCTTCACAACTGCTTTCTCCTGCGAGCCTCCTCGATCCTCTCATCATCATCTTATTCACCATCATCATCTTCACCATCATCATCATCCTCCACTGCATCCACTTAGTTTTGTCCTTGTGTTTTCTGTTTGTTTGTCACCATCTCTCTTTTCGTAAAGCGTCTTTGAGAATTTTGAAAAGCTCTATAAAAATATAATAGAA
>CM051018.1:10798189-10820689 GCA_027704905.1 Muraenolepis orangiensis
CGCTAACAAGGCTTGTGGAAGAAGTGACTGTTTGGAAAACAGTCAGAAAGACATTTCTCTTGAAGCTAGTAAGGATACAGCCGGCACGACAACCTCGTCCGTCGAACTACAGCCTTCACGACAGCCCTCACTACAGCCCTCACTACAGCCTACACTACAGCCCACCATTGAAAGTCAGCCCAAAGAATCAAATCCTTCTGTCGCCAGTCAGCGGAAACAATTGAACTCCAACTCCATACCAAATTGTGCCAAGGAGCCACCTGTTATAAATCCCCATCGCCCCAAAGAGCCCTTCTGTCAGGTGCAGAGTCGAGACGGCACCACGGTGCTACTGTGGCCCACGGAAATGATTAGCTTCACGAAGACTTCTCCGTCCATCTCTTTCAGCGTTAACCCCTTGTTTTATGACTTCAGGGCTCACGCCAGGGCCAAGGAGGCCGACCACAATGGGAGGGACGTGGCGGTGGAAGAAGAAGCGGGAAAAGCAAAAGGTAAAAAAGGTTTGATCTCGGATCTCAAAACATCAACCCAAAGCCAAGAGAGACAGAAGGAGTTTGAGAGAGGCAGGGATCAGAGGGAAGAAAGGAAGGGGGAGGAAGGGGGCACAGAGGTAAAGGTTGTTGGAAGTTGGCCTGCTGAGCTTCCATCCGACTCTAGCCGTAGCGGTGCAGTTCCGGAATGTCGCGGCGAGGGAGCTCTGAAACCTTCAACCTCGAGCTGCTCCAAAGAACTGAACACTGCTCAGATGCTCGACTGCCACCTTCAAAGAACAACGAGGAGTGGGAGGAAGAGGAGGAGGAGGGGAGGGGTGAGGAGGGGCATGAGGCGCAGAGGAAAGAGAAATAGAGGAAAGGAGAAAGACAAAAAGGACCCGGAGAGGGCAAGAAGTCTCCCTGCCAAGCAGACGTTTGAAGGAGAACAAGAGAGGACGAGAAAACATGAGGACACGGAAAAAGAAGAGATGGGAGAAAGGGTGCCATTAAGTAATCTTCTCGCGATTCACAGGGTAGGCGTGAAGGAAAGACAGAGGAGGCTGGAAGAGAGGGAGATGGCGGGGAGGCTGACAGAAAGTGCGAGGCCAGGCAGAAATGATGAGACCGAGAGACAGCTATTAAGTAATCTTGCGGTGAATGGGTGTAATCGTTGTAACCAGCTGTGTCTGCAGGTGAAAAGAGAGGCCAGCTTGCATCACTCCCGGCAATCAGGCTCCGCGTGGGGCCGGGGGCTCAGAATGTTCCCCCATGGGAGAACCCCATGCGGTTCTGCGATTAGCCCCGTCCCTGGGCCCATCGGGGGGATGTCACGCTGGCCCTGTGCCTCACCCGGTCCTGGGCTCTGCGGCAGTGACTCAGTGGAGGAGACACACAGAGATGCACAAGGCAGATTTGAGCAGGGGCGGAGAGAGGAGGCAGAGGCAGGTGAGGAGCGGGGGAATGCGGAGGAGATTACAGCAGAACGTTGTGTTCATGAGGCGAGGGAAATGGTGTGCAGCCTAGCGATTAGCGCTCCTGCTTCCCCCTGCGGGGAAACACCATGCGACCCAGAGATTAATACCGGCCCCACGCTGAATAGAGGCGCAGCATGTGATCCAGCGATAAGCCCCGTCCCGGCGCCACTCACAGGAACCACGTGTCTTCAGAAGCAAACAATGCCTGTGGGGCACAGCCGCCCAGCGTTTAGTCAGCGCCTGTCCTGCGCTACGGAGAACCTCCCAACAGAAGCAATCGGTAAATCTGAGCTGCTGGCCTTTCACAGCCCTCCTGTCGCAGCACAGGAAGCGACATCCAAACGTACCGTCAGCGGCGCGAATAGGAAAAGAGAATGGGGGGACGTGCCATCGTCAGAGAACGCTGTGGAGAAGAGACAAAAAATGTCGAGGGCCAATGATCCGGTACCTCAGGTGATGCAGGACATCCGACCGAGTACTTCACGCTCCGATCGCAGCACCGAAGAGTCCCACTCTTGCCACGATTCCTCCAAGGACGCCCGCAAAATGACCACCAAACGAGCCCCTGACGCAACGAACAACATCGGCAGCGCTGTGAGCGGCATATTAGACTTTCCTGGCCGCGCGGGTACTACTTGTCGCCTCACGGCTACAGAGATTCGTCACGCTGACGTCGACTGTAAACACGCTGACAGCTGGGCCGTTAATGAGAGCGCTGCCCAGAGCGACAACCCCGAGAAGGCCCATCACTGTCACGCGGACCTGACCAGTGGGGATCATCGCTGTGGTGACACAGGTAGCAGGAGTGACATTAGTGATACTATGAACCTCAATACCACCCGTGGCGCTCACGACCTATCTGGCAACAGCTCGCGCTGTGCCTCTGCATGCATCGCAGAGCGGGAAAATACCGTAGATGTTGAACTGAACCACGATAATGACACCCATGTTAGGAAGGAGGTTGTGTTGGCTGGCCGGTGTGCTGATGACACAATGGGAAAAGCAACAACCGCTTTTGGAGACAGCAGTGGCGTTGGCGGTTGCACTGCTGAGAGCCATATTTTGAGAACGATGGACAAATACAATGCAGAGTGTCCTTGTAAAACCGATGCCAGCCGTGCTCCTGGTGAGATATGTAACAAGAGCAGCACACTCCAGGGCCAAAAACATCATGATATAAAATCTGATCACATTCAAGATAACTGCAAGCCGTCTAATACACAGAGGGGTACCGGGTGTAACAGTACCGATGGCTTGAATTGTAATGGGTCAGGAAACGTTAAAGATGATATCAGCGGTGTTTCGGGTTGCGGTCTCGCGCACTCGCACCGGTTTGATCATGTTATCGGTGTACACAGCTGTCCGATTTCCACTGAGGTCAGCGAAGGCGCTGTCTTAAGCACTTCCACTGGTGTTAAAGCTGTGCTGGGCAGCCATCTGGACCCACAGCAAGGATGCAGGCAAGCAGAAAGGGTTGGAGCAGAGGGGAAAGGGACACACGAGGCGGTAAGACGAAGGGCAAACGAAAGAGAAGGGGAAATAAGAAAGGAGAGGGAGAGAAAGCGAGAGAAGGAGCGGGGGAGGAGGCAGGAGCGGGAGGCGGAGAACCAGTGGAGGCTGACATTCGACCGCCTCCACCCGAGCAAGAGGCCTGGCATCCTCCACGCGGCCGTGCCCCGCCTCCACCTCCACCCGCCCCTGCTGCTCCCCCCGGCCCTCCCTTCCTCCTCCTCCTCCTCCTCCTCCTCCTTCTCCATCCACCGCACCGTGATTCGGCACCACCTGGCCCTGCCCCCCACACCGCCCCCGCCGCAGCACCACCTCTCGCTCGCCCCTTACCCCCACCTGCTGCCCTCCTTCCCCCACCACCTCCTGCCCATGGCCCTCTCCCCTCCGCCCGCCCTGCCCACGTTCTACCCCTCCGCAGTCCACCACCACCACCACCACCACCCCCACCATCACCTCCTGGAACACCCTGGTGCGTTTCCCCTAGCTGCTACCTTTCACCCCATGCCAGGGCACCACTCAGCTCTCTACTCTCAGACACATGCCACTGTAATGCCCTTGCAGGTGCTTTTCTGATACATCAACTGGAATAAAAGTCTGTACACAGTATATACTGTATATGTATACACAGTATATGAATATAGATGTGTATAGATTTATATGAATATATATATTGAAATTAAACCCAGTCCACTACTCTAGCGCAGTGTGAAGCAGCGTTTAAGTGTCATCATTAATCTGCAGTCCGAAAGCGAGATGAGTAACTAAAGGAGAGAAGAGACTCAAAATAAAATAAAAAGTAGGCAGAGCAAAAAATAGAACATCTGTCTACATCCCTGGATTCCTTGCCGTCAGCACGCCCCGCCCCCACACGCACGCTTCAACCACTCTGTCGGGGGTGTGTGGGGGGGGAAGTGACATGTAATTATCTTCATCAGTGGAGATTCCGCTTCAAAATGAGCCTCAGGTGCGCGCCGGAGCCCGATCTGGGTCGGGATGCACAGCTGGGCTTGTTTCAATTGGCAGGAAATCAGTGGATGTTGCCCCTGTTTTGCATTGTAAACGAACCATTTATTTTGCGAGGCACGTCGCATTTTCGTGGCGGAGTGGGACGATGAATGAATGAATCACAGTGCGACCCGACGTAAGAGTTACATGTGCGATATGTACACAGTATGATGTTCAGATTGCATATTTTTCGTCTAAGTTTTTGCAAGCACACACCGCTGCAAACAAGCTACTTTACCCAAAGTGCAAATTATATTATAATAATATTCTATATCTCTGAAACCGTACATAGACATTAAGCGATTAGAGATGTCTCAAAGCATTGCCAGTGACCGTTACTAAGTAACTGCTGATTCTAAGCCAAGTAGATGGAATTAATTTGGCATCTCACCATGATGATGTCATGGAAGTCATTGTACTATATTTACATTCAGCCAACTCTGCTTGTAGCCAAGAAATACTGGGCTTTTACCACAATAAGGCCTGAATATATCTGTGGCTCTGGTATAGCGTGTATATGTCCGTTACTGAATCATTAAGTTAAGTTTATTTCCAAGATCTATATTTCCAAGATACTTTTCTTTACCTGAGCGTACATGGCAAAGGCTGCACCTGTTTACGGAGCAACAGAGCAACAATCTATATACCATCTCTGTTAAGCAGTAAGTAGGATCTTTTTCATTATTTCAACTTGTGTTGGTTATTACACATAGAAACCCTGTAAAGAACATGATGTAAAATACAAATGTAGAAACTGTACTTTGATGTATTTTTGTAGACAAATCCTCTGTAAACGTGAACGCACTGCAGTTTTTGTATCATGTAGTCTGACGCTCTTTTAGCTTAGAAGATGGAAGCTGTATGACAACAATTAAAGAGATCTTAAAATCAAAGTGTATTTTTGCTGTGACCCATGAACTGTGTCAGGGGTTCCGGTTAAGAATGAAATAAATTGTGGATGAATCTATTGATTAACTATTTGATGAATTGATTAGTTGTTTTAATAGATTACCAGCCGTCACAAGTTAGCCTGACATTTGTTATTATTATATTATAAACAGCTTGTTTTCACTTTACTTCATAAATAACTCAATTTACTGTATTTACTATCGGTTTTTCAACTAATAATTTTAGCACTTTAGCCCACAAATGAACAGTGTCCTCATTTCAGTGCTTTAGTATAAACCTGTTACCTCACTACCAATGGACTGCTCCAGGGTACACAACTGTGTGTGTGTGTGTGTGTGTGTGTGTGTGTGTGTGTGTGTGTGTGTGTGTGTGTGTGTGTGTGTGTGTGTGTGTGTGTGTGTGTGTGTGTGTGTCCAGAAGGCCTATATACAGACAGCTGGGACCATCATGGTCAGTGATTAAAAAGAACATTAAAGCTCAACATGTCATACACCTGGGGCATTGTGTGTTTGTGTGTGTGTGTGTGTGTGTGTGCGTGTGTGTTTGCATGCGTGTGTTTGTGTGTGTGTGTGTGTGTGGTGTGTGTGTGTCTGCGTGTGTGTGTGTGTATAAGATAGATAGTTAAATTTAACAGGTCAAGCAGAGTTTCCGTACTAAATAAACTATTGCTAATCATTTGCATTGCATTTACATATATATATATTTTTAAACCTCTTTGGTTGCAAGGTAAACAACATCAAACTGTAAAATGCAGTCATTTGACTTGAAGTACACTCAAGGCCACAAGCAGTTGAGGAACGTACTGCGATATGAACTGTGTGAACTCTCCTCTTTGCAGCTCCAGGCCAAACACGGGGGATCACATTGTGGACCTTTCCACTGGTGATGAGAACATGGGCCGGTGGAGGCACAGTAGCGATGCATACCAATGGCGTTAAAACCATGAATCACTTTTTAGTCGATAAGTGCTGGCGAGGTGGTAACCGGCTGTTGTATAATAATGCGGGTTGAACACGATGGGGTTGCCTAGTTGTGACCTCACATGTGATCACAGCTCACTCAAAGGCAACCAACTTTTTAAAATCAATAAAATAACATTTTATATCGTATGAGAACATAATATAATAACATGAATACATAGAATTGTTCCCTTTCATGAGGTACTTCAACTAGAAATGTATTTGGTGTGCCTAAGGCCAAATACTCCACTCAAAATCGGAATATATTGTCTGTATATCTGAATTGTCTGTATATCTGAGTATTACATGAGGTCTAAACCTAGGGTGTCAAAACGATTTTCATGGGGGAGACCACAACCATAGTAAAGCAGCTGTGCTCTACCCGGTTCTACAGTTATCACTGGGGGTCCGTGAAGGAACTGCAGGGGGTCTTATGTGTTCAAACATCGATCCTTATGTAGTCGTCTAGCAGCTCCTTCTCCCAACATAACGCTTGTAACTCAGGATGGTGCTCCCTTATCACAGCCCTGTTTAATGGGAGGGCAAACTGTATTACAGGATACGCGTGCTATAGAGCCTGTGTGAATACAACTATTGGACCTATTTACACATCAAATGGGGTACTAACTGTTAGATATATATATTTTTGAATGAAAGTAATTCACAATCACAAATACCGTCATACATTTTCAACTCACCTATGATAGGAACGGCATTTCATTCAATGGGTCTTGAAAATGGGCCACTGGCTCCCGGGCAGTAGTTTGGACACCCCTTGTCTAAACCCTCACCCTGCTCATTGTGTTTCTCTCTGAACATCAATCTGTTGAAAGCCTCTCCCAAAGAAGTACAAAATGATTGGACCAATCAGTCTGAAGCTAAGGAGTTTAGGGCCAATATGTGCCACGGGGGAGTTTCAGTTCATGACGACGCAAGGATCGCTTCAGTCAGCAGAATTTCAAAAGGAATGTGGCTCAGTCAACCGATCAATTTAATCTGATTGGCTGTTTTTTAATACAACCTAAGGCCCGGCCCATATGTGGAAATAAATAGCTTCCCAGCCGAGACCAGACTGATATTCATTGTAAAACACAAACCTGAATATCTGGATGGTCTCACGGTGGTAATAAAAAACAGGCAGAGGAAACTGAATCTAAAAAGAGTGTTATGAGACAAGACAACGAGGCAAGGCCCAACCGCTCAAGGCGCATGAATGAAATGATTCAATGGTTCGATAATTGTCCACTTCTTTTTATTAGAAAATGGCAGAGGTGCCTTTATAATTAACTAACAGATAGCTAAAACGATAGCATCATCTTCCCATTGTCGGTAAGGTGGTCCCTCCTTGACCAACTGCATACAATGTAATCTAGCTCATGTTGTGTGCCGTACGGATCGCTGGCATTTGTGATCTGGGTGGACTTAGTGTCGGCTTGCTCCCTTGCTCCCTAGCGTGTAATAGTGGCTTCTTGTTGTGCTGCAGATTCAAAATCGTTAAACACCCCCATAGCACCAGCACGAAAATAATCTCTGTAAAAAAAGAAATTGTATGTAAACGAATCACAACATATAAGCACCAGCTACATTTCAATTTCTAACTCCTACAGTTAGAAGGGCCTATTCACTGAACTTTTCAGGGGCCTAGTCATTTGTCTGTGCAATAGATTCAAACAGTACAGCATCCGCGACACAGTGGCCATCAGTGATGGATGGAACATCCAAGCAACACCAACCACACCATGCAACCATGGCAGGAATGACACAAGATGACAGAGGCAGCATAGGCAAAGAAATGTATTTGCCTATGCTGGCCTCAGCCTGTGACACCAAGGATGACCTCCAATTGTCAGAAGTGAAAAAAAATAGAAACAGCCTACTGGTGTTGCCTCCTAAGAAAGACTCTACCCAACCACCGGACCGTATGAAGAACCACCAGATTTGCTGTTGTCAATTTTGACCCCACTACCAACACCTACAAGACACTGTTTCCCAGCTGCATTCCCACTCCCTCATCGGCCCAACAGGGAGAGAGATCCCCGCTCTATCCTCCACATGCACCCTCATGGCAGGAGAAAATGCCAATATCTAAACACATGATGTATGCAATGTCTTTGTATCAGTGTGGGCTCAAAGGGGATTCTTCCGAGACAACTCCCCAGTCCCCCACAAATGATTTATCCAACTGTCGCCGCTTGTACAGCGAGGTGAACCCAAATGCAGAGATCACAAAGGATAGTTGCGAAAAGAAAGCTTTATTCCACAAAAATCAGGCAGACAGAAACAAACCCACAACAAACAAAGGGACCAACAAACTGGGGCAGAGACTAGGGAACTTTATGGAACAGGTGAAAAGACTTATTAATCAACACAGGTGACACCCAAATGCAGAGATCACGCGGTGAGTAGGTGCGAAAGGAAGCTTTACTCCATGAAAAAAACAGGCAGACAGAAACAACCAAGTAATGAGTGGGGTTGGTGCAGGTACAGCAACACCTCATCATGTCAATCAAGCAACCCCCCTGGTTAGCTGTAGCCAAATGTGCCGCCTACCAATCACACTTGGCATTCGTCTCCTGGAACAATCACGCCACCAACATTTCCAACAACCCCCTAGCCCATGGATGATGGTAAAAACCCCTCCTGAAAAGTTCCCCTGACCGCCCTGTCTATCCAATACGTCATTGACTTGCAAGACACCACCTCGCCAGAAGAAGAAGTCTGTGTGGCTACAAAGGGGGGGGGGGGGGGTGTATGATAAAACAGCTGGCCTGCATCGTCAAACCACCACTGGCCGACCTGTGGCTACCGCCCACGTACTACCATCGTTATGCAGATTAACACAGTCAATATTTCTCTGCAAAGGTGGAGATAAAGATGAACATTAGAAAAACATTTGTTCTCCCTATATCTACACACCACCCTAGATCACGACATAGCTCATTGTCCGATATGTCCATGTATAACCAGCACAAGACATTCAAACCAGTAATAGGTCACATTCCCCAACAAACACGCCCATTCAAGCATGTCTACATAAATTCTATAGACATGGCTGAAAGAAGGGAAGGGGAATAAATATTGCTTAGTACTCACAGACAGATTAACTAGATAGAAGCATTCCCCTGCAACCATTGTGACACAGTTGAAGCCAAATGCATGGTTAAGACAATTGTGTCAATAAAATGATAGATCATCATCACCACCCAATTAGGAATCAGATATCATATATCATTTATCTACCACCCTTAGTCAGCAGATGGTAAGGACAAGTGAAAAGTGGCTTACGGAACAATCAAATCCAATCTAGCCAAAGCATGTCAAGAGACCAAACCAGCATGGGTAGCAGGCCCTCTCCAAATTAATAGGAAAAGCCATTTGACTCAACATTAAGACAGAAAGACCCTAGACCGAGAGCAAGTAGAAGATGAGCTAGCCACATATATGAAGGGCCTCCAGACCAATCAACATCCAGGGGACCATTACCACAGATTGGTCTACATCCACATCAGGACCCAGCCAAAAGTAACGGGACCATATAGATCCTAGCCCTCCCCTCAACCGCCATCCATATACTGATTTGATGATATTATAATTTTGCTCTTTCCTTTCTCCCTGTGTCCATCTCTCTCCTCAGCATCATCAACAGTCATCAACAAGATGATATTGCAGAATTTCTTTGAGAATACACAGTCTAAGAAGCCGTGTATTCTCAAAACTGAAAACATTAGCCACGCAGATAAAGAGGCAAATGAAGAACAAATAAAGAGCAAATAAAGTTGAAAGAAGAGAAAATACTAAACAAATGGAAGAAATATTGCAGCACACCATTTGAAAATTAAAGAAAAGCAAATACATCTGAATAATATATAAGCACACGCGCGACAGCATGCACTGTCGTGGTCCCACGCGGAAATAGGGGGAGTTGGATGGAGTGTCATGTCGGGGAGGGTTTCCCTCCCGTGGGTGCACCATGGAAGCACCAGACACCTCGGAGAACAGTTGAGCGCCACCTCAAAGATGACCCTCCGGAACCACCTAGCATTACACCTATTGATGACAACAGAGCAAGGGGGCTTCCGTTCCATGTTTGGTGAATACTGCTTTACATTCATTCCCAACGACCCAGGAGGCTCGTTCACAATTGACAAAAGTTAATACAAACTGCTAGTCCAACATCATTAACTGTAACACATGTTAATATCTGACCTGTGTCCGAGGCCGTCCCACTGTGTGACTGCATAGTGCTTTCCAAGCACAGCAGGAACACGGCATGCACTTCAAGTACCACAGGAACCTTTTCAGAATTGTACATTGCATAATATCTATGAGTAATGGAATTAATAATAGTCTTTCCTATTGTTCTGTTTTTAAAGATGAGTACAGAGTTGTCTTTTGGAGTTCAGCGACACAAAATCATTAACATCCGAAAGAAGAGAAGAACACCGAAGTTCAGTGAAACTTTGTGGGATACTGCAAAGTGTCCGCAACCGTAGCGAAACACAACACAAAGAAAATGTAACTACTTTAGGGTTGGGAAGGCGTCGCAAGGGAACATTTGTCATTCATTCATCGCCATGTTCTGGCAGGAAGATAAAAATAACCTGCATCGAGTCACAACGGAACTTGTCTGACGTCTGATGTGAAAAAGGGCCTATGATTTATCACACTCATACCTGGTGGTAAAATAGGGGCCCTTTAAAGGCCGGGACACACTAAGCCGACGGTCGGTTTTGTGTAAATTAGCACAAATTGCACGCAAACACACCGCACAGATGGCAGACTAGCACACTAGAAATTACTCCCCTCACCAGCAGGTGGCGGTAGTCTGTATTCGTCATTCAAAAAGGGAAACCGGAAAACCCAGGACTGCGGATATAAACGGTAAACAAAGCAGCGATTGCTTACTATTTTCACTCTCCTAAATTAAAAAGTAAATACTACAAAATAATCGAATACACAAGTTTACAAAAAGCGGTATAATGGATATATGGATTATTAATTTGTTAATACACAAGTCTACAAAAAAGCAGTATAATGGATATATGGATAATTCATTAGTTTGCTCTTCTCGTGCGCTGATCAATTCACTGATTCCCTAGATGAACAGCCAATCGAAGTCTCTCCTTCATCTCTTTCGCCGACGGCAAGCGCAGTTAATGGTTCTGGAATCGGCGGAAAGGCTGCCGACGGCTTGGTGTGTGCTGGCCTTTAGGGGCTCCTACAGACCTTATAGGCATTTTGTCATTATGAAGCCCCAATATCCAGTTCTTCACTCATCTCGGATACAGCCCTCAAACCCCCAACATTCCCTTTGACTTGAAGATCTCAACTGTGACCCATCCTCTAGGACAGTGGTTCCCAAACGTTTTAAGGTGTACCCCCCCCTCCAACATTAAACCTCCTGCTGTGTACCCCCTCTACCTCTCATCTGATGTTACATATGGAGACAAGATACAAGATTACTCCCGATTCCCTCCCACAGTATACATCTCCAAAACAAAATAATATATACAATAAAAATAAACAAAAAAAGGGCAGCAAAGTGACTGTTAAATGATATGTACTGAATATCATTGTGTGTTGAATGTACATGTTTTTTTAATTGTTTTACAAAAATCTTTAAATGCATTTTAAAGTGGCAGTAGTGCAGCAGCATCATGAATACAGTGCAGTAGCATCATGAATACAGTGCAGTAACTGTGATGAGTCCAGAAATTCCAGCAAAGTATGTAAGTGTAATGTCAATGACAATGTTATGAAAGTGAAAGTGGCAGCACTCCTAGCAGTTCAGTGGGCACACTGCCTGTGGATAAAAACTATCCTTGAACCTAGTAGCCCTTGTACTGATGCTGCGCAACCGGCCACCAGACGGTAGGGGGGACAAAAGATGGTGCCCAGAGTGGTCGGTCCTTTGTGATGGAGATGGCCTTCTTCCGACATCTGGTCCTACCCCTATACCTCTCATATGATGTTACATATGAAGATAATACTGTGTTATTAACTATTTAAGGTCCTGTACCCCCTTAAACATTGAACCACCTGCTGTATAACACCTCTACCTCTCACCAGATGTTACAAGACAGTGTTATTAACTATTTTGCTCTTCATTCAGCATTGTAGAAAGCCCTCCACATTTGAAACAAGTGATATGCACATCAGTTATTTACTGTACTTGTGCTGTACAATGACAATACATTTGAATCTAATCTAATCTAATCAGCTCACACACCAATATGACCTTTCTGAAAAATGTATAATAAAATATTTATAATAAAATATATATAAAAACTGCGTTTAAAAAAAAAGTGGGTTTATTGTTGGGGTTATTACAAATGTTTTGTTGGTGTACACTCGACATGCACGTACCCCACTTTGGGAATAGCCGCTCTAGGGGAAAACCACAAACCCCCACACTACGCAGCCGTGGGTGCAGACCGCTAGCACCGAGCGCGGGGTTACACGACAACACGCGTTATCAACTGATGAAACATACTGTGAAATTGGAGATCCACCCCAACAACCAAGTCGCGGGACAAAAGATGCGTGCGCCCATCCGTACCCCATAAAAATACGCAAGCTCCCATCCGCACAACCACTCGCCTGTCTAGCGGCCCGTTACCGAGCCACAGTCCGTCTGTCTACCTGTCTTTCTGCCCAGCTATCTCTTCCAGCATTATAGTATCTGTTATTCCTTTCGGTAAAACCACTTTCATATTTACAACCCTGTGTCCATGTTCTTCCGTGTAGGGCATTATCTACAAAAACTTGGTGGGCCTAATAGCCTAGTTCTAATGGTAACTGATATGCGACTTGATAAATACATACAGTAGATTCATCTTCCAAATGCAACACGCAGCTTGAGATTAGACTAAACCACCACATGTCTAAGCAGCCGTCTAGAAGAGAAGGGACAACATCTAAGAAATATTTCAGTACACCACTCGCAAAGGAGAGAAATAAAGGAAATATAAATAATATACAAGCACACCACAGTCGTGGTCCCAGGGGAAAATAGGGGGATCTGGATTAGGGGTCTGGCAGGGTCGGCCTTCGCGCTTGTTCTGCAGACGCCTGTGGCGCGTGCATGTGTGTGTGTAAGTGGTGGTGGCTGGTTTAACCTGTGAGCCTTGATTACCAATGACCCACAGGTGTGCAGCCTCACCCTGCAGCCCCAGACTCTAATCAGTCTGACTCGAGACAGGTGAGGCTGCTTAAACCAGCCACCAACCACACACACTCCACTCCTCAATACCCTCAAAGAGAACAGTCAAGTGCCACCTCAAAGATCACCCTGATAAACCTAGTGATGACAGAAGGAGGCATCTGCTCCCTGTTTGGTGAATACTGCTATATGTATATGTATATGTATATGTATATGTATATGTGTATGTATATGTGTATATTCATTCCCTGTGATACCGGCCCAGGAGGCTTGTTCACTGAAGCAATGGGACGCCTGAAACGACTCGCAGACAGACTGAAAACGGATGCGGGCAGAGACTCTGACCTTATCCAATGATTCAACTCCCTAGGATCGTGGCAATGGCATGTTAAATTGCTTTGCCCACGGTAACAGTGGTAATGGTCATACTTTGTTGTCGTCGCCTGAAATGCATCCTGCCAATGCTAGGTTCCGCCATGAACCAAACCCATTAGCCCATACACCCAACTATGGCCGGGTACTGACGAGCACCTACATCCTGATAGCAGTACAAGACGAACCAGACTCCGTAAAGGTTCTCTAAGGCGGGACTCGATATGTAGACGAGGGAAGTCAGACCAGGGAGAGGACAGCAGAATGGAGGGGAGAAGAATGTGCCATAGCTTCAGCCCTGCAATATGAGAACGGTCTCATGCAGAGGTGGGGGAGCAATGCATAATATTAACCTCTGTTACATTTACTTAGTAAGTCATTTCTTGGATAAACAATACTTGTAAGAGTAGTTTTAATGCAACATACAAAAAATCACTTTTACTCGAGTAAAAGAAAAGTTACTTCTACTACGTTATGTTTGGATACATTCAGCGTGCTACCGCTATGTTTATTAATATTTTATATTGTATATTTTATACTTCATGCACAGGTGGTCAGCTGATCCCAGGTCTGCTGGCGCTCTGTTATCTGTGAATCTGAAAGCAGAATAATGGCTGAAGCTACAGCAGGAGTGCAGCTTTCAAATAGCGCCAGCAGCCGACATTTATAGACAAATAGGCCTATATCACGTCACAGTTGAAGCAGCATGTCCCAAGTTCCGGTTAATGCATTCACCTTGGCATTCACCATGGAGGACAGTTATCGGTCATAAAGTCGGTCAAGACGATGTGGTTCAACTAGTGAATGAACACTCTACAGTGAAGAAGTCTAAATCCGAATCATACAATTCCCCGACATTGTGTGGCTCTATGTGGATGAGAGATGGAGTGTGTGTGGGGGTCAGGCCCAGTGCTTTTAATCATATACTTACCCAACATTGTGTGGCTCTATTGGGATGAGAGATGGAGTGTGTGTGGGGGTCAGGGCCAGTGCTTTTAATCACATACTTACCCGACATCTGTCTTTGTTTAGACGTTGAGCAGCCCGGTACACTACAATAACAGCGATGAGAGGATGCGGACACAGTTTTTCACGTATCTGGGATAACTACCGGAAGTAGGAGTGCACTGCTCGGCGATTTTTAACGTTCAGTAAGCAGGAAGTGTGACATAGGCCTGTTAACATGGCACAGTGCAGCGGGCCATGTTGTCAAGATTCTTTATTTGCCATGTGTAACAAATACAAACATTCACTCCCACATTATGAATTCAACAACTTTACTACACTATACGTTACTATACGCAATACTATACTTTACGATACTATACAATTAACAACACTATATACTATACTATATTCTATAAACAACACTATACTATAACAATACTATACGCAATATGAAGAACAATAAAGTGACTAATGGATGATATATACATATTGCGGATGGTGCAAAAAGCATTGTGAACCCTGGTCTAAAGTTGACTCAATTAAACAGTATTATTTAGCACTCGAGGTCTTTCCTATTATTTTCCCATTCATTGAACATTGCGTGGAAGCTATCTAAAAAAAGGCTCACCACTCCCCGATTTTCACGTTTGTTGAATAGCAATGTTGGTTGCTTACTATAATCCAAAGCAGCCCAGGGCGGTGAAACCCATTTTTTTTTACAAAATCCTCAAAATATTACCTGCAAAACAACCAATATTGTGAGGGGAATTTCAGTATTCACTCTTCTAATATCCGCTGTTATGCGTGACTCAAGCTGCATTGGTTTTACAAGTTACAGATGAGAATGAGGTAGTGAGTTTAGATTTGGTCTGGTAAACATTCAATGTTGATTGAAATAATTATGCTCATTTGTGTTGCTGTTGATTGTCATGGTTTCTTAAACACAAAACAATACTAATTATTATTGCTTTTTTCATCTGGCTGGCTACTGAAAAATATTGGGAACACTGTGTGGACATAGAAGAAACCGATGGTTCTGCTTTCAAGGATGAGTGACCTTATAAAAACACCAAGCATCTAACTACTACGCATCTTATACCCCCATCACACCAAGCTAGTTCTCAATACGTTCGTCAACATGTTGTCGAACGGGCTCCAACTGTGTACGAACGTAGTGGACGTAGTAGCAACTATTTACAGTCTTTTTACGAACTTCATGGATGGGCTCGATGGAGGGTGCTGTAGAACTTTGAGCCTGCTCAAAACTTTATCCTTTCCATCCCGTTCTGCAATTAGATTGACAACATACTTAAAACAAGTTAGACGTACTACGAACGGAATTGCCGTACTTCGAACCTACTAGGTGACGTGGTGCAGTCGGACATACATTTTATGAAACTATGTTGTTTAAATCGCGTTTTCTAGAATACAAATGGCATTGTATCTACTTTATTATTTTATGTAGAGGGCCAATACAGATTATTACACATGTGTCACGAAAATGGTTTAAAAAAAAGTTTATTTAAAAATGGTCATTTTGCAATGTTCTAGAGAGGCACGCATTCTGTTTGGTTGACATAATATAAGAGTTGATTTCGCTCGCCCTGTCTCTCTGAATCGACTTCTCTTTGGAGGCATGATGATCGTAGATGGTAGATGTGTACAGCTCGGAGTCCTGAACTTGAATGAGGACTGGCTAGGACGCGAGTACACACGCACTAGGGACGAGATGAGGACGTAGTGCGAACGAGTTGGTCGGGTTAAGAATTTGTTAGAACTGGCTTGGACGTATTGTGAACGAGGTAGAACGAGGTTGAACTGGATACAAATGACTGCAGAGAACGAGATAAGAACGAGATAGACGTATTGAGGACATTGTATTGTGCGCTAAACTACGCATTCTACCACGATCACAGCCCGTTCTAGTACTTTTTTTTAGAATGGGGGTAGAACGGGATAGAACTACTTTGGTGTGATGGGGGCATTACCAGATAACGTACCAGCAGATAGTGTCCAGAGAAACCAAATTGAACCCGGGAAGGAGTTCTCCCACAAACACCAATTGGACATGTCAGTCACACCATCAGTGCCACAAGAGCCACAAGGCTTCCCCTTTAAGGCGGAGCTCAAACACCAGAGGAGAAAAAAACAACTGTTCACAAACCAGTTGACGTTGGTGTTCACTCTTGAGACTGGCCTCAGGTTCACTTATTTTTCTCCTCTATAATGTTGTATTATCAAACAAAACATATCAACTCAGCCGTCTCTAGAGACGTTTTCTCCATCTTCTCGTCTCCAACCTTCGAACCTGGAGTGAAGACCTGCTAAGAACTCTCCACGACACCAGGCTACCTGGGAGGCAGGCAGTGCAGGCTCGTCGGTAAAAGTCAAGTACGAGATAGACGTGGGTACAACGTGGAGTTCAAACGGCGATAAACCACCACACCACAGAGATAAACACAGTGTGATGCTCAGGCACATTGATGAATTCCGCTATGCTTAGCCGACTTGGGGATGCGAGCCCAGCCAGACCCCCCTGGGGGGGGGGGGGGCTGCACAATTGCTTAATCGTTTTGTTCTGCTTCTTAATGCTTCTCCGCTACCGGAGGCAAAGCACACAAACGCAGCTCAGTGCAGGAATGAAGCCAGGAGGGGCTCCTCCTCCTCATTCCTCCTCCTCCTCCTCCCAGGAGTAATGCTCTAAATACAGTGAAAAAATGGATAAATGAGAAATATAAAAACAGACCATGTTTTCGTGCAGTTACACCACAACGATGGCTCTCGTATCATTAGTAATTTCGGGTTTAAAGTATCATGCTTTAAATAACTGTCTTTCTTGCTTTCCTTCTTCGTTCTTTCTTTCTTTCTTTCTTTCTTTCTTTCTTTCTTTCTTTCTTTCTTTCTTTCTTTCTTTCTTTCTTTCTTTCTTTCTTTCTTTCTTTCTTTCTTTACTTTCTTTCTGCTACTACATGGCCCTGCAAGTTGCTGTGATGGATCTCATTCCTGCTCAGTTGTATTGTTGGAACAGTGCAACACATTTTACATACGTGTTCAAAAAGTGTCATCTCATTGCTAAGGAATTCCAGGCTCTCTGCTCTGTTTCAGTTTGAGATGAGTTATGGCTGAGGTTGGAAACCAACCAAAAATCTAAAAGCTTTTAGATTAGATTAGATTAGATTTAAATGTATTGTCATTGTACAGCACAAGTACAGTACAGCGAAAATAATTTGGCATCTAACCAGAGTGGAAATGTTGCAGTAAAGTGCATAGTCATATATTATGTACAGTGGTTAAATAAGATGAAAAACAGTCTACTAGGTATAAAACAGTTATAAAATAACTTAGAGTAGAGTACGAATGAGATATGTGCAGAATTATAGGTATATATATATATATATATATATATATATATATATACATACAGGTAAGTATACAAGTATTCAACAGGTATAGGTAGAGGTAGGAAGTTATGATTACGGTGCAAGGCAGTCGAAGTCTTTGATGGTGATAGGCTATAGTGAGCAGAGTTCATGGGATGTAACTTTTCTACCGGTTAGCTTGTTGTTTGTTTGTTGGTTTGTTTGCTTTGTTGTGTTTTGACCCCCCCCCCCCCCCCCCCACCTCCCCCCAGGTGTCCTTCCCTAACCTCTATAAGATGCCGTCACCTTGGATGTTTCTTTATTATCTGCCAGCTTAAATGACTTCATAGCATGAGCCTGGGACACACAATCATTTGAATACAAAAGGGGGGAGGGGAGAGAGAGAGAGAGAGAGAGAGAGAGAGAGAGAGAGAGAGAGAGAGAGAGAGAGAGAGAGAGAGAGATAGGCGCTCCTGAGCAGTCGACGCAAAGTGTTTGATTTCCACCCCCCCCCCCCCCCCCCCCCCCCCCCACACACACACACACACACACACACACACACACACACACCATCTATTTCCCTTTTCAAATACGATTTCTAAAATCCTGTTTCACACGCCCGCGTAGATATTCACATCCAAGGACTTGAAAGGGGCTTCCAGGGATATGATTGATTTGGAAAGCCGTATGGCTCCAAATAAAGGAAATAATGGAAGAAAGTGAATGCATGTGGATTGCAGCATGGATTTGCCCAATAATAATAGTTTATCGGAGCGCCCGCTTCCCACCAGGAAGCTTTGGTTTTCTTTGCATGTGTTGTGGAGTCCTTTGCCAGGGAGACACATAGGTCTAGGGGTGGCAGGAGCCAAAGATTGCTTTGGGGTTGTCCTTGGAACGGGCCAATGCATCACCCAAGCAGGCATCACTGTGCTGTGTGGGACTTTTTTTTAGCCTGGGTGGAATTGAAGCAACGCTTCTAAACCCCAACGCATGCGATTCCCATCACGAAAAAACCCTTTCTGCCACATCACAGAGAGTGATCGCACCAACGGGCACTTTAAAAGTTAAAGCAGTAATGTAGTCAGCGCGGTCAGAGTGAGACTGTGTGTGTGTGTGTGTGTGACTGTGTGTGTGTGTGTGTGTGTGTGTGTGTGTGTGTGTGTGTGTGTGTGTGTGTGTGTGTGTGTGTGTGTGACTGTGTGTATGTGTGTGTGCTTTAATGCTTGTTTTTGTATGGTTAATTAAGCATTAAAGACACATAAAGACAGACAGATAGATGGACACAGACACAGACACAGACAGACAGACAGACAGACAGACAGACACAGACACAGACTAAACCTTTTGGTGCCAATCTTAACATAAAACGCCATTCCAGTGTTGTACACATCTCGTCTCGCAATCTCATGCTGTGAACAAACTCTCAGATACACTTTAGATTGTGTGTGTGTGTGTGTGTGTGTGTGTGTGTGTGTACTGGAGCAAATCCCTTCTTCTTCAATTATTTCAACAAGACTATGATGTTGTATAGGAGAGAAGTGTCCTGTTTCCAGGACACATCTGAAGAGATAGTGCTCCTGGAAGCACTGGCTCTGGGTTGAGGTTTTCATGATGGAGAAAATAGCCCGCAACGATGACAAAAGCACCCATTTGGAGGTGAAGCCACTCTAATGACCGACATTGCTCCCCGTTTGTTCGTTTGAGTGCCTCACTTTTGCTCGTTTTGTGGGCCTCCGGATAAATAAACAATGTTTTATTTGTTGTTATTTTTGTTGCGTGGTTTCGCTGTGTGTGTGTGTGTGTGTGTGTGTGTGTGCGTCTGTCTGTGCATGTGTGTGTGTGTGTGCGCACGTGTGTGTGAGTTCATGCGTGTGTTTGTGCATGTCTGGTGTGTGTGTGTGTGTGTGTGTGTTTGTGCGGTGTGTTTGTGTGTGTGTGTGTATGCGTTTGTGTGTGTGTGTGTGTGTTTGTGTGTGTGTGTTGGTGCATGTGTGTGTGTGTGTGTGTTGGTGCATGTGTGTGTGTGTGGGTGTGTGGGCGGTGTGTGTGAGTTCATGCGTGTGTTTGTGCATGTCTGGTGTGTGTGTGTGTGTTTGTGCGGTGTGTTTGTGTGTGTGTGTGTGTGTGTGTGTGTATGCGTTTGTGTGCGTGTGTGTGTGTGTGTGTGTGTTGTGCGTGTGTGCGTTTGTGTGCGTGTGTGTGTGTGTCTTTGGGCGTGTGTGTGTTTGTGTGCTTGTGTGTGTGTGTGTATGAGTGCGTGCGCGTGCATGTGTGTGTGCCAGTGTTTGCCATGCGCTATTAGCACAGGAGGTAAGGCACACAGTGCCTTCACACCACTGGACCTATCCAGCTGGTTCCGCCAGGCCAAAGTGCCGAGGTGTCCCAGAGCAGCAGACCCCCCCTATCGTCTTGCATGGCTGGCTGCCGACGGCGTGTGAGACAGTGTGTGTGGATGGCCGAGTGCACGGCTGATTGTGTGGCATCACCTGTAAGATGCTTTGAGTGGCTGTAGTGACCTGAAATAAAGCCTGCATCGAGGTTCAGTTCTTTTTCTAAAGTTTTCCTTTTCTTTGTAAGGGATTGCTTTCTCCCCTAAATATTTTTACGGAAACGCATTGTTGTGGTGGTGGTGGTGGTGGTGGTGGTGAAACATCCGTGCTTAAAACAACAATTGTGAAAAATAAACGTGAATTTTAGTAGTTGTTAATGTGAGCGTACTCGAAGACACCCAGGGTGATTGTTGGCCTCTCATGGTGCATGGCAGATTGCAGTGATGTGTCCCTTAGTGGCTTGCCGGTGTGAAGAAGCAACAGCTTCCTTATCATTGAGCGAATAGATAGCCTGTCTTTAGGTCGGTGTGTTTTTTCTAAAACCTGTGACTGACTCACATCCAGGCAGGGAACTGCACTGACGCAGCAGTAAAGTACAGGTTAGGAACTTGACATTAATCATAAAATGATTCAATGGCTACTCACACAGCCAGACCCTAGTGGCTTGGCTCATTAGGTCTGGAAAGTATGGAAGGCAAATTGCGTTCTAGAAATGTTGCGTTAAAGCGTTGTATAACATTTTGCATTGCTTTAAAGGAATACTTTGCCGGTTTTCAAACTGGTTTGTACCATTACAATGAAAAACCAACAAGGTGAGCTTGCAAGATTTAGGCTGGCTACCAGAAACTGGCTATCAATAGCCATGATTGGCAAATATCCCTTGATAAGGATTTAGGCCTACTTCAATGTACACAGGGAGTACATGTCTGGCATTAAGGAGCAGGCCTACCATGAACGCGGTACGTTTGGCACTTTACTTCACACACATCTTTTTTAAAGAATAAATATAATTGTTTGAATTGGTAATTAATACTGAGACACTGAGTGTTTTTAAGAGTGGGTTTTTTAATTAGAAAGTTAGACCTCTGATGACATTTCTCATTAAAACTGTGTACACAGAATATGTGTTCACTCTGTGTTTCAGGTAAGGTGAGGTTTTTGTTGAAAAAAGGATATCCTTGAAGAGAACGGTATGCAATGTCAACAACAACACCACATCTTTGATTACAGTTTTTATTATTTGGCATTTGTACACAACCATAAAACTGGAATGTGTGCTATCGTGAAGAAGTGATACATACGCAGGCAATGGTTTGATTGGTTGACATGTGAAACCTATACCAGCAAGGACACGTTACATACACACACATTGGACATCCTTTTCCTCAGCAGTAGAGAAAGTCATGTCGATTAGAAGTTATTATTAGGCCCACTCGATTTTGAAAAAAATAACAACACAGAAAACAAATGATGTTGCGCTTACAATATGTGAGTAATAACAAGAGATACCAACGTGGAAAACATAAAGCACATTCCACGCTGTCGTCTAGAAGGCCACAGCGGCATGATGGGCTGTCCACGGTTTAAGCCCGTATAGGCGAGCGCACTGCCGAAAGAGCGCAGACGTGGGCACACTTAGATAAACAAACCTAGTGAACACCACATCGCCGCGAGAGGCCCTTTCCGGAAGCCGTCATCCATAACAATTTAACAGCGGCGGAGCAGCCGAAGGTTTACAAATGATGGTGGCCTGTCTTGTCTCTTACTCCGGCGCTGCTCGTTCGTCTGGCGCAAACCTAAAGTCAACTGGATACCAAAGTGCCTTTGTTGTACACACCCACTGAGCATACCCACTGCAAAAACTTACTGCGCACACCAGCTGCGCACACCCACTGCACATACCCACTGCGCACACCCACTGCACACACTTACTGCCCACATCCACTGCGCACACCCACTGCACTCACCCACTGCGCATATCCACTGTGCACACTTACTGCACACATCCACTGCACTCACCCACTGTGCATATCCACTGTGCACACTTACTGCACACACCCACTGCACTCACCCGCTCTGCATACCCACTGCACACACCCACTGCGCGCAACCACTGCGCACACCCACTGCACTCACCCACTGCGCACACCCACTGCGTGCAACCACTGCGCATACCCACTGCACTCACCCACTGCGCACACCCACTGCACTCACCCACTGCGCACACTTACTGCACACACCCACTGCGCATACCCACTGCGCACACCCACTGCACACACTTACTGCGCACACTTACTGTGCACACCCACTGCACACACCCACTGCGCATACCCACTGCGCACACCCACTGCACACACTTACTGCGCACACCCACTGCGCACACCCACTGCGCACACCCACTGCACATTCCCACTGCACACACCCACTGCACACACCCACTGCGCACACCCACTACGTACACCAAATGTGCAGAGAACGCCGTCCAACACAGTGTTCGGTG
>CM051018.1:10825689-10833189 GCA_027704905.1 Muraenolepis orangiensis
ATTAGTAATGCGCTGCAGCTGCGGGCTATAACTTACGATGGCATGGGGCATGGCTATCTGGTAGAGTGTAGTAGCAGCGAGGAGACTGGGATGCAGACAGCAGAGGAAGCTTGGTGACAGGAATGCGGAAAGTGATGAGGGGGCGCGGCTATCTGGTCAAGTGCAGTGGAAGCGTGGTGACAGGAATGCAGACTGTGACAGGGCTTAAATAACAATATAAATATCTATAACATTTATAAATAGCAGACGCTTTTGGGAGGCAAGTGAAGAACTTGTCACCAGAAGTGCATTTCCTTCCTAACAAGTCTCCAAGAGCGGAACCAGTGCTCAGTCAAAAGCACAATAAGTTGCCAAACAAATAAAACAATATAACTTATGATAGAGCTAACGAGCGAACAATCAAGTAACCACGAGAGCTAGTGAGACGCTAGAGAAGGGCTAACTAAGAGGAGAAAACATGTAATATATTGCATCTTGAGCATGACACCGGGGAATCGGACCAAGCGTCACTATGTGACAAGCCGTGACGAGAACAGCCCGCTCTAAGAGTGTGTCACAGGGGAGGACAATTAAACGCAGTACATACTCTTCTATGTCTATATATATTTTTAAGGACTTGCTCCCAGCCTGCCGCCTCACCTCTCGTCCTGTGGTTCAGCTTCACGCTTGCAAATGAAAACACTCAATCATTGTCAACGGAGCGAGCGCCATAGCGGTTTGTACTTGAAGGTTGAAGAGCTTTACCGGGCCTTCAGCGGTTTAGTTTCTCTGTTCACAGACCTTCCCTTCCCAACCAGAACCCAGAACTGGTTTGTTAAACGACAGCAAGGTATATTTATTTATTTACCTCACACGGGAGGTAAATAAACCCAATGCAACTGTCTCTGCCTCCCAAGAAGATGTTTTATCTTTTAACCGAGTGTTCAGACTCTTGCTACAACTCAAAGGAAATAAATATTATTTCTGTTTACACTTGAAAGTCACAATTTTATTCCTGGTGGAGCCTGTTGAGGACGTTGTGTTAGTTTAGTGATTCCTAAATTTAATTCAGTCTTGCCGTTCACCACTGTCAGAAATAGGAGAGGTGAAGCTTTTGGACAGAAAAAGTCAGCAGCTCATGTAAGCTACAATACACAGGCTGAGTCCAAGGGTCCAGAGAAAAACAGACTTTTATTTATTGATTTATTTATATAAAATTTATGGTTGTTTAGCCTTTTTTCCATTATCAGTAGTTTCATGTGTTGATAGCATCCGTACAAGGACTACCAGGTTCAAGGACAGTTTTTATCCACAGGTGGTGCGCTTACTGAACTGCTAGGAGTGCTGCCACTATCAATACATTGTCATCCATATTACATTATGCTATCATACACTATTATACTGTTGCAGGACTCTCTGTACTCATTACAGTTACTGCACTGTACTGCAGTGTATTTATGATGCTGCTGCGCTACTGGCACTTTAAAATGTTTTTAAAATGTTATGTATGTATGTTAAATGCACAATTCAACATATGTTTATATCATCCGTCACCTTATTGTTATTTTAAGTGTGTACAGTATTGTTATAGTATAGTGTTGTATAGTATACGTTTTGTAAATAGTACAGTGTATAGTGTTAAATTGTAGGTAATTCATACTGCGGAAGGGAATGGGGCGTAAGCATTCCATTGTACTGCATAATCCATTGTTGCATATGGCAAATAAAATCATCTTTAATCTTGATGCGAATAACGATGTGTGATAATGCTGATGGACTTATATATAACGCTTTTCTAACCAGTGCGGCCACTCCAAGCGCTTTCCAAGTCAAGCCTCACGCTCCGCCGTTCATACGCCGAGGGCGGAGTCAGCCACGGACAGCACAGCACGTGGAGAGCAGTTTGGGTTAGAGTGTCTCGCTCAGGGGACGCCTCGTCACTTGGCTCGGAGGAGGAGCCGGGGGGATCCAACCAGCAGACGACCACTCTACCTCCTGAGCTCCTGCCTCCCTGTATGATGATGATGAGGATTATTATTAATAAAAATGCATTAATACTTACTATCATGTTTAAATAATGTACTGTAGGCACATACAGCGTAGCTGCTTCACATAGAATTATTAAATCCATTATGTATTTCTCTATTCCTGTCTCCCTCCCTCACACATATATCTCTATGTCCACAAAGAGCACTGCTAGATAGCCCCGAGACAAAGATCTCAATTAAATATTAAAAGGGCCTTTTTTTTCATTTATATATGGAGGCGGATGGGGATAATTTTACACTTGGGGAATAGAGCGGCAACAACAAAACAATATCCCCGTAAATTAATAGGTGTTAGGTGTGGTCGATGTGTGGTAGAGTATAGAATATGCACGTAAATTAATAGCATAGCACATTTAAAAAACGTTTCTGTTGCTTTAACGGGGAATTTCACTTTATAAGACTTCAGGGGTCATTTTCACACTTGCTCTGAGGAACTGTTGTGTGCAATCCCAGACCCTTTTTCAGTTGTGTTGCTTAATATTTCGATATTTGATCAGCACAATCCAATAGAAGGTCATTCAACATCACACTACATGTTAGACTCATGGTAACCAGGTGTCCCTGCTTCTCATCACTGATATTGTCCTTCCAAGGAATGTGTTTCATTCGTGTTTCATTTCATTATGTGAATATTTTACGCTGTTTTGTTGTACATTGTACATTGGAATGCTTACTCCCCATTCCCTCCCGCAGTATAAATCAATAACAAATAATAGTCAAAACAATACCATAAAAATAATATATATAATAAAAATAAACAAAAAAGTGACAGAGGGATAGATGGGATGAACATCTGTTGAATTGTGCAAAAATATTTAGTATTTAAAGTGCAGCAGCATCATGAATACAGTGCAGTACAGTGCAGTACAGTGTAGTGCATATGTAATGAAAGTCCAGCAAAGTATAAAAGTGTAATGTTATTGACAATTGTTGATATCATAGTGGCAGCACTCCTAGAAGTTCAGCAGTGTGTGTACTGTGGATAAAAACTTAGTGTCGAACTCGAGGCGTCACATCGTTGCGCGACTGATGTGGGCGGGTACCCACAGGCAATAACATTGGTTTGTATTACAGTTATACATTGACTAATATCTAATACATGGATGGCGGCAACCCCATAAGAACAGCAAGCCCTCTGTTACCGTAGACATCCCATGGCATCTAAGACAGACACGATAGCGTCAGCAAGATTAGTCCCTAACTTAAGCGGTTTGACCAAAGTTTGTTAAATTTCTATGCTTGCACTGTAATTATAACTTCCTACCTCTACCTTTAGTTTACATATGTATTGTTTTCATACCTGTATCATAGCCATGTACATTTTTGGTGGTTCGCTCACACGGTTATTAAATATCTAAATATTGAAGCAAAGCAACCTCAAAACGGTCTGGGGTGCACACACACAAGAGCCCGGTGTAGGTGTGAAACAGACCCCAGAAGGGTTCTCAAGTAAAATACCCCTTTAAACGAGAACTCCACCTCTGAATCCACCAAAGGGAACGTTCCGGACCATCTGTCAGTCTCGTCAATCAACCGTCCCCTGACCCGTCTCCGACACTCCCCGCCAATATCTGCCTCTTAATGTGCTCCTATGAAAACATAACTGACTGTAACTGCCTCTCCGTGCCTCGCATGTACAGTACTGTTTGGACGGTGGATGGCGGGAGGTGGAAAAAGATGAACGCCATTCGCTTGACGGTGGGCGGCCTTTACACACGGTGGGTACCATGGGAACATATATGGGGGTTACTCCACCCTATGCCGTATGTTCCTCCACCTTTAGTAAACACACAGATTCCGATCCGAGCGTACCAATATGTATATCCTAATGGAAATGTTTATATCCCAGCTGTTCTACATGGTGTGCGTGTGCGTATGCGTGTGTGTGTGCGGGTGTTAGATAGGTAGCTAGAGAGAGAGAGAGAGAGAGAGAGAGAGAGAGAGAGAGAGAGAGAGAGAGAGAGAGAGAGAGAGAGAGAGAGAGAGAGAGAGAGAGAGAGAGAGAGAGAGAGAGAGAGAGAGAGAGAGAGAGAGAGAGAGAGAGAGAGAGATATTTATGTAAAATAGCATGTAAACACTACAGTGGCCTCCCATTGAGTGCCATTGAGAGTCTCTATGGTAAGGGAGCCTGGCCTTGACATATCCTCTTGATATCCTCTCACAAATGTATATGTTTAGAAGCCCAGCCTGTGTATCTTTGTAGCTCCTCTGCATATCAGCCAACGAATAGCGGAGTGCTTTGATCATCTTGGTCTTACTATGCATTGGAGGTTATGTTCCCAGATTGCCGGCTGCCATCAGACCCTATTGGATCTGAAGGCAACAAATCCCCAACAGCGGGTAAGCTATTAGGTTTGCAATTTTTTTTGTTTTAAAATGAAAAACAAAAGTTTGAAAGTTTCCTAAGAGCAGATTGACACAACATAAACCACCATAAACCTCTTAATCAAACTAGTAGTAGTATCGTAGTCAGACTGACTACTATACAGAGAGAGAGAGAGAGAGAGAGAGAGAGAGAGAGAGAGAGAGAGAGAGAGAGAGAGAGAGAGAGAGAGAGAGAAAGATCCAACAAGTAGATCACCTGTTGGATAGTTAGCACTGAGCAGATACAAGCAGGGAGGGGAAGAGAGAAAGAACTTAACACACGTTAAGATAGGCCTAAGTGTTTGGAAGAGTGTGTATGCGTCTCCCTGCCAGAACCCTCTCCATACATCTCTGGCCCTGCCTTGGTGTGTGTATGTGTGTGTGTGTGTGTTTGTATAAAGCAATTCATCTGTATTCCCCTCCACCATGTAGCCTGCCGGTAGGAAAGAACAGATGCTGGCAAAAATGTCTGCTTTAATCACTGGCTAGCAACGTTGTAATGATGACCCTGATTACATAATGCCACTTTAGTATTACCCTGACAGTTCCTCGTGCAAATCTTGCATGAACCCTGCAAGGTCTGCAGCGCAATATACCTCCTTGCTCTTTACACACACACACACACACACACACACACACACACACACACACACACACACACACACACACACACACACACACACACACACACACACACACACACACACACACACACACACACACACACACACAATTAAACCGCCTCAGGAATAATTCATGTGTTTTGTAATTCATAAGTCGCACTGAATGGAAGTTTATCCTTCCATCAGCTATTTTGGAATTTGTTCCAACGGCAATCGCTCCGTCGCTAATAATTCAAAAGATAATACACTGATGGATAATTTATGAGAGACCTTACGGGCGACCGTGTTTGGACGGCGACCAGGGATCAAGTGTCTTTAACCGGTACCCCCGTGCTGCGCTGTGCTATCACAGACCTTTTGCCTTTTAAAAAGTTAATTTACGTATATCGAAAACGCAGTGTATATATATTAGACGTAGCCTATACCAACTTACGATAGTAAGTGCCAACAAAGGCACTGAAAATTAACAGTTTTTTGGAACACAGGGAACTAAACTTATTTGAGTAGAGAAGCCAACAGGCTATGTACTATTATGAAAACTAAATACTAAAAGAAAAGTCTAAAAGTCTAACTGACTAAAAGTCAGTTATGTATGTTATGTATGTCTTTGAGATAACTCGGCCACGGCCAGGCCCAGGCCGGCCGAGCGGGCGGTTTGGGAGCTGGGGGCTGCTCAGCTGGAAAGTCTAGATTGTCCACCCCAGAACCTGGATCAGTGCCAGTCCTCAGGCCTGCTGTGATGCTGGGTGGTGTCACTCTCCGATGGCGGCTTGCATGCCACCGTGACCCGTTAGACAGACGGAATGTTGCTGGCCCCAGTTGCTGGGTAACCTGCATAGGTGTAGACCAGAATGACAGCAGCTTGTGGTCCCTGTGAGCCCGACAGACTCTGACCCAGTCTAAGGCCTTGATGAGTGGTGTCTTTGC
Source organism: Muraenolepis orangiensis (assembly GCA_027704905.1). NCBI lineage: Eukaryota > Metazoa > Chordata > Actinopteri > Gadiformes > Muraenolepididae > Muraenolepis > Muraenolepis orangiensis. The sequence continues at coordinate 10,831,631 of CM051018.1, forward strand.
CCGTCGTATTCTGTCATAACGTATCTTCATCTTACGTTGGTGGTTGATGACTCTGTCCTGCCCTTGTGCCGGTGGTGCCGGGTCTGCCAGAGCTGGCAGCCGATCCAAAGGCAGCTGGATCTCACGCCCCATAATGCGAGGTGAGCTCTGGCCACTTCAAATGGAGATCGTAGACCACCACTAAAAATCGTTGGTGGTGTGAAGCTCCCCGCAGATGTCCACCTGGAGGTGTGTCCAAAGCTTGTCTGGCAAATTCAGTGGTTGCATAGGCGGCGGTGTCGGAGGACCAGTTTTGCCGCTCACAAGGCAGGCTCTGCCGTCCCTTTCCGTGGCCTCAATGTCTCAGTCTATGCCCGGCCACCACACCAGGTCCCGACATCTCTGCTTCACTCTCACGATGCCCAGATGGCCCTCATGGGCCATGGCCAGGATGTGAGCCTGTAGGCAACTGGGCATGACAGTTCTGAGTCCACGAGCTACGTAGACCTCGCCCCAGCATGACAGCTCCTCTCTCAGCCGATAGAAAGGTGCCAGGTTCACTGGAATCTTTGGGGGCCAACCAGTGCGGATGAATGTGCGGAGCTGGGAGAACATAGAGTCCTGCTCTGAGGTCAGCTGGAGGTCCTGAAGGGAGACTGTAGTCTGGAGTGGGGTATGGAGCATTTGGAAGAGGTCGAGCTCTGTGGCAGGGTTCGGGCGAGAGACCAGAAGTGGCACGGGAGAGCAAGTCCGCCACTACATTCTCGCAACCCGGGAAAAACTGTGGGGTAAAGTAATATTGCCGGAGCCTCTCTGACCAGCGGTGGATCCTCAGCGACCTGTGCCCTGTGCCTGATGTCTCAAGAAGGGCTGTGAGAGCCTGGTGGTCAGTCCGCACTGTGAACGGTCGGCCATAGACATACATGTGCCACTGTTCAGACGCCCAAACACATGCTAGGGGCTCCCTCTCTCCCACAGAATACTTCTGTTCCGCTGGGCTGAGGGTGCGAGAGGCGAAGGCGATTGGGCGCTCGATGCCATGTTGGAGCTGAGAAAGCACCCCTCCCACAGCCATGTTGGAGGCGTCACAGGTGAGGACCATCCAACTGTACTGTGCAGGTTTTGCACAGCATAGGTGTCACAAGGGGGTAGTTTGGTAGGACCCAGAACGCAGACCAACGACACAATGAAGCGATAACGTGGTGCTGTCTGGATACTGGGCAGTCGATCAGCGGAGTACCGGCAGGTAGTAGACAGGCGAGTAGTCCGGGACTGGAGCGGAGTCTGGATACCGGGAGGTCGGAGTAGCGACAGGTATCAGACCGGCGAGTGACGCGGGACAGGCGAGTAGTCTGGATACCGGGACACCGGAGGAACGATTCCGTCCAGAGAGTACAACGTACCAAAGTAGTAAGTAGTACGACCTAGCCCCGAAGTAACGGGACGCCAGGGTATATATACCCCCAGGTGAGGTGATTAACCTAATCATTATCAGCAATTGCCGACAGGTGTGTGCGCCGCCAAAGCCCGCGCCTTGGCCACACCCCCTGTCAACCACCGTAACCGTGACAATAGGTGTG
>CM051018.1:10838189-10845689 GCA_027704905.1 Muraenolepis orangiensis
ATGAGCACGACACACACACACACACACACACACACACACACACACACACACACACACACACACACACACACACACACACACACACACACACACACATATACACACACACACACACACAAACACGCACCAACATAGATTGCCTCACATGGATATATGTATAAATTCTTGCATAGCCATATTGGGCTTTATGGATTATTGAATATTTATGATGAGCACAACAGAAAACTTTTGACCAATACTGACCAAGCAGATGTAATAAACTTCTGGTGAAAAATAAAGAAATAAACAGAGAAAGACTGCACACAATGCAAAACAAAAGACGGGCACAGAAGGAAATGTGTCTACATTAATTAATTCCACAGTGTTCCTTCTGTATTTCTGTCTTCTCGTTCCAAAGTATTGAACTTGTTAGTAACTATTCAAAATTGTCTGGGTCTTTGTATTTAAGCTATGCAATGTCGAAACGTGTGCGGGAGCAATTTTACATTTAAAAAAAGAATTGGACTGCAATGTGTAGTGAAGTGATGTGGGTAATTATGTGAGTAAACAAGACATTCAGCGGAGAACCATTATGTGGTTCCTTTTTTCCTTTTAAATGAAGAGATACTTCTAATTAGACAGACCTTGCCTATTATATATATATATATACTATATATATATATATATACTATATATATAATAATGGCTGATAACACTCTCGCTTCTAGTGTTACCGGCATTTGAGAGGTATTGTGCATTTAAGACATTGATTAGCTCGGTCTGCTTCTTGCACACGATTTCCCAATTCACTTATATGAGTAGGTTTATATATATATATATATCAAGGCTTTTTTTTGGTTTTAAAACAGTATTGTTAATGATGGAGATCAGATCTGATCTGATGATGGAGATCTGTTACATTGGGATTACGTCCTTACAGATGTATAGATCGCAGTCACACCAATACTAGACATATTGGAGAATATAATACATGCACTTGTAAACGTAGCTTTTTTTTAAGATCTCAAATTGTTATATAACAATTCTGATTCCAAGCTGAATATTGGATTTTCCTGATTTGGACGCCGGCGGCAGGGCTGGTCAAAGTATTATCATGACAACTCAATTAGCCGACTTTTATCTCCAAAAAAGTGCAAAAAAGTCTTAGCAGCTTTAACTCAACTGTCAAAGCGGCAGTGTACTTATCTGAAATGAATCCACTGCTCTCAAAACAGACTCCAGTCTTCTCTCTCTCGGGCAGGGTACTACTTTCTCACGAGGGCCGCATTATTGAATATGAAAGGGGGGGGGGGGGGGGGGTTCGGGGGCAGAAACAATGAAGAGCAATAATCGCACTTGTATGTGAACACAAATTACAAATAGCAACACTCAAACACTCTTCATACTGTGCATAAAGAGTGGTACACAGTGTGCGAATACAAATAATAGGGCAGTCAGTTCATACATTTCTACTGAGACCTCTGTTATACTTTTTTTCAATAAATCACTTCACCTCAAAAAGAGAAACTCAGAACTGATTTAATGTGGCAGATCCAAAGACGTTGAACCTTTTAACACTGAAGCTGTAAGTATGCTACAAGTACGGTTATTATTCATTGCACTCATATTATTCAAATGAACAATCCAAAGGAGAAATGGCCTCAGCCATAAATCAATCTAGCAACAACTTATCATGGTATTAACATTCAAACTAAGTAGCCTAACATAAAAATGCACCAAGCAACATCATCATGTGACATCATGCTATTTTCATTCGACAGAAGTCCAAGAAGATCACTTTCTGTCAAATAATCACACATACATACACATGTTCCTTGGTGGTCCTTCGGAGAGGCTCTGCACTCTGATTAGACGAGCATCCGGACCCTATATCAAACATATGGGCTTTGCTCAGACATGATATAGGCCTATTGAATAGTCCACTCACAGACCACCCCTCGTTGAAATGTCACCTTTCATTGTCTACCTTCGGCCTTTCGACCACCAACGACATTATAGCTCTCCACACTATTAGTCACAGAAGAGACAGACGCTGGCCTGTGCATGATCTCGGACCCTGAAGTTTGATGATGCCAAAGTTTGATGACTTCTGGGGGCATACTACACATGTGTTGTTCTCGAAAGCAGCAAGTGTGAGGGGGGTGGAGTCACGTTTTTTGGGGAGATATTCATCAGGACTCGTAAAGAGAAACACATTCCAGAGTGGCAAGATGGAGTTTTTTTTATAAGACTATTTTAACAAATGTGTTTCTACAGTTGCCAGTCTACTTCACATATTTGGTACGTGCATCTTTAAAGAAACACTGTCTTGTTGTTGGTGTCCAGACAGGACGTTCTTGTCTGCCCACCGGGTACAGGACAAATTGAGTTCACCAATGCTCGTCGAGTTTGTGGTCGCTATTTTTTTAGTTATCAGTCCTTTGTTTGTACAAATATGGAGAAGAACAAATATCATTCCTGAATGGCTTTGGATGGCTAATGGGAACACTGCAGTTGTGTTTGGATCTCCTGGAACCTTTGTGTACGTTTCGGACACAATATTTTGAATTAGACCTCCAATATAATAAGCTGTGGCAGCACAACCATGCTTGCACTATGAAGGAGTCTAGCAATCGATGCAGACCTGGCATCACCGCTTATGCGAACCGGTCCTGTTAAATCAAGTGGAGTATTTTTGCCTAGTAATTATTAGTTACTTTTGTCTTTTGAAATTCAAAGCCATGTGAACATAACAAATTGACAGACAAATCACCTTTTTGAGTTTGTTTTTTTATAACAACCACTTTTCATTATGAAGTTAATATAGGCAGGTACTGTTACCAAGGTAATAAGAGAGAATAGGAACATAATATAATATAATATCATACATATTTCCACACAATGGTTTTAAAGGGATGATGTCAGGGTATGTGGCAGTGTTTTTTAAACAGTGGGTTGTGACCCATAATGGGGGGGGGGGGAACCACTTGCACCTTGAACCTTTTGGTCCTGGCAACCAAAAGGTTGCAGGTTCGATCCCCCGGCTGTTGCTGAGCAACATCAACGAAGCTGAGATAAAACCAATCACTCCTACCGGGGAAATTATAGCAGTTTAAACTCAATTGGACAACATGAGTGAAGGAAAATTAACGTAAAACCTGATCACAACATTCTACATAATTATAATGATTCTCTGTAAGTGATCGTTACACTATGGATTCGTTTATTCTGAACTATTATACTCTTAATGAGTCTCATTTATAGTAGTTACTAAAGTAACTACATTATGGGAACAAAGCATTTCCTCCTCCGTCAAAGTCAGATGAATTGGACTCATTACATTACATTTCATTACAGTTAATTAGCAGACGCTTTTATCCAAAGCGACTTACAATAGTGCGTTCAACAAAGGAAGGTAAGAGTCACAACAACTCGTCACCAGAAGTCAAAAGTGCATTTAATTCCTAACACGTGTCTGGTCACGTTACTCCATGACAATCCAATGACGTCACCATCACTCACCCTTTACAGATGGCTTTACATAACTAAACTAAAACATTACACACTGTACAAGGCCAAACTAAAACGATATATGTTGTATAAAAGTGTGGTCAAGTGTGGTCAAGTGATTGGTCATTATTTGAATGGATTTGTGAATGTGAAATTTTTGGGGCATACAATATTAAAATTCAGTCATATTCTTGAATTTGGTTATATTTGTAGTGTTGTCTGAATCTGGCTCCCTATGAAGTGCACAACCTCATACCCACAATGCACCATACAATAAGTGCACACAACTGATGCACACTTATTCCTGCACTATAATCCCATGCACTTTACGCATGCTCTTTATGCTAATGAGCTGTCACAGGGGTGACATTGTTTATATGACCAACACACGTCACGTTGACGGGTTTTCAATTATTAGTGACCTGATTCCCCCGGTACTTATCCCCCACCTACCCCTAAATGGTGTATTTAGCATCGGTGTGCTACATAGTGTTCATAAAGGGTGGAATATGGAATGAGGGAACGAGTGAGTGAACGGAATACTACCGTGGTGCTGGTGATGATGCTGCAGCATTATGTCCTGACACGTAGCAAGGCAACGCTACCTATAGCGCCCCTCTATCCATCCTGGAAGGTGTCCATCTCATGTCCGGCCTGATGGCTCTTTTCCTTGCTTTGCCACACATTGGATTTTAAAGCAGCGCCCGGGCGCCTCAGGGTTAGGGGACCACTGTAAAACTGCCACCTTGACGGGCGCCAATGAAAGCCATAGTGACAAAGGGCCTATATAAATAAACATGACCCCCCGACTTGCATAACGCTATACATTATTGATGATGCTTAAATCTGCCATCAGGATAAGCTATTGTGCATGCGTATATGCCCCTCCTCCTCCTCCTCCTCCTCTTCCTCCTCCTCCTCCTCCTCCTCCTCCTCCTCCTCCTCCTCTTCCTCCTTCTCCTCCTCCCCGTGAGCAGACGGGGCGGTTATATGCCGCCATATTTTCATATCACCAGCTTGACGGGCGGCCTTCTTGTTCTCCGGCGGCTGTTGCCGCTGGCCCACCGTTGGCAAACAAAACAGCTGATAGGCAAAAACTTGCTCCGGGATCAATGATCGATCGACTCTGCAGTGAGGCAATAAGACTAAGACTCTAAGCCTTGACTGAACTAATTCCTGTTACACGAGCGATTGCTTCGACAGCACCGGGGGTGTCAAGCAGAGGGGAGGGAAGGGCAAGCCGTCCAAAAGCCTTCTGGATGTGAGACCAAAAGTCTCCCGATAGCACTAAACGCCGTCGCGGACTCTTGCTTCTGAGGTTAAAAGGCTTAAGATGAAAGAACAGGAATGCGTGGTGCGGAAAGTGAAGCAGGCTTCCTTCCAGGCCCATCCTTAATTCACGGCGATTAGCGGGGGTTTTGTTTCTGGTTCCCGATTTCCTATATGCAAAAACCTCTGAAAATATTCGGGATCAGGGGTTGTACGTTAATACTTTATGTGTGTGTGTGTGTGTGTGTGTCACAATTTCTAAGGCAAACTCTAAAGAAACGGCCGTATCTCTGCATGTACATATGAACCACGTTGGTTTATGTGTGAGGTAATTGATTTGTGCTGAATGAGATGTAGCCCGCAGGGTGCGATGAAAAAACGCTTTTGATATTAGTTCCCTCTGATTGGAAGGCTTCACATGTGCCTTCATTCCAAGCAAACAGATACGTCCAATTACAGTCCCATTGAAGCCTGTCTGGAGCTGTGTCGATACGACGCCGGCACTGTCGAATAAAGTTATTAATCAATTGAATCGACGTGATAATAGCACACACACACACACACACACACACACACACACACACACACACACACACACACACACACACACACACACACACACACACACCACACACACACACACACACACACACACACCATGTTGTTCACCAATGATTTCCTGAAGGTGGTTTTAGGCAACTGGGTGAAAACCTTGACAAGTGAAAAATAATAAGCTATTATACTCTTTTTTTAAATCGATGTAACTATTCAAAGATTTGACTGTATATATGTCTTATTTGAAATCGACGTGACTATTCAATGATTTTACTGTGTGTGTCATTTTACTCTGTCTGTAAAGCGCTTTGAGTATTTCGAAAAAGCGTTATATATATAAACTAAATATGTTATTAATAAAACAGGGGGCCCACTTTACCTGCTGGGCCAAGCGACATACAGACGTGTGAAGCTAACGCACAGTGGCCATCGCTGGTGCTTAGACACACATGCATGAAACGCCAAACACAAACACAAGCTACAATTGTGTTTATCCTGCTACGACGACTTCCGTGAAAAGGGTCCGTGGTCAATGTCTGAATGTCTTCAGTCTACTGCCCTGCTACATAAAAAGAGCAGATCCAGGGTCAGTGTTATGAGTGACACCTGCCCTGCTACATAAAAAGAGCAGACCCAGGGTCAGTGTTATGAGTGACACCTGCCCTGCTACATAAAAAGAGCAGACCCAGGGTCAGTGTTATGAGTGACACCTGCCCTGCTACATAAAAAGAGCAGACCCAGGGTCAGTGTTATGAGTGACACCTGTCCCATCAGACCCACAACGTATATATAATATCTGCAATGTTTAAGTTTTAGCCTATTTTGTAAAGTTGTCTAACCTCCAGGCTTCCTTTCTAAGACAATGATGGAGCCTGCACCAATTTCCTGAGTGGATGGCTGCTGTGCTCTATAGCTGGCTTTTTGTCTCTCTATACGTGCGGTTATATATTTAGTCGTCGATAATATCATTCGCAAGCCGAGGTGTCGAACAATGAAACGCAAAGGCATAAAGAATGGGCTCAGCAGCAGCAGTATACGGTCAACCTGGGGAAGGGGGGGCTTTTGTTGAACTCACAAACCCAGGGCCCCCCTGTGAGTGTTCAGCTCTTTATAGGCCAGCTTGCTAAAGCATAGGCGCAATAAACTTCAAAAAATATGACGGCGAACCCCGAATGCTAGTAGTGCATGCGTTTAATTAGCCTTACATTTCAAATCCAACTTCTATAGGTTCCTATCTGTGGTTCGTGTCTCTCCTAACTTCGAGAACAAGATAATTTTTTTGGGCCACTCATTTTACTGGAGTTATATATATATATATATATATATATATATATAATAAATATATACTTTGAGTTAAAATGACTACACTAGAATGTCATGTTATGGGCAGCAGTGCATGAAAACTAATTTTGTACAACTGAACATTCCTACTCCCTTGGCTGCTTTGCAGAACATTTCAGAATGTGATCTATGAAATGAACACTCGTTCAGCCACGTCAGGTGTCGTGGGGAGATTGCAGCAATACATAATTATATATACAGCCCAATGCTGACTCGTGATGAAATGCCTACAGAACTACCGTCGTCATATTTTGCGCAAATGCTCGCACTCACACACACACACACACACGCGCGCACACACACACGCGTGCACACGCACGCACACACACACACACACACACACACACACACACACACACACACACACACACACACACACACACACACACACACACACACACACAAACACACACGTGCGCATGTGCACATGCACACTCACACGCATACACATACTCATACACACACACATGCGGGCACACACACAAACACACACACGCAAACACAAAACATAAAACACTGAATCTTTCTCTGCAATTTGCTCTCTCCCTCTTTCTCTCTCTCTCTTTTAAACACACACACACACACACACACACACACACACACACACACACACACACACACACACACACACACACACACACACACACACACACACACACACACACACACACACACACACACACACACACACAGGCAAGCGACCTCATTGGCTATTCCACCAGTGAGCCGTCTAAAACGTATCGATGGCCAATCAATACGTCCTGATCGATTGACCCTGTCACCATGGCAACCACCATTTAGACGGCTATCTTGGACCATTCATTATGAAAACCATTAAGCAGGTTG
>CM051018.1:10853189-10863189 GCA_027704905.1 Muraenolepis orangiensis
CACACCAAAACAGTTGCTCATATGCTCAAAAGCAAACTTTGACACCACAATACCGCTCAAGGCCTGCAAAAATGTAAACACTACTGAGCATCATTAACCACGTTACCCAAAAAATTGAAAACACCATTTTCAGAGTGTGAGACTTCTTTTTTTACAGTTTCACAACTGCCAGGATGCATTTGAGCAACCCTTATTTATTCTCAAATATGTATTGGGCATTTACTATAGATTTGTGCATTTCATAGGAATAATGAATAATACATAAAATGCAGTAATATCACAACGTAATGCAGAAAATGAGTACTGTAAACTCCATGGAGGATCCATTACACACAATAGATACAGTACAGTAACAATTGAAAACACAATGTTCAGGGTGCGATTTATTTTATTACAGTACGTTGTACATGTAAATTGACACAGTATGTTGACACTGAAATCATTGGGCGGCATCACGTCGTCGGGCTGGGTCGGGCCACAGTACCTCATCAACGTCACAGGCAATATTGTCCATAGCCAAACATCGTGGGAAGAATGCCCTGGCATGCCGCACCCAGCCTTGGAACGCCTCCACAGCCACATCATCACAGGCCAGGTCCATAGCCCTGAGAAGGTTCTCTCTGGTGTACGGTTGGCGGTCATAGACCTTCCACCGCCATGATGAGAAGAACTCTTCTATTGGGTTTAGGAATGGAGAGTAGGGTGGCAGACACACATTAATAAATTGCTGGTTGATGTTAAACCACTCTCTGACCTGGATGCTGCGATGGAAACTAACATTGTCCCAGAAGATGACATATATGGGAAGATCAGCCGGCCCAGGATTCTGCTGGTCGTTCGGGTGGTCATGGTCATGCAAAACTTCTCTGAGCTCTCCTAGGAAGGTGAGGAGACGCTCAGTGTTGTAGGCACCAAGTTCAGCATGCCGGTGGAGAAGCCCTCTAGAACTCATGGCAGCGCAGAGGGTGATGTTTCCTCCACGTTGGCCGGGCACATCAACGATAGCTCTCTGTCCTATGATGTTACGGCCTCTCCTCCTCCTTTTTGTGAGGTTGAAGCCAGCCTCATCCACAAATATAAATTCATGGGGTCTGGCCATGGACTCCAACTCGAAGATCCTCTGTGGAAACAAATAGCGTTTTCAGGTGTTCAGAAAGACAGTCAATACAGCACATTACAGTACGATAGTATAGTATTGTATGTAAAGTACTGTAGGCCACCGTGTACATAGATTGTACTGTACTTACTTGCACATACTGGTGACGGAGGTGCTTTATTCTGTCAGAGTTGCGCTCAAAGGGTACCCTATAGGCCTGCTTCATGCGTACTCTCTGGCGCTTGAGGACTCTGTCTATGGTTGTCAGGCTAACATCGTCAATGTTCGGAAAGTTCATATTGTCACCAATGATCCTCTCCCGTATCTCCCGTAGTCTCAGCACATTGTTCTCCCGAACCATATCCACAATGAGGACCTCTTGGGCTGGTGTGAATCTGGAAGCCCTCCCACCTGCAAATGGCAATCTTTCAACTCTAGAGAAAGTAGTGACTAAAAAAATAGTACATACAGTACCTGTTGTGTTCTCTGAAGGCCCGAATAATGGTGGCCACTGAGAATCTGCTTAGGTTTGGTTGGACTCGTTGTCCAGCTTCGGTCATTGTCATGCCGTGGACAATGACGTGGTCAATGACTGTTGCTCTCATTTCATTTGTGATGAAAATGCGTTGTCTTGCTCGCCCTCCTTCTCCTCTCCCTCCTCGGCCCACTCCTCTCCCTCCTTGGCCCGCTCCTCTACCTCCTTGACCTGCTCCTCTCCCTCCTTGGCCTGCTCCTCTACCTCCTTGACCTGCTCCTCTCCCTCCTTGGCCTGCTCCTCTCCCTCCTTGGCCTGCTCCTCTCCCTCCTCTGACAAAAACTCCTCTCCCTCCTCTGGCACGAACTCCTCTCCCTCCTCTGGCACGAACTCCTCTCCCTCCTCTGGCACGAACTCCTCTTCTTCTTCCTTGATCATCCATTTTTGTTTGGAACCTTCAGCAAACTGACTTATATAGGTGTGGTCACATCAAGTCAAGTCAAGTCAATTTTATTTGTATAGCCCTTAATCACAGTTATAGTCTCAAAGGGCTTCACATGCCACATGTTTACAACACCCCCCAAACCCTAGCCCCCCTAAGGGCAAGAAAAAACTCCCTTAATTACGTAGGAAGAAATCTTGAGAAGGAACACAGAGTGGAAGGGGATCCCTCCTTCCAGGGATGGTTCAGGAGTGCAATGGGTGCCATAAGTGACTTATAGTAATGTACAAAGTACAAAGATAATAATAATAATATACATATAATATACACAATATACAAATATTAAAATGAGAAGATGATTTGTGTGGTGCTGGCCGGTATCCTTCAGGTGGGGATCACAGCAGCACACTGAAAAACAGAAGCAGACTGCGGTGTGGTTAGATGGGGTAGGGTGGACATGGAACATGTAGAGAACCTCTAGTCTAGTACCTATCGGCAGCAGGGATAGGTTAGTGCTGACTAACGGGTCGATTTAGCTGTAATGAGAGCTGAGGGGCACTCCTAGGCACCAAACAACAATGTAAAAAGGTAGGTTTTAAGTTTAGATTTAAATATTTCAACAGAGTCTGCTTCCCCCCCACATCATTTGCAATAGGTGTTTTCAATTATGAGTCGTTGTGTTTACTGAATGACACCAGGTGTGTTCATTGTGTTCAGGTTTTGCTGACTGTGTGTGGCATTTTGCATCACATGAGCTTCACAATGCATATTTGAGCAGAGATATATGCTAAATGTGTTTTAGCAAGGCAAAATGTGTTTAGAGTTTTGAGAAAAAGGGGATGGGTTTTGTGAACAGTGTCTACAGGTGAATTGTGTTTGTGGTTGTGGCAAATGGGGGGTAGTTTTACTAAATGTGTTTAGGCAACTGGTCATTTGGTTTAGAGTACTGGGTTTTGTGTCTTAGCAATCGAGAAAAACTGTATTAAGTTTGCAGACGACACCACAGTCATCGACCGGTAATAAGCGGCGACGACGACCACTACGACACGAGATGTACAGAGATGAGGTGAGGTGGAGTCCGGCTGACGCGATGGCGCAAGGACAACAGCCTTGCAATGTCAGCAAAATGAAGGAGCTCATCGTGGACTTCAGGAGCCAACCAGGGCACCCACACCACCATCAGCCCGGACGGGACACCAGTGGAAATCGTCAGTTGCTTCCGTTTCCTGTGACATCTTGGACGACCTGTCGTGGAACCGCAACACGGAGGCCATCTACATCACATAGGACCTCAACCACCCTGGGCACCATCTCTTCTCCCCCCTGCGGCCTGGTCGCCTGGTTTTGCAGCATCCGTACAAGGACCACCAGTTTCAAGGACAGTTTTTATCCACAGGCAGTGCACCGACTGAACTGAGTGCTGCCATTTTCATAACATTGTCATCCATATTACCTTACTCTATCATACTTTTGATTTCTGGACTCATTACAGTTCTGCACTGTTCTGCACTGTACTGCACTGTTTATGATGCTTCTGCACTACTGACACTTTAAAATGCTTTTTGCAATATATATATAGTGTATATATATAGTATATATATATATATACTATATATAAACCTGACATCAATAATATGGATACAGCCGTTTATATGAAATGCATTTCACAGTTCTGAATCAGACATGGCGTCAGGTCGTTTGCAGAGCATTTAGCATATCCCGTTGGGCCGTCGGACTCATACTTACGGAGCGCTTAGTCCAACAATAGCCCCCCTCCTCCCCCTTCTCCCAGCACACTGCTCAGTGAGAACACACACACACACACACACACACACACACACACACACACACACACACACACGCGCACACACACACACACACTACACGGACAACTTGAAGAAGAGAACACGCCGAAGACAACACACCGCTCTCAGGCCAAATCGATACGGAGAGAGAGAGAGAGAGAGAGAGAGAGAGAGAGAGAGAGAGAGAGAGAGAGAGAGAGAGAGAGAGAGAGAGAGAGAGAGAGAGAGAGAGAGAGAGAGAAATACCCTGCATGACTTCAAGCCTTTACAACTCCAGAGAAAGTCCTAAAGATAGCAAATGCACCATGGCTCCATTGATTTAACTCATTTATCCTGCCGTCACACACAGACCCCCTCACTCCCTAACGCTGAGTGGCAGCAGAGAGATGATGGGGGGGGGGGAAGGGGTTACATAAGTAGCCAGGGTACCAACTCTCTGCAGCACACACACACACACACACACACACACACACACACACACACACACACACACACACACACACACACACACACACACACACACCACCGGAGACGGAATTAATAATCCCGTCACTGTGATGCATGGCCCAAGTTGTCTCAATGTTGCCGCCATTTAGAATATACAGCACCCTCCTCCTCCAATTTATCCTCTTCCTCCCCTTCCTCCTCCTCTTACACCTCTTAATCCTCCTCCTCCTCTTCCTCCTCTTCCTCCCCTTCCTCCTCCTCTTACACCTCTTATTCCTCCTCCTCCTCTTCCTCCTCTTCCTCCCCTTCCTCCTCCTCTTACACCTCTTATTCCTCTTCCTCCTCTTCCTCCCCTTCCTCCTCCTCTTACACCTCTTATTCCTCCTTCTCTTCTGCCTCCTCCTCGTCCTGCTCCTCCTCCTCCTCCTCTTCCTCCTCTTACTCCTCCTCCTCCTCTTCCTCATCCTCCTCATCCTCATTTTACACCTCCTCTTCCTCCTCTTCCTCCTCCTCCTCTTACTCCTCCTCATCCTCTTACTCCTCCTCATCCTCCCCTTCCTCATCCTCCTCTTACTCCTCCTCCTCCTCCTCCTCCTCCTCCTAGTAGTAGTGGTGGTGGTGGTGGTGGTGGCGGTGGTGGTGGCGGCGGTGGTGGCGGTGGGCGGTGGTGGCGGTGGCGGTGGCGGTGGTAGTGGGTGGCGGTGGCGGCGGCGGTGGCGGCGGTAGTGGTGGCGGTGGTGGCGGTGGTAGTGGTGGTGGTGGTGGTGGTGGTGGTGGCGGTGGCGTGGTGGGTGGTGGTGGTGGCGGTGGTGGTGGTGCTGGTGGTGGTGGTGGCGGTGGTGGTGGTGGTGGTGGCAGTAGTGGCGGTGGTGGTGGCGGTGGTGGTGGTGCGGCGGACTCCACCGAGGGAGTCAATTATATTACAGCCTTCTAGCTGTCAGCAGTTACTGTCAGACTACCACCCCTCCCCCGCCCCCCTTTACCCCCAACAACCCACACAAACACACCACACACACACACACACACACACACACACACACTCCTTAGTGTGTGTACTTCTAATCAAAATTCTCTCACACTCTCTCTCTCTCTCTCTCTCTCTCTCTCTCTCTCTCTCTCTCTCTCTCTCTCTCTCTCTCTCTCTCTCTCTCTCTCTCTCTTGCTCTCTCTTTCCATGTCAAGTGTTTTATTGCACTTTAACGGATAAGTGTGTGGGCTTTACAGAACGTAAAGTTGATTCCGGTGTGTGAGTGTGTGAGTGTGTGAGTGTGTTAGTGTGTGTGTGTGTGTGTGTGTGTGTCTTACATATGTTCAAGTTTGCATATGTGTGCATATTAATGAAACTTGTTTGTTGTCTGTTGGTGGGCGTTTGGGTGCATGTGTGTGTGTGTGTGTGTGTGTGTGTGTGTGTGTGTGTGTGTGTGTGTGTGTGTGTGTGTGTGTGTGTGTGTGTGTGTGTGTGTGTGTGTGTGTGTGTGTGTGTGTGTGTGTGTGTGTGTGTGTGTGTCTTTCTGTTCCAATTCAATGTGAATAGACCAAACCATGTGTGATTTACTTAACGAAAAATGAAAACTTAATGAAATGAAATGGTGCGGTGAAATGATTATACTTTGCTCTAAAATGGATGAGGTTGTTACTTGCCAAATAAGGCAAGTGAAGTGCATGCCAGCATGTGTAACTTTAAATAATATAAAATAGCAGAACCCCTCAGCTTCATGTGTGACAAGAAGAGAAAATGAAATGGGAATCATTGACATTAACAAAGTGATATGGAACTAGCATGAGAGGCTAACGCTAAACTATAAACTATAAACTATAAACACACAATCATAATCCAAAGGGGAACATAAGAGAAGCATGAGATGCAATTAGTCATTAACACATTGTGTGTGTGTTGTGTGTGTGTGTGCATGTGTGTGTGTGTGTGTGTGTGTGTGTGTGTGTGTGTGTGTGTGTGTGTGTGGTGTGTGTGTGTGTGTGTGTGTGTGTGTGTGGTGTGCGCGTGTGTGTGTGCGTGTGTGGGTGTGTGTGTGTATGTGTATTGGCATGCTAATGCCACCGCCCTGTCAGCGGGCCTTTAGGTGGTGCCACCTTTCTGTACGAACTGAATATATGATCCATATTTTATCATATTTATCACACTAATAACACTACAGCTAACCTCTGCTGACTTTGTTCAACTCTGCGTGATGCTCATGAGTGTGTCATGCTGTGCGTGTGTGCGCGTGTGCGTGTGTGCGTGCGTGCGCGTGCGTGTGCGCGCGTGTGTGTGTGTGTGTGTCTGAGATTGACTTTGACTTTCAGAGCATCTGCTGGGTGCCGACATGGAGAGGGGGGGGGGGGGGGGGGCACAGGTGGTATATTGTTTGTAACCCCACACATCTACTCTCTCTCTCTCTCTCTCTCTCTCTCTCTCTCTCTCTCTCTCTCTCTCTCTCTCTCTCTCTCTCTTTCGCTCGCTCTCTTGCTCTTTCTCTCTCTCACTTACACACTTACACACACAAGCACACGTAGCCCCACCCCCCCACACACACACACACACACACGCACACACACACACACATAGGTATAGCTACACAGACTTCCAGGCGCTGATAAAGCTCACAGATGCTGACCTTGTGCGAGGCCATGCTCCTGGACTGTCAGCACTTGTCATGCACACACACACACACACACACACACACACACACACACACACACACACACACACACACACACTTTCTTCATGGATCACTTAGGGACCATGAAGATACCACCTTTCCATGCCTTTGTGTGTGTGTGTTTTCAGTATAGGTGTTTGTGTGTATGTGTTGGAAGGTGTGGAGGTGAGGTCGGTTGGGGGGAAGTGCTGTCAGAAGATGTGTATGGGTGTGTGTGTGTGTGTGTGTGTGTGCGTGTGTGTGTGTGTGTGTGTGCGTGTGTGTGCGTGTGTGTGTGTGTGTGTGTGTGTGCGTGTGTGGGTGTGTGTGTGCGTGTGTGTGTGTGTGTAATTGCTGCATTATGAATAATGCGTCAGGGAATGAGATAGGTGATAAGGAATAGGATACCTTGTCTGTGCATTTATTTATAGAAAATGTGTTATGATCCCTTTTTACCATATTCACTGTTTTCACTTATTAGACAACAGCCATCCATCCATCTTCTCCCGCTTATCCGAAATCGGGTCGCGGAGGTAGCAGCTCCAGCAGGGGACTCCAAACTTCCCTCTCCCTGGCAACATCGACTAGCTCTGACTGGGGGATCCCGAGGCGTTCCCAGGCCAGTGTGGAGATGTAATCACCCCACCTGTACCTCGGTCTGCCCCGTGGTCTCCTCCCAGTTGGATGTGCCTGGAAAACCTCCCTCGGGAGGCGACCAGGAAGCATCCTTACTAGATGCCCGAACCACCTCAACTGGCTCCTTTCTACGCGAAGGAGCAGCGGCTCTACTCCGAGTCTCTCACGAGTGACTGAGCTTCTCACCCTATCCCTCAGGGAGATACCAGCCACCCTCCTGAGGAAACTCATTTCGGCCGCTTGTATTCGCGATCTCGTCCTTTCGGTCATTACCCATTGCTCATGGCCATAGGTGAGGGTAGGAACGAAGACTGATCGGTAGATCGAGAGCTTTGCCTTCTGGCTCAGCTCTCTTTTGGTTACAACGGTGCGCCAAAGTGCACCCAATACCGCTCCCGCTGCACCTATTCTCCTGTCAATCTCACGCTCCATCCTCCCCTCACTCGAGAACAAGACCCCGAGATACTTGAACTCCTTCACTTGGGATAAGGACTCCCTCCCTACTTGGAGTAGACAATCCACCGGTTTCCTGCTAAGAACCATGGCCTCAGATTTGGAGGTGCTGATCCTCATCCCAGCCGCTTCACATTCTGCTGCAAACCGATCCAGTGAGTGCTGAAGGTCACATACTGATGACGCAAACAGGACCACATCATCTGCAAACAGCAGTGATTCAATCCTGAGCCCACCATACTGAAACCCCTCCCCTCCATGACTACGCCTTGAAATCCTGTCCATGAAAATCACAAACAGGATGGGTGACAAAGCGCAGCCCTGGCGGAGGCCAACACCCACTGAGAACAGGCCTGACTTTGTACCGAGAATCCGGACACAGCTCTTGCTTTGGGAGTAGAGCGATTGGATGGCCCTCAACAATGACCCCCGCACCCCATACTCCCGCAGCACCCCCCACAGTATTTCCCGAGGGACCCGATCATATGCCTTCTCCAAATCTACAAAACACATGTAGACCGGATGGGCATACTCCCAAGCCCCCTCCAGGATCCTTGCAAGAGTGAAAAGCTGGTCCGTTGTTCCACGACCAGGGCGGAATCCGCATTGTTCCTCTTCAATCTGAGGTTCGACTATCGGCCGAACCCTCCTTTCCAGCACCTTGGAGTAGACTTTCCCAGGGAGGCTGAGTAATGTGATACCCCTGTAATTGGCACACACCCTCTGGTCACCCTTTTTGAACAGGGGTACCACCACCCCCGTTTGCCACTCCTCAGGCACTGTCCCAGACTTCCACGCAATGTTGAAAAGACGTGTCATCCATGACAGCCCCTCAACACCCAGAGCCTTTAGCATTTCTGGACGGATCTCATCAACCCCTGGGGCTTTGCCACTGCGGAGTTGTTTGACTACCGCAGTGACTTCCTCCAGGGAGATTGATGTTTGCCGTCCTTCATCCTCCAGCTCTGTCTCTACCATTGAGGGTGTAGTTGGGTTAAGAAGTTCCACAAAGTGTTCTTTCCACCGCCCGATCACCTCCTCAGTTGAGGTCAGCAATGTCCCACCCTTACTGTACACAGCTTGGATGGACCCACGCTTCCCCCTCCTGAGGCGCCGGATTGTTTGCCAGAAACGCTTTGGTGCCGACTGAAAGTCCTTCTCCATGGCTTCTCCGAATTCCTCCCACACCCGCTGCTTTGCCTCCGCTACAGCCGAGGCTGCCGTCCTCTTGGCCTGTCGATACCTCGCAACCGAGTCCGGAGTCTCACAGGCTAACATAGCCCGGAAGGCCTCCTTCTTCAGCCGGACGGCTTCCCTGACCACCTGTGTCCACCACGAAGTCCGAGGGTTGCCGCCCCTTGAGGCACCAATGACCTTGAGGCCACAACTCTCAACCGCAGCTTCGGCAATAGAAGCTTTGAACAAAGACCACTCTGGCTCAATGCCCCCAGCCTCCACAGAGATGCCCGAAAAATTCCGCCGGAGGTGTGAGTTGAAGGTCTCCCGGACAGGGGCATCCACCAGACGTTCCCAGTTCACCCGCACTACACGTTTGGGCTTACCAGGTCTGTCCAGAGGCTTCCCCCGCCATCTTACCCAACTCACCACCAGATGGTGATCGGTTGACAGCTCTGCCCCTCTCTTCACCCGAGTGTCCAAAACATGCGGCCTCAGGCCAGATGATACGATAACAAAATCGATCATTGACCTTCGGCCTAAGGTGCTCTGGTACCATGTACACTTATGAGCATCCTTATGTTTGAACATGGTGTTTGTTATGGCCAATCCATGACTAGCACAGAAATCCAATAACAAAACCCCACTCCGGTTCAGATCAGGTAGGCCGTTCATCCCCAACACGCCCCTCCAAGTTTCCCCATCGTTACCCACGTGTGCGTTGAAGTCTCCCAGGAGGACTATAGAGTCCCCTTCAGGAGCCCCATGCAGGACTCCATCCAGGGTGTGCAAGAAGGCGGGATATTCCGAACTGTTGTTTGGTGCATAGGC
>CM051018.1:10873189-10900689 GCA_027704905.1 Muraenolepis orangiensis
GTTTCAATTACACACTATGTTTGTTAAGAGTGACCGTATGTTTATTCTGTAAATCATCGACTGCGAACCTGATCAAGTATCGATCACAATTTCAGAGACGATAAAGGAATTCTCATTGTGGTTCACGTGTGTCTGGCCAAATCAACGACTCGTGCGTCGCGCCGGCAAAACGTGATGACGTCACGCAGCGGTAGCAACTTGTGTCACATGTGGCCTCGATGGTGCCCAACTAGCGGTGTTAGCGAGCTGCTGCCTTCCCATTAGGACACCATATAGCTTTGCCTTTAAGAGACAACCTTGGTCCACCATGCCCCCAAAGAAACCCGCACCGGCTGCGGCGAATAAAAAGACACAAGAGAAGAAAAAAGAAAAGATAATCGAGGTAAAACAAAACATATTAAAGCACACCGACTGTATACATAGCACGTTGCTGCTAGCCGTGGTGGTTGGGATCGGACGGGTCGAAGCTAAGCAGTCCGGCTAAGGGACACACACTGCACATGTCTACAGTAACCGTTCTCCACGTCCTTCCGAGGGATCGATCATGTCCAGGGCTCCTCACTCGGACGGGTCCCGCTTTGGGATGTCGAAGCCCTCATGGGTTGTCTGGACATTTGTGTTCCATTCAGAAGTACATCGAGGCAACGTTAGCCGTTAGCTCGTGTGGTTCTTTGAATGCCTACCCGGTTTGCTACCAGGGCCACAACATTTTTATATAAATATATATAACTCATATCTATAACTCATACGCCGGTACAGGTGGATTTAGCGGTCTAAAACGTCATCGGTGAGGCATTGTTAAGTTATGGATTACATGACTTGGTATAAGTATAACTTAGTTGGTATTATATAGGCTTGTGTAGTACGAACACATGGCCAAGTGAGCACCGGCTGTGTCTCTAGGCCATCATAAGTAAGAAACACTGACGTCAACATGGGTCAAAAAGAGTTAAATCCGCTCTTTTGAGCTTTAATTAACGTCATTGCAAAAACCATGACAACCTGCACCGTTAGTTTGGTGTTGGCGTCACGGTGTTGCCGGCTGTGACGTCGTGATCGTTGGACGTTAAATCAAGTTTTACAGATGAGATGTAATTTCACTTGAGACCATACTGGATGTTGGACAAGCACAGACACTCGCCTTTGTTTTTTTGGTTTTTGACGACTGCTATTTAAATACATGGTCATGAATTGGCACGTAGATGTACTCTTGACGATTCGCTCAGTACATTCCATTGTACTTGTTGCAAATGGAAAATACAATGCTTGAAACATTAGCATTGTCAACCCTATTCTCATTAACAAAAGTGTGTGTGTGTGTGTGTGTGTGTGTGTGTGTGTGTGTGTGTGTGTGTGTGTGTGTGTGTGTGTGTGTGTGTGTGTGTGTGTGTGTGTGTGTGTGTGTGTGTGTGTGTGTGTGTGTGTGTGTGGTGTGTGTGTGTGTGTGTGTGTGTGTGTGTGTGTGTGTGTGTGTGTGTGTGTGTGTGTGTGTGTGTGTGTGTGTGTGTGTGTGTGTGTGAGAATCACCGAATGGAAAAACCAAATATCACAGGTGTCTTATCAATGACCTGGACACTGGTCACCTGTGATATACACCATAAAAAAAAAGACTAATAGGCCTTTATAACTAATCATTGTAGTGGAAACTGGCAGTAATGTAAGTTGCCTGTGTTCTCGGATCACCTTGAGTCATTGATCCAAACATATTGGTAATATTTATCTTCTTTATTTACTGAATGTGGGATATATATATGGCTCTTGTCTGGTTCTGGCATTCTGACTTATTTTTTATTTTATATTTTTTTCAGGACAAGACATTCGGTTTGAAGAACAAGAAGGGTGGCAAACAGCAGAAGTTCATCAAGAATGTCACACTGCAGGTTAAATCTGGGCCGCAAAGTGCCCGGCTGGTGAGTACAGGAGGTTTCATTTTTGTTGTACAAGATGCTTGGGACTCGGAACGCATTTGCATTATTACATTAGATTCAAATTGATTGTCATTGCACAGCTGAAGTACTGTACAGCGAAAATTATTTGGCATCAAACCAGTGTTAATGTTTCAGTAAAGTGCATGGTAATATGTTTAGCCAGTGGTTAAATTCTATGTAAAAACTAAAACTACTAAAACACTACTGCTAAAAACGGGTATAAAATAACTTAGGTATGAGATATGTGCATAATTACACACACACACACACACACACACACAGGTAGTGAGCAGGGGTATGCAGTTCACCATATATATTGGCACAGCTTGATGTATGCCACCGTCTGTCCATCAATAGATCTGTTGATGTCAAATGCACGTTTTAATAATTGTTTTTGTGTGTGGATAAAAGCCTGAGGGAAGTAAGAAGGCAGATAAGAAGAAGGAGCTGGACGAACTGAACGAGCTCTTCAAACCTGTCGTCGCTGCTCAGAAAGTCAGCAAAGGTAACAGGATACAAGATTGTTTTATTGGCCATTTGTAACAACAACTACAACTACTTGTGTACACAACAAGTAGGAATGCTTACTCGCCATTCCTGAATTAATGTAATCCGTCTCAACTCCTACACAGTAGGGCTGGGCGATATGGACCAAAAATCATATCCCGGTATTTTTAGGCTGCATCGCCATATACGATGTATATCGGTATTTTATACGACATTTTATACGGTATTTTATTCGGCAAAGTTTTCAGTTTTAAGTCAATGCCACAAGCACTTTTATTTTAAGACAACTCATATTCACAAGAATGGAACAGGCATTCCCTTTTAGAAAATATACAGCTGCACACTACATATTAACACGTAAATTAAACATTGAAATAATCAAAATCCATAAAATAAATAGCCTATATCAAATACATAGGCTAGTACACAGCTGTGCAAATGCCACAATCGCCTTCGTTATTTCGTGCCACTTGGAACGTTTCTTAAGGCACAACATTGCTAAACGAAGCTTGTAACGAGGCTCGTTCTGTCTGGGGCAGAGTGCAGGGCAGCGAGGGCTCGGAGGCTGCAGCAGCACGCAGCTTTTACAGATAGCGTCGCTTCGCTCCTCATCTGAAATCCCAAACATCTCCAAATTATAGAACCGTTGTTTTCTTTCTTTCTTTGAAACTAGCCCTTCCTCATTACCGACCGGCGCTATGTCCGTCTCCATGCTGGAAAGTTGTGTGAGAGCCTGCGTGCAGACGCAGAGAGGGGGGGGGTGGGGCTGAGCGTATGAGCAGAGAGAGAACAGCGCAGAGAGACAACTGCCTACGTTATATTGACTCGGAGATGAGAGGGGACAAAACGGCTTTAATGCAACAAAAAAACAAACGGTCATAACTTCAGACATATCGGTATGATCCCATCTACATATCGCCTTATGAAATATACCGTTATAACTCATAATACGATATACCGACCAGCCCTACTACACAGTAGTACAGAGTGCTTTGATGGTGTAAAGAAGATTGGCGTGAAAGCACAGCACATGAAACGCAGCCTTTAATAGTGTTATGAGTGGCACACGGAGCTAAAATACATTTTATTATGCTGTGATTATTATGTCCGTTTTAAATCGTGTTTTGAGGATTTAAGATTCAATAACTATGTCACATACACATAAAATGAGAAAAGTGGCAGAAATTGTGCAAAAAACGAACACACGAAAACACACAAATTCAATAAACTATGAATATCTAAATGTGTTGAATAGTTAGTGCAGCTGTCGTCTACAATGTAAACCCGTTTGCTTCTGCTTTTAAAGTACCATTTCCCCCCCCCCCCCCCATGTGAGTGAACTGGATATCACACACACCAGCTCATGTACTTGTGTGGATCGTGTGATGATCACCACTGCT
The DNA here is from genome assembly GCA_027704905.1 of Muraenolepis orangiensis. NCBI lineage: Eukaryota > Metazoa > Chordata > Actinopteri > Gadiformes > Muraenolepididae > Muraenolepis > Muraenolepis orangiensis. The sequence goes on from CM051018.1 coordinate 10,877,025, forward strand.
TTGTCCGGGGAACTTTAAATTCTGTGGTAAAGCGATGTCCACACTCGCAAGAAGTTGTCGAGAGAAGATCCTCATTGTGTTGCTCTCTCTGCAGGTGTGGACCCCAAGTCGGTGCTCTGTGCCTTCTTCAAGCAGGGCCAGTGCACCAAGGGGGACAAGTGCAAGTTCAGCCACGACCTGACGCTGGAGAGGAAGTGTGAGAAGAGGAGTCTCTACGTGGACGAGAGGGACGACGACCTCGCGAAAGGTCGGCGCTTGTCCTACCCTTTTAATCCAGTGATGTTTGCATTAGTTTTTTGTTTTTTTTGCTCCCCGGACCACATTTTACAGCTGTGGCGTTGCATTTACTTCTGTCTTCAGACACCATGGACAACTGGGACGAGAGCAAACTGGAAGAGGTGGTTAACAAAAAGCACGGGGAGGAGCAGAAGAAGGCCAAGACGCAGATCGTAAGTGGGCCCCGACAGGAGGAAGGGGTTTGAGGTGGTCTGGCGCACGCACACAGCACAGCATGGATCAGCTACTGTAGAGATTGATTGGCCTGATAAACGAGAGCGGGAGGAGGTGTGGCTTCCATGAGCCAGATGGGAAGGGACGGAGGGGCCGGAGAACCTGGCCGTGACGTGGCGGAGGAAGCCAAGTTTCTTGACGGGACGCTCAGTCACTGTCATTACGATTTTAGAGGCCAGGTGCCGTCTTTAATTCCCTTCACAAGTCGATGCAAGGACTTTTCATACACATGCAGATTCGCACTGTCCTCGGTAAAGTACAAGACAAGTGTGATTATCCCTTGCTCGTTATGGTATACAATTAAAGCTTAAGAAACAAACGCGATTAGGTTGTAACCTTCATTTCGGGCTGGGCGACATGGAGAACGTAATAATCATCGTGAATTTCACACGAGATCGATAAATATCAGGATTCTTGTGAATTAGAAATACCAATCTGAGGGTCATTACATTGAAGTATACGAGAATGTAAAGAGTGGTATCTTTTTCTTTTCCCTCGGACCTTTCAAACCTCATATTTTGACCATTTTAATGTTCTCATAGTAATTAATTTGACTATAAAAACCAACAACAACAATAACAAAACCAATCAAAGACAATACATTATCATGTCCAATTATTGCCCAGCTCTGTCATTTGTTTTAATATATTTTTAATTTACGGTCATTCCTCTACAGGTGTGCAAGCACTTCCTGGACGCTATCGAGGGCAACAAGTACGGCTGGTTCTGGTCGTGTCCGGGAGGGGACGGCTGCATGTACCGTCACGCTCTGCCCGCCGGCTTTGTCCTCAAGAGGGAAAAGAAGAAGGACGAGAAAGAGGAGGAAAAAATCTCGCTGGAGGAGCTGATCGAGAATGAGGTAAAGCCGAGGTTGCGGTCGGCATCAGTTAGTCACTCGCACGTTAAAACTAAAGTCAACATGACTTGACAAAAGTCAACATGACGTTTGACAAAAGTCAACATGACTTTTGACAAAAGTCATCCATGAGTGTCAATATTTACAAATGCAAATATTGTGATTGCCGTGGCCCTTATGAAATATGTGATCTCTCCTAGCGTGCCGCTCTGGGTGTCAATGTCACTCGAATCACCTTGGACACGTTCCTGTCCTGGAAGAAGAGGAAGAGGCAGGATAAGGTTGGATGCTATATTTTATCCCGTTTAGTTTTTCTGGAATTAGGTTGCTTTTCATAAAACAGGGCTGTCTATGCAGTAGAAAGCTGCAGGGTGGTACATGACCAGAGAACAACTTCCCTGGAGAACTGGTGCTACGTGACCAGAGAACAACAGCCCTAGAGAACTGGTGCTACATGACCAGAGAACAACGGTTGGAACAGCCCTAGAGAACTGGTGCTACATGACCAGAGAACAACAGCCCTAGAGAACTGGTGCTACATGACCAGAGAACAACAGCCCTAGAGAACTGGTGCTACATGACCAGAGAACAACAATTGGAACAACAGCCCTAGAGAACTGGTGCTACATGACCAGAGAACAACAGCCCTAGAGAACTGGTGCTACATGACCAGAGAACAACAGCCCTAGAGAACTGGTGCTACATGACCAGAGAACAACAGTTGGAACAACAGCTCTAGAGAACTGGTGCTAGCAAACTAATTAGCAAAACTGAATGCTGGTAAAATGAAGCAGAATTTATCATTGTTCATCTGAATATACTACCCACGGCACAAAGCTGGTTGATAATCAGCTAAGTATTCCTTTTACTCTCCTGCCGTTCATTAATAATTCTATGCAAGTGACCTAAATTTGCGTTTTCCACAACAAAATGACTGAGTTCTATTTTTTTCTGATTGACAGGTGGAGAGAGCGATCGAGGACATGGAGAAGAAGAGAGCTGACTTTAAGTCCGGCAGATCGCTAGGGGTATGACACAAGCCAATCAATAATCCATAACCAAAGAAAGAATACCAAACTCTTTGAGTTGTTAATAATGATTGTCATGTTTAAAGGTGAGCGGACGTGAAGTGTTTGAGTTCCGCCCTGAGCTGGTTGACGACGACGACGAGGAAGCAGACGATACTAGATACGCCCAAAACGAAGATGACTCCGATGAGGACGACGAGGACGACGATGACGAGGTAAGCGTGTGATGAGTCCTTCAGCCGTCGGTTAAGACGCTGTACAACGACCGCCGTATGACCATGACCTACACAAGGTCATGGTCAAGATTTGATTGCTAGTAGGTTCGATTGCATGCATTATCTGTTTCTGGTGTTATTGATAAATAGATTTTAGTTAAACTATACTACTATACTATATCTAACTGTTTTTCTTAACCCCTCCTGCAAATCTCAATGTATTACATTGAGATTTGCAGGAGTGGTTCGATTCAGTCATTAGATTTTATTTCAATTGATTGTCATTGCACATGTCATTGCACAATAATTTGGCATATTGTGGGCAAATGTTGCAGTATGGTAATATATAATGTACAGTGGTTAAATAAGACGTAAAAACGGTCTACTAAAAACCGGTATAAATTAACTTGTAGAAATGAGAATTGTGTGTGTGTACAGACACATTACGTTATCGATTTTCATCAACGATTAGGATATTTTTTAAAGGGATCATCACTATTGCCCAGTTGTAAGGTTAGCTATTCAGATTCTGAGCGCAGTTATATATAGCAATCCAAACTACCAGTGATTCCACTTGCATAACGTGACTAAATATAGTTATATCTGGTGTTTGGAACCTGGTCCCTGTCTAAAACCTTTTTTTTATTTTTATTGTTTTGTACAAGGATGATACAGAGGTCCAGGACATAGACCTATCCCGCTTCATTCCTACAGAAGTGGATACCAGTATCGGTATCACCGTGGCAACCATGGACCGCTTCACCTCTAGGAATAAGACCAAACCGACGGCAGCCAATGACGGTGAGACACATTTATTCGCCTTTTGAGTTCCTGCAGTACTGCTCATGTTCCTGGCGGGGGCGCAGTTTGCTTAACTTACTAAAGCCACGGTCGGAATATTTACAGACGGTTTTTAATTGTAAACATTACTTTATTTGTGTTAAAAGTATTTTATCACAGTGAAGGGGCTGTAATTGGGGGCAGTGCTGGGTTCCATTAAGGATTAGAAGGGTGAACTGAAATTAGAACTGAAATGTGCAAATTTGGAAGGGCTTTGAAAATCAAATTATTTTCCGCCCTGCCTACAGAGGAGCAACTGAATGGTGCGTGTGGAGGAGCAGAGGCCAACGGGTTCGCTGAGGAGGACGATGAAGACGACGACCAGGAGGAATGCGAGGAGGTGCCCGTGGACGAGAACCTGTTCACGGGAGAAGATCTGGAGGAGCTCGACGAGGAGCTGAACACACTGGCGATGGAAGACTAAAGGGGCTGGGGAGGACAGGTTGTGGACAGGTGTCTGGGGGGGAGGTCAACCAACGGGATGAGGCGGGATGCATGGTGCAGCAGGACAGGGAGGAGAAGACGGGATCGCATGGCCTGACTAGACAGGTGCACAACGACCAAATTGTATCACTAGACGGACTGACTTTGGACTGACCGGGTTCAGGCGGGTAGGTGGTGTGAAGTGCCATCGCACTCTCGAGCGCTTGACAATGTTCCAGTCATTTTTAAATTTAGACTCTTAATAAAGCCTGATTGTATTGATGACACCACTTCCGGTCTCTGCCCCCTTTGTATCCCGTCTCCTTTAACCCGGTCTCCCAACCCATTACACAACTTGGCTTAATTTCCAAAGTCAGACTGATTGGGGTGTACACAGGCCAGCTTTTCAAATAATTGTTTGTGGTTCTTATTTTTTTTTGCTACTTGCTAGGTAGCTTCGATTGATTTTAATTGGAAAAATAAAGGTGACTTGGTTTTGTAGTGAAAGTGCTTTACTACTTGTTAACAGGTGTGGCAGGATCACCTCGGATGATTCTATTTAGCCACTTACAAGATGTAATCAATTAGGCAGTTGGTTTGAATTCTATTTTTGAACGAAAGCGCTTTAAAAACATTTAAGGGAAAAGGATCTAAAATTCTAAGTTAAATTTTGGCCTTTTGGAAAAACCATTTCCCCTGTCATGTAGTGGAAATGGTTTAAAAGTGTACCAGCCTATCATTGTAAATAAGTGCTCTCATGAGTAACATGCTAGAAGAAATAAAGATTGTACATCCAATGTGTGAGGTTTATTACTAAAATGGGAAATTGTTACATAAACGTACACTTAATTTGTATTCCAAGTCTCGTCAACATGACCATCCTTCAGCACAAGGCCGTGCCCAAGATACATGTTCCATTTTAAGCAGTTAAGTGTTTTTGGTCTAGAAAATGAATGCTTTGAAAATGAGTCACATGAGCAGAAATGGTGAATAATCATAGTTTGTGGGTGGCTGTTTCATCAATACTGGAAGTATGTAAATGTAATAGTTAAGTGAACGTGTGGATATAAAACAAGGTATCTGATGGGTGCACAATGATGAGATGGGTACGTTAGGGTTGTATCACTTTATTTGACAAGAACATACCTTGAAACTAAAATTCAAAAGACCACGAATGAAACTAAAAACTTGTTTTCGACTGGCTAGTTTAGAGCCAGAACACTAGTGCAAACAACACAAATCACTCTTGAAATGCTTCACTTTCTGACCAATAGCGACTAGGCCATTTCTGAATAAGCCACTTTGTGCACCCCCTATCTAGAACTAAACATTTGTTAAGGGTTAAGTCGAGCTACTGTTTCCTTGTAGTCTTACCAGAAGTTTTATTAACACGGGTCTCTGAGAACAAACGTGTGATAAAAAGAAAAAACATTGGCTTTGGTCACAGGTACGTCACAGCCATGTATGACTGGTCACTGGAAATGGTCAGACAGGTCAAAGGTCGTGTCTGGGGTCAGGAGAAGGTCCAGGTGTCGGTCGGGTCAGGTCTGTCATTGTGTCATGACAACAGTCTCCTAGGAAACAAGAAGCTGCAGAGTTATCAACATATACAACTGGTCCTTACAGAAATTCAACCAGTTCAATAATACAAGTAGGACATTATATTGATTTCACACAGTCATCAAACCTTAATTAAATTAGCTATGAATGAGTACAAAAAGTGAGGCGGCGGCGGTGGCCCGGAGAGCATTGGATACTTACCTCAGGAGAGGTGCTTCTAGTAGGTGCGTGGACGTTTGTGCGACTCCTCCCTGGGGGGGTCCGCCAACATCACCTTCATCCTCACGCCGTTGACCATGTGCCCGTGGAGGGCTGCCATGGCCTCGTCCGCACACTAAGGAACAGATTCAAGTTTCAGCTCCAAACGTTTCCAGAGTACTGCCCTCTAGTGGTCATTACACATAAGTCCCTCCCTCCACACAACGTGGCGCAAGGGCCTCCCTCACCTGTTTGTCAGCGTACTTCATGTATCCAACCTTCCTCCCAGGGACCAAATGGACCTCAATTAGAGAGCCGTATCGACTAGAGAGAGGCAGAGACGGATTTAGATTCTGAAAGATCACCCAAATTACTTTGCAAACTAATTACACAAGAGTTTCACATTCTGCATGTTTTTTTCCTTTCAAGACCTTCTCAAATCAATACTGGCAGTGGAAACATAATGAGATAATCATTGGATCGTGTGTGGCCCCCAGTACTTGACAGGAAGCCATACATTCGGATGGGGATTTTTAACAAACAATTAAATAAAAATCAAGCAAAAATCGATTTAGCTCCTTATAATCCTGCTTGAAGTGCAGGACGTTTTTATGGCCCTAATGCCTGCAAACAAAATGTGATTTATGCAAATAAAAATATGACTTTTACTTGACGGTCTAATGGGTTGGCTAGCCCATGGGTTGTTGGAAATAACACATGACTATTAGTGGTGGAAATTGAGGCATACCCGTCTCAGATTACCAATTAGTTTAATGAGCAATTAGCTTAATGAGCGCTTGGCTGTCATTCACTTTGTAGCCCAAGAGGGAGAGTGATGATTGCATTCCTGATGAGCTCAGGAAAACCCCCCAAAGTAAGATGCTAATGAGGCCCAAAGCGCCCCCCCCCCTCCCAAATACGATGCATTTTGAAAAGGCGCCATCCTGACTCATCACGAACAGACTCACGAGGAAAGCAATAGCAGCGTTACGGCTGCCTGCTTGGGACCGTGTGAGCAATCGGTTTCCTTTACCGTGAAACAAGGTAAGCAGGCTAATGGGTCTTTCATCAAGACATATCCAATTCAAAGTCATGTTCCTTGGATCAAATACAGCAGAACACCGCGGACATCAGAGCACTAATTTATTTATATATATATATATATATATATATATATATATATCCCTTGAAGTAGGAATATTTAGAAACGTCACAAAAAGTAAAAAAAATTATAAATAAAAAAAAGGAGATTTACCAAAAGACGTCTTCGAGGACATCCATGGACAAGGGGGAGGGGCTGAACACCACAAACAAGCGCTCCTTCACTTTGCTGTCTGGGGGCGCTAGTTTCTTAACGGCGGGCAGAGAGAGATCTGCCTGGATGCGAGGTGCTGCAGGGGCCCCGGGGAAACTCTGGAGAGATTTAAAAAATAAAAAACACACAGAAGCCGTCATCGTCCCATTCAAACCACCTAAAGAAAATAAAATCAAAACATGCAGCAAATCAGCATCTGTGTGGGAAAGGGGACCGGACACCCCCCCATAAATCGTATGAATTGATTTAAGGTTTTGCATTTTCGAAAAAGACACTAAAATCGGTTATTGACCTGAGTTAGAGATGGCAGGACCGGAGGGGTGGGGCCGTCCAGCAATGACTTTACATACGGAGAATAGGGCTGGACGACATATGGTTGGAATCAATATCACCAGAAATCAGCAAGGGTTTTTTTTCCCGACAACGATAGCTATCACGATATGGCAAAGATTAACGCGTTACAATATCAAAATGATCTCCATTGCACTGAACTGCATGTTAATGCTATGTGTGATGTCTAACAACACGAGGACATTTGAAAACAATACTTTGTAAAAATGTACACAATATATTGAGGTTATTTCTTTTAAACCAAATCGAGGTAGACATCAGTTGCGCATAACTATAAAACAACAACATCATGATATTATTCAACTCAAATACACTAAACAATAATATTCAATTATCATAACTAAGAAGAGTGAAAAGTGAGGATTTATCCACCAAGCTCCAGGTAAAGCCAGTGGCCCATGAGTACACGTGTCTGGAGTGGACTGAACTAGGTGAGGTCACTATCATTCGAGTGACCGTACGAGATGTGCCTCCCAGACACACGTTACAACTGCTACATAGGTTTACCTACACCTAGTTTACCTACACCTAGTTACCTACACCTACACAGTGAACTACAGTTACTTACGGTGGCGCTTTTCAATAACTGGTTCCCGGAGGAACCGTTCCAGAGTGTGGACATCATCTGAGCAGCCACAAACTGCATGGCCATTCTGCCCACAGGGCTTGACATAGAAAAGAGATACATACGTTTAAAATAAACAAAAAAAGTTAAATATATATATATATATTTTTGAAGGAAGCGAATAAACCGGGACAGAACCAGTAGCAGTAGCGAGAAAAGTTGTGCGGTACAATGACTTTGCGTGCACACGCCTCCGTGCGTACTTGTTGCGATCGTCTCCATCATCGATGAAGGTCACCGCCAACCGGTTGCCGGGCGGATACTCAAATCCATTCAGTTTCTCTTTGGCAAACACGGCCGAGCCAAGATTGTTGTAGCGAATCACGGCGTGACCTGGGAGCATAGCACACAAAGATGAGTCGAGGAGAAAAAATAAATACACAATATATACATATTTGGAATATACACATTCCAAATGCAGTTTGAAATCCGTCCATATGAAACTACAAACACGTGCACCATTTGGGCTGTCATGCATCAATATCTGTGCAGTCATAAGATGATAAGTGAGCGCGGCATAGACGTCTTGCAGCACTTTCGCTTCCTGGCTTAATAGCTCCGTAATGATGACAATAAAACAACTACTTTCCCGTCAAACACGTTGCCTTTCACTGCACACCGTCACATTAAAAAAAGCTTTTTGCACCATTAGCCATATGTATATACACTGTATCATCCATCAGACACGTTAGTTATTTTTTTAAATGTATACTGCGGGAGTGAATGGGGAGTAGGCATTCCATTGCACATAATTAAACAAGTAAAAAATTATAATAAACAAAAACAAGCTCTCTCCCACCAAGAAAGACAGGGTGGGGGGGGTGGGCTACGAGGCCATCCAGTAAAGCACTGCGAGGACCAACCTTTGCTGAGTCCGTAGGCGTCCCTCTGTAGCTCACAGTAGTCCATGCCGGGGATGATGTCAAACAGGGCGAACACCTGCTCCTGGGTGACGGCGGCCCTGGACGCCAGCATCAGGCAGCGGGTCATGACGTCGCTGGACCGGTAGTCCGACATCTGGTAGTTGCCGGGGTCGGCTATTACATTAGGGGAATTGTATATCCATGAATATATTATAAATGTACAAAAATAATAATAATAAAGAATCAGAAGAAAAAAATCTAAAAAAGGAAAAAGTCACGACCAAATGATAACTGTATTTACACAAATGTGTATCTCTCACACACACAGAAAATGTTGGATATCATCAAATGAACACTGACCTCACGAAAGGCCCTTTATGTTAACAATACACCTCCTAATCCCTTGAGAGTCAGCCTTACGAGAACAGAAGCACCCAACACAACAGTAACACGGGGAAGGAACTTGTGGCATTGTGTACCTCCCATGGGGAATGGGTATGGGTTCATGTTGTCACCGCCGTGTTGGTCAAACCTGGCCCCTCCACCTCCTCCGCCTCCTCCCCCACCTCCTCCTCCAGCGTACTCCCCGTCGGCAGAGTTGGTTTTGCTGCGGGGCTCAGCCAAGATGGCCCTGTAACCTGCCAAAATGAACACATCCAACCGTTAACTGGGTAAACCTTGCATTGGGCCGTCTGGCTAAACACTGCATGTCTACCCATTGCTAAACCCACTATTGTAAGTAAGTTGCTTTGAACAACAGCGTCGGCTAAATGACTGCAATGTAACGCATGGTGGTATACTAAAGGTTGCTTGAATAACATTGAAGGGAAGAAACAAGCTAAACAAAAGCTGGCCATTAGTGACAAAGACATTTTTACAGCATCACCACAACAACTCATAATAAGCCTCCATTGTGCATTTCAAACCCTCTTACCTCGGTCACAGTTTTCGATCGCCATGGCAGCCTGGGACGGCTTGTAGTATCGGACATAGCCCAGACCTTTACTCTCTCCGGTGAACTTATTCTTTATGATTACACAATACTCGATATCCCCATACTCCTAATAAAAGAGACAGAGAGAGGGAGGCATGGGGATATAAACACCATGTAGGAATGGAAGCAATGTGAACGCCGTCTAAAATTTTCAAAAAGGGCAGCAAAGAGTCAGGGCAGGTGGTGTGTAGTTACTTTGAAAGTCTCTTTCAGGTCATCCTCGGTGAAGGTTTTAGGGATCATGACGAAGATCCTGGTCAGCTCCTCGTCCTCCACGTCCCGGTGTCTCCCGGACGACCTGGACTGGGCGATGAACACCTGAAAACAATACACGTCGGTTCAGATTTGGTTTATTTTGTCACATTACATACTTTGCTGGACTTCCTGGACTCACAGTTACTGCACTGCACTGTATTCATGATGGTGCTGCACTACTGGCACTTTAAAATGCTTTAAACAATGTACATTCAACACATGTACATATCATTTAACAGTCACTTTGCTGCTATGTTTTTGTTTATTGTATATATTATTTGTATGGTATTGTTTTGGAGATGTATACTTCAGGAGGGAATTGGGAGTAAGCATTCCAATGTACCTGTTGCAATTGGCCAATATAAATATATGGTATCTTGTACAAGGTTACAGGGTAAAGAGTCGTGTGTAGACGGGGTCTCTGCAAGATCGTAACCAGGGACGTCCACAGACATTTTCGGGGGCCAGGAGCTCAAGTGAGGAAAAAGGGCACTTCCCATAATCCTTTATAAAAAAAGTTTTAAAACAAAAAGGTAATAGAATACTGAATTGCCTGAATACATTACTGATCCAATACATTATTACACTTACCGCACACATAACTTATCAAATAACTGCTGTTGACAAGGAGTTAGTTTCAGTGTAACTACAATTCCCTCCTTTCACACACGAGGGTGGGTCGCTGTATCATGTAATGATTAAGATCTATCAGCAAACAACTAGTAAAATTAACAATTATTAAATGAGCAGCCAACAATCTAAATGATGAAGTTGCTGTTTAAGGCAGGACATTGCAGGCAAAAAGATAGTTTTTTCATGTACTTACAACAAAATGGTGTTCGTTTTACTAGCTGAAACTAGTCTGAATTCATCTATAGATTTAAAGGTAATCTGTATATTTAAACATAACATTTCAGGGGAAAATACTGACTTGACGTAAGTAACTATGTGGGGAAGTTGTGAGGTGATATGTTTTGTCTTTTCACCTGCAATGCCTTGGTAAATGCATGCAAATTAGCGCATTTTAGGTCTAGTTAACGCCTTATTTGCATATCAACGTGGCGATTGTGATGACGTTATTAGATACACATTTTGACTGTATTCACCTGTAGTGTCTCCCCTTAAGTACAGTACATAGCCTGTATGCCCATGATAAATTGCCTTAGCTGAACTTTGAGCTAACTTATCCATTAGCTAGTACCTTAGTTAACTATATTTGTTTCCGTCTTTTGACTAATTAGCTGTAGGGAGGGAGGGAGGAACTGGACAGTCTGATCTCCCGACCTGATATTTAGTTATTTATATATATATATATATATATATATATATATATATATTTTATATATATATTTTATATATATATATTTTATATATATATATATATATTTTATATATATATATATATATTTTATATATATATATATATATATTTTATATATATATATATATTTTATATATATATATATATATATATATTATATATATATATATATATATATATATATTTTATATATATATATATATATATATATTTTATATATATATATTTTATATTATATATTTTATATTATATATTTTTAATTCAATCAATATATTTTTGGAAAGGGAAACTGTGCGCAAACAGGAGTATATATACATTAATTTATAAAAAATAATACAAATTTAAAAAGCATCCCAGAAAAGGGGCACTTTCTCTGGATGAAGAACAAGGGGCAGGGGCTCAAGCCGCCTTTGATGTCTACGTGCCTGATCGTAACGCACGCTAGGAGAAGACGTGTGGGTTTATCGCCCTCTCCATTATCCCAACTCGGGAGTTACGCGTTAACGGCCCACCGCACCACCAGCAGGTGAGGGCTGCGTGCGCCTCATTGGCCCGTATCAGTACGCCACAAAGTAGATCCATTACACTAACCAGTCTCACACGGCGGGAGTGTGTAAATCCAACGGTTTACCTTTATGGGTTTAGTTCCCTCGATCACCACCTTGCCGTGCATCTCCTCCATCGCCAGGCAGGCCTGGGAGGACTTGGCGAACTTCACGTAGGACACGCCTTTGGACTCCTTGGTCTGTTTGTCTTTCACCACCCACACCGCCTGTATGTCGCCGAACACGGCGAACGTGTCTCGGATCACCTCCTCGGACATGGACCGACATGTGACTATGAACAGTCGGCTGTTGGGCGGTTCGTCTAGGTTTTCCGTAACCTGCTTTGCAGAATAGTCCTCCATGTCTGCGGCCTGCCCTGCTCTTTCCTTTCTTCGGGTGGTGATGACGATTCTGGCTCTTCTTCTTCTTCTTCTTCTTCTTCTTTTTTTTTCTTTTCTTCTTATGGTTATTTGGTTGACGTTGTTCGGCGCATTACCGCCACCATCTGGACGGGAGTATGAATCAGGGATCCTACAAAACCCACAAGCCAAACCAAAGCAAATAAACGTGAATAACTACAAGTTACATTTTATATATATAGATCTATATATATATATATATTAAAGTTATCTTTAGAAACTGAAAAATTATTAAGATAATAAGTATTAATTAAGTATTCATGATGCTACTGCACTGTATTCATGATGCTGCTGCACTACTGGCACTTTAAATGGTTTTTAATCTTTTTGCACATTCAACAGATGTTCATACCATCTATCAGTCACTTTGCTGTCCTTTTTTTGTTCATTTTTATTTTTATTGTATATATTATTTTTATTGTATTGTTTTTTGAGGTGTTTACTGCGGGAGGGAATGGGGAGTAAGCATTCCAATGTACATGTTACAAATGGCAAATCAATATATTGAATCTTGTATCTTGTATCTAAATACTTTCCCACACATTGGTAACCCTTCACTTGTCAGTGCTCCTTTTAATATTGCTCTCTGTTCTCTATATTTCATATCTAAATTCCAACAATGTTCCACTGTTTTTGCTAATAATGATCAAACCGGAAATAATGTACTATGTAATCCTGTGTGACATATTGTCATCCTTGTCATTTATCTTCTATACAATTCAGTTTCAATGCATATCACAGACTCTTTCCATGGCTCCCCTTCCTCCCAAAATACACCTTGATACTGTGACATGAGTTCATTGCTTCCTTAATTGAGTCTATCTGCTATCATTCCATCCATTATTTTGACCAACCCCATCAATATGGATATTGTAAAAATACTGTAGTGTGTGGCATTCACTATTTGTAATAGCCCCTGTTTGATTATTATTGTTTAAAATGTAGGTAATCAACTTCTTGTTGAATGCAATTTTGCTTGGGACAAAGGCGTCTGCTAAATTAATGTAATGGAATGTACTGTCAGGATAACGATTGGTCCATCCATCCAGCCATTTTCTATCGCTTATCCGGGTCGGGTCACGGAGGTAGCAGTTCCAGCAGGGGACTCCAAACGTCCCTTTCCCTGGCAAGATCGACTAGCTCTGACTGGGGGATGCCGAGGCGTTCCCAGGCCAGTGTGGAGATGTAATCACCCCACCTGTACCTTGGTCTGCCCCGTGGTCTCTTACCAGCTGGATGTGCCTGGAAAACCTCCCTCAGGACGTGACCAGGAAGCATCCTGACTAGATGCCTGAACCACCTCAACTGGCTCCTTTCCCCAATGACAATTGGTGCTTTCACAAAATATTTACACAATGTGATACAGTATACTGATCACTTCCTAAAATGTACCCCCTCCACACTTTGCGAGAGAGTAAGACCCACATGTATGATGTACGATGACTAGGTCACTTTACCAGCCTACCCGGTGGACTGTACCAACTGGTATGCTGGTACCATGCAATGTTGAAGCGGCCTGTCATGGATAATCACCCTCACACCTGGTTGTGATATAATATGGTTATAATTGGGCCCTCCAAAACTAAGCAATTCAAAGCTACCATGTCTCCCATTATTTTCCCTTTCCCCACTCACTTCCTTCACCCCGACACAGGCTGGAAAGCCCCTGCACCCCCCACCATCCCACCTGCACTGTTCTGTACAACAGAATCAACATTTCGACCACAAGGTCTGACCGGGCTCCCAGCTTGCCTTCTTCTAGCGTCATCAGCACTGAAGCAGAGTCGGAACATATGATAACTCTGCCTGTATAGATCGGAAGATATGATCCTTTCGGGTGTTTTTTCAGCCTTTTTTGCTGTGGCGTCACTGTAAGCAGTGCTACCTTGTATGTTTTTATTGTTTCTAGTACAGTGAAGTCTGGTGTGGGTGTCCATGGTGGTACGACCAGTGAACTGTGGGAACCACCTCAACTCGGGCCTCTCCATCTCCTTATTAATAATGCCGGCATTTATATAGCGCTTTACATGCCGACATGCATTTAGCGTCTACACGCCTCACATCACCCATTCATACACGGACGGCGGAGTCAGCCATGCAAGGAGACAGCACGTCAGGGTTAGGGTGTCAAGGACACCTCGACAGTTTTTGCTAGAAGCCGGGGGATCGAACCAGCGACCCTTTGGTTGTGAGGCGACCTCAGGATACCTCCTGAGCTATACTGCCGCTACGTATTCATCTTAAAAATTAAAATTAAACACTGCTAATTTTGATCACAGATTTGATCACACATTTTAATCTTCCATTTCTATGACAAAAAGCAGGAATTAGGGTGGAACGGAGGGTCCCACACAACACACTCTGAATGCCTGCACTACATCTAATCTCTTAAAACCGGTTTTAGCTGCTGTTACACAACAAAAACACCCATAATCGAATGTTCTGTAGATCATCAGTTGTAAGCCCCCTCCTCCCTTCAGTACTTCCAGAGAGAAAGAGACCTCAACCTCATCATTTATGATATTTTCATGTCATGCCCCAAAATAATTTCAAACATTTGACCCGCCTGTTCATCACGGATGAACTCCGTGATAAAGGCGGAAGTGACGCACGCGTCACGTGATAACATGACGCAACACACGCGGTAGTTCTCCATATTATAGTGACCTTCCTTAACGTCCGCCAGAAAGGAAACCGGCGTTCACTGAGCAGTACCTACAGCAGCAACTACAAGATTTAACAACCCTTACACTCAATTTTAAAGGTACGTTTGCTCTATTATTATTCTTATCTTATTCAACTAGATACGTAACAATGCGTGAAGAAGAAGAGGAAGAAGAAGAAGAAGAAGAAAGCCCGCAAGATAGTCCTGCGGCGTGTAAGTCCCTTTTTTGGGGAATAGCTAAGCTGCGCTTTCTGCGTAAACCGTTCAATGTGGACTTAAGGTTTTTTTTATTCAAGGGCACCGGTGTATCAAGGCATGTGTATGTGGTATCTGGTGGTCTCGCCAGATTAGTTCGGATTGTTCCGACACAAGTGTGTTGATAAGTTAATGGTTTGTTTTACTAGGTTTCCCCTTTCTGACGCCATCGTAAGTAAACCTTGTGTAACCCGGTATACCGGCTAGGCCCACATGGATACCGATTACCGGTGCCGCTCACATGTTGGACACAACAATACTTATTAAGTATTATAATCACCATGTGTGCGCAAATACGGAGAGAGCCGTGAAGTGTATCCTCTTTATGTTCACTAATGGTGAACATAAAGTGGGGCTTAGTTAATGCCCTTGGTGATGGTGGGTAGGTTCGGCCTAACCTATCCCAAGCCTAGCCATCGTATTGTTCATCTATCTATCTATCTATTATATTGGATAGCCAAGCCTATGCAGGGCAATGGATGGGCTACTTCACACGTCCTCTATCGGTCCAGCATGCCAGCATCGTCCTTGAATAGGGCCTTACACACCCCATGACGTAAGACAGGTAGACAGGTAGACCCCCCCCCCCCCCCCCCGTTATCTATAGGAGACCCGTCTTATTTTGACGGGACACTTTAACACACTATACGCGTAGTTTCCTTTTAGCGGGGTACCATTGACCATTCGTCCGGACGGTATTTCCGAGGAATCTCGCAACCTCTCGCGATGCGTTACGATAGGGGCTGTCGATGGCGAGTCAATGACAGTGACGTTTGGGCCATGTAAACGATATACCAAAAAGGCCAGGCAGTGTTTTCAGTCTGTATTATCAGTTTATAAACGAGTAAAGACTCTGCATTATTCCAATTATGTTGTGATTATGCATATTGGTGGGGTTTGTGGTCTCTCAAGTGCTCCGTTTGAACTTCAGAGTGTTTAGCTGTCCAAATGACCTTCACAAGATGTCAGTGACGGACGGATACACCAGTGAATGCATGTCCTTGACGGCAGTGTGTTTGAAGAGTAGGTATATTCCTGAAGCAACCCTGTTCATTTTCTTCTTCTTTTTGTTAGACCCTCTTAGCAGCCAGCTATGGGAGACATTGCGAAGGGAAAGAAGGCCTTTGTCCAGAAGTGTGCCCAGTGCCACACTGTTGAGAACGGTGGCAAGCACAAAGTGGGTCCCAACCTCTGGGGTCTGTTTGGCCGGAAGACGGGCCAGGGGGAGGGCTACTCGTACACGGACGCCAACAAGAGCAAAGGTAAGTTGGGGCTGAGCTTCTGTCCTTTTTTTATTGTGATGTGACTCATTTATGATGCTGCTGCCACTCACCATGGTGCTGCACGAAAGACACTTAAAAAAATGCTTTACGAAGTGTCGTATGCATGTCACATGCACCTTCTTAGGCAACTTATTGTTCTTTGTTGCTATTTATCAGTTTATTTTAAACTTTTTTTTATTTTTACTCGTGAGTTTTTACGTCTACCGTTATTGGTGTGAATGATTTAATACTAACCAGCGTGAAGGTGGAGTAAGCATTCCATTGCGCTTGTTACACATGACAATAGTCTCTCGAATCTCGCTCACATGGCGTCCAGGCCGATGTTCATCTCGGACTCTTTCCCCTTTTGTGGTTTCAAACCGGCTTTTTGATGCTGCATGTATGACACACATTGACTGATCCAACTGTCGATCCCCCTCAGGCATTGTTTGGGGAGATGACACCCTGATGGAGTACTTGGAAAACCCAAAGAAGTACATTCCCGGAACCAAGATGATCTTCGCCGGCATCAAGAAGAAGGGAGAGCGCACAGACCTGATCGCATACCTGAAGTCGGCCACGTCATAAGAGTACGAAGGAAAAACACGTTTAATTTCTCTGTGATTGTGGTCTTTCGTTGGCTTAAAAAAATGGTTCATGCTAAGTTGATTTTGTATAATGGCTGACTTTTTGGCCTTTTTAAGATAGGAAAGTTGCTGTGTTTTAAGAAGGTAATTATTGAGGCTAAAAAGTCCTTTATTGTATAAATCACAAACTGTATATTTTTGCGTGTGCGAGCATCTGTACCTCAACAATGGGAAACCTTAACCAAAGGGTTAACTATAATAATGGGTCTTGGAACTTTCACATGGTCTGCATCCATACGTCCAGTAGCTGTTGGTTGAAGAGCCATCAGCCATTTCACAAAATATAATATTCAACAAGCCCTCTTGATAGGAAGAAGAACAAGCTTGATAAAGTGTTGGCGCAATGAATGATTTGGGTAATGTAGGTTTATTTCGGCAGCTAACGTGTTCAGAAATCAGATTTTACTAACAAAAGGGGGGGGGGGGGGAGAGTTGTTGACGCCTCAAATTACTGCCCCAGGTTTAAGTCTGTTGTCTATTGAACCAGTGTGTCACAAATGCAGGTGATGCCCGTTGACTGACTCAATCTACAGCTGTCTCTCAAAGGTGTTTGATTAAACCCTGAAACTCAATCCCTCCCGTCTCTCAAAGCCTTGAATGAATGATCTTCGGTCCGAGGCAACATTGTGCTTCCCCTTAACTATCTATCGGATGTCATCGCTGGCTAAGCAAACGGCCCGGGAACTGGTTGCCAATGGACATAAACGATGTTGATGGGACTGCTAATGAAGTGTTATTTGCCTGGTTTCACAGGTCTGAAAGTGGACCGTTTTAAGTTATTTTATTGTACTTCATTGTATCTTTGAATGGGAGATGCACAGGAGTACCAATACTCCAATGTGGTATCTGATGTATGGTTACGGACGGCAAAAATCCAATAAAAATGTTAACACCCTGATGTAGGCTGTTCGGTCTATGTTCATCCACCGCTTTATCTAAACCACACCCGAAGATAATTTAATGGTGTTTATTTTTTATTATGTCAATGATACGCCCTCCTATGCAAACCATTGTGTCATGATACGTGAGGTGTGTTCTTTCTAGGTCATTGGACAGCTGCTGTTTTACCACGTGCATCTCACTCAGACCAAAGTCCATTTGATAGTGTATTTAGATCAAATACGCAGAATCACTTTAATTACAGCCTGTGAAATGGCGACACCCAGTGGACAAATAATACTTTGTATTCAATTTTTTTTTTTGAACGCATAGAAATACATTAAATGTAATGCTAAATTGTCATTTGACCATAAAACTGTTAAATGCTTAGCTTAACGGAGGATGGGGGAAACACACACTTCCACTCAGCCCAGGGTCGGTGGAAGAGGTTTTCCTTGTAGAGATGTATAATTAGCCCTGGCATGTGGTGAAATGACAGGTGTGGGTGCACGTGTGTGTGCGCAGTTGAGAGTGAATGGGGGTCATGGGGCTCTGAAAGAAAATACATAATAGTTCAATAATGTAACATTTAAGTGTTATTTAAACCATTGTAAATAAAATCCTTTTTAAATATCTAAAATATACCATGGCTACTAGCTCACACAAATATCCGTGGGTCCAATTGACACATGTGTTGACATTGACTTGACTTGACTATTGAACTATTCTATATTTATCATTTTAAAGGCACCCATGAGTCAATCAATCACAGTTCGTTTTTCTCTATAAATCGAATTATGGTCCACTATTATGCTTTCATTGCATTTTAGCGAATAAAGCATGCATATGACATAACCTATAACTATAATATATGTTTTTCCCATTCGACCCGAGTGGCTGATGGCCTCTGTGTATATAAATAGGTTGTGTCCCGGTGTGACCTTACAGGGAAAGGAGAATGGGAAAAGAGTTTCAGAAATGTTACACTGTAAATGGATGATGCAACTTTACGTTTAGTCTAAACAAAATACCTAAATGGGTACACGTAAGGCAAATTATAAACAAATTATAACTAACAAAATTATGTTTGAGTACTTTTTCAAATTTGAAAAAAAAAAACTATTGTTCAGAGAGAATATAGGTCAAAAATCAAGAATCAACAAACACTCACACACATACAAATACACTGACGATTGACGATGACAGTAATACTAAAGCGTGTTTCATACCCACGTAAACCCAGTACGGCCGTGAAATACATTTGGAATATGTAACACTACCATCTAGTGGCCGACGACGGACATTACAGACATAGGGGATATACGTTAAGGTGGCGTATTCTTTTGGTGCAAAGAAAAGACTTGGCGTTGGACATGTTGTGTAGGCCTCATATATTAAGGTCAAATTATTTCACTTTGATGTCATATTTAATTTACATTGATAACCCCCCCCATATTGATCCATTTCATTCAATTCAGTACATATACAATTTGAAATCAGTGAAGATTGAAAACAATACAAATATACTGCAGATACAGGCTTATACTGCCATCTAGTGGCCATTATTACTGTCATCCCGCTAATGTTCACACTAAAATCCTGGCCGCACACACACACACACACACACACACACACACACACACACACACACACACACGCACACACACACGCACGCACGCACGCACGCACGCACGCACGCACACGCACACATCGGATTGGGTGACAGGCAATACACTGCATTGTTATTCATTTTACATTTTAATGTCTTACACATATAACTGCCAGGACTACTCATATTTATATTCTCAGGGCACGGTCCGACGCTCAGATGAGCAGAACATGAATCTCGACAATAAAAGTTGATGTGTTCCAATTTTTGATTCCATTCCATTGATGTAAGCTCCGCCCACACCGTTCCTGCCCCACCAGGGTGATGTTTTAAGTGTGCCGCTGTGACCTGGGATCAGAGGGAGCTGAGCCTCTAATGGGTTTGTTGGTGGCTTTATAATTGATCTTAGCGTGAGTCTTTCTTGTCACCATCGCAGATCAGTTGACACTCACCCAGTTGACACTGTCTCTCTTGCACCTCTACCCCCTCGTCCCCCCCCCCCCCACACACACACACACACACACACACACACACACACACACACACACACACACACACACACACACACACACACACACAGACTGACACCATCATCAACATCATCACACAGGAAGCACACAGGCTACTTCCTGAAGCACATTCTTCATTGAACCGTTCTTTATACATATTATAATAACTATTAATGTTGTTTTTGGTGTATTTTTTTAATCCTTTTTCATTGTACCCAAGTATCTGTATTTTGTACTTTTCTACGTACTGCTGGACCATACAGCTGCCATCATTACACCACAGTGTAAGTATCTAAGTAATTAATTAGTATCTAAATAATGACTGTGTGTGTGTGTGTGGGTGGGTGGTGGCTGGTTGAAGCAGCCTCACCTGGCCTCCACTCAGACTGATAAGGGGCCTCTGGGGGTGGCTGGGTGAGGCTGTGGGTCCTTATGGGGAATCAAGGGCCACAGGTTAAACCAGCCACACACACACTTCTCACACAAGGAGGAACGCTAGCGGGTCATCATTTACCACCTGCTTGGTTTCTTCACGCATCTACAATAAACCGCTAAAATCATCATCACAGTCCTAGTTGTTGTTGTTGTCGGGAGGTGCCCCAGAAGCCATAATTTACATTTACATTTAGGGCATTTGGCAGACGCTTTTATCCAAAGCGACTTACAAGGTGTACATTAGTTGAAGCAGACAATAGCATAACACTGAGGTACGCAAACATAAAAATAGAGCAGTTCACAAGTATTCATATTAACAAGATGAATAACACAATTTCGTACTGCTAGGTCACCTGCTTAAGTAGCTGTGATAAGAGCGTGTTATCAACATTAAGGATATACACTTGCTAACATATACAACATGCTAAGAGCTATTAATGTCAGGACTTAAGCAAGTTTAGGGGTTTCACAAAGGAGAAGGAGGGTTCAAGGAGAGTCCAGGTGGACTCTGAACAGGTGGGTCTTGAGTCTCTTGCGGAAGCTGGCGAGGGACTCTGCCGTCCTGACATGAGACGGGAGTTCATTCCACCACTGTGGAGCTGGGTCTTGGACGAGCGATGTTTGGTTGTCATCAGTGAAGGTCGAACAAGTCGCCTGGCAGAAGTTGAGCGGAGCGCTCTGGCTGGGATGTAGGGTTTGACCAACGCCTGGAGGTAGGCTGGGGCAGTTCCATTGACTGCCCTAAAGGTCAGCACCAGAGTCTTGAACTTGATGCGAGCATTTACCGGAAGCCAGTGGAGATCGTGGAAGAGAGGGGTCACGTGGGAGAATTTTGGTAGGTTGAATACCAGGCGTGCTGCTGATCCATCACACACACACACACACACACACACACACACACACACACACACACACACACACACACACACACACACACACACACACACACACACACACTCACTCACTCACTCACTCACACACACACACACACACACACACACACACACACACACACACACACACACACACACACACACACACACACACACACACACACACACACAGTTTACCACAGTCATCCACAGCTGCTTGAATGTTCACTAGAGTGTGGATCTATGAGGGATGGTAATGGGTGCTGTGTGCTGTCGCTTCCTGTGTGTCTTCTCCCCACTGCATTATACCACTGACTCATGATGATCTTGTTACCACCCCCCCCCCCCCCCCCCCTCTCCAGAACATACGTGTCAGATAAGAGCCCCTCTCTGTTACATTATGTGTGAGGGGGATCTGAAGGTGTAGAATCATAAACAATTCACAAACCATTTCCATGGCCAGAAAAGCCGGTAAACCCCGTCGGCATTGGAGAGCCACTGGAAAAAAAATAAGAAAATATAAAGAATGATCGACCTCAAGCCCCTGCAAGCGTGACTGTCCAAGGGGACGCTTATATCCTCAGACAGACAATGAATAAAAAGGTGCAGGCCTTCAGGAGCGGGTGGGTATAGGCTCGAAGGCGTCTTGCTCAAGGGAGCGCTCAAACCCTGGGCCCTTCAGCGGGGAGATTAACAGCCAATAGCCGAACGGTCGTCGCCACACAAATCCCCTCACATGTTCACCGACTCTGCCTCTGATAACGCTATAACTCAGCGGTTTATATGTCACGGCTTTCATTTTCCTAATAAATAATAAACTAATAATGTATTATTATTATTATTTTTTAATTTTTATTTGTTGTTGTTTATCAATATCTAATATAATGCTGCTTCACCCAGACCTGGCACAGCCAGCCTACTGTAATAGCGACTATAAGCCATTTTAAGTCACTATACCTGAAAGGTTGTTTGGAATCATGTCTCTCGCTCCCATTGGCTGACCCCCCCTCACACAGGTGGGAGTTCCAGGGATGTCATATATATATATATATATATATATATATATATATATATATATATATATATATATGTGTATATACATAGGCTGTCGGGTCTCATCTCGTCACAACCTGCTTGGTCCATATGCCCCCGTAGCAGATGTCCAAGGTCCCGTGTTACCTGTGTTATACGCGTGCGTGCGCAACCTCCTCCCCCCCCCCCTCCCCCCCCCCCCTCCCCCAATCTGGAACCCTCACCCTCACCCTCACTCCCCCCCCACACACACACACAGAATCTATTTTAAGAAGGTGTAGGTTGGACATTTTTGGACCGTACGGTTGTTGTTTTTTTAATCTACAGACGAAAGCAACTACTTACTATGTAGGCGAAAATATATAAATATTCATATCTTCGAATCTTCTTCTTCGTGTGTTTCACAATCACAATACATTTTTTATAATAGCAATTCACGACTAAATAAAACATAAAACAGTGTAACACTTTAATATGAAGTATTATAAAAGCAATTAACTACAGTTGTATTCGTTTTTTTGGGGGGAAAAAAAATCGAACAACAGTGTTCAACTTTAACATGGTCTCATAAAAGCTATTTACTATTTATACTTTTTTTATTTTGCGAAAAGTGTAACCCTTTAACAACAAAGTGTTATAAAAGCAATTTACAATACAACAACATATTTTGTACAACAAGCATTTGTGGTAAAAGCAGAGTTGGCAGAAGAGACACACGGAGGAGTCCCGGTGTGGAGGAACATGGGTTCTATGGGGTGGTCCCGTCAATCAGCCCCCATGGCAGCCTGCCTTTCAGTTCCCCCACTCCAGCGCATCCAAGCTGTTGGTGCAGAGGGGGGTCGCTCGCTCGCTTGTGTGTGTGTGTGTGTCTTTGTGTGTGTGTGTCTTTGTGTGTGTGTGTGTGTGTGTGTGTGTGTGTGTTGTGTGTAGACATGTGCACGTGTGTGCCGGTGGGGTGTATGCATGTGCAGTTGAGGCGCTGCATATCTTCCTTTTCTTTCAGCAGGGTTAGGACTGAATCATATATATATATATATATATATGTGTGTGTGTGCGTGTGTATATATTTTTTATTTATATTTATATATATATATATATATATATATATATATATATATATATATATATGGCTCATCTCCAGTATAGTGCTGGTGCCAAGGTTGTGACACATTCTCATGGTAA
>CM051018.1:10905689-10928189 GCA_027704905.1 Muraenolepis orangiensis
GAGGCAGAGGAGTAGCAGGAGGTGGAGATAGAGGAGGAACCGAAGAGGAGGAGACCAGAGAGGAGGAGCGGGAGGCAGAGGCAAATCAGGAGGAGGAGGAGGAAGAGGATACCAGAGATGAGGAGGATACAAGAGAGGAGGATGATGTGGAGATGGATGAGGAGGAGGAGTAAGAGGAGGAGGAGGAGAAAGGAGGTGGAGAAGGAGGAGGAGGAGGAAAA
Organism: Muraenolepis orangiensis; assembly: GCA_027704905.1. Classification (NCBI taxonomy): domain Eukaryota; kingdom Metazoa; phylum Chordata; class Actinopteri; order Gadiformes; family Muraenolepididae; genus Muraenolepis; species Muraenolepis orangiensis. Next base: position 10,905,911 of record CM051018.1, read on the forward strand.
TGAGGCAGAGGATAGATGTAGAACCAAAGAACAGTTGTGTTACGGACAAGCGGAACTCAAGCAATCAAGGGTGGATCTATTTTGGTTTTTGAAGAAGATGAGAAAGAAAATCACAAACCAATTAACAGAATAACCGGAGAGGAGGAGGAGGAGTAGGTGGAGGAGGCGGAGGAGAAGCAGGAGGTGGAAAATGAGGAGGAGACCAGAGAGGAAGATGATGTGGAGGTGGACGAGGAGGACGAGTAAGAGGAGAAGGATGAGAAGACCAGAGAGGAAGAGGCAGGGGAGGTGGAGGAGGAGGAAGAGAAGGAGGAAGAGAAAGGAGGCGGGGAGGGAGGAAAAGGAGGCCGAGGATAAATTGAGAACCAGGGAACAGTTGTGTGACGGACAAGCGGAACTCAAGCAATCAAGGGTGGATCTATTTTGGTAAAAAAGATGAGAAAGAAAGTCACAAATAAATAGGTCTTAACAGAATAATAATTTGAATCCCGGCAATCATCCTGACATTCATTTTGTGTGTGTGTGTGTGTGTGTGTGTGCTTGTGTGCGTGTGTGTGTGCGTGTGTGTGTCAGTGCGTGTGTGTGTGTGTGTGTGTGTGTGTGTGAGAGAAAGATAATGAATTCCAAGCAAGGAAAGTGACTCAATCATCTCCTCTTCCTTCAAAACAGAAAAACAATCTTCAGATATCCTCCCCCCCCCCCCGCCCCCCCCCCCCACACACACACACACACACACATACACCACTAAAACACATGCACGACACAGCGCACATCCTCGAGAAATAAGTTGTATATATTTGCCATGCATAAGAGACCAGAATAGTGAATAACAATTCCGCCTTGAAAAAAAAAAATGCTTCAGGAAAAATATGGATCCCCAATGTGTTTACAGAAAACCACTTCACATTAAGGATGAACAAAAAACACCTCATGCATTATAAACCATAACCTCCATGTAGCACCAAGACAGCGGCGCCTGCCCTCCGTTTACTCCTCCGTTTACTGCCTGAACACATGGGGGGAGAAAGGGGAAAGAGATCAGAGACTCCTGTTTCTGCGTCCATTCAATCTATATCTGAATCTAAATCTGGAGGATCCTCTTTTTTTGGTCACATACATGTACACACACACACACACACACACACACACACACACACACACACACACACACACACACACACACACACACACACACACACACACACACACACACACACACACACACACACACACACACACACACACACACACACACACACACAGAAATGTGTTTCTCTGCATTTAACCCATCCTAGTATTAGGAGCAGGGGGCAGCTATTTTATATACAGCCCCCCGGGGAGCAGTGTAGGGGGTCTGGTGCCTTGCTCAAGGGCACCTTGGCAGTGCCCAGGTGTTTCGGGGACTTCAACCATTACATTTACATTACATTACAGTCATTTAGCAGACGCTTTTATCCAAAGCGACTTACGTCTCCAAGAACTGAGCCAGTGCTCAGGTAGAAGTACAATAATTCAGGTAAAAGGGAAAAGTACAATAAGTTGGCAAACAATATGCAACAATATCTAGAACAATATATACCTATCTATAATATGTAATCTACTTAGATAATTGACTTAGCGCCAAGAGGAAGGATCCGGGAAGTGTGTACTGAAGAGACGGGTTTTCAGCCTGCGGTGGAAGATGGGGAGTGACTCTGCAGTCGTGACCTCCGTGGGGAGTTTGTTCCACCTAATTGGGGCCACAGGACGGAGAAGAGCCGGGAGGGCGCCAGCAAGGAGGGAGTTGCAATAGTCCAGCCGGGAGATGACAAGAGCCTGGATATTCTGGCACCTGAGCACGTAGCAGGGCGCACATCGCCAGATAGCTAAACACCTTCAACCTCTTCCAATAACTTCAATAATGAGCCCAAAGTACGTTACGGACGTGCACTTCTACGTCCATTTATTGAAGATTGAAGTAACTGAAGTGTGAAACTGTAAACAATACAAAGGGCAACAATCAATAAAGTACACAAATATTACAAAATATAACATATGAGCACATAAAATCTCTAAATACATAGATGAACGACTATACTCACAAACGAAGCTTCTTTTAGGATCACACCGGCAGATGAAAGCCCTAGAACAATGCTAATTACTAGCCTGCTTTCCGGAAGATGGCGTTGTTGTGATCACGCGACTAACAACCCACGTGAATGAACAACCAATGAGAAACATTTACCTAATGGCCTATAGGTGTCACTAGAACCCCTTAAACGAAAAAAGAAAATAGGTAGGAACACGAACAAAGAATGCACGTAACATTACACTCCCTGCCTGGTATTTAACACAATACCACTATTAAAGACTAAACATCTGTAAGTTAATAGGCTATATAACCCTAGGTGGACATGAGCACCACCACCTCAGTGATGGGGCGGAGGAAGGTCTTGGAAATTCCCCCTCTGGTGACTTTAAGCTCTAGCTTTCTGACCTTGCCATCGCTTACAGGGAAGGCCTTTGTCACCAAAGCCATCGACCACTGGTTTCTCTGAACCTGAGTGTCTCGAAGAAGCACTAGGTCTCCTTCCTTGACATTAGGATGGCTCTTCTGCCACTTGGAGCGACTCTGGAGTGTAGAGAGATACTCCCGCCTCCACCTCGCCCAAAAGGTGTTGGCCAAGTGCTGGACTCTTCTCCATTTTTGACGGTGTAGATCTGCATCAATGAAGCTCCCTGGAGGAGGAGGACTACAGACTTTCTGAGACAGAATCGTAGCTGGAGTAAGAAGGGATGGAGCACTCGCATCCGTTGAGATGATTGTCAGAGGTCTGGCATTGATTATGGCTGATACCTCTGCCATCAGGGTAGACAGGATGTCGTGGGTAAGGTGAGAAGGTTGAATCTGAGACAACATGGAATTCAAAATTGTCCTGGAGATTCCAATCATCCTCTCCCAAACGCCTCCCATGTGAGAGGAATGGGGAGGAACCTGGAGACGTTGGGCTCCTTGTCATCTTGTAGTAGCACTTTCAGCTCTTTGCAGGCTCCCTTGAAATTCGTGCCACAGTCGGATCGGATCAGCTTCACGGGACCCCGGATGGCAACGAATCGCCGAAGAGCGTTTATGAAGCTTGATGTGTCCATGGCCTCGATGAGCTCTATATGGACAGCACGCACGCTGAGGCAGGTGAAGATCACTGCCCACCTCTTGCTATTTGCAGCTCCTCCACGGGTGCGTCGAGTAGAGATACTCCAAGGGGCAAATACATCAATGCCGACATTGGTGAAGGGTGGCTCTGTGCTTAACCGATCTGCAGGGAGGTCAGCCATCTTTTGCTCCGCTGTCTTACCTCGGAGCTTGTTACATATCGCACAGTTGTGCAGATGTCTCGCGATGCATCTCTTGGCTCCAACTATCCAGACACCATCTGAGCGTATAGCTCCCTCTGTGAAGACCCGGCCTTGATGCTTGACCCTCTTGTGGTAGTAGTCAATGAGAAGAGCACCGATGTGGCTGCGACCAGGGATGACGAGAGGGTGTTTTTCCTCTGTTGGGAGGGTTGAGTGACGAAGTCGCCCCCCGATTCTTAGGAGTCCATCGTCATCGAGGACAGGATCCAACTTCCTCAGTGGACTGTTAATCGGGATGTCCATCCCTAGCTTCAGAGAAGACATCTCAGTCTGATATGTTTCGCTTTGGACACATCCAATGATGACCCGCTTTGCTGTGGCCAGGATGTCAGGTGTGTGGAAGGGGAGCGGAGCTACCCAGCTGTTTCCTTCATCGATGAACATTTCTTTATTCACCAGCTCAATGAACTGCTTGTCCTCGATAGAGGGGGCAAACTTGTTGTCATCCTCAGTGCGTTGGAAGATATTACTTCCCAAGGAGTCCCCCTCAATGCATGGTGTTGGAACACAAGCGGGCTGTGAGCTTTGCAGGTTGAGGGGATTGCAGGACCGTTCACTGTTCTCTGTGAGTTTCTCTTTCAGAGTGAGATGGTTTGTACAGGGCGTGAAGTGAGAGTGGCGTCCGTTCTCGAGAATGTGAGTACGGAACACACTTATATCCTTTGATTTGTGTGCTGCGCCTAAGCAAGCTTCCCCGATGATGACCCAGCCGAGATCCAAGCGTTGGGCATATGGTGCATTATTAGGTCCGTTACGCTTGTCTCTTACTTTGTGCACCTGTAGGATGTCGCGGCCAAGGAGAAGTAGGATCTGAGCATCTGGGTTGAGTAGTGGGATGTTTTTAGCAATGGCCTTGAGGTGAGTGTGATGCTTTGCTACTTCCGGGGTAGGTATCTCTGACCTGTCTTCGGGAATGTAGTTGCACTCTATGAGAGTCGGGAGATTTATGTTGAGACTTCCATCCAAAGGTTGTGCGACAAAGCCCGTGGCTCTCCTTCCAGACATCTCAGTGAGACCGGCACACGTCCGGAGTGTGTATAGAGCGTTTGTGCCCTTGAGGTCAAAGAGGTCAAAAAACTCAGATCTGGCAAGTGACCGGTTGCTCTGATCGTCGAGAATAGCATAGAGTGTCACTGTCTTTCCCGGTTGTCCCTTGGGGTGCACTGTGATAAGGCAGATTTTAGAGCAGGAGCGTGGGCTGTTTCCTCCACAGACCTCCGTACACTTGTTGTTTACAGTAGGAGATGGCTCACCCTTCTCCTCCCTGCCGTAATCTGACTCCCTACCATCCACTGGCTCGTGGGTCCAGCTATTCCACGGGGCTGGTCCGGGGTGAAGAGCTGCTATGTGTCTGTCACTGTTGCACTCTTTACACTGGATTGCAATTTTACACTCTTTGGCGAGATGTTTGCTTGAACAACATCTAAAACATAAGCCGGCTTCTTTAAGAAATGCCTTGCGTTCTTCGATGGTTCTGCTTCTGAAGCCTCTGCAGTATTTAAGGGGGTGAGGCATTTTGTGGATAGGACATTGGCTACTGGCATCCGGCCAAGCACTGGGGGTCTCTGTAGTGTCAGAGTCGGACGTAGAAGAGACCTCCGTCTTGTGCGAGGAGACGAAGCGTCTGGGGCTACTCGTCTTCACTGCGTCGTCTGGCTTCATTGCTGTAGCAGCTGAAGAGGACAGAAAGAAGCTTGGGTCGTTGCGGATGTAGGCTTCTCTGCTGACAAAGTCGGCGAAGTAGGCGAACGGTGGGAAATGTACCTGGTGGTGTAGCTTGTAATTACTCCCTTGAGAGATCCATTTTTCTTGGAGGGAGGATGGTAACTTCTCCACTATGGGGTTCAGTCCTCTGGCGGTGTCTAGGTAAGACAGCCCAGGTAGGCTGCCCCCACGCTGCGCAGATGATAGCTCCTGTAGCAGGTCGCCAAGCTCTCTGAGCTTCTGGGGGTCCCTATTGCTGAACCTAGGAAAACTCTCTACTCTGTCTAAGAGAGCCTTCTCGATCATCTCTGGCGACCCATAACACTCCTGAAGACGAGACCATGCCGTTTGTAGGCCTAAAGCTGGGTCGTTGACATGGATGGCTCGAATCCTCTTGACATGTGCTGAAGACTGTGGGCCTAACCACTTAGTTAACAGATCGAGTTCTTCGCTGCAGGTAAGTCCTGTTCCCTCTATGGAGTTTAGGAAGCTTGACCTCCATGCCCAGTATCCTTCAGGTCGATCGTCAAATTCGGTGAGACCAGAGCTCAGGAGTTCGCGCCGAGCGAGGAATCTAGCGATGTCACCTAAACCTGTTCGGTCAGCAGAGAGGGTTTGAGGGGCTTGCTCACGGCGAGGGGAGTAGTGTGGTTGACGTAACCCCTGGTAGAAGCTGCGAGGGTCTGCGTCAGGATCTGGCTTCACTAGCTGGCTGATTGAGCTATGTGGTCTAGCTTTGGAGATGTAGGGAGCAGCACTGTTGGCGGCAGCAGCATTGTGTTGCTGAGGCTGATGATGTGCCGAGGCAGGGGATCTAAACTCGGAGGCCGCTCCAGAATGACTCCCAATGTACTCGCTGGTTCTTTCTTGTGGAGATTGAGTTGGAAGAGCTGCGATGTATAAAGTGTCATGTCTGGAGCCTCTCTGTAATTCTGCTGCTGTAGACTCAAGAGCTTCAGCTTCTGCCTCTGCTGCTGCAATTTCTTCATCTAGCTTTAGTGTAGCGAGAGCAGCATCCATCCGAGCTTTTTCTAATAATATTTCGTTTTCTTTCTTAACAAAAGCTGTGCGGGCACGTGCAGCCATCACTTTAGCCCGTGCTTTCGCTGCAGCTAAGCTAGCGGAAGACTCATTTGAGCTTGAGCCGGAGACGCTAACACTGGCTACTGACCTGGTAGCAAAAGTAGCATCTGTTGGAGGAGCTGTATGTTCTGATGGAGAGGCTGCCTGCTCTCCCGCTGTGAGAGAAGTAGCGTTATCCATCTTGTGTCTGCTGTGTAGGACCCGTCGTGATGTCGTTTTTTCACTATTCTGGCACCTGAGCACGTAGCAGGGCGCACATCGCCAGATAGCTAAACACCTTCAACCTCTTCCAATAACTTCAATAATGAGCCCAAAGTACGTTACGGACGTGCACTTCTACGTCCATTTATTGAAGATTGAAGTAACTGAAGTGTGAAACTGTAAACAATACAAAGGGCAACAATCAATAAAGTACACAAATATTACGAAATATAACATATGAGCACATAAAATCTCTAAATACATAGATGAACGACTATACTCACAAACGAAGCTTCTTTTAGGATCACACCGGCAGATGAAAGCCCTAGAACAATGCTAATTACTAGCCTGCTTTCCGGAAGATGGCGTTGTTGTGATCACGCGACTAACAACCCACGTGAATGAACAACCAATGAGAAACATTTACCTAATGGCCTATAGGTGTCACTAGAACCCCTTAAACGAAAAAAGAAAATAGGTAGGAACACGAACAAAGAATGCACGTAACATTACACTGGATGAGCACCTGCGCAGCCTTTTCAGTGAGAAAAGGCCGAATCCTCCTGATGTTGTAGAGGAGGAATCTGCAGGAGCGTGTCACCGATGCAATGTTTGCCGAGAACGACAGTTGGTCGTCCGGGGTCACACCCAGATTCCTTGCGGTCCGAGTAGGTGTCACCACAGCATCATCAATGGTGACAGCCAGGTCTCTGTGCGGACAGCCCTTTGCCGGGAAGAACACCAGCTCAGTCTTGTCTAGGTTGAGCTTTGGGTGGTGCATCAACATCCACTTGGAGATGTTTGCTAAGCAAGCGGCAAGGCATCTTTCCACTTGCGTGTCCAAGACCAGTTGGATATCGTCAGCATAGCAGTGGTAGGATAAGTCGTGGGAGTGGATAACAGGACCATGGGACCTTGTGTAGAGGGAGAAGAGACCCCGCGACATTCCTTCCGGTTCCCAAGCCGAACAAGTCCGAACAGACTGAGCTCCTGCCACCATCTGGGGTGACAGTGACAAAAAAACCTGGCCGGGTCAAAGGTTTGATTCCCATGATAAGAAAGCCACTTTGGATGCAAGCTATACGCACGCCATTGGGTTATATTTAATCTCCATCATTTCCAATTCCCTCATAGCCGACCGATGCCGTGCGGTCAATAGAGTGTCCACACTGACAAGGATGACATTTTAAACCGATGATATAACATGTGACCTCCCCCCCCCCCCCCCCCCCCCCCCGCCAATGCCTGTACTGAGCACACACCGTAGCTGCAAAGTGTCATTAGGCACTCTTGCACAATCCAATCAAATCCTGGAGAATCAAATATCACTTACTGTAACATGGACTGGTGTGTGTGTGTGTGTGTGGCGGGTGTGTGTGTGTGTGTGCATGTGTGTGCATGTGTGTGCATGTGTGTGCGTGTGTGCGTGTGTGTGCGTGTGTGTGTGTGCATGTGTGTGTGTGTGTGTGTGTGTGTGTGTGTGCAAAAATGCATTCATGTATTGCATGCATCTTTTAGGTTTTGTTGGATTGTCTCGCTGAGAGGAAGAGCCAAACATGTGGAAAAGATTCAGTCGAGACGAGACTGTCACATCCGAGAAGCATCAAGAGATGTAACGCCTTTTCTTTTTTAAGACGTGTCTCCGGTGACACTATACAAGCACAGACAACAAAACAACTCAAATTGTTTTATTCCCAAAGTGCTTATGCTTACATTTATATTGCCTTGTGCCAATATGATGGTGTGTGTGTGTGTATGTGTGTGTGTGTGTGTGTGTGTGTGTGTGTGCACGAGAGAGAGTGAGAAAGAGAGAGAGAGTGAGAGAGAGAGAGAGAGAGAGAGAGAGAGAGAGAGAGAGAGAGAGAGAACATTTTATTGAGTGTTTGAGAGTGAGTAAGAGAGAGAGAGAGAGAGAGAGAGATTGAGAGAGATACATAGATTGAGAGAGAGAGAGAGAGAGAGAGATTGAGAGAGATACATAGATTGAGAGAGAGAGAGATTGAGAGAGATACATAGATTGAGAGAGAGAGAGATTGAGAGAGATACATATATTGAGAGAGAGAAAGGGAGGGAGAGAGAGAGAGGAGAGAGAGAGAGAGAGAGAGAGAGAGAGAGAGACCTCATGGTTTTTGATTAAGTGATTTACTTAACAGCCCACCTGAGGCTCAGTTGCCAAGCAGCTTTGAACTCACTCGTCCACAAATATTATTATTGATTTGGATCTCAAGCTGCGGCCCACTGAATGCAAAGACTTGTTGTCTGCTTTTTCCTCTTCTTCTTTTCTTTTCATTTCTTTTCTTCTTCTTGTTCTTCTTGTTGTTCTTGTTGAGAGCTATCTCTCTGCACTAATGACATCATTACGCAGGCATGCCTGCTCTCTCTCTCTCTCTCTCTCTCTCTCTGTCTCTCCGCGGCGGAGGAGAATAAACATCTTTATTCATCTCTTTCACACGCCGAGCTTGAGGAGGAAAAGAGGAGATTACCTGTCGAGATTATACCTGGATGATTAATGTGTGTTTGCGTATGGGTGGGGTAGGGGTGGGATGGGGTGGGATTGGGTGGGATGGTGGTGGGGTGGGGGGGGTGAGGCGATAATGCCTGTTTGATTTAATGACTAAAATTAATCTTTTTGTGCTCAAGTTGCGCAGCATCTTTTCGAAAACGCACACCCAAATAGGGTCCATCTGCATGCGGGAGTGAAATAGCATGACTCTCAAACCCCGGGAGGGTGGGGGGGGGTTGATGGGAGATTGCAATGGAATTAACACAGCTAATCAACTTGCTTGAGGATGTAGGGGTATGTGTGTGTGTGGGTTTAGGTTCACACGTGCCATGTGTTCACAAGCCATATGGACTTCTAATTCTAATTTTGATATTGAATCCACAGATATCCTGCCACAATGGAGTGATTGCAGTTCATTAGGATTCCAATTGAAATGCCTGATTGTAATGAGGATTTAATTCTGTACAAAATTCCATTAGGATTCCGAGACATACTGAATATCCGAAATTAGACACATTTGGGCACGCATTGGGGCGCTTTCTACATGACATAACAATCATTAAGCAGACACTTTTTAGACAAAACTAACAATAGTGCATTCAATATATGTAGCTAGGCAACAGAACTACTAGTCACCAGAAGTGCATTTCCTTCCTAACAAACCTCCGAAAGCAGAACCAGTGCTCAGGTAAATGTACAATATGTTGGCTAACAATAGCGCTAACACTTGGCTAACAATAGAGCTAACACACTCACGGCATCCTTAAAACTGACACAAACCGAGCCAACGGCAACGCCGTAGGGCAATGACGACGGAACAGATTGAAACAAATGCATGCTGGGATATTCGGGTGTTGTGGTGGTGGTGGTAGTGTGCTATTTTGCAGCTCAATGCCAACTGCGAGCTTATTTAGCCATTAGCCTTGGGCACAAATCAGGCACAATCGTGACTTGGGAGCTCCTCACCGTGTGGTGTGGTCTCTGGTCTCTGAGCGACTTCGTTCCGCATCACAAGTGTCCATTCAGGCAGCTCCTCCTAGCAAAAACTCTCGAGGTGTCCTTGAGCAAGACACCCTAACCCTAACTGTTCCTGATGTGCTGGCTGTCTCCTTGCATGGCTGACTCCGTCGTCGGTGGTTGAATGAATGTGTGTATGAACGGGTGAATGTGAGGCTTGACTTGTAAAGCGTTTTGGATGAAAAGCGCTTTATAAAAGGCAGTCTAAAAGGCATTTACCATTTACCAGTCCATCTAACCTTCACTGCCCCTCGTCATCATGTGAGATGAGGTGCTTTCACTGTTTTGCATCGCTTTGATACACCCCCCCACCCCCACCCCCGCCATCCCCCCAGACCGGGGTGACCAGGTGTGGAGCTACAGAGCGTTTTTTAGTCCCTTTGTGTCACGTCCCACATGATGTCCCGCTTGAGTTTTCAAAAAGCCACACTTTTCTAAAATCGAAGTCTTTTATCCAATGGTTGTGAAGAGAGCGGGGAAGGCTGTCATCACAGGGCTGTTTGTTGTCGATCAAACTGTGCGCACAAGGGTCAAGTGCAGGGTAACCTGTCACCATGTCTCCTGCCCGCCGCGCCGCGCCCCGGCGGGGACAATTACCAGCCGCCACAAAGTCATAAACTATGCCGGTTTAGGCGGAATATGACGAAAACGACCACAAAGAAAAATAAATCCAGCTGAGCCACAAAGGCAATGGGAAACTGACTTCTAACTGAGATTTAACTACCTGTACCTGGGTGATGCTGGGTGCAAGATGATTCTCTGTTGTTTTTGTTAAATTTGACATGTTATTTTTAAATGTCACACTAGGGGGAACACGGCGTGAAGCGGCAGTAGCACTGTGTGCGGTGCTATGCACAGTACCTGCGTCTCACAAGAAAGGTGTTGAAACGTTAGTGGAAATGTTGATCTTTCATATCAACATTTTTGTAAGATTGACATGATATCCACATTTGCTCTCTTTTAATGACTCCCCCAGCATTGGTAATGTGTCCCACACAAACATACTCTGTGTCCCACATGTCGTCAGTTTGGACCATAGGTCACCCTACCTGTGACCTCAAGTATGCACTTGATGTTTTGATATATAAATGTTTAAACCTCATGAGCCTCTAACATTGAGCCACGATGGTGTTTCGCATAATGCGGTGTATTGTTGTGAATGTCATGAATCAATCTGCCAATGCAACTTTTATCTAAGGGATGGATTTTTCCGGAAGTGTAAATGAATGGCCTATCTTCTGTTTTCTGTTATGTTTGTTTTAAGAAGTCCCGCTCCTTCCTTTCCACTGGCTGGTCCAGGTTGCACGAACACAAATATTTCATTTTGTCACCTTTTATGAGGACATAATGTATTTTTTGGATGCTTAACGATGCGTATGTGACACATGCATAGCATACACACATTTGTACCGAAACTACACTACCCAGAAACCTACACTGCTCACCCCCCCCCCCCCCCCCCCCCAGCACTGTATGAGTGGACTTTTATCAAACGGGGTGTGACTCCTTGTTTGCTCTTGTATTGAAATCTGGAGCAAAGCGCTACGGCGGGATTGACTTTTCAATCAGCACTGATCAATCACGGAGAGCGCGGGTCATGTGTTTGTTTAGCTAGATACCCAGCAACAAGCCAGTGATGAATGCCTTGTAGTTCCTTTAGTCATTTTTTAAACAGCAGGCCATTGGGGATCACCCAGCTCTATTGTCTGCTGCTCTGCCTAAATAATAATTATTTAGTGCTAGGAAATACCTTCGTCGAAAGACACAACCATAGCATTAGTTGTGTCCAGAACCTGGCAAAAAAAGTTTGATTCGTTGAAACCTTGATTTATTATTTATCATCTGAAAGGTAATGTCATGATCTACCAGAATAAATGATCAAATATACTGTAGTTAAAAAAAGTCAAATGTACTGAAAAACATCTTACCTTAAGTTTTCACTCTACTGGATGGTGGCCATCTTGGATTTCTGGGTCAAAACGATGTCATAACGTCAAGCTGATTCAGTTTTGATGATTAGTGCTATCAACTTTGCTAAATGTTTCTTAGCGTCATGTCAACATAGCCTGTGTTTGTATATATATATAATTATTTATTTAATTATTATTATATAATTTTTTTGTTATATTTATTTTATTTTATATTATTTTTTTGTGTCACGTCTCTGTATAAATGAGTCAATTTAGCAGTTGCAACTGGAATAAGCAGTTGTTTTGATGACATTTATATGAAGGAGCCAGCTCACGCCACAGTTTCCAACTGTGACTAGATATAAGGTGTGTGTGTTCACACACACACCCACCCCACACACACACGCGCACCATTTTCGCTTATTGCATCCGTCTTTCTAAGGTAATTGTCAGGATGAGATGTGTGCTATTACTGGGACGAATTACACACATACTTCCCATTAACATGTTCAGCTGGGAGATGGCCGTTTCAATTCGTTTTAGCTCAATTCAGTTTCTTAACTATTGGCGGAAACAATAAATACATAGTTTACTGAACCAGTACCCGCCAGTCAAAATGAATTGAAAATGACACAAGGCAAAAATAATAACTTCTAAGTGCAAGACATATTGGATATACTGATTTAAATGCACTTTCCTGTTTTTTTTCATTCACCCGAGAGAGTGAAAAACCTCCACAAATTGGATTTGAGTGTCACAAATTTGCACTTTAGTTTCCTGTTGTAGAGGGCAAAACTAATTCCGAACGCACACACACACACACACACACACACACACACACACACACACACACACACACACACACACACACACACACACACACCATTCAACGAGACCAATGAAGGTCCTTGGAAATGAATCAGCGAATGAATAACGAATAAATAAAGAAATAAATTCCACACTTACGTGGGAGAACCAGACTTTTTGAAACCTTTCGACGTGGCCATTGTGTGGAGATATCCGCAGTGTTTTTAGTGTTGAAAAGGCAGTGACGAGTGTTTCCCCCGTTGGTTTCCATGGCCGCACTGAACACGTTGTCCTTGAAGTTCATTCAATGAAATGAAACAAAAGGACTAAAGAATGAGTGTGAGTGTGGGTGCGTACGGAAATCTTAAGGGTTGTGAACGCGTGGCTCGGAAGTTTGCGAACTTGTATGCTAGCTAAAGATCGGAGGAAAAACCACACTGAACCAACTAGGCTATCTGGTGATGATGATGATGATGATGATGACGATGATGACGATGATGTTGATGATGATAATGAGGACGATGATGAGGATGATGATGATGATGGCAATGATTATGACGATGATGATGACGATGATGAGGAGGTCGATGATGATGATGAGGATGACAATGATGATAACGAGGACGATGATGAGTAGGAGGATGATGATGATAATGAGGACGATGATGAGGATGAGGATGATGAGGTTGACGATGATGATGACGATGATGATAATGAGGACGATGATGAGGATGATGATGAGGTTGATGATGACGATGATGATAATGAGGACGATGATGAGGATGACGATGATGATGAGGTTGATGATGATGATGAGGATGAAGATGATGATAATGAGGACGATGATGAGGACGAGGATGATGAGGATGATGATGATTATGACGATGATGACGATGATGAGGAGGTTGATGAAGATGATGAGGATGACGATGATGATAATGAGGACGATGATGAGGATGACGACGATGACATTTTTAGCGCACTCAAACGTAAAGGGCAAGTATTCATAAAAGAGTCATTGGTGAATCGAGTCCTCTTCGAGACCAAGACCATGTGGCTATCATTATGTTGATTGCCTGAAAAAAAAAATTGTAAAGGAAGGTATATTTCAAAAGATTCTTGATGTTTTGAGGACAAACATTAACAGCCGGTGTTTATGTTCACAACACGGTTGCATCGTTGCTTGACTAGAATTGGATGCATCTATTTCACCTGCTTTTTCTAACTGCTCCAGGAGCATCATATCTGCTGCATTCAGCATTGTTTTACTGCAAAAAATATTCTTAGCTGGCATGATTTGAGTGCATTTGCAAATGCACATGTCGTATTAATGAAATACGTGAGCAGGGTCATTTTTTATTAAAACTTATAGTCATTGGCATTTGGCCATTCAGCAATCATTTAACCTTACGGCGGGAATATGCAGGTTTTGAAGAAGCCCACGTAACGTTACTTCACTAGTTGCTAGTTGATGTTAATATTCAAAGCATTCGCTGCTGGGCACTTTCTTGGAAAAGATTAAAATGATAAAAGTAGTAAAAACAATTTTGCCTCATCTCAGAAAGATTTTTCTGAGACGATTCAAAGACCAGAGTCCAAGAAGAAGAGACGGAGACGGTCAAAAATTGGTCTTGAGACCAAGACCGGACTTGAGTCCTAATCCAAAATCAGTAACACGAATATTTCAACAAATTTGGAAAACTGGTGAGCTATGGACCCCAAGCGTTCTTACTTACGTGGATATTGCAGCAGTTGTGGAGGTGTCCCTAATACTGTCCCCTAAAATAATTGCACCGCTACAACTAAACAAATTAAAGTCACATTTGTGATGCGAGAATACACGAAAATAATAAGTGTTTTTGAGTGAGCGTGATGGATTGCAAAACACAGAAAGTGTTCTTCAAAGAGCACTACACTCCACAGAGACGAGAGTGATCCAAAGGTTACACTCCGTCAACCTTAAAACACTGTCAAAAATGAAATACACGTATTTATGTGATTCTGTTGACGTGTATGGCCTCACCAAATCAATATATATAGTTTGATAGTTCGTAGATAGATTCATAGATCAAATCATAATTTCATATAGCATAAGAAACCAAGCGTTTTTTCCATAGTTTTGTAGCCTGTACCAAATTGACATTTAAAAATGTGAAAACCTGCAGTGTTAAATCCACACGCTCGTTCCAAGTCGCTTGAGTTCACCAATCGACCTTGTGCCTTCCTTCATCTTTGTCTACCTTGTAGGTAGCCTCTTTGAAAATGTACAGAACTTTTATGCCTTTGTCATTATTTCATTTAGTAGACCAGTGAGGTATGAATCATGGAATGAAAGGATGTGAATATGCCATCCATATTTTCCTTTTCTATGAGGGAAAACAAATGTGCCTGTTCAATTGCCACCAGTTGATTTCTGTAACAAGACTTTCAAATTTTGACATATTACCAATATATTTCCAAGAGAAAAATCACCTTATGTTTCCTGTCTCCATTTTGTAGTTTTAAGTTGTTGTTGTGTGGATAAACGCAAACATTTGGTGGGAAAACCAAAAACAGAAACTCCAGTTCCAATGCGTAGGACACAACATAGACATTTATTTCTTGTTTTTAAGTAACCCTGGAATCTCCCAAATCCTTTTTGTGTTTTGCCCACCCACCAGCCCCACCGGAAAGCAGCATAGTTACCAACAATAAAAACCCAAAACAAATTCAATGATGGCAGATATAACTCCCATGTTTTTCCCAATAGCCCTCTGTGTGTCTCTCTCTCTCTCTCTCTCTCCGCCGTCGCTCTCCGTCCCTTCTGCCATTCAGGAACAAACACACCCCTCGGGTACAAGCACACACATGGACAGCAGTTTATGAGGGCCGTGTGCATCTGTGTGTGAACTTGTTCAAATAAACCGCAATCGATTGGCAATCAGCATTTCCCAGAACAAAGTCCTCTGTTTGACGTCCGTTGCTTTTTTTTGTATCGTTTTATTTCCGTCAGTCTTTTTCTTTTTTATCATTATTATTATTATTATTATTATTATTATTATTAATAGTTTGTTATTTCCATCACCGCTTTCTTTCATCCAGGGAACTTTTATTTTGTACAGGGAATCCAAGGTGATGCCTTTTGTGCCACAGGAGATTGCAATTTCATTCGCAACACAACGTTTGAAAAGGCATGAAGGGCCTTTGTCTTGGAGGGGGGGGGGGGGGGAGAAAGGGGGGGGGGGGGCACCACCGTTGTTGGCCATTTTGTCTCGTGGCTCCTAGGATCGTGTTTCAAAGTGTTGTCGAGAGAGAGGGTCGTTTAATGGGGTTGTATGAAGATCGAAGGTCATAACCAAGTCAGAGAAAAGTGTGTGGAAGTGGGCATTACCCATAAGAAGGCAAGAAAACAAAACAAAATCACATCATTCTTCTGTTCTTCCACTTTGTACTTGGTCACTTTTTGAATTCCATATATTTATATCCATATATATTTATATATATATATATATATTTATATATTCTTTTTACAATTAAAAACACCATGGATTTGACAGACTATTTGGTTTGTTTTCGTCTAAGCAGAAGTGTCTCTCATCTTTAAATAAACGCATGTAAATAAGTTTTCTCTTCCTCCGTGTTGTAATGTATACATACAGAATGCTTAACATCGCCACCGGACCGGATTCACCATACACCAAATTTTTCATAGTTCAAATATGGTCCATTCCATCCTCATTGATGCAAAAAACGCCTGCTGTGTTGAGACAAAAACACCAGTCTGTCAAATACTGTCAAACAAAAAAAACAAAGGGAATATCCTAAATACTGTCCTTTTATTGGCCAGTATGCCCCAAGTCTCTGTGCGATAGATTGTGGCTAAGTACCTGGGTCTCTGTGGGTCCCTTACAACTCAAAACACCAGATCCAGCTCCACCGTTCAGGCTCAAGAAGCAAACAGTTTCCTTGGCCTCCACAAACACGACCGTCGACCCGTTGCAACTGTTGCTCAGGCTCTCGTCTTCCCGCTTCTTGTGGGCGAGAGCCAAAGCCCGGAGATGCTCCTGGGCCTCCTCCAATAGCAGGGCCACCTCGTCCTGCTTTCGGCCAATGACAGCGGGAGGGCGGGGAGAGCAGCGCAACGACGAATCACGTGCTTTGGCTTCTCCGTAACGGGGCAGAGCAGCGGCGGCCGCCGTGGCGGAGTGCAGGCCGGGGCTGGTTTGCATACAGGACACCTCGTGGTGGTGGTGGTGGTGGCCCTGGACGGAGGGGATGATGGGGACGGAGCAGGAGCGGAAGGAGGTGGGAACGGTAGCCGGGCCCGGGGTGGCGGGGTGGTGGTGGTGGTGGTGGTGTTGGTGGTGGCGGTGGCGTTCCGGAGGCTTGGCGGAGCAGGGCCACGACAGCAGCGCCACTGCCGTCGACAGCGCCGTCTCCCTGGAAGTGGGTAGTTGCGCCCGCAGACAGCCGTCCTGCTGGGGCCGCTTGTCGTCGGAGTTCTCCCACTGCATCGGGTGTCTGCTGGTTGTCAAAGACAAGGAGAGGAGAGGAGAGGAGAGAGGAGGAGACAACACAGAGGCAGAGAGGGTGGGGAGTGAGCGAGAGCTGCCTAAAGAGACAGATAGGCCCGACAGAAAGCGGAGAAAGAGTGAGATTTGAGCGCGAGCAAGGCTAACCTTGATACACAAAACTTCTCCGCCGCAAACTTATACTTGGAAAAAAAAAGGTTACTGAGCCTTTTGTGTGTGAGTTTGAACCGCAGTGTTCATGAAGCGCGCCTACGCTTCACAGAGGAACGGAGAACCGGCAACTCACTATTCTACTGACAGAGACATGGAGAGCCAAAGAGAGAAAGACCCGCACACACACACACACACACACACACACACACACACACACACACACACACACACACACACACACACACACACACACACACACACACACACACACACACACACACACACACACACACACACACACACAGACACACACACACAGGCTGATGAAGAGAGAGATGGTGTAACAAAACGTTTGCGTGGCACATTCTTCATTTCAGAATGAATACAGTGGATTTGTAAAGGAAATATTTGTTATCTCCAGTCTAATCTAAGGTCAGGTCCAGGTCCATGTGTTATAATCAAACAGGCGATTATAAAGCTCTTTTAATTATAAAGAGCCTTTTCAGCACACGGAGTAGACACGTTTAAAGAAAGACCGCTCGCTTTGTTGTTTTTTTAAAGCATCTTTGGTTGGTCCCCGATCTTAGGCCGCTGGTTGATGCAACTCTACCGGAGCACCGCCTGGGGACCCAGCGAGCTCAGAGACACCTCTAACATTGAACTTCCCTTCCTTCCTTTGTCCTCTATTGCTCTTGTGTCATTCCGTGAGTGTTCTGCGCCATTCTACCTCATTATCCTTGTGTAATAATTATACTAATAATAATAATCATACTACTAATAATACTAATATTGTTTCCCCGCTCTGCCTCTCTGTCTCTCCCCCCTGTCTCCCCCTCTCACACCCTCCCTCGGTCTGTCTCGCCAGCACTCTGCCTAATAGCATAATCACACATTCAGGCCTCTATCAAGGCGTGTGAAGACAGATGGGTGTGGACGCATTTGATCAGCTTCAGAGGACACTACAGGCCGGCTTTATCGCTGCAGTGTCTTCATCCGGACATAAAAACCCCTCATCAAACCCAGTTTTGGGGGTTGAGGCAGGTCTATAGAGAGGGAAGAGAGAGGCTTGGACACATAGCGGGAGAGGAGAGCGAGAGAGAGAGAGAGAGAGAGAGAGAGAGAGAGAGAGAGAGAGAGAGAGAGAGAGAGAGAGAGAGAGAGAGAGAGAGAGAGAGAGAGAGAGAGAGAGACAATGCGATAGTGGGCGAGAGAGACAGAGCTATAGCAGAAGAGAGAGAGAGACAGAGCGATAGTGGGAGGGGGAGAGAGAGAGCGAGAGAGAGAGAGAGAGAGAGAGAGAGAGAGAGAGAGAGAGAGAGAGAGAGACAGAGAGAGACAGAGACAGAGAGGCATGGGAGCTAGAGAGGTGAGAGAGTGCCGGGGAAACGAGAATTATGTCAGGTTGCCGATTGCCAAGATGACATTAAGGGCCAAATCCCTCTTTTGATTTGTTGGAACACAATTAAATGAAAAAAAAAAATTGACTGTGCCGGTTTGAATTACAGCGGCCCACACAAGACAGGGCGTGGCCCATGGGATTACACACTTGACAAACCAGACTTTTTGGATGATGAAGTACATCATCGACCAATCTATTTCTTTATTTGACAGATTAGTTTATTTACGTTGATGCGGTGATTGACTTTTTTTTTTTTACTGCACGCACAGACATGCAGACACAGACACACACACACAGACACACAGACAGACACACACACAGACACAGACACACACACACACACACACACACACACACACACACACACACACACACACACACACACACACACACACACACACACACACACACACACACACACACACACACACACACACACAGATACACACACACACACACACACACACACACACACACACACAGATACACACACATACATACACACACACAGACCATCTTCATTGCTGCCATTCTGATGATTCTATATTGCAAAATGTATGGAAAAAACGAAACATTTAGCTTCCCTGCCCTGTGGACGCTTTAGTCAGAGCTTATTAGAATGCACATTTTCATTCAAGCGCATTCAAATCCATACACTCCCCAAGTATGTCAATCTGACTGTGGTAGGTCCCTCTTGCCCTTCTCTCTCTCTCTCTCTCTCTCTCTCTCTCTCTCTCTCTCTCTCTCTCTCTCTCTCTCTCTCTCTCTCTCTCTCTCTCTCTCTCTCTCTCTCTCTCTCTCTCTCTCTTTGAACTGATGTCACTGCAGTGTAGATCACGACATACCACAACCTTGTTTTTTATCTCGCCTCAGCAGATTGGAAAATGAAGAGAGAGAGAGAGAGAGAGAGAGAGAGAGAGAGAGAGAGAGAGAGAGAGAGAGAGAGAGAGAGAGAGAGAGAGAGAGAGAGAGAGAGAGAGAGAGGGTGAAGAGGGAACGGTTGAAAAACAGCTAAAATGTGCAGGCGGTGTATTTCCTTTTGGTCCCACTGACAGAAGTGGTCCAGAGGCCAATGAGTGTTGGCTACAGCAAGGCTTGCGTGTTCCTTCTACCTCTCACTGAAATGTCTCAATAAACAATAGAAAAGGACCACAGCAATAACAGAATTCAAATCGAGGTTATCTTAAAGCCCTATAGTCTCACCCCTTCTGCTCTTCCATTTCTCTCTCAGAGGTCTCCACTTCCTGAAGGTGTTGGTAGGCGGGGCCTGAGTATTTGGATCCTCCGATTGGATTCAGCCTCTTGGGTATGGGCGACGTCTTGCGAGGAGCTGACCAATGAGCTGCCCGGGATCTCTGGTCTGGGCTGTAGGGACGGATATGATAGGAGAAGAGAAAAAACAAATATGTAGGTCTAAGTATCAATACATATACCGGTCCTGGCATCTGACGTCAACTACGTTCTAGTAACACTTCATAATCATGAAGCGTGTCAGTCCAAGGCATGGTCTAGGTTGTGTGCTATAATCAAATAGGCGAGTGAGTAATTATAATTAGAAATATATGAGTCTTTCAGCATACTAGTTTTTAGAAAGACCACTCATTTTAGTTTTTGACAAATTGATTTAGATCGATGTACCAATACATACCGGTCCTGGCATCTCACGTCAACTATGAGTATGTATGAGATACATGCATAATAATAGGTACATATATATACAGGTAAGTATATAAGAGGCACTTTACAAGAGGCATATACAAGAGGCCCAGTTGGCACTAAAGTAAAAGGGCCGCGGTGTACTGTGTACTGTCCTCCACATAATGAAGTGCAGTCAACATCATCCTCATCACCACACTGTCTCACACTGGCCTTGCTGTGACAGCAGCTCTACGCTTGGCCCAGGGTGTCCTAGCAGTTCTCTATCTGATGCCAATCCACCTGTAAATAAACCCTCATAATCAACCTTTCCTGGCCACTCCGCCACACACTTGTGGGTGAGTGGCGGTGGACCAGCCGAACCATCCAAAATACGGTGTAGTGAATTCCAGCTCTCCCCCCCCCCCCCCCCCCCCGATCATACAAATCATACAGGAGTGGAAAACCCTATCCGCTCCTGAATTCTACACCGAGTTCAAAGGAATAATGAGGGGAAGTAAGAAAGGGAAGAAAGGGAAATAAAAGGGAAAAAAAAGGAATAGGGACTTTTCTATCTTGGCTCGTGGCTTTGAGCTAAATAACCGGTGTTGTTCCATTAAGTGCTTCCATTTCCAGTGATTGGAAGCTACTGCAGACGACTCTTTTCGTCCCGCGGTGATGCCGGCGAACCAAATGAAGCCTGGAAGAGCCCGCTTGGAATCAAAATGGCTTCTCAGGGCCCCCATCATTTCCTCCCATCACCAACGCCACGCAGAATCAGCACACGCACACACACACGCACACACGTGCGCGCACACACACACACACACACACACACACACACACACACACACACACACACACACACACACACACACACACACACACACACACACACACACACACACACACACACACACACACACACACACACACTGAAGCGTCTTATTCTTATCGCTCTTGCCTCGTCTGTTCGCCAACAGTTACAGATATGCATATTAACATGTTTATGGCTCTAATTATAATTACCGTTGTTCCCCCCATGAATCAACAATTAGTTTCAGCTGTGCCATTATGTGGATAATTCAATTTCTCTCCTCGCTGGGTATCAGCTGATTACAGAGGGGGGAGGGGGGGAGGGTGTGTGTGTATAAGAGTAGCGTCTTCTAGGGATGCTCGGCGTAACACTGGAAGTGGCCCTACTGTGAATGTGGGGGGGGGACGGACGGACGGACGGACATACACTCTGAACATTATGTAGTGTCTGTGGGATGGGGTCGGTACGTGGCCCTGTGTGTGTGTGTGTGTGTGTGTGTGTGTGTGTGTGTGTGTGTGTGTGTGTGTGTAACCGTGTGGATGCATGTGTGATCGCACCTGTGGTGTGTTGTTGTTGTTGTCGGTCCTCTGTCCTTGCTCATGTTTCTGCTGTGAGAGTTTGCAAAGCTGGACTCACAGATACCAGCCTGGCGCGCAGAAGGGTTGGGCCGCTTACAAAACTGTAAAACAAACAAACAAACAAACAAACACACAAAATCATGTTTTCAAGATTCAAGATGCTTTAATACGTTCAACATGTTCACATACTGTATGCTTGCAAGTCATAGGACATATACGGGTGTTTGTTCAACTATGAATGACAGAAGGTGGAGAATCGTTTTTAGTTTGTTTGTTTGTTTGTTTGTTTGTTTGTTTGTTGCTGCAGCCTAGCGCTCACGTGTGCGGCTCTACTTGTGGTTGACTTAAAGCACTTCACGTCCATCATTCGCCACATTCATTGGTCATTGGGGCTGTTTTCGACGGGTCTGATTTCTCTCTCTGATTCATCTCTCTCTGATTCACCGAGAGGCACATGGAACTCCATTACCCAGCATGCCCCTGGAGGTCTATGAAACGAGTCAGGTTTGTCAGTGGTATTGTCGGAAAATGTAAATATATTGACTTATATTGCGATACAGTTCAC
>CM051018.1:10933189-10973189 GCA_027704905.1 Muraenolepis orangiensis
TGTGTTGGTGTGTGTGTGAGAGAGCTTGCATGCACGTGTGTGTGTGTGTGTGTGTGTGTGTGTGTGTGTGTGTGTGCTATGTTTGTCTCATTGTGTTGGTGTGTGTGTGTGTGAGAGCGAGAGCGTGCATGCGTGTGTGTGTGTGTGTGTGTGTGTGTGTGTGTGCTATGTTTGTCTCATTGTGTTGGTGTGTGTGTGAGAGAGCGTGCATGCACGTGTGTGTGTGTGTGTGTGCTATGTTTGTCTCATTGTGTTGGTGTGTGTGTGTGTGTGTACTGTGATGCTACTGACCCATGAGAAATGACGCTATGGTAATTGGTAAAGAGTACAGTTTTTTAAAATGTCATGAAAGGTAACATAATATGTATTGGGGTTAAGTGGGGCGTTCTCATCTCCATACAGGGTCTCACCTTTATAGGTGAAGTGGACTGTTGCATACTAAAGACCTCATCTGGAGAACTGATCGCTGGGAGTCAGTGTGTGGCAAGTTCCTAAACAGTACCACCCTCTATCAGAGCCTGGGGGAGAAGACTTGGTGTATTTTGTGACCTTTTTGTGGCCCGTGAATACATCAATATGTATGGAATTGACTATGACTGTTACATTACAAAAATCTGACATTGGCTCGGAAGAAAATGCTCTTATTGGAAGAATAAGTGCATTTCCTTCTCTAGCAGATGTCAGATTTGGTGTATTTGTCACATGTATAAGGTACAGTGTACAATGTACAGTGAACATGTTCTCCCCAGCTCAGAAGATGGACTTAACAAAGCCTAACAAGCCTCCAAGAGCAGAACCAGTGCTCAGGTTAAAAGTACAATAAGTTGGCTCCCTAGATTTGCCACAATAAGTACATCAAACAGGGGCAGTGGCAAATAGTGAAGCCAATAGACACCAGCTAATAAGAAAACTCTAATAAACAAGTTGCTGGCAAACAAGAACTAGATGTAACAAGAAGCAGGCGGGTGGTTTTTTTTGCCTGCGGCCGGAAGACTGGCAGCCGACTTCGCTGTCACGCCGTCAGCGTGCAGCGGGTTCATTCCACCACTGCGGGGCCACAGGACAAACGAAGAGCCGTGACCGTGAAGATCGGCCCCAGGGGCCCCTGAGGGATGAGGCAAGCGTGCCCCGAGGCAGCAGAGCGAGAGTGGACGGGCAGGGCCGTAAGGCTTGACCGTAGCCTGGAGGTCGTAAGGAGCCGTTCCTGACCGATCGATACAATAACGAATGTGCTTTTGTACTGCTTATGAGCTGGGCAGGATGCCTATATAATCGTAGAAGATAGTTACATAAGGGTACAAGGTGGTTACCTAAGGGTACAGGACACCTACATAAGGGTACAGGACACCTACATAAGGGTACAGGACATCTACATAAGGGTACAGGACACCTACATAAGGGTACAGGACATCTACATAAGGGTACAGGACACCTACACAAGGGTACAGGACATCTACACAAGGGTACAGGACATCTACATAAGGGTATATGAACCATACTGTACATAAGTGTACAGGATACTAACATAAGGGTATATGACACCTACTGTACATAAGGGTCCAGGATACTAACATAAGGGTACAGGACACATACATAAGAGTACATGACACCTACATCAAATACAATCCATCCATCACATCACATTACAGCAAATTGAGTAATGGCTCTCTCCTCCACTTGTATCACATTAAGTCATTGTGGGAAGAGGAAGGAGAAGAAAGAAGAAGAAAGAAGGGCCTTCGCCTCGAGCTAAATGGTAGCAACATTGTCTTTGGAGTGGTGAACACTACACAGTTTCTATTAAACCAGGATTGCTCCGACGCTTCGTATGGTTTTGGTAACCTTGTGAACGGCACTTCCCAGGGATGCTACGAGCTTATCGTTACGAGCTTAACCATAACAAATGGTCACACAAACACACACACACACACACACACACACACACACACACACACACACACACACACACACACACACACACACACACACACACACACACACACACACACACACACACACACACACACACACACACACACACACACACACACACACACACACACACGCATGCATGCACACTCCCATTGGACAGCGAGGATTTGAGGACAATATAGCATGCATGCTCAGATGACGATGGTGATTATGGTGATGATGATGATGATGATGATGATGATGATGGTGATGATGGTGATGAGGATGATGATGATGATGATGATGATGATGATGGCGACGGGTGGGCGGGGGATGCAAACACACGGCTGGAGACCAGCTGTCGAAATGCCAACGTTCGACCCTCAACGCTTTGGATGAGTAACGCAGGTCATAAACGCCTGCTTTTGTGTCCTGCACTGATCTCTCTCTCTCTCTCCCTCTTCCTGCTGAGTTTGTCTACAGTTGAATTTGGACCAGAGCGGTCATTCTGTCACCCCTGCTTGCAGACGCACTGCAGCAGGCGGGACTCTTGTCCTTTTGAGTGAGTGCCATCCATGCATCTATAAGCAGACCCTTTTCAAGGTATAGGTAGATATAAAACGATCAAGGTGATGATACTGCGGATGATGAAGCAGGAGGGCGAGGGGAGGGAGACCCCTTCCCTTCCCTTCCCTTCCCTTCCCTTCCCAGTTCCCTTCCCCGGCCTCACCTTGTGCATGGGCATGTCGGCGGCGAGCGTTCTGGCCTTGGGGTCCAGGGCACGCAGGGGGTTCGCCGCACGGCCGTTGTAGTTCCTCAGCACGCGGTTCTCCTTGATGTGGGCCTGGAGCTTCTCCCTGCGTCTCCTGGCAGAGAGACAGACACACAGAGGGACAGAGAGAGAGAGAGAGGGGGAGAGAGTGTGAGAGCGACAGAGAGAGAGGGGGGGAGAGTGTGAGAGGGAAAGAGAGAGTGAGAGAGTGAGAGAATGAGAGAGGGAGAGCGGATCAGAGAGAGGCAGACTGTAACACTGACAAGCGCCTGGTTATTAAAGCAATACAGGGATAGCTTCCACAGACACTCACGCCGAGTTGACACTCCACGCTTTTAGCCTGAACAGACGATTCCTGCTGCGTGCACCTCCTCCCCAGCCACCCATTCTCGCCTCCCATATTCTATTCTTTTTCTCCCTTCTTTCGGAATCACTCGCCTCTTTTGCATGAATTCCATTTTCGGAAGTGTCACTTCTCCCGCCTGTTTTCCATGACTAAATGTAGATGAAGACACCAGACAGGGATTCCTCCTTGTGAAACATCTTGTTAGGTGTGATTCCCCCCCCACCCCCACCCCCACCCCCACCCATCAGTCATGCAATGTGAAACCCACGGCGACGCCAACACAACTCGACTACAAGACAAGACATGTCGTGGAGGGAGGGAAGAAGGGAATTCCATTGTAATTGTTGCAAATGGCAATCAAACATCTTGAAGTCTTGATTGTGTTTCTGACCGCTTTGAACGTGCCGGTCAAAGGTCTGCTCCCTGTTCACTCAAGTCTAGCAAAATACAAATACCGTGTATATATATATATATATATATATATATATATATATATATATACACGGGTGTGAACGCATGCCCCATTCCAGCTGTCACACACACATTGATCTAGACGTTTGACATCTACATTTGCAGATAGAGAAAATGTCAGTGAGTAACAAAGAATGTAGTTTGAGATGGTGAGAAAACAATGGCCGCGGGCTGTAGAGTTGTTTCTATAAATACAGTATATATATATATATATATATATATATATATATATATATAGAGATATTTCTTTGGTTTGCTTGGTAACAGGGACTGAACTAAGCGCAGACTCTCTCTAAAGGAATAATGTGTAGAAGAGCCATAGAAGAGATGTTGCGAATACATGACTAAGTATAACTCATGGAGAGGGACCTTATAAATGATTACTTCATCACAAACTCCAATTGCAATAACGCTGACTCAAAGAGGAACTCTGCCGCTTTTTTTTGCCGGCTTTGTGTCATCTCAATGTGGGTAGAATTATGCAAACTAACAATGTTCACCTTTCCTCCATTTTGCCGGCCCCCCAGATCTTGCCTCATTTGATCTCTGTCAAATTACGGAGTTGGGATTTTGCATCTGCGCTGAGCTTACACAAGAGAGCATCGGCAACAACTGCAGGGCACTTTTCATGTCCCTGATGCCGTAAGGTAAGGTTGAAAAGCAGTTCCCCTTTAATGAAGAATCCATTTCCCAACCAGGTATATCCAACCATTTTTCTTTATTTGACCTAATTTAACCAACTGAAACGGTTCTTTAACAATGTTATCCGCTGCTTCCATCCAAAGTACTTCTGGACGGTCAAGGCGATAACCTCCAATTCATTTCAACTCTATTCTATATCAGCCAGGCGGTAATGCATTTCAGATTGAACACGTCAGCAAAAACGACAGTTAGGGAAGCATTACGTTTTTGTTCCCTAAAGGAATTGAATAACCCTTTAAAATAAATTTTCATATCAATGTGCATAACTGGAACGTCCTCCCTCTTTGACCACTGCTACTGTAGATTCAAATCATACGTAAGGTTTCATTTTTCGTTTGCTTCCAAATATCCAGAAGGCGTCTTGTTCCTGGTTGAACCCATTTGTTTATTTTGTTCCCCTGTGTAATTTTCGTATTTGACTTGCTTGTGACAAGTAAATGTATTTTGCAAGTTAAGTCAATTAGCATTTAGTCTCTATGTTGTTTGGGACGTTGTTTGCCAAACAGATTAACTATATAGACACTGGAAATTCGATTAATCAAGGGGAAAAGGAATAGTTGTATTTTGCGGTGCCTAAAAATCCCGTCATTTCCATAGAAGACTCATTTTAATCACCGCTTCTGCTGTTTTGTTCACAGTGACGTTGCCCTACTTAAACTCAGCAGCCGAGCTCATTTCCTCCCCCCTCTCAGTCTCCCACTCTTACGTCCGTTGGCTTCCCCCCAGAAGAGCACTTCTCTGCTGGAGTTCAGCACATCTGTGAAACCTCCTTGCTGCTACTTGGGAGCGGGCCTTCCCTGCATCCTCATTGGCTGTGCCATCTCTTAAGGGATAATGGGTAGTCGGGTTAGAAAACAGAGCGTCATCTTTGAAGCCGGGAAGCGTGAAGCCAGGGGCGCGTCCAATGTGTCTGAGTGCCGCTGAGCAAGGCACAGGAGGTCTTTCCCCCTCTCTCTCTCTCCCCCACCACCCCCCCCCCCCCCCGGAAATATCTCTCAGTACTTTATTGCGTTGCTCCTCGAAGCGGAAGGAAGTCTACTCCACTCTATGGGAATCGATGAAAAGTTCCACCAAGAAAAGGGGGTTCACAAAAGCTAGCACTAGTGCTCTGTTGCAGCGTGTTACCTGGTAACCCACACCTTCCATTAATGAATAATACAACATCTTATCCTATGGTTTTAAATGTTTTTGTACATCAATATTTGGATCATGATCAATCCATAGCACTGCTACGTAACCAACTACATTACTTCACACCTAAAATACGGTGTTTTAGGGTTTGGTTTTTCATTGACAATTGAAAAATGACAGTTAATGGCCCTGGAAATGTGTCAGCCTCAGAATGGGTCTCCGTTTTTTTTGTTGTACTGTGGGAAACAACCTGGTTTCTGTTAAGGAAACCCCACTCGAACATTATTTAACGCTATTTGTTTCAATGAATGTCCTGCTCCCATAAGCTCGTAAGGACAACCCATTTAGTTGTAAACCGTGCTGTGAGACTAAACTGATGAGGGTTTAAATTGGAATAAGTACCACCGAGAAACTCAAAGAGTGAACAAAAAAAAATGTCTTTTTCCACCGATTCCCACTTTTTCTTCATTTTCGACTCAATTTGCTCGCCTGAATATATACTACAGCCTATTGTAAATAATAAATGTTTCACGTGATTTATTATCGGCCCATTAAATGTGCATGCCTGCTTTCGCCCTCTGAGTCTTCACGCGACATCTCCCCCCCGGGAATGTTTTTCACTCAATTATGTTTCTATTGGACGGAGGCTGTCCATCATGGCGTCGTCGATGCCATAATCTTGTTTCTAGTGGCTCACTCACTCACGTCCCTATTTTACGCAGGAAGCATAGAATTACAGTGACTATCTATCAGGGGCCGTTCTCATGTGCCATCTATCTCTCTCCTCTAAATGACTGACTGCCATTTAAAAGGCCTGGATGTTTGACCTGTTCCCTGGCTAAAGGGGAAACAATCATGTCTCGGACATGGCGAGCGTCGCGGTTGTAGCGATCGACGTGAATTTATGGGACGATGTTAGCGTGCCGCTCATTATCGCATTGAGCGGCGCGTTCGGTGAAAGAAGAGACCCCGAAAGAGGAAGCATGTGGAGAGGGAGAGCCAGAGAGTGTGTTGGTTGCCCTTTAACGGTTATATCGTGTATTGGACAAGATCCAGGGTTTAAGGACAAAACACATCGTATAGCTATAAAAACACCGCTCGCTGTGTGTGTGTGTGTGTGTGTGTGTGTGTGGTTATGTGTGTGGTTATGTGTCTGTAAATATTTCAATATACACAACATACGCTATTTACTTGTGTGTGTGTGTGCATGTGTGTTATTCATCCACTCACTTGTTGCGGCAGTAGAGGGCCATACACAGGGTGCCCAGGAGGCTGATCGCCATGGCGATGGATGTGATTGACAGGACCTGTCTCTTGTACACCTCCTTGCTCTCTGCAACACAGAGAGACAACACACAGGGGTGAGGAAGAAGCCACATGAATGTTTGAACAGCAGACTCGACTAGCCTAGAGAATACACACAAGCCCTGTAAGCAAGCATGGCGTGGACGATGCCACCGATGAAGTCTCTTTGGGGAGAACATGCATGCGGAATATGCACACACGTCCACCCGGGAGACGGCATTAAATATGCACAAGGAAAACCCAGAAGTTAATATTCATACAGAATTAAACATGGTTTTGAGGTTCCTACTTAGCCGCTTTTAATTTGTCACATAAACGCCAGACAAGACCCAAACAGCCGTTTAAAATCATCCGGCAACCATTTACAATGCAACTGCTCTCCTGAGTCGCCCTGCGTCTGTTTGTTTTTGTGTTGTGGCACTGCGATTTTCATCAGTCCTAATTATTATCCGAAATAAATTGAACCATCAACTCAAGAACCCTTAACGTTTTTTTTTTAAGCAACCATCTTCAATTCTCAAACACCGCCTGGCATTCGTACCGACTCAAACAAGCCCTGGAGCTGCGCTCGCGTCACGTCGGGGAAAACCTCCGCGTTCCCAAACGGAAGAAACGGAAGACGTAGGGCTGATGGGAAAAAGGCCATTAGCGGAGAGAGGAACGGAAGCTGATCCGTTGGCTGAGGAGCAAGTGAACGCTATTTGTGGGGCCTCCGGTTCCCACAAATAGAGCCAAGAGGAGCCAAGAGGACAACGAGGGGACAGGTGTGTGTGTGTGTGTGTGTGTGTGTGTGTGTGTGTGCTGGTGGGTTGTTGACATGGCAGAGAAGGAGACACATTCTGTGCACCTGGGGTTTAAAGGAGATACACTTCATACATCCTTAGCGAGGCAATCACTCATTGTTACTATATCGAAGCGCAGGGATACATACTCAAGAGATATCATTGGCGCTAACCCGTCTGAGCAGCCCGACCAGCCTGACCAACTCAACCCGCCTGCTTTATAGCTCATTTCATCGACAGTCAACAAGCCATCTACGTGTTTGCCCTAGGTGGTCATTGTCAAGGAGGCAAGGTGACGAGACCATGAAAGATAGGAGAACAGACGATGCAAGTCATCCTCAGGCTATACAAACCTCTCTCTCTCTCTCTCTCTCTCTCTCTCTCACTCTCTCTCTGTCTCGCTCTCCCCTTTCTCCCTTTCTCCCTCTCTCTCTATTTCTCTCTCTCTCTCTCTCTCTCTCTCTCTCTCTCTCTCTCTCTCTCTCTCTCTCTCTCTCTCTCTCTCTCTCTCTCTCTCTCTCTCTCTCTCTCTCTCTCTCTCTCTCTCTCTCTCTCCCCTCACGTCTTGTGTTTGTTTTGATGCCCCCCCCCCCCCCCCTAATCAGCCTGAATAATCCAATGGGCTCATTGGACATAATTATACCATTAGAAAGAGATTCTGGCTTCCCTCATGGGAGACAGGATGGGAGTGGATGTCTGAAAGTAAGGCAGTAAAAAAAGCAATCCAATCCATTCAATATATTTAGCTCTTGTGGTTCAAAGGTGCAGGATGTGTGTCCGTGTTCGACGTGCCCAAAGCGACATCCATTACATGGGGAAGTGGTACCCATACTTTTTGAAGACCTGCATGGGGGTACAAATATATGTGATACAAAGCTATATATAATATATATATAATATATATATAATATATATATAATATATATATATATATAATATAAAAGAGATATAGATTTTACTGATCAAAAATAACAATAATACATATCCACCACAAAAACAAAAGGTATATGCGGATACTCTGTGAATACGATTATACTTATACATGTTAATGTTAATCAAACAAACCAAAATATTCAAGGAGAGGGAGGCCACTGGTTCCATCTGGGGTCAGAGGTCATATTGTGTATTCCTTTTGCTCTAAGGCTCTTGCTTCTGCCACGACCCAAACCCGACTGCAGGTTTACAGCAGTGGTGTTATTAAAAAAAAAATATGAAGAATATTTCAGCCTTAAGGTGATGGCAGTGTTCATTAGAGTGTTCCTCTGAGTCACTTAGAGACCTGTAGGTTGAACACTCCTACGCTTGAATGGAAACGGAATGAAGGATTTTGGAGCAATGAAACAATTTCTGCCTTTTTTCCACTTTCATCCTTGTGTTGTAGAGTTATGCTGGCTTTTAAAGATCGTTTTCAACCTGACCCATTCATCCCACTTTGGGAAATGAAAACCTTCGACATAAATGTCTTGAGTTCGCAGAGACCTTCACACCGGCGTGACTCAAAAACAAGTTAAACGTTGCCCACGGTGTGAAGCGGTGTGAAGATGGCAGGACGTGGTGGAGTTTCGCTACAGATCAGTGCACTTCATGCAATAGAGCTCAACACTGATCGCCTAAGATCACTCTGGAAATATGTTCCTCCTAAAGACGCCCAGGTAATGATCACTATGGCTCATGAATTTTGCTGCATACATTAAGTATCAAGCTCACCAGACACTCTCTCTCTCTCCCCCCCCACGCACACACACGCACGCACACACACACACACACACACACACACACACACACACACACACACACACACACACAGACACACACACACACACACACACACACACACACACACACACACACACACACACACACACACACACACACACACACACACACACACACACACACACACACACACCACCACCACCACCACAACTACACCACCACCATAACCCCTCATCACTGGGCATGGAATTCATCCCTTGGCACGGAATTGACCGATTTTAATTCTACTTCCCGTAGCTTGCACCACCGTTTTGTTTCCAAAGAAGACTTTGGAAGAAGAAACGGGGCAGATGAAGACCTCGGAAAGCGCTATTTCCAACCTGCTCATCCAACCGTTCTACTAGCTAATGTTCAATCCATCGACAACATGTTACACTGTCTGGATTCCACATCCTTTCCCCAGGACAGAACAGCTGATTCAGGGCAAGTGCAAGCAGGGGGAGGGGGGGGGGGGAGGGGGGTCTGTGTTAGAAGAGAACCCCCTGTTGGGCTACGGATATAGCAGTAGATCTAGTGTCACGTTGCTTTCCGGTCTTTGAGTCGCAGACTGCAAAGATCAAACCCCTTCTATCTTCCCTGGGAGTTCACATCAGTCGATCTGAGTGTAGTCTATATCCCTCCACCCCAGGCAGATAAGGCTATTTCTTTGGATGGATTGGATGGAATCATCAATGGTCTGGGGAAAGTTGTCCCGGAGGCAGCCTTCATTGTATTTGGAGATTTCAACAGAGCCAGCGGGAAGAAGGTGCTGCTTAAATACCACCAGCACATCCACTTCTCCACTGACTACATCTCCTTTCTTCTCCTTCGACCACATTTTCAACCGCATGTTTCATTCAATCGCCCGCTTCTGGCCGCCACTTGCAGTGTTAGGCTATTCATATCATTAGATTTGTTGATGGGGGGGGGGGGCACCTTCTGATTGCATCTTTTGTCACATCACTAAAGTAACAACTATAATAGTATGATGTTAAATGTGGTGAAACCAGGACAGAAATGGAAATTGGTTGAAAATTGGACATTTTAGTGTCCTGAGAGATATTTAGCTTGAAACCCGGGACAGCCCCTGACAAACGTCTGGTCACCGTAACTTCCCACATGCAGAGTGATGAGACAGTTCATACTCCTCCAAGACTACCCTTCAGGACTACTCTCCTGGACTACTTTCCAGTCCACTGACTGGCTGTCTTTCCCTAATCAGAAGCCCTCTCCAGGCGCCCAGGGCCCAGACGGTGTACTGGGTAAGGGGGCTGACCAGCGAGCAGAGGTCTTCGTTGCATGACATCTCTCCCTCAGTCGGTTCTGTCCTCCCCCCCCTTGCTTCAAGAGGACCACCGTCCCTGTGCCCCGGCACTAAGTCACCTGAATGAATGACTACTACTCCCCCCTGTAGCATTGACCTCGGTTGTTGCAAAGTGCTTTGAGCGGCTCATCAAATCATTCCTCTGCACCTCGCTGCCTCCCACCCGCCCACTCTAGACCCTATGCAGTTCGCTTACCAGTCCACGGACAACGCCATTGCCCCCTGACGGAGCACACCACCCTCTCCCACCCAGACCAAGGGAACACTTTTGTGCACGGATGCTGTTCATAGAACTCGTCTCCAAGCCTTTGGATCCATTTAGATGGATCTACAGCTTCCTGGCTTTCCCAAGACCCCAAGGTTGAGTCTGCACCTCCTCCGCGGTGATTGCTAACACAGGTGTCCCTCAGGGCTGTCTGCTCAGCCCCCTCATGTTCTCCTTGTTCACACGTACCAACCTCAATGTAAAAGTTAGCTGCCGACCATTTTGTTGATGAGATTATCGGCGAGTATGCGAGTCTACATACGATAGGGATAAATGGCATGAATTCTGTTTAACCATCTCATTATTTGCTATCCAAATCTAGGGTATTATCCATTATAGCTCCTTAGTGTGCAAATTAGTGTGTTGGCCCGACTCATTGCAATGAACAGTAATCCCACTGGTTGTTCTTTGTTGAAGTGATGTTTAATTTCTTCCACGTTCCTTTATGGTCTTTCTTTACGTCTAAACGTATTAACATTAACGAGTCCAAATTAAACTCTGTAGTGCTCTCATGTCTTTTCTTAAAGGCACACAATGCATTGCCGTCAGTTTTTTATATAATGCAGCGTGCATTCTTGCAAACAATAAAAACCCTTATGTAATCAAATATGATACATATTATTATATATACTTTGGCTCCTACAGTTTGTAGGGTTATTTGTGTAGGCTATATCTTTTTTAAGAAACTTTTATTTGTTTAGAAACTAAATTATATAAAATTGTTATATTGCATACAGCTTGTGTCTAGACGTGTTGTACGGATCCATTTTCTGTCTTTATATTTCACAAAGTGTGGTGTCCAGACAACCTCTCTCTCTCTCTCTCTCTCTCTCTCTCTCTCTCTCTCTCTCTCTCTCTCTCTCTCTCTCTCTCTCTCTCTCTCTCTCTCTCTCTCTCTCTCTCTCTCTCTCTCTCTCTCTCTCTCTCTCGCTCTCTCTCGCTCTCTCTCTCTCGCTCTCTCTCGCTCTCTCTCTCTCACCGAGGTCACCGAGACAAAGCAGATGACTGCGGACTACAGGAGGCTGCGGGAGGGGAAGTGAGGATGGAGCCGCAGTGAAAAGAGTCCGCTTGCTTCAGGTTCCTCGGGGTGCACATCAACAGATGAACAGATGATCTCGGCCGGTCAGCCCACACGATGTTTGGTACGGTGATGTTGGTACGGTGATGTTTGGTACGGTGATGTTGGTACGGTGATGTTGGTACGGTGATGTTTGGTACGGTGATGTTTGGTACGGTGATGTTTGGTACGGTGATGTTTGGTACGGTGATGTTTGGTACGGACCCAGTCGTCCTCACAAACTTTTCTAAGGGCACTTTTTGAGGTGGCATTCTGACCGCGTTACAGTGGCGGTACAGGAGCCGCACGGCCGAGGACCATAAGGGTACAGGTAAGGCAGGGTTGCCAGGAACCTCAGAACACATCACATGGCATCAGAGAGCTCCCGGCCCAACTGGACACCTACCAACACACGCTGCCTCAGAAAAGCTCTCAGGGTTATTAAAGGGATCCTTTGCCAGTTTTTCAACCTGGTTTGCACCGTGTACAACGTGGTTAGTATATTGACCAATGATCAATTCCCCTCCATTTTAACCAGCATTTCATTTAGTTTATTTCTTTGCCAGCAAAAGTCAGCCAGGTGACACGTTTCGCGGCATTTTGTGTTATCTGGCAGACTTTAGCCGACTCTAGGGCTGTTGTTCGGTCTTCTCTGGTCGATTCAAATTTTTTACTGCATAGACCGTCCGGTTTTATGAAAAAAAAAGCGGAAAAAATACTAAGGACTCCCAACAGCCAGCACTCTCCCACACGTACACATAGAAACACACACATTAATGGTGATTGCTAGGCTCCAATGATAACTATGAAGATTACAATTAAAATATAATTATCGTCAAATTGTCTGAGGCTTGACTAAATAGCTGCACACAGGAACCGATACAAACAAACACACATACACAAGCATGCATGGTGGCACACACACACACACACACACACACACACACACACACACACACACACACACACACACACACACACACACACACACACACACACACACACACACACACACACACACACACACACACACACACACACACACACTAATGCAGGTATACTCTCACACAGACAGACAGACAGACAGACAGACAGACAGACAGACAGACAGACAGACAGACAGACAGACAGACAGACAGACAGACAGACAGACACACACACACACACACACACACAGATACACGTAAACTGCAGAGACAAGCCGAGATGGTGCTGGGAGGGCTTGCTGACTCAGAGGCCAGGCACGGCGTGTTCAGCACCACTGGCCTGAAGACAAGCAGTACAGCACACACACACACACACACACACACACACACACACACACACAAACACACACACACACACACACACACACGTACAGTTCCTCTCCACAGCAGCACTGTGTGCGCTGTGGCTTCAGGGAACACAGTGGAGGAGCGAGAGCCCAACGAGACGAACACAAGGAAGAATAAATCACAACAGTGGAAGGCAAGAGTAAATAAAGAGAAGAATAAACAAAGATCATGACAATCGAGACTGCTGATCATCTAGTATATCATTTGCTATACAATACATATATACAGTATACATATATAGATGTATAGATAATCTTGTACATTGATATATATATATAGAGATAATATATATACATTATGATATAATTTAGATATATAATATAGATAGATATATAGATCATCTTGTACATGAAGATATATATACATATATGTATATAGATAGATATTTAGATATTTGTGTAATGGAAAATGATTTATTGTAGGAAACTTTGTGAAAGCAACGTAGGTTCAATGACGCATGATCATGGGAAGACAAACATACTTACCAAGCATCTGCAATTAGGCAGTGCATGTTATTTTGTAGGACAAGGACTTTTAGATTTACCCTATAGGCAGACAGACATCAAAGGATACAAAGAAACACAAACCAAAACACAAACACAAACACTTCAAATGGGGTGCAAGAAGAATGTATACAAAGTATGTTCAAATAAATAAGTTCTAAATTAAATGGGTTGACATTGTTTGTGATGATATTCCGTGTGAACGTGTCAATATATGTGCTGCCATCGGATGGCACTGTTGGGTGCATCCGCAGCGCCATCCGTGTATCCATCATTTTTAAGAGGCTAACTGCCCGGGGCAGGACCCTATCACTTCACCAACTGTTTGTTTATAGAAATGCATTTGTAGAGAGATAAACACTATTTAGCTACAATACATACTGTTATACCGGGGGTCGAGGACCATAGCTGAAGTGTCCCCTTCCTGCAGTATCATGTAGAACGGCCCTGGTTCCATCCATCAACCTTAAGGGGACTTACTCCAGCCGATGAACGACCGCCCTTCCTCTACCCACGTGTGCTGCCCTCAGTGACAGCTTCACAGCTAAGCTAAGTGCCAAAGAGTTTCAAACATAGCTCTGAATGCTGTATTCTAGGGATGGAGGGGGGAGAGGGGGGAGGGGGGAGGGGGGGGGGAGGCACTAGGACATACGACACACGAAATCAGGACCATGTCCTCCTCATCCGAGTCTCATCCTACAACCATCAAACGCATGCTTGACAGACAGTAGGACAGACATTTTGACAAATAGATACATCACAATCATTGATATGAAGTGAAGGGCACAATGTGCACCTGCTTCTGATTACTGTGAATATTGCATAATTGTTCACAGAGGAGCTGTGTATTACCTATTAACTGAGTTCTTCATAGTATGACCACAGAGTAGTTGTGTTCTACCTGGTACTGAGTACTTCATAGTATGTGTGTTCTACCTGGTACTGAGTACTTCATAGTATGTGTGTTCTACCTGGTACTGACGACTTCATAGTATGACCACAGAGGAGTTGTGTACTACCTGGTACTGAGTACTTCATAGTATGTGTGTACTACCTGGTACTGAGTACTTCATAGTATGTGTGTACTCCCTGGCACGGAGTACTTCATAGTATGTGTGTTCTACCTGGTACTGAGTACTTCATAGTATGTGTGTACTCCCTGGCACGGAGTACTTCATAGTATGTGTGTTCTACCTGGTACTGAGTACTTCATAGTATGTGTGTTCTACCTGGTACTGAGTACTTCATAGTATGTGTATTCTACCTGGTACTGACGACTTCATAGTATGTGTGTACTACCTGGAACTGAGTACCACTACTACAACTTAGTATGTGTGTGCATCTGAATCCGCATCTAAAGTACGGTGATGTACTGTGGCTTGTCGTATGTGGCTGGTTTCGGGGGTGGGAGGGCCGTAATCCGCCGCAGAACAATAGTCGTGAGCGGTTGGCTGGAGGCGGTGGTTGCCTATAGTACATCTCTCTCTATCTAAATGACTCGTGGGCAAGTCACCAAAGGAAAATCTTGTCTGCTAAATAAAATGTAATTGATGAAACTGAAAATACAATAGGAATTCATATATATGCAACAAGACCGGAATTCTGGTCAGTGGTGTCCCATAGCCTGTTTATGTGTTGCTTTAATTATTGACAAATATTGCATGCAGAAGATGATTGTTTGATTTTGTTTTACTGATTTCTCCGAGGTCTCCAAATCCACACGCCATCATAAACCTCTTTTTTTTAAAGAGGTTCTACGTTCTTAAAGTAACATAGAGTCAGTGGAGCCTGAACTGAGATGATGCTGACCTATGAACCCTGAAGGGTAATCACATTCCAAAGCATTATAGGTGAGCAATTAAAGTGGCAACCAAGGGAAAGGTTAAGTGTTTTGGACAGCGGTGGGTATCTATTTTTAGAGGCAGGGCTCCAAACTAACATTTTCCTCCGGTGGAAGTGCTCTCACTAAGCTCTTAGTGGGGAAATGGCAGTAGCTCATAGTTTGGTCGCACAAAATGACCAGGTGATTGTATCTCAGCCTTTTTTTTAGAGCTTTTTTATATGAAAATCAAAGTACGTACAATATAAAAAACGGTAATAAAGTGCAACAATGCAATTTGTATAAGCGTACTTAGAACTTTATAATAAAACCCTAAAATAA
Organism: Muraenolepis orangiensis; assembly: GCA_027704905.1. Lineage (NCBI taxonomy): Eukaryota > Metazoa > Chordata > Actinopteri > Gadiformes > Muraenolepididae > Muraenolepis > Muraenolepis orangiensis. The sequence goes on from CM051018.1 coordinate 10,949,009, forward strand.
ATGTGATGTTTTTTTAAAGTGCAATACAGTTCAATAACAATTAATCAAGTAATATACAATCAATTAAACACAATTTTAAATAACACAATGGTTCCTAGCCCTGTGCCCTTCTGCAAGACATCCCCGAGAAGCCCCAGGGGGTCTGCAGATGGACCAACACGTATCAACCGGTTCTCTGGCCCTTTGTCCCTGGGTGAACCAGGTGTCCCCACTTGCCCTCGGCCCCAAATCAAGGTCCTCCAAACCAGGCCCCTCAATGCTGATTCTAATCACGGTCCTCCTCCACCGTGTCTGTGTGGAGAGGTCGTCTCATTTGATCTCACACAAATCGGCTGTTTTACCAGGATATGACGTCAGGATTTGTGAATAATAATAATAATAATAATAATAATAATAATAATAATAATAATAGCGATGAAATTATAAATATTATCATTTATATTATTATTAGACCTGCTTATTATGTATAGAACTTGAGTATTGAGTATATGATGATGAGTATTGATTCAACAGGTTCCCTTTTAAATAGTTATATGTCTATATTTCTTTGAGCATGTGAAATGTGGTCATAAATGCAGTTCCATTTCAACAGGTTACAATGCATGTGACCAGATATAAATCACCGGAAGTCACATATTGACTAAGCGTCAATATGTGATGAGCTGACATGTGATATGTGTGGTGTGTGGTTAATCTGGCTGCTTATTGTCAAGATACACACACTTTTGAATGCACGCACGCACGCACGCACGCACGCACGCGCGCACGCGCGCACGCACGCACGCACGCACGCACGCACGCACACACACACACACACGCGCGCACGCACGCACGCACGCACACACACACACACACACACACACACACACACACACACCCCTCCCTCAGAATAGATGAACAGAACGCAATTTAAAATCCATCTCGCTCTATAAATCGTTGCCTGTAACATTTCCACCCGACACTGATTCATAACCAGGAGGAAGATATTCAAGTCAGAGCTCACTGATCTCAGATGGAAAGGAAATATCGACGTGAGTGATGAACGACCGGCCATACGCATCTGCTTACACACACACACACCAATGCAAAGCATCGTGGGGAAGCAAGAGCTCCAGGAAATCGGATATGCACGTGTTGCTGAAAGGGTAGACTGGATGTAAAGAGGTTCAGACCTGTCTTCATCTCACGGATGCTAATGTCAAATTAATCAAATCAATCAGTTTAGGATTGCGCCAAGAAATTGACTTTTTATTGAACATGCCAGCTCTTAATTCAATATGTTTAGCATATTGTCAAAGTTAGAACACTGGTAAAACTGAAAAATTTATGTGTGATATTGTATCACACTATTATCAAACTATTTAATATTTTAGTTTCGTGTATTAGCTTCTTAGTCAAATCTCTGGGGGCATTAAATATGAACGATTTGCTCTAATATTGCCTACCCTAACCCAACTAATAAAACTATTTATCTGAACCTTGTAAAGAACCCAGCCACAATTAAGTATTACCCTCAAATGCATGTTAGTTAATTTAATAACGCAAATGGTTTACCTTTCACACCTCTAATACGATGTGCTAACGCAAGTAAGCATTGACTATAGTTTACATTTGATCTGTCACTTTTGTCATTATTTAACATCATAGCCTAACGTCATAGTAAACAGCAGGGAGCAAGATAGACTAACATTTCTCCTTATGTGCGGCCTTCTCGCATGCCACCATGGCCGGTCATGAAGGCTACAACTTCTGTCCTTCACGCAAACATTGGCCAAACTGCATCTCAATCATTAACCCCCTACTGTCAGAAAGAGCAGAGATCAAACTAGAGACCAAGACAAATGAATGCCGCTGTCACTACCGCTGACAGGAGAGCTAGCTTGGATCCGAGTGGCCGCAGCTCTGGAGACAGACTCTAATGAAGAGTCAGTCTCTGATGCTGTATCTCTGTACCAGAGACTTATGATGTACCGTCTCTGATGCTGAATCTCTGTACCAGAGACTTATGATGTACCGTCTCTGATGCTGAATCTCTGTACCAGAGACTTATGATGTACTGTCTCTGATGCTGAATCTCTGTACCAGAGACTTGTCTGTGCTGCAGTCGCCGTGTTAGCGACTGTATGGAATATATGGGAAGGAGGGATCCAGCTACAGCAACCGCCTCTATTCCTGTCGTTAACCACTGCTGCTATGCTTAGCTGTCATGGCTGACCTTATAGCAGCAGCCACACACACACACACACACACACACACACTTCATGAATAATATAGCTGCACATGCAAGTGTCCATGGACATACAGGCGCGCACACACCCCCCCCCCCCCCACACACACACACACGCACACACACAACCACATACCCACACAACAGTCCAATGCTAATCAGGAGTAACATTGGTAACAATGCCAATACATACAAACTCCTGTTTCCAAGGAGACAGCAGTATAGCGGAGGTGTGGAGGATATTAAAGAGATATAGATAGAGATAGAGAGAGAGAGAGAGAGAGAGAGAGAGAGAGAGAGAGAGAGAGAGAGAGAGAGAGAGGGAGGGAGGAACAATTAGAGTGGGAGAGAGTGACAGTGATGGAGAGAGAGAGAGAGAGAGAGAGAGAGAGAGAGAGAGAGAGAGAGAGAGAGAGAGAGAGAGAGAGAGAGAGAGAGAGAGGGAAAATGAGAGTGGGAGAGGTAGTGACAGTGAAACAGAATAGAAAATGAGAAAAATGCAATAAGCACATACAAACACACATTGACGTACCCAAGGAGCTGCATCTATGAATTGCTGATCAGCTGAGTGTGTGTGTGTGTGTGTGTGTGTGTGTGTGTGTGTCTGTGTGTGTGTGTCTGTGTGTGTGTGTGTGTGCGCACGTGTATGTGTTTGTGCGCATAGCATGCGCTTTGTTCCATCAGCTCATAATGACGCTTATCATGTACCCTATGATTATATGTTTGATTGAATGTAACAATGTTCAATGAAGAGAGAGTCAGTGTTGACACAACACCACGCATCATAAACCAGTACACTTTACTTACCCATAAACTCAATGCCCAGGTGATCTTCTGGTTCAGCACATGGGAAGAGAAGGACGGGATTGAGAGAGGCGGGGTGAGGGAGGCAGGGGGGGGGGGGGGGAGAGAGAGAGAGAGAGAGAGAGAGAGAGAGAGAGAGAGAGAGAGAGGAGAGAGACACAGTTATTAAAAACAATATGTGGTTGCAGTGTCAGTATTCATATCTGGATTACTGTTGACTCTCTGGCTTTTGTTTGTGTTGGCCCCACTCTCTGTCACACAGCATCACAGGGCTCAGGCTCCTCTAGAGCTGATACACACACACACACACACACACACACACACACACACACCCGCACACGCACACGCACATACACACATGCATATACCCCCACACACACACGCAGAGATGCTCACACACACACACACACACGCGCCCGCCCGCCCGCCCGCGCGCGCACGCACGCACGCACACACACACACACACACACACACACACACACACACACACACACACACACACACACACACACACACACACACACACACACACACACACACACACACACACACACACACACACACACACACACACACACACACACAGCCAAAGGAAACTAGCATCGAAATATGAGAAAACATATATCACTATATTTCCGAACGTTGCTATAAAGTGTGGTTAAACTGTATGCCACCATGCTTGCATACGTTTGTTTTTGTATACATCCCCATCAACACACACCCAAACTATGATCCTGTATCATCATTGCAGCCGTGGAGAGCGGACAGGAAACCTAAGCGATGAGAGTGAGAGATGAGAGTCGTCCCACTCGGCGCCACCTTTGACCCCCCCCCAGCCGCACACTCCGGTTAGTCACATGTCAAAGTGCCCTTATCTCTCCCGACAAGGTCCTGTCCCCCTCCCCCCACCTGTGTGTCACAGGGGGGGGGATACACACACACACACACACACACACACACACAGACAGACACATATACACGTACGCACACACACACATGCTCTCACACACATATACACACACACACACACACACACACACACACACACACACACACACACACACACACACACACACACACACACACACACACACACACACACACACACACACACACACACACACTACCACATCTTATCAGAGCGTGTTCGCTGAGCGGCCAAAGCCGCTCAGATGGGGGATGAGGGACGGGGACGGGACAGGGGACGGGGGATGAGGGACGGAGGACGGAGGACGGGGACGGGACAGGGGATGGGGGACGGGGGACGGGGGACGGGACAGGGGACGGGACAGGGGACGGGACGGGGACGGGATAGGGGACGGGGGACGGGGGACGAGGGACGGGGGACGGGACGGGGTCGAGACAGGGGACGAGGGACGAGGGACGGGGACGGGACGGGGATGGGACAGGGGATGAGGGACGGGGACGGGACAGGGGACGAGGGATGGGACAGGGGATGGGACGGGGACGGGATGGGGACGAGAGACGAGGGACGAGGGACGGGGGACGAGGGACAAGGGACGGGGACGGGACAGGGATGAGGGACAGGGAACGGGGACGGGGGATGAGGGACGAGGGACGGGGGACGGGACAGGGGACGAGGAACGGGACAGGGGACGGGACGGGGACGGGACGGGGACGGGACAGGGGATGAGGGACGGGGGACATGGACGGGACAGGGGACGGGACGGGGGACGGGGGACAGGGGACGGGACGGGACAGGGAATGGGGGACGGGGGACAGGGGACGGGACGGGGACGGGACAGGGGACGAGGGACGGGAGACGGGACAGGGGACGAGGGACGAGGGACGGGGGACGAGGGACGGGACAGGGGACGAGGGACAGGGGACAGGGGACGAGGGACGGGGGACGAGGGACGGGGGACGAGGGACGGGGGACGAGGGACGGGACAGGGGACGAGGGACAGGGGACGAGGGACAGGGGACGGGGGACGAGGGACGGGGGACAGGACAGGGGACGAGGGACAGGGGACAGGGGACGAGGGACGGGGGACGGGGGACGAGGGACGGGGGACGGGGGACGGGCGGCGGTGCGGGGGAGGGGAATAGGAAAAGAAACAAAATGAGAGAGGAGAGAGAAGATGAGCAAGATTAGTGTCACGGTAACATTTCTCCTCCCCGACTCTTTCTCATCCGCATCCTTTACTTCTGTTTTTTGTCTTTTGGTCGCGTCAACCTCATCCCCCCCCCCCCCCCCCCCTCTCTCTCCTCCCCCCCCCCCCCCCCCCTCCCCCTCCAGGTTGTGGGAGGAGTCACAGAGGCATGGGGACACAGGTCTTCAAATGTCACAGGGAATTCCACCTACGTCGACAAAAGCACCTAAGTCGCTTTCCCGCCAACGACTTTAACGGAGGCCCGGGGGGGTGACTCAATATTTACAAAGCGCCGTGTCTGCCCTAGTTATCGTCTTAAAGAGGCTCTGCCACTGTTTCAGTTGAGTTGTTCGAATCAACTTGACTTTTTACGGGAGGGAAGGCAAGAGGTTAAATGGGTATATGCTGATGATCGTATTTCCATCGAGCAAGACTCATAATTCATAACCGACGGCACCCCATCGCTCCTGCTGCATAATCATTACCTGGAGGCAAGTACGGGCATTCACATGCAACGCTGGCTTGATGAGCTATGGCGTGGTTATGCTTAATGAGTGACTTTATTTACATCAATGCCAGGGTGTTTAAGCCCACGTATTACAGTCATTTGTTTGTTTATATTGATCCGCTGTCTAATAATTGTACGTGTGAATGTTGTGTGTGTGTGTGTGACTGAGTATGCGACGTGTTGTGTGTGTGTGTGTGTGTGTGTGTGCGTGCGTGCGTGCGTGCGTGCGTGCGTGCGTGCGTGCGTGCGTGCACGCGTACACCACAGGAGCGGAAGCTACACAACAGGATGGATAATCCCTACCACCCCCACCTGCCTCTCCGTATGGCTTGACTCATGCACACTAACACACACACACAAGTGTGCGCACACGCGCACACACACACACACACACACACACACACACACACACAGACATGTGGCATATGCATATATAGAGAGAGAGGTAAATGAGAAATGGCAGCTCTAGATGGCACCTCACAGACACATAAACACACACACACATAAGCACAGACAGACAGACAGACAGACAGACAGACAGACAGACAGACAGACAGACAGACAGACAGACAGACAGACAGACAGACAGACAGACAGACAGACAGACAGACAGACAGACAGACAGACACACACACACACACACACACACACACACACACGTTGCCAATCATTGAAAACATCACCTCGGGATGAATAGCAGCAGCCACCTCCCTAAGACCAAGCCTAAAGAGAGACACTCCCTGTATAGATCGGTGAGCCACTGGTGAGCCACACATCGTCGCTAACCACACCAAATTACGTTCTCCTCCAAGTGTACATATATTACAGTAAACAACATTTGTTTTCGATGTAATCATTCAAATTGCGGGCCCGGGTATATTTTGGTTGGCGAAAGCACTTAGCAATGTCGCGTCTTCGGGGGGGGGGAGAGCCACTCAGCTGAGAGGCGTGTCCCTCTGGAGGGGCCGGGGTGAGCTGATGCGGTGACAGATGGCAGTGGTGGCGGCCGGCAGTGTGCGGAGGGGAAGCTTGTAATGGGAGTTTATTATGGCGGTGGAGTGCCGTGTACAAACCCCAATGAAGCTTGAGACGAGCGGTGGCCGAGTCGCCCGTCTCATAAAGTGGTCCGCTTTACCGCGTCCCGGTTTGGCACATTTTGAATGAGCTGGTACACTATTGCAATGCCTTTGATTTTGTTTTGTTTTAGTTTACTGTTTAATGTGTTGCAATGTCATTCATCATTTGACTTCTTATCTCGATTAATGCTAATACGTTTGTTAAATAAAATACATAAATAAAATACAATTCCAAACATCTTGGTAAGGGTCGCAATTCCATCTCTCTCTGTCCGCGGCTGAGGACAGATGACTGAGTGGGGACACATGACTGAGTGAGGACACACGACAGTGAGGACATTCATGTGTGTGAGGACAGATGATTGAGTGGGGACACACGACAGTGTGAGGACATTCATGTGTGTGAGGACAGATGATTGAGTGGGGACAGATGACTGTGTGAGGACACATGACGGAGTGAGGACAGGTGACTGAGTGAGGACAGATGACTATTTGAGAACTTAGAACTGAGTGAGGAAAGGTGACTGAGTGAGGACAGATGACTATTTGAGGACTTATAACTGAGTGAGGACAGATAAATGAGTGAGGACAGATACATGAGGACAGGTGACTGAGTGGGGACAGATGACTGAGTGAGGACATATAACTGAGTGAGGATATACTGTATGACAGATGAGGACAGATGACTGAGTGAGAACAGATGGCTGAGGACAGATGACTGGACAGGGACAAGGACATGTTGTCCATTCCCTCGTCATTCCTGTATTCATCGTCTTGTTGTCATGGCTACCATTTTCATTCTCTTGTATCCACTTGTAGATCACACCAAGGACGTTCCTATAGCAACCAGGAAGCTGTATATCTATATATATATCTATATCTATCTATCTATATCTATATCTATAGCTATATCTCTATAGATATATAGATATATATGTATGTATATATCTATATCTATATCTATAGAGATATAGATAGATATAAAGATGCAATAACAAAGGCCTTGGTAGAATAAGATAGGGAGTTTCCTCCAGAATGGAAAACATTACGTTGCTTCCTGTCAATGGCAAAGTGCTGCTTACATTTAAATCACCATTCCGTTCCGGGTAAGGTCATGTTCACGCTCCCAAAGTTGTCCTAACAAGCCCTTTTCACTCCGAGACTCACTCACACACACACTACTGATACAGTGACAGGGGTCATGGCTCCAAACTTGTGAACATTAAAATCAATCTGAAAGAAAATATCCTTTATTCGTCACGCATAGTCGCCACGATTACGCTAACAAAAAGAAACGCTTAACTCTAAGATCTCGGTTGCAGTTTAGCCACTTTTGTAATTGCGTTGGTCTGGACATAATTATACAGCGGCATAATGAGCATAAGATTGTTCGCGACAAATCGAGTTTCACATTTCGAGTGATCAGTCACCAACTCTCAAGAATGAGTCTACAATGTCAGCACAGCATGACGTGGGCATTGTAGTTTTTCCATATTGCATAATGTATAGCTATCAATCAATTCAAATACAATGTAAACATACAACTGTGTGTGTGTGTGTGTGTGTGTGTGTGTGTGTGTGTGTGTGTGTGTGTGCATGTATGTATGTGTGTGTGTTTGTGTGCCCAAATGTGTGTGTGTGTGTGTGTGTGCACGTGTGTGTGCGTGCGTGCGTGCATGTGTGTGTGTGTCTGTGTGTGCTCGCGTGCAAGCGTGTGTGTGTGTGTGTGTGCGTGCATGTGTGTGTGCATGTGTGTGTGACTTCTACCTTAAAAAATCCAGCTCTCTAAAACTGGCCCCAGGCAACAGCAGATTGTTTGACAGAATTCCTGGGTTACCAAAAAGCGACAACACACACACACACACCGGCACATCGGTGGCATGTAAAGAATGGAGAATTTACTGCAATGTTGTTTGCCCCCCCCCCCCCCCCCCACGTGGGGACCTACTCTTCTGTGTGCGTACATGTGAGAGAAAGGACAAATCCAAACACACACACACACACACACACACACACACACACACACATCATCAAACATGAATTAATTTTGCCGATTTCAAAACAGTCACAATACCATCATTATAAAATACAGGCGTACCATTTTAATAAATTAGTAGAGATACACACACATGGCATATTCAAACAGATGGTGGGAATAAATGCACGGTCTCTAATTACAAAGCAATACCCCCACATGGGTCTTCCATTATACGACCCTGACGGTGGAACGTACACACACACACACACACACACACACACACACACACACACACACACACACACACACACACACACACACACACACACACACACACACACACACACACACACACACACACACACACACACACACACACGTGGATACAGGGTATTTATAGAGACTCGGATGTTACACACACACACACACATGAGGGAAAACCGGTGGCTTCGCTTGAGTCGGCCGCCTGGTTTTTAGATTGTCCTCGGTACATCTGCTACGATCATCGTCATGGAAAAAAGAAGCTCTGACCTAATTCTAACGCCCGTTCTTCGCTCGTCCTGCTAGCGGTAGGCCTCTATTGGAGCGGGTCTGGGTGGATCGGTTTTTGAAAAACAACGGCATTTAGTGAAGACACATTGTTCCGCCGACCGAAATTCCCAATCGGATGTGTCCCCCGGTGCTAGCACAGCGATAATAACAGAAAAACAGCTGACTTTGTGATGCTATAGACCCTGCATGGCTTCCCATCAGGATCCTATGAACTCTCTTTGAAGTGGCAATCCCCCCAGATTGGTACACCATTGTGTTCTCAAACCCCAAATCCCACAGTTCCCTTAAAACTACATCTGCTGCTATTATTTTGGTTGCATCCGTGGACGTGGGGGGGGGGGAATGGTGTGTATTGGCGTACTAAATGGCGTGTTAAATACAGCACATGCACTGACACGCTGGCTATCTTTAGAATGCTTGGCAACTGCCTGTTCGATTAGCATGGATACCCGTCTTGTGTGGGAAGCAGATCGGCAGATCGTTTGGAATCGTGGCAAGCAGATGACTGATAAGATGAAGCATTCTGATGATAATCAATACAGAGAATGATATGAGAAGTATGGCTACAACTGAGACAATGTATGCCCAAATCAATAATAAAACCCATGAAATATTAGAATATATTAATATTATTTGAATATATGAAAATAGAGGGCGCTCAGTAGAGCGTATATAATGTAAACTGCTATAAAATCGAATCAACTGTTCCTTTGCCCATAAGTAATCTAACCACAAAGTGTTGTCCAATTCCGTACATATATTTTTGAGTTATAAAAGACAAACAGACAGACAGACAGACAGACAGACAGACAGACAGACAGACAGACAGACAGACGGACAGACGGATAAACGGGTGAAAACTTAAACTCCGGTCCATCTTCGATGGAAGAGGTAATAATATTCTAAAACCCAAAGCTGGATCTGAAGCTACAACCTGAATTATATTAACAAGTATGAAGCATGACGTCATCGAGCAATTAAACCATAGCTTTTCTTGATGTGAACTTTACAATGAACTACTTTTTCATTCTATCAGAAGACACATGATTAGACTCTCCACACACACACACACACACACACGCCAACACACACACACACACGCCAACACACACACACACACACACACACACACACACACACACACACACACACACACGCCAAAACACACACACACACACACACACACACACACACACACACACACACACACACACACACACACACCACACACACACACACACACACACACACACACACACACACACACACACACACACACACACACACACACCAACTACAGCTCCAACTAATTATCACAGTTTCAATAGTAAAATAAGCTATTCTAAAGCTATTCTATCGAGCTGGCGGAAGTTCCTGCAATATGAATGTTAACTACGCTCTTACATCTTCATTCAATATAGAGCCATCCATTATTAAAACATGACAGCGTAAATGAGCAAGTAAAGCATAAAACTATGGGAGGGGGCCATCTGTGAGTGTCCAGATGTAGACGAGGGGGGAGAGAGAGAGAGAGAGAGAGAGAGAGAGAGACAGAGACAGAGACAGAGACAGAGACAGAGACAGAGAGAGAGAGAGAGAGAGAGAGAGAGAGAGAGAGAGAGAGAGAGAGTCCAATCAAGGGAACTGAATGAGATAGTATTGAAGGTACACAGAGACGAAGGAAATAGACAGACTGGGATGCCAAGCTGTAGTAGCCCCCCCCCTCCATCTCCCTCCATCCCCCCCCCCCCCCCCCCTCCTATAACCCAGCCCTTCTTCACCCTCCCCTGTTAGAGGTGAAGGTGAGGTGGTGCTGATTCCCGGTTCACAAAGTAAAACCCATGCCCAGATTAGTTGGGTTTTTGTTTCGTTTTTTTTCGCTCCCGGAGAAGCACCATCTGGATGTTCATTCTGGATGTCCGTCAGTCCGTCCCCCCCCAGGGAACGTTCACGGGCCAAACATCTGAGTCAGACCACCAGACAGGGAGGGAGGGAGAGAGGGAGGGAGGGGAAAAAACAACACAGCGTGAGCCAGCAGCCAGCATCTCCTGGCTCCCGGACTATAAGATAAACCGTCAACGAGGAACCGTCGGCGGTAAAGGGTATAGGGCTCAGTGTTTACATTTTTTTCTTTAAATGGTCTATCGCCTCTGTGCCTCACGCGTGCTTCCTGGCTGGACTTCAATAGGGCCCGGCCCCCCCCCCACCCCCTATCGCTATCCGTGTTCTGGGAACCTTGTCTTCCCCCCCCCCCCCCCCCCCCGCCTCTGTACTGGATGAGCTTGGAGCGGCGCCAAAGTTCGACGGAGCAAATCCGCGGCCGTGTGTCTTCATCTCCTCGGACACCGGAGGAGAGAGCGAACACCCTCTCTCTTTCTTCTTAAGGGGAGAGAGAGGGAACACACAATTTTAGGAGAGACTGAACACTGTCTCCTTACGGAACGAGAGCAAACATCCTCTCGCTTTAGGGAGAGAGAGCGAACACTAAATCAAGGAGAGACTGAACACTCTCTCCTCAAGGAGAGAGAGCAAACACTAAATTAAGGAGCGACTGAACACTCTCTCCTTAAGGAGAGAGAGCGAACACCCTCTCTCTTCTTAAGGAGAGAGCGAACACTCAATTTCAGGAGAGACTGAACACTCTCCTTACAGAACGAGAGCGAACATCCTCCGCTTTAGGGAGAGAGTGAACATCCTCTCTCCTTAAGAAGAGAGCGAACACTCTCTATCTCCTTAAAGAGAGAGGGAACACTCTCTATCTCCTTAACGAGAGAGCGAACACTCTCTATCTCCTTAACGAGAGAGCGAACATTCTCTCTTCTTAAGGAGAGAGCGGGAACACTCAATTTTAGAAGAGACTGAACACTCTATCCTTACAGAACGAGAGCGAACATCCTCTCTCTTTAAAGGAGAGAGCGAACACTAAATTAAGGAGCGACTGAACATCCGCGACCATCCCCTCTCTTTGAGGAGAGAGTGAACATCCTCTCTCTAGTGTTTGCTCTCTCCTTTAAAGAGAGAGGATGTTCAGGAGAGAGCAAACACTCAATTAAGGAGAGACTCTCTCCTTATAGAGAGAGAGCAAACTTCCTCTCTCTTTCAGGGGAAAGTGATCATAACATTACATTACTTTACAGTGATTTAGCAGACGCTTTTGGTCCAAGGCGACTTACATTGTGTGCGTTCAACCAAATGGAGGTAAGAGAAATAAGTCAAAAGTGCGTTTCATTCCTAACACGTCTCCAAGAACTGAGCCGGTGCTCAGGTCAAAGATGCAAGATACAAGACACAAGATTTTTAATGGCCATTTGCAATAAGTTCAGGTAAAAGTACAATAAGTGCTTTTACCTGAATTTATTGTACTTTTGAACAAGTCTCTCTCTCTCTCTCTCTTTAAGGAGATAACCTGAACAAGGAACCAGGGAACCAGGGAGAGAGCTGGAAGAAGAACTACCGTATATATGGGGTTCGGGGGGGGGGGGGAGATTGCTGACTCATAAACAAGAGATATTTGATGATACATTTTTCCTTATATAGTCCCTAGTAGTCCTTCTTATACACACAAATAGCCTGATTTGTAGCCACAAGCCACAACTATGACACAACCAACGACTCACATACTGCCGTAAGAAGATGGTGAACACAAGATTTCACCGTGAAGGCCGTGATGATGAGGATGAGGATGAGGATGAGGATGGTGATGATGATGATGTGAAAGAGAGACAAGAGAGAGAGATAGAGAGACAGAGAGAGATACAGAAAGAGAGAGAGAAACAGAGAGATACAGAAAGAGAGAGAGAGACAGAGAGAGATACAGAAAGAGAGAGAGAGAGAGAGAGAGAGAGAGAGAGAGAGAGAGAGAGAAATAGAGGGAGAGAGAGGAAAGAGACAGAGAGAGAGAGAGAGAGAGAGAGAGAGAGAGAGAGAGAGAGGAGAGAGAGAGAGAGAGAGAGAGAGAGAGAGAGAGAGAGAGAGAGAGAGAGAGAGGAAAGAGACAAAGACAGAGAGAGAGAGAGAGAGAGAGAGAGAGAGAGAGAGAGAGAGAGAGAGAGGAAAGAGACAGAGAGAGAGAGAGAGAGAGAGAGAGAGGGGCCACTGAGCTGAGCAAAACAATGACTCCTCTAAAGTGTCGCCACCCTGACACAAATGGGTAATCTGCATGGCGGCGGAATATTCTTTGGTAACAACCAGGTGACAAGAGCCATGCATCACTCTAAATTAGGCTACATACGTCCATTAGCGTGCACGTGTGCGTGCGTGTGTGTGTGTGTGCCTGTGTGTGTGTGTGTATGTGCATGCACATGTGTGTGTGTGTGTGTGTGTGTGTGTGTGTGTGTGTGTGTGTGTGTGTGTCTTGAGCCCCAGAGCCACACCAGAGACACATCATTAAAAGAGCATAATGGAGAGGTGGTACGGAATTAGCAACCATGCGCTTTGCTTTATTTATTTTCATTTTTCAGTCCCCGCCTGCCGCCCTCCTCCTGGTCCCCGCCTGCCGCCCTCCTCCTGGTCCGCGCTTGTTTGTCAGGATGAAGAGGCTGATGGATTCCCCGGCCCGCACAGGCGCACACGCCTGATATGAAATCGTTACCAATCACTGTGAATTTCCTTCATTTTCTCTCTCGCCCCCCCCCCCCCCCCTCTCTCTCTCTCTCTCTCTCTCTTTTTCTGTCGCTCTCCCTCTCCATCTTTCTCCCTTTCTCTCTCTCTCTGCGGTGAGTCCATTTTCCCCGCCTCTCTCTCTCTCTCCTCTCCTCTCTCTCTCTCTCTCTCTCTCTCTCTCTCTCTCTCTCTCTCTCTCTCTCTCTCTCTCTCTCTCTCTCTCTCTCTCTCTCTCTCTCTCTCTCTCTCTCTCTGCGGTCCATTTTTCCCGCCACTCTCTCTCTCTCTCTCTCTCTGGAAGGGCTGGAAGGGCTCTGGAATGTGATGATTGTGTTTGTGTTTTATTGAATCTTTGTGTGCTTTTGGTGACGGGAAAAATGGACCACAGCCACTTGTCCAATAGGAGCTCTGAGCTGTGAGTTGGATGTGTGATGAATGCGATTCAATTCAAGTCATGTTCCATGACCGAATGCTAGACAAACACACTTATTCTGTCTCATGGACCTTAAGTACATGGACGCACACACACACACACACACACACACACCACACACACACACACACACACACACACACACACACACACACACACACACACACACACACACACACACACACACACACACACACACACACACACACACACACACACACACACACACACACATAATATCATTTTGGCATTTGTCCATTTGGAGCTCAAAGAAAATTGGTATTGAAAGTTCGGCAAAACTCAGCAAGGTGTTTTCGGACTAATGTGATTTGGGTTCATCCTAGTTGTGTAGACACGTTCCCTCACAGCTCACAGAGCTGCAGTTAGACTTTCATTTCACATTGCCTTTGCTACAAACCCCAGGAACCGAGTATGTTTTTAATTCGATTTTTTCTGGGATCCCGGGAACAGGTTTATAATGGTGTATCGGTATAACTCTAAGCATACATTACGCCGTGGAACATAATTGTGTGATGTTGATCTAAGAAGAGACCCAAGCTCCTCTCAAGACGACTATTTCCCAGTTTTTGGCATGGCTGCTATCAGGCAAGTCACGCCTGCAGCCCTGGAGAGTTCCTTATCCATTCTCCACCAGCGTGGGCTTGGCTTCCCTCCACACACAGACACACTCACATGCATGCATGCACACATACACGCAAACATACACACACACAGAAACACACACTTACACATACACACACACACACACACACACACACACACACAAACACACACATGCATGCACAAATACCCCCCCCCACACACACACGCACACACACATACATACATACACAAGCACACACACACACATGCACACATTCACATTCACACACACATACATGCACACACACACACACACACACACACACACACACACACACACACACACAAACCCTGTGCACACACAGACACAATGGAGCACGCTGGGTTTTAATAAAACAATCCACAAGGTACAATACACCCGTCGCCACAGCAACGGAAAGTACCCATCATCCATACTCTCCGTGAGCTGCAGCTAAAAGAGCATTGGCTAATGCCCACCCTCAGCTCAGTGTGTATTGGTAAGTACATATAATAGGTTGTATACTTTATATGACTATATCTATCTATACCCCGCCATAAGAACCCCATGGACACACGTGCAGTCTTAACATACATAGAGTACATTCTGTGCCCTGCTATTGTCAATAACCTGTGGTGCATGAAATCAGATCTCCCATTGGGGGGGGTTGACAGAGAAAGCGAGAATTTTTTTAACGATCGTTTTCACACTTTGTTCTCAACACCATGTCCACTCAACACATTCACCGTATCAATAGACGACAGTCACTACACGCTGTATACATTTGCATCGCTCCGATACAACAAAAGGCATTCAGGCATCACCACTTCCTCCCGACATTCATGAATACCTCTGTTTCGGTTAGTGTTCACCACCGGCAGGAGTCTGTGCCACAGTGAATGTGCCCTCCAGGTGGGCTACTCTGTCCATCTCCCAGGGGTGTGAGGCAGTGTTTGTTCTACAGATCGGGACACTACGGTCACTGTAACAAAGCAACGCTTGCTTTACTGTAATTCCCCAGAGCTTTTTTTCTTTTAGGCCATCGCAATACAAGGGGGGGGGGGGGGGGGGGGGGGGGATATAGACGGAAAGATCCGAGGCAAAACACGACGACGATACAAGACGAAGCCGGGAGATATAGCTGCTGGAGAGAGACGGGGGGAGAGAGACACATAAGAACTATATGTACACACATAGTATATACACTCTGGGGTTCGACGAAGTGGGTTGGCGTTTGTGGAACAAACTAAAAGTTAATTAGTGACAATAGGCAGATGACTGCAGCGTCTGGAAACAGGATTGTGTGTCTCCCATTTGTGATAAGTTATCAGATGGTCATGAAGAGTTATAAGGGACCTGTCACTCTGACTCCTGGGATTCCCAGTTAAGGCCCAGTTATTTCCTTGGGTAGCCGTCAAGAGAGCAGATTGTATTGTATTGATGTTGACTATATTCCCAAATAGAAAATAAACTTGAAAGAAGATACCTCTTATATGTGTACCCAAGGAAATATATGTGTGTATATATATATATATATATATATATATACAATTATTTCCTAAGATTATTACTCTTTTTTTTTAAATACCATAACTGATGTTCCTTCAACACTGTCTCACGCGAAAAACATAAATGTTAGTTGGAAAAGGAGGAGGTGGAGTGATAAGCCCTGACCTGTCCCTGACTAAACCTGCCTGCCTGACTGTGACCACTCCACCTGACACACACACACACACACACACACACACACACACACCACACACACACACACACACACACACACACACACACACACACACACACACACACACACACACACACACACACACACACACACACACACACACACACACACCACACACACACACACACACACACACACACACACACACACACACACACAGCAGGCATGTGTGTGGTGATGGTAATGGATGCGTTTATATAGCGCTTTTATCCAAAGCGATTTACAAGTCATGCCTCACATTCACCCATTCATACACACATTCAACCACCGACGGCGGAGTCAGCCATGCAAGGAGACAGCCAGCACGTCAGGAGCAGTTAGGGTTAGGATTGTCTTGCTCAGGACTCGACAGTTTTTGCTAGGAGGAGCCGGCGGGGATCGAACCAGCAACCTTCCGGTTGTGACGGCGACCCGCTCTACCTCCTGAGCTAAACTGCAGCCCAGTGTGTGTGTGTGTGCGTGTGTGTGTGGTGTAGCGTCGTGGTGTGTGTGTATATGGTTGTATCGTTGCGTTGTGTGTGTATGTGGTTGTAACGTCGGGTTGTGTGTGTGTGTGTGTGTGTGTGTGTGTGTGAGTAGGAAAACAATTCTCTCCTCGTGGGAACCAGCAGAAAGGAATCATGACAAATCGGACAATAAATTCTTTGAAATGGGGAAAGAGATTTTGCAATGGGAGAGAGCTTCTGTTATGAGTGATCATGTGATTGGTCTAAAAGCCATCGTCCCTTCAGATCCATTTAGGACCAGGCCGCCGATTGGGAGATAATGAAGCATTAATAGTGGGGAAAGTCGTTAGCGGAGGTGAGGCGTGATTAAGACTAATAAACCAATATAAAGTTATAGCCGCTTCCTCGGTGTCCCCCCCCCCCCCCCCCCCTCTGTGGTAATGACTCGCCATCTACCAACAAATTAACATGTTTATGAGATAGAAAGAGCATTTAAAGCAGCTAAGCATCAACAGTATTGTAAGATTCAAGCAGGGTTAATGGGCTATATCTATTAGGGAAAACATCCCTCGCCTGGTATTTTTTCCTTTTTTCTATTAAAGTATCCGTTAAAAAATTACTACATTTTTAGGGATTTGTTAATAGTGAGCCTCAACGTTTAACCCTGAGATGGACTGAAATTGTACCGAATATTTTGTGCGATTTTATCCTTTGTGGGTACAGTGCAAACTGACTACTTGATAAATAATACACTATACACTATACACTATACACTATACACTATACACTATACACTATAGCGCCCTCTGTGGGACACTGTGATGTTTCTAATTGTATGTATTTTAACATACATAATGCAGTTATACGCAATCCAGTTCAGATAATGATAACACAAAATGCTTTGGTGTCATTTAACATGCATTTATCTTTGACCTCTGCTGAGGCCAGAGTCACACAGCAGCAGCTGGGCTTTAAGACGTGGAGGTGTGGCTGATTAGTTGGGACCGACTGGTGGAGTTCATTTAATATTTCATATAGGGGGAAAATGGGAAGGCTTGTTTTAATGGTGGTGGTGTGGTTGATAGATTGTTGTTTGTGTTCCTCCCCCTCATGTGTCATTTAGTTTAGCCCATTTAGTATAAAGTCTCCCTCATGTCTCCATTGTGTGGGAGGTCACCTTTTAATTTCACACCTTGGTTTCTGCTGGTATGTTTTATGTTCAGCTTCATTCACCCATCATTATATTATTTTGTACCTTGTTTTTCCTTTTTGGTATTTATTTTCTTGTACTTTCTTGTACTTTTTGGTTTAAACTGCCTGTGTATCTGTCTGGGACTTTTGCTTCCACTAAGATTACATTGAGGTTTCTAGTTTAGCGAATAAAGTATTGTGGAAGCAAAGAATTACATGAATCGATTGATTTTCTGGAATCAGCCAACAAGCAATTTAATTAGATTTATATTCATGTTCTCCATCAGTAATTCGTGCAGTGTGCTAATGACTATTGCAGTCATCACTGATGCGTGCAATTGAGCAAATCATTCTTACCAAAAATTGACTTCAATACCGAACCGTTGTGTTTCAAGAGGGATACCTGCAGTCATAGCAGATATGGGTATGACCGAATTGACCTTTTCGCTTCAAATACATCAGTGGCGGCTGGTGATTGTAAAAGTAGGGGAGGAAGTGCTCTTAGTGAAAATGGGTGACGTTTGGTGGTGGGTGGGCTGGTGGATTGGGGCACATGTAAAACCCAGACCCCTTTGACACAGCAGAAGGACATGTTGTGTAACTAGTGAGCTCTACCCAGAGGTAAAATGGTGCCGCTTACAGCCGTCTCTTCTTTGTCTTTTCAGAAATAAATCAGCTCTTATTTAGAGATTACTGAAGTGTGACCTGTAAGTAAAGAGCACAATAATAGATCAATCAGACCGGTTTGAGAAATGTATAAGCCAATATAAGATATAAGATTTATTTTGGATCTTGCTGCTATGTCAAGAGCAGATTATTTTAGACAAATTAAAGATCAGTGCAATGAGAATCAGGATTGGGGTTCAAACTGAACAATTTCTTAGAAGATTAATTAAAGAAAATGGTCAAATGGTCATACTCATTTTAAATTGAGCTCAGTTTTGTCTAGGAGAAATAGGCAAGAAAAAGAGCTATTCACTGATTACTCCACTTAATGATGAAAATCTAAAAAATCGGAATAGAAGTTCTATGCACAGTGCCAAGTTCTACGAAACAAACCTCACACAATTTAAATTGAGTGAGATTTGAGGGAGAAGCGATTTTTTGCTTAAAGTATATTTACCTGTATTTAAGACATACTGTCATATAGTAAAACTACGTACATTGTCTTAAGCGCGAGCCAAACAAACACCACCTTGTTACGGTCAGCCGTGCTTTCTGTTTGCGTTCGGCATCATGCCCTTTGAGGTCGTAACTCGAAAGTTTCAACTCTAAATATAAATACAGTTTATAAATGAAGTTGAATTTTTCTCTGAAATATTCAGGAGGACGGTCCTCCCTTTCTTCAACGGACGAGCCTTTCCTCTGATATACGCGGATGTCGTATAAGGCAGTTCTGACACATATGAGCGTAGAGAGAGAGGAGGCCAGGAGACTTAGTAGAGAGAGAGAGAGCAGGATGAAACGGATAGCAGCCTCCTTAGCACAGCTCGCCGACCCTCAGAATTGACTTCTGGCCGACACTGTGCTCACAGAAAGGTCAGTGGAAGTAATGACTTCAAATGTTACGGCTCACGCGTGGAGCAGCCGTGTGACCAGGTTGCCTCATTTTCTCCTCGATTCTTCTCCTTCTCCCCTCTCTCCCCTTCTCCCCTTCCCCTCTCTCCCCTCTCTCCCCCTTCTCCTCTCTCCCCTCTCTCCCCTTCTCCCTCTCTCCCCTTCTCCCCTTCTCCCTCTCTCCCCTTCCCCTCTCTCCCCTCCTCCCCTTCCCCCCTTCTCCCTCTCTCCCCTCTCCCCCCTCTCTCCCCTTCCCCCCTTCTCCCCTCTCCCCTCTCCCCTTCTCCCCCCTTCTCCCCTTCTCCCCTCTCTCCCCTTCCCCTCTCCCCTTCTCCCCCCTTCTCCCCTTCTCCCCTTCTCCCTCTCTCCCCTCTCTCCCCTTCTCCTCTCTCCCCTTCTCCCCTCTCCCCTTCTCCCTCTCTCCCCTCTCCCCTCTCTCCCCTCTCCCCTTCTCCTCTCTCCCCTTCTCCCCTTCTCCCCTTCCCCCCTTCTCCCCCCTCTCTCCCCTTCCTCTCTCTCCCCTCTCTCTCCCCTTCCCATCTCTCCCTCTCTCCCCTCTCTCCTTCTCCCCTTCTCCCCTCTCTCCCCTTCCCCCCTCTCTCCCCTTCCCCCCTTCTCCCCTCTCTCCCCTCTCTCCCCTTCTCCTCTCTCCCCTTCTCCCCTTCTCCCTCTCTCTCCTCTCTCCCCTCTCTCCCCTCTCCCCTCTCTCCCTCTCTCCCCTTCCCCTCTCTCCCTCTCCCCTCTCTCCCCTTCTCCTCTCCCCCTCTCCCCCTCTCCCCTTCTCCTCTCCCCTCTCTCCCCTTCTCCCCTTCTCCCCTCTCCTCTCCCCCCTCTCTCCCCTCTCTCCCCTTCTCCCCTCTCCTCCCCTCTCTCCTCTTCTCCCCTGCTCTGTGACCTTTTCAATGCGGTGAGCCGGTGGTTAGTATTGAAGTGATGGCGCTTGGGTCGCACACGCGCACACTCACACGCACACACACACACACACACGCATACACACGCACTCACATGCACGCACACACACTCACACACGCACACGTACGCACACACACACACACACACACACTCACGCACCCAAGCACACACATACACATGCATACACACACACTCACACACCCAACCACACGCATACACATGCATACACACACGTACACACGCATACACACGCACACACACGCACGCACCCAAGCACATGCATACACACGCATACATGCACGTACGCACACACGCATACACATGCGTACACACGCACACAGAGAACACCTTTATGGAGCACTGGTGTAGCATTTAAACATGCAACCCTTTGGCCTCTCCAGGGTAATCAGACATGCCGTTTCGTTTGAGTGGATTTATGTAAGATGAATGAAGAATTCACAGTAAATATTCACCGAAATATATATATATATATATATATATACATACAGTACATACAATATTTATGATTTATGGAGAGAGCGTTGCTAAATGCTCCTGTTCAGGCAATTAGGGCGGGCTTACTTGGGTCGGCCAGGATGGAGTCAGTCTTGGGGAGGAACTGGTCACACCTGATGCCCTGGTATCCCTCTCGACACCTGGTGGAGGGGGGGGGGGGGGAATCAAAAGGACAATCAACAGGTCAATACAACATTTAGGTAGCTCACGTCGAATAGACAAGACAGACAGACAGACAGACAGACAGACAGACAGACAGACAGACAGACAGGACGGCACCTGCCATCGGAACGAACAAGTGCGACGCGATAGCAGTCCACCTCTGTCCACCAGAAACCAAACAGGTATCCTGTCAAAGAGTAGGTTGTCATGGTATCGTCTGTGGATACCACAGACGATACCATGACAACCCTGCTCAACCTCTGCGCTACTCTGTCTACTCCATCACTTCTATATGTTTTTCTCTCTTTCCATCCCCCAGGTTTCCCCCCCACCACCACCACTGCCCTCAGAAGCCGTTTGACACCTTGCCCATGAGAGGGGACCTGTACCCACTCCCCCCCCCCCCTAAGGGGTTGGACAACACACACACACACACACACACACACACACACACACACACACACACACACACACACACACACACACACACACACACACACACACACACACACACACACACACACACACACACACACACACACACACACACACAGTGAACATAAATCACAGAGAAAGACAGGGGGAGCTCAGCTGTTTAAAGGCCAAGTGGTGACAGATGCAAAAGGTGTAGCAGTGAGTTTCCCGCACTGGGCTGGAACTCGACAGAAAAATGTACAGAACCGCACCCCCGGAGTTCAACAGCATTTGTCTTGTCTTTCAAGTTTTCTCTCAATGACCGGTATGACACAAAACGGTGAGCAACGGTGGTTCTCAATCACGCCACCTCTCGTCGAACACAAGCATCCAGTGTTTGTTTTCTTGAGCGCTTGCTTATGCGCTGGGCCTACGGCACCTCAGGTGGAGACATTTCAGTCACGCTGACCCTGGCGGACACCGAAAGGGAAATGAATCCGGTTTCACAAAGAGTTCGAGACAGAGAGCGAGAGAGAGAGAGGTGGGGAAGGGAGAGGGAGAGGGAGAGGGAGAGAGGAGAGAGAGAGAGAGAGAGAGAGAGAGAGAGAGAGAGAGAGAGAGAGAGAGAGAGAGAGAGAGAGAGAGAGAGAGAGAGAGAGAGAGGTGGAGAGTGAGATGGAGAGAGAGAGAGAGAGAGAGAGAGAGAGAGAGAGAGAGAGAGAGAGAGAGAGAGAGAGAGAGAGAGAGAGAGAGAGAATGAGATAGAGAGGGGGGAGGGTGGAGAGGGAGAGAGGGAGGAGGGAGAGAGAGAGAGAGAGAGAGAGAGAGAGAGAGAGAGAGAGAGAGAGAGAGAGAGAGAGAGAGAGAGAGAGAGAGAGAGAGAATGAGATAGAGAGGGGGGAGGGTGGAGAGGGAGAGAGGGAGAGAGAGAGAGAGAGAGAGAGAGAGAGAGAGAGAGAGAGAGAGAGAGAGAGAGAGAGAGAGAGAGAGAGAGAGAGAGAGAGAGAGAGAGAGAGAGAGAGAGAGAGAGAGAGAGAGAGAGAGAGAGAGAGAGAGAGCGAGAGAGAGAGAGAGAGAGAGAGAGAGAGAGAGAGAGAGAGAGAGGGGAGAGAGAGAGGGAGAGAGAGAGAGAGAGAAGGAGAGAGAGATGTCCCTCCAGACAAAACATGAAACCGTAGTCGAGAGTCAAAGGCTAACAGCAGACATACATAAGAGTGCCTCTCGACTTGTCCTAGAACCATAAGTGCTGCTTACTCCAAACAAACGTTCCATTGTGGAACCACCACTTTAGGTCCACGATGGATGAATGAGACAGACGGCATGTATTGTAATAGACCAAATGGTTTGCTTGTTTTAAAAACGTTAAAAGCAAAACCATTTGTATTTCAGAACACAGTCGTCTCGTTCATCACGTCTCACCATTGCCGTCATTTTTGGCTCTAATGTTTTTCATTCAACGTATTCCTCACCGCCTAGCTTGGACGTAGTCTCCAAGTGATACATGAACTTGACGTGAGGCTTTCCCGAGAATCAATGTGTGTGATAATCCGGCGGCGTGTTAGTGTGCGGGGGGTTAAGGCTGAAATAGCAACGGGAATTGTGATGCGCTGCAGCTGCGGGTGAGAATTAACAAGGGGCCGTGGCTGTCCGGTAGTGTGTAGAGGGAGCGAGGAGACGGGAATGCAAAACTGTGACAGGTATAACTTATCTATAAGTTATCAAAAGGTTCTATATAAGTTACTAATACGTTATGTATATATTATGTATAAAACAACCTCACTATCAAAAACATTGATCGTTCAGCGAATGCCAGTGTTTTAGAGACATTTTGATACGTTGGCTAAATGGTCAATGTGTGACAGGGCCATAAGGAGGACGGACTCCTGCTCTACTCCTTAGGGAGGAATCTCCTATATAAATTTAATGCACTGCATTCATACTACTGTGTCGTTGGTCAAAACATGTAAAATGATGATCCAACGAAGCACGTCCTCCCTAACCAATCAATGACCAGAATACAATATTGACGATTGCGTTGCCGTTGGTTCAATGTTAATTGCCAGACGTCATCTTCAATTCTCCTACCGCTGTATCGTATTGTGTGTGAGTGTGAGTGGGACCACCTGGTGGTGAAGCGATAGAGTAGAATCCCACCTGCATGATGCGTTCATGTTTCCACAAATTGTAAATTGTGTTGGGATCTCTCTCTCACGTCCCTGTGGAGGAGAAGAGACCTCCTCAACTGTCCATCTCCATCAACTCTAATTATTTCAGTTGAGCCTCCAATTCCCTGGCTCCACTCTCCATCTGAACGGGCCACACG
>CM051018.1:10978189-10980689 GCA_027704905.1 Muraenolepis orangiensis
ATTAAGTAATTAGTACATATTGAGTGCTTTTGTTACTTTGGCTGCTCATCAAATCATCTTGTGTGATTTATGAAATCCTTCTGTTATCCAATATGTCTGTTGGGGTTTTCTCTCTCGTGGCGCTAAGGCGTACATTAATCACACACTGCCGAGAACCCTACCCGACTGACAGCCCCCCCGCACTTCAAAGGTTGCCTGGAATGATTACTCACAGGCTTTTTATAACTTTTTTTGCCTTAAATGATATTACATGTCCCTTGCCTGGGCATGTTTTCATTCATTACCGCCCCACTCTCGGGCAAAATAGAACATTGAAAGAAAATACTTGTTTTTCTCTCTTTAAATCCCCGGCAGAATGATCGAAATGCTTGTGGAGACCTATGTCACAGCCCTGACTGCTGCTGAGAAGCTGTGTGTGTGTGTGTGTGTATGTGTGTGTGTGTATGTGTGTGTGTGTGTCTGCATACTATTTGCATAGGTGTATTTCACAGGGAGGATGAAAATAAAAGAAGAATAAAAAGCTCTTGTGTGTGTGTGTGTGTTTGTTGCGTGTGTGTGCATGTGTGCGTGTGCGTGTGTGTGCATGTGTGCATGCGTGTGCGTGTGCGTGTGCGTGTGTGTGCGTGTGTGTGTGTGCACGTGCTTGCACGCTGAGCCAATACTATGTGAAAGTGCAGGCTTTACCATCAATTGGATTAGTCATCGCCAAGCACTCACCTCACAGCGTAGCTGCACATGTTTATGGCTCAAATACAGCAAATGTATTTTTGTTATCAATCAATGGACCCATGGCATTTATGTTGCAATTAAGCCTGAACAGTTCAGTGAGTGTATAACCGGTCCGCTCTGAACTGTACTCTGACAACATAAGTCACGTCGGTGGGTAAGGGGTCTTACATAACGTCTAACTTCCACACACACACACACGCGCACGCACGCACGCACGCACGCACGCACACACACACACACACACACACACGCTATATCCATTATCAAACACAATCGCAAACGTATATACCCTCACTCCCAGAGTCTCGCTATCGACTGATAGTTTGCTGCTGTATGGCTCCGTCTGGATTTTGCTCTGCAAATTAAATCTAGGCGTCTACGTGAAGGGAATGCTGTCGTCTGGGCCCTGCCCTCCAGAGCTTTACCAGCATCCCCAAGCCGGGTGGGTGGGTCGGGGAGAGGGGGGAGGGGCTCGATTTGGTGAATAATTCACATCCTCTCCTGGCAGCTGACCTCCAAACAAAGACCTAATTACTGTAGAGAGTCACCTTGAGTTGACCTTGGGTCTCCCTGCTCCTCCCTCCCTCCCTTGTCTCATCTCATCACACAGGTCTTCATTTTTACTTGTTCGGCAAAGCTCTCTCTACCGGACTCGAAAAATGATCAGAAGGCCAGGAAAGAGGAGAGGGGGGGTGGGGGGGGGGGGTGGGGGGGGGGGGTCTCTCGGAGGCCGGTGCCAATGCTTCTGAGATCTTAACTTGATGCCAGAAGAAGAAGACATCACGTGCCAGGGCGGTAATGAGCAGCTGCAGAAGTAAGGAGACTTTTTATGTGCTTTTATGTTTTTTCTTGTCGAGCTCCTCCCTTGCCGTATAGTCTGGTCAAAAAATAAGTATCTCATACAGAACTAAATAATGTGTACCGCGGAAATGGTAGCCCAGGACCTGCATTCAGCCTAATTCACGATTCATACGCGCGGTATACGGGGGTGTGAACAAACACTGCCGGCGAGCAAAGCCCCTTGGTTTAATAGCGTCTTAACTCGCTTCATTTCGGCCGTCACCACGTGAGTAACATCCGCTATATCGACGTATTGTCCGTAAGTAGATCGCGATGGGCCGTTAAAAAGCATTTTAGGCTGAGATAACATTTTTCCCCATTATCCAATCCCGCACACCCCTCCCTTCCCTCTTGAGCCCCGGAGCTCAGCTACGCACGTGAGCGCCGGAATGGTCCGTTTCACACTGCTTACGTGTGTGCTTTACCCCCCCCCCCCTTCTCCTCTAAGTCACTTTGATTGGGCTGGTTTGTTCTCGCCCGCTTCCTTCGGAATTTTAAAAAGGTACCCTGATCGATTCTAATTAGCCATTCACTTTCCTTGTGGCGAGCCGTAAGTGCCTAGTGTGTAAACCCAGGGACTCCTCAGCGGCGGATCTCTTCTCTCTCTCCGTCTCAAGGATTGGTTCGGGGGCCTCGTGTTATCCGGCCCGATCGAGACCGTTGGGGCCCATGGAGGAAGCTGATGTTCACTTTTTTTCGAGCTCCTCGCCAATAACATTACATTACAATACATTCACAGTCATTTAGCAGACGCTTTTGTCCAAAGCGACTTACAATAGTGTGCGTTCAACAAAGGAAGGTACGAGTCTCCAAGGACTGAACCAGTAGTGGTCAGGTAAAAGTACAATAAGTTGGCAAACAATTGAACAATATCTAACTTACTAACGAGCAAACAATCGACTTAGTAAGATGCTAGTACGCTAGTAAAGCT
>CM051018.1:10985689-10993189 GCA_027704905.1 Muraenolepis orangiensis
AGAGTTTAAAAGTTTAAACAAAGTTCACAAGCGTGTATGCGTCATTTTTGGAGGAAAGGGGATTTTTTTTTTAAATGCTAAATTGTGTGCCCCCCCCTTCCCCCCCCCCCCTAAACAGCTTAGGCAAGATATGGAACCTCTAGAGGAGGATGGAGTGATGGGGAAAGGAGCTAGAAAGAGGAAATGAAAGACAGGCGAGAGATAGCGTAAGAAAGAGAGACACATGGAGACAGAAAGACTGCAGGACGAGAGAGAGAGGGAGGGAGAGAGAGAGAGAGAGAGAGAGAGAGAGAGAGAGAGAGAGAGAGAGAGAGAGAGAGAGAGAGAGAGAGAGAGAGAGAGAGAGAGCAAACAAACAACACAGATAGAGAGAGGTGGCGTGTGTGTGTGTCTGAGGGTGTTTTCTGTCGCTCTCGTTGTGCAGTTCAGTGCAGCCTAACAATTTGACAGGGCCATGTTTACAGTGAAGAGGGAAGCCAAGGCGTGCCTGGGGGGAGGGGAGGGGAGGGAAGGGGGAGGGGAGGGAAGGGGGAGGGGTGGGAAGGGGGAGGGGAGGTTGAGGGGAGGGGAGGGAAGGGGGAGGGGAGGTTGAGGGGAGGGAAGGGTGAGGGTGGCCCACAGAGAGACAGTACGTGATACGCATTCCTAAGGGCTGGTAACGTGCGTGTATGGATTTGTGGAATTGATAAAAAGTGTGCTTTTTGTGCAGTGTGTCTTGTGTATGTGCACATATGCACATGTCTGTGGGTACGGATGTGTGCAACATTGATCTGAGCCTGTGTGTGTGTGTGTGCGTGTGTGTGTGTGTGTGTGTGTGTGTGTGTGTGTGTGTGTGTGTGTGTGTGTGTGTGTGTGTGTGGATTTGTGGGAGTTTTGTGTATGCCGCGAGTGTGAGGGAGCAGTGTCAGTATTAATTAAGCAGGTGGGATGAGTGGGTATGACTGCATCATTACAATGGTAATTACAGCTCAGTCTCGTCAATGACCACGCTCTGAAAGAGGCAGATAAAGACAAATTGTGTTAGTGCGTGTGTGTGTATGTGTGAGTGTGAGTGTGAGTGTGAGTGTGTGTGAGAGAGAGAGAGAGAGAGAGAGAGAGAGAGAGAGAGAGAGAGAGAGAGAGAGAGAGAGAGAGAGAGAGAGAGAGAGAGAGAGAGAGAGAGAGAGAGCGAGTGACAGCGATTGAGAGAGAGAGAGAGAGAGAGAGAGAGAGAGAGAGAGAGAGAGAGAGAGAGAGAGAGAGAGAGATGGAGAGACATAATGAAGAACGGAATGAGTGCTACAAAATGGAGGACCAGGGGGACAAAAGCCATGCAAAGTCGTTCAGTCTGAAATAGAGAGCCGGGAATTATTACTAATCCTCAATTAAAAGTCAGCCTCTGTGATTTCCTCTGGTGTCTGTCAGGGAACGGTGAGAGAGGGGCGATGCCACCCGCAACAAAAATGCGCTTTCTATGTGAAACGTCGGCAAAAGACGATTATCCATCTGTATGGCGACTCCTTAATAACAATGGCTGTCCTGAGAGGAGTGAACAGCCTGCTGACAGACTGTATGACGTCCAGATCCTCATACAGTATTATTTAAACCATTTTTACTCTGTAGCACTTTGAGTTTTGCCCACGCAAATTAAAAGTGTGCTTATAAATACAATTTATTATTATTATTATTATTATTATTACAGTATTGTTCTGACTGTATTTGTCATCACTTTGCAATGCATTTTGCACCACCCGGCGTGCAAATATCACCCTAGCCACTTTATTCTTTGTTCTAATTGTTCTATTTTTATTGTGTATAGTATTGTTATAACAAAGTGCCGTGTAGTATAGTATAGTATTGCTATTTAAGAATCTATCATCTTGAATCTTGTATTTTACAGTCTGAATTAAACGTAGCAATTGCCAGTAGAAGTGTCATTGAGTTGCATTGTCAACCCGGCAAAACATCAGCACTGGGTTTGTGATTAGTCCGTTCGACGCCTCTGTCATCCGTTCCAATCGGCAGACGGTACATCGATGCTTGGTACTAAATCAAATCACCCCTATTATTCATCCCCCAGTAAGCATATGGTTTAGCGTAAATGCTCCGAGCCGTAGAAAGAATCGGGGGAAGGGAAATACTGAGAAGTATTTAGGCATTCGAAACACACAAGGATGGGATGGTAGAGGTTTTTCCTGTTTCCCTGTTCTGCCCGATGCCATGTCAACGACACGTCACAGCTCTGTCCCGCCGTGGCGGTTTCAGACCGATTAAAAGACACGCTGACATTCATACGCATTCAGGATCCGTGCGCTCGGCACGGCGAGGCGGGATTCTGTGTTTGTCAGCAGCCGGCATATGTCACACGCCACGCCTTATTAGCGACAGAAGATACACACGGCACACACACTCCCACAGGCCTGGTCCGCCTGGGGGAATACAAACAGCACTGCTCATTTGCATTCGCATACTTTAAAAAGAATAAATTCTTCTAACATCTAAATCTGGAGGATTGAATCCTCTTTATTGGTCACGTGGTCATGTACCTCACACACACAGTGAAATACGTTTCTATGCATGTAAACCATACTAGTGTTAAGAGCAGTGGGGCAGCTATTGTGTATATGCAGCGGCACAGGGAGCAGTGCAGGAGGGGCTGGTGCCTTGCTCAAGAGCACCTCGGTAGTGCCCAGGTGTTTCGGGGGACTTTTTGCTATTTGCCCGGCGGGGGAAGGACGTCGCGGTTTTAGTTTGCGTGTTATCGTCATCCAGACGGGTCTCTTTGCGTCAGTCCACCAGAGACACTGAAGGGACATTTGGCGACGCTCAAAGTGTTGTGAGGGGGGATACACGCGGCCCATGACGTCACACACATGCTGCAACAACATATATTGTTATTTTTTTATTATTGTGTACAGTATTGTTATAGAATAGTGTTATAGTATAAGTATAGAACATAGTATAGTATAAAGTGTTGAATTGTAAGGAATTCATACTGCGGGAGGGAATGGGGAGTAAGCATTCCACTGTGCAAATGGTACATTCAAATCTGGAATCTTGAATCTTGAATCTTGAACATGCGTACCACTTCTGAACACCACTTCACTGAAACAATCCAATATCAATGTGGTTTGAAGTATCGAAGTATGTATCTGGAATGATACCGAAGCAAGGCTTGACCCAGGTCAGTAGACTTACCTTCCCCAGGTACGACTACAGACTAATACCGTTTTCACACTGGGCTAAAATACGGTAATCGCGGCGCTGGGAAACTAGTTTTGCTTCGCTTTTGCTTTCACACTGGCAAGTAATGCGCATTCGCTACTCAACTAGTGCGCATTACCTAATCCACCTAGGTGGATTAGTTAGTAGGTGGTTTTGATCCCAAAGTAACTAGTTTGGGTGCAAAGCAATAAAACGACTACGGGTTTCGCTTCCTGTGTGTGTGTGTGAACAGAATGTGAATGGCAACCTGGTATCGAGAAGAGAGTGTGAACATGAAGTGTATTCAATGCGCACTAACTAATACGGTATGGACTCCCGTATTAACTCATACGGGAGTGGATACCGTATGCAGTGTGAACACGGTATATCATAGCAGACCCATCATTTGTGTTCTGAGTGACACCTTACGTGCTGTGCCTGGGTTATATCCAGATATAAATAGACGGTAATGGTAAATGGTAAATGGACAATTATATAGCGCTTTTCTAACCAATGGTGACTCAAAGCGCTTTACAAATCAAGTCTCACATTCACCCATTCATACACACATTCAACCACCGACGGCGGTGTCAGCCATGCAAGGAGACAGCCGGCACGTCAGGAGCAGTTAGGGTTAGGGTGTCTTGCTCAAGGACACCTCGACAGCTTTTGCTAGGAGGAGGCGGCGGGAATCGAACCAGCAACCTTCCGGTTGTGAGGCGACAATCGCTATCACTTTTGTTCTCTCTCGCTCTCTCTAATGACGAAAAAACGTATACAAACAGTGCGTATGCCAGTGGCATACCGTGCTGTATGCGGTATTCATTTCTATATGCGTATGCTGGCATGTTTGACACAGCAGTGGAGCCTTCAGCCTGCAGACCCCACGCTGTGCGCATGCAGTGAGAACGGACACCTGACTTTGACTCAGAACTCCAAGGTCTATCAGTCTTAATGAGCCTGTCAGCACCTAACAGAGCAGAGCATGCAAGCCGGAGCACGTGTGTGTCTGTCTGTGTGATGTGTGTGTGTGTGAATCTGTGTGAATGTGTGTGTGTGTGAGAGTGTGTGTGTGTGTGTGTGTGTGTGTGTGTGTGTGTGTGTGTGTGTGTGTGTGTGTGTGTGTGTGTGTGTGTGTGTGTGTGTGACAGACAGACAGACAGACAGACATACAGACAGAGAGAGAAAGAGAGAGCGAGTGAATGAGAGAGAGTGAGTTTGTGTGTGTTTGTGTGTGTGCATGTTCCCTTATTTCCCTTATTTCCCTTATGAATTAAAGACAGAACACCTACATGGATGGATATAGTTATGTGCTTTGAAAGTGACAATGAGGTGTGTGTGTGTGCCTGTGTGTGTGTGTGCGTGCAAGCGTTACTTGTTCAATTGTCTTGGGTGCCTCACTGCCTGTGCTGTTAAAAGCTATAAAGCAGCCCTGATCCTGTGCTAACAACTCTCATAAACAACAGCTGCCAGATGTGTGGCTGTGCCCACGGAGGACCGCTATCCAGTCTCGCCTGTGAGGAGAATCTCTAAGCAGAGAGAGAGAGAGAGAGAGAGAGAGAGAGAGAGAGAGAGAGAGAGAGAGAGAGAGAGAGAGAGGAGAGAGAGAGAGAGAGAGAGAGAGAGAGAGAGAGAGAGAGAGAGAGAAAGAGAGAGAGAGAGAGAGAAAGGACATCTGCCTCCCGAGCACTGGGACAAGCCTCTGTGTGCTTTCCGCCAACATATTAGCAACGTAACGGCGGCGATTTGGTACCCGGAGCCTCGACCCCCGACCGATCGTCTCCGAGGGAACTTGTTTGTCTTCGTCTTCCGCTTGGTTTTCGATAGCGTGTCTTTGTGTCTACCGCCCCCGGTGGGATGTCCTCCTTTCGCTCGCTCTGCCGCACGCGCCTCCTCGCCTTTGAGAGAAACCCTTGAGGCGCTTGCGTTAGATGCGTGCGGGCGCGCGTGCATCCCTGGTGCCCCGCCCTGCGTTTAAACCACCCCGCCTCTTCTCTCCGCATCGGGCGATACGAGGCGTGCTCGCTCGGCGATGCGGAGAGAAGAGGCGGGGTGCACGTGCAGGTCTCCCTTCAGCTCAATGTAACCAAGCCTGTAATGGCCTCCCCGCCCTCCCCCTTCTCCTCCCCCTCCTCCTCCTCCTCCTCCTCCTCCTCCTCCTCCTCCTCCTCTGAAGGAGGATTAGAACCACAACCAGGAGATCCCACAATCTGTATCATCTGCTGTGGAAACTCCCCCACCCTGCTGGACTGACTGACTAACTGATAGTGCAGACAGGCAGACAGACAAGCAGACTGACTGACTGACTGGCAGGCAGACTGACTGACTGACTGAATGACTGACTGACTGACTGACTGACTGACTGACTGACTGACTGACTGACATGACTGGCAGATACAGACTGACTGACTGGCAGCTAGACAGACAGACAGACATACCTACAGACAGGCAGGCAGACAGATAGACTGATAGATAGTCTTTTTTGTTTTCTCCAACGTCCCCTCATTCACAGCGAAGCTAATTGGATCCACACACGACACCCTGCCTTTTTGTAAGAGTTATCGTCACCACATGATGATAACGTGTTGTCATGTGGCCCAGACAAATAAACGTTGTATCACGTCACTATGGTAACATCCATCATTTCCCCTCTGAGCCTGGAGATTTCCCCGATTGCCTGGTATTCTCCCGAGGCCAGGTGGTGTTGGCGGTGTTGTTGGTGTTGCTGGCAGTGGTGGTGGCGGTGGTGGTGGTGGTGGCGGTGGTGGTGGTGGTAGTAGTGGTGGTGGTGGTGGTGGTGGCAGTGGTGGTGGCAGTGGTGGCTGTGGTGGCGGTGGTGGTGGTGGTGGTAGTGGTGGTGGTGGTGGTGGTGGTGGCGGTGGTGGTGGTGGTGGTAGTAGTGGTGGTGGTGGTGGTGGTGGCGGTAGTAGTGGTGGTGGTGGTGGTGGTGGTGGGTGTGGATGCCTTTAGCGGTGGGGCGTCGCCCAGATCCCCTCAACGCCTGTGTTGATCTCCACAAAAGAACACTGAAGCTCAAACGGATGTGCCCTCATCCCTCTGCAAGAATACGAAACACACTCCAAAATAATCAGAACTACAAAAGGTCATATGTGCCTTTGTGCAACAGCAGGCCACAACAAACACTGTGCTTTTGAAAAATACATATAAAATATAGATATATAGATATATATCTGTATATCTATATACATATATATGACGAAAGAGTAGTAAGAGTTGTAGTCAGAGTAGATTAGTAAGACTAGTCGCCATATATCTATATATATATGTGTGTGTGTGTGTGTGTGTGTGTGTGTGTGTGTGTGTGTGTGTGTTTAGACTGCTCTTTGCCACTTATAGTGGATCTGAAACATGTATGAAGTACAGTTCACTACATTAAAGCCGCTCACATACAGTTACATTAACCAACGCGGTGGGTCTCGCTTACATGATGCGTCAAGTGTAAGAATAGGCCGGCGCTCCATTGGCGTGACACACCGCTTGGCTGTGTTCTCATGATAAAACAGAAACACAGCAGACGGAAGGAATGCCAATGAGGGGGAGAGAGAGAGAGAGAGAGAGGAGAGAGAGAGAGAGAGAGAGAGAGAGAGAGAGAGAGAGAGAGAGAGAGAGAGAGAGAGAGAGAGAGAGAGAGAGAGAGAGAGAGAGAGAGAGAGAGAGAGAGAGAGGAGAGAGAGAGACGGAGAGAGAGAGAGAGAGAGAGAGAGAGAGAGAGAGAGAGAGAGAGACAATTTGTTGTGCTGGCTGCGTTCTTCGCGTTTTTATTTCATTCAAAAGACGAACTAAATGATTAGGCTATGATTTTCACCACGGTCTCAAGTGGTCTCACACGCTGTGCTTGTTCGTTGACCAAATCGATCTCAGGCTGCGCTGACAGCTAGAAGTTTATCAGCACCTGATGTGGCTCAAAAGTCAAATTTCCATTTAGAGAAAATCAACAGCAGTATCTGGTGAGTCAAACGTGTGAAAGGAATGGCCGGGATTTAACCTTCGGAGAAGGAGATGTTTGTGTTGAAAAGACACACTCTCTTAGCGGTTTCTGGTTAGGTAGCTAGTTTGCAGAATCTGAATCAAAATGCCTTTATTGTCATTGTACAAGAACAACAACAGTGTCATGTCTTGCAATACTCACAACACTCTTCCAGTCTTCCTTTTAGTTTCTGGCTAGGTAGCTAGATGTAGTTTCTGGTTAGAAGCTAGTAATCGTTTCTGGTTAGGTAGCTAGTTGTAGTTTCTGGTTAGGTAGCTAGTTGTAGTTTCTGGTTAGGTAGCTAGTTGTAGTTTCTGGTTAGGTAGCTA
>CM051018.1:11003189-11005689 GCA_027704905.1 Muraenolepis orangiensis
GCCCGAAACCCTCGCCTTGTCCGGTCACGTACCTGCTTGACCCTTTGTCCCGGCACAGCTGCCTGGCCTGTCATTTTATGTATTCGCTTTTACCTTCAGGGGAACTCTTTTGGCTTTCAGCCCCGTGTCTGTACTGTCCACTCGTCCTAGATCGGTGACAGAATGTCTGTGCATGTGTATGTGTGTCTTTGGGAATAGATAATGCCCTTTTTTGTGTACAAATGTGTGTGTGTGTGTCTGTATGTGTGTGTGTGTGTGTGTGTGTGTGTGTGATAACATATAATTAATGTCCAAACAGAGTAAACAGATAATAGAAGAATAGAAGGGGGTATTTGAGATTTGAATGTTGACAACATGCAGCGAGCTGTTTGAAGCTCTGCCACCAATATGACGGAGACACACGCACACACGCACACACACATGCACACACACGCAAACACACACATGCACACACACGCACACAAAATGAAAGCAAACAAACTGACCCAATTTGTGTCTCTATGCGTATCTGCAATATTGTGTGTGTGGGTGTGTGCGCGCGTGCGTGCGTGTGTTATTGTGTGTGTGACGTGTGTTGGTGTGTCTTCAGGGTGTGTCTTGTATGTCTTGTGCGTGGCCATCATCTCCTTCCGTCCTTCCTTCCTACCGTGCCATGACAGGCGTTCCTTCACTTCGAACGCAACCTGTTCCTTTGTTACGTGTCCATCGGAGCGGTCTTGTTTAGCCATGCCCACCACGAATTGGCTCGTAGCAGGGGAAAAACAAATTTATGGTGAACTGAAGCCGTCAAGTCATCCTCTATCAACTGTTAGTCTGGATGGCTGACGTCACCTGACTGGTCGGACAGGTCCATTCATCAATACAATGTGTGGATTCATTTGTAATGTTTTTTCTAATGCATACAATTTTCACCAGGCAGTACACCTCAGATCAAAACACTTCCCTCGAGTTTATTTTTCCTCTCACTTTCCATCATAATATATATATATACATATATATATGTATATATATATATATATGTATATATATAATGACTGTTGAAAGTGAGTGTTGAGTGTAAAAAATGTATTCTGTCCGTTTCTCTGCTTCTGTAGCGCAGTTGGAGTCACCTTCACCTGGTTTCCATGGTAACCACTGTACCAGTCTCTCCTGCGTGCATTTCTGTCCGTGTGTGACATTGTGTGTGTGTGTATGTGTGTGTCTGTTTGTGTTGTGTGTGTGTGTGTGTGTGCACATGTGTGTATATGTGTGTGTGTGTGTGTGTGTGTGTGTGTGTGTGCGCACATGTGTTTGTGTGTTTTTGTGTGTGTGTGTGTGTGCCGTATTGGCAACATGTCTGCTGATTGCGTGTCTTAACACATTGTTCTGTCTCCTTGTC
The DNA here is from genome assembly GCA_027704905.1 of Muraenolepis orangiensis. Classification (NCBI taxonomy): domain Eukaryota; kingdom Metazoa; phylum Chordata; class Actinopteri; order Gadiformes; family Muraenolepididae; genus Muraenolepis; species Muraenolepis orangiensis. The sequence continues at coordinate 11,004,568 of CM051018.1, forward strand.
TTATCAGGGACCTTGTCTCTTAGGATGGGGCTGGGGGTGAGGAGTGGGGTGAGGGAGGTGGGAGAGCCCAGGAGAGGAGAGGGGCGGGGCAGAGGAAGGAGAAGCCTATTACCTATCTTCTGCTCGGACCGCCTCCACACCTGTTTTGAACGGCTCCCGCGAGCCGGGTCATCCGGATCGGCCGTCTCAGGGGTGTGTCTAGGGCACTGTGCCAAGGTCATCTGGTCGGTAGCAGCTCAGGAGGTAAGAGCGGGTTGTCTGGCAACAGGAAGGTTGCTGGTTCGATCCCCCCGGCGCCTCATAGCGTCCTCCTAGCCAAGTGTTGGGGTGTTGTCCTCGCTGAGCAAGACACCCTAACCCTTACTAGCTATCCTGGCTGTCTCCTTGCATGGCTGACACAGTGACACGGTGTATGAATGGATGAATGGGAGCCAGTAGTTGTGAAGCGCTTTGGGTGCAGTCCGTGTACCGCGCTAGCGTCATCTGTGACTGATGGCAAACTCATCTGCTCCGTGAAGATTCCACATGCATCATTTTAACTCATCTCAAAGCATGGAGGAGGATGCCGTAGACAATAGGTGTATGTGTTTACTCCAATAGGGAAAACGCAGCAAATGGAAGACCACAAACCACTGTACTCTGTCCTCCTGTGTTTTACATCTCACGGTGATGGCAGCGGGGTACACGGCATGCATTTCACGGTATGGATTTCAATCACCAGGGGAATTTAGTTTTAGTTGGTTTTTTTTGGACGCAAATTAAGCCACGGAGAGGCCAAGCGGTGATGAATTATTCACTCGTTACTCTGCTATTCTTTTGAAGAGGTTCACCTCACCGCTTCCAGACGGTCCCATCTCAGATGGACCATCAAGTAGCAGCCGCTGACATTTCTCTGATGTGGATTGAGATTTAGAAGGAAACGGTTCACCCACCGGCCAGGGAACCCACGTCGCAGATAACACAAATATATCGATGAAAAATATCCATTCAAATCAACGAAGAGTTACAAATAATAACTGAACAAAACACAAACAGGCCCTAATTAAAAGTTGAATTAGGGAAAAAGTCACTATACCCTACCCTATCCTACTCTACCCTATCCAACCCTATACTTCCATACAT
>CM051018.1:11018189-11025689 GCA_027704905.1 Muraenolepis orangiensis
GGTATGTGTACTATTTATCATTCGACATACTGTACTTCTGAGTGAGCCTGCTATTACCAAGTCACTTCCTGCTTTAGAGAGCCTGCCTGCCGCTTGAAGCGAGAGGCTATAACCGCTATCGACGTTACGCCAGACACGACAACCAGAGACACAGGGAGCATCGGCGACAAATGCAGCCAAATGTTTTCCGCACTATTCTGTATCTCCAAGGCAGATGGGTGAAGACAAGGTGCGGCAAAGTGGCAAAGTTCCCCCTATTAATGCAGGATATATATAATGAATGTAAATAGACTATGCTCTGAGGAGGACAAAGGCTCACGTCTCTCTGTTCTTCACACCAGCAACAGCGGCAGGAGTATTTATAGGGATGTCTTTCACCTGCAGGTGGTCGATAGCGGTTACAGAAAGACACAACAAAAAGAGATGTGGTTCCTTAATGGATTAGATTAGTTATAAATCTGGTCGAGTTGTGTGTAACGCGTGTACCGTCTGTATGCAGTTGCTGCAACAAAAACACCTGTTGGAACACCTTTGGAACATGTTAACCATCAAGAGACAAATTGCCAAGTTTCACGAATATTATATTCACAATGTTGATGACGGCATCCACACCTGCGGCCTACATGGAGATTTCCATATATCCTGTAGGCACTGTAGGTATGGTGTGTCCCCATGGAGCAAAGTACTTGTGTTTGTGCATTTGTGTATGTGTACACAAGGGCATAATGCAAAGGCATGCATTGAGATGGCATATGTGTAATGTGTGTCTGAATGTGGTTCTAAAATAGGCCTATACACATTTCATTTAGGATGTGTGTGTGTGTGTGTCAGAAGTAGAGAAACGGGTCATTTTGGACCAGGTACCAATCTTGTCCCCCACAGGTAAGCTGGGGACACTGGTTAACGCTTTGGCCGAAAGTCGCTGAACACCCTGGACACACGACAGTTCCCGATGATACCTGCATCCCGAAAATGTCTATGGTCACCAGTTTTGGTCGCTGCTATATATTTTTACGAAAGCATCCTATAGCGGTAAACTACTTGTAATCGAACACAGTTACCGCCATCGTTACTCTGAAACACTGGCCGTGCCCCATCCTCTAGTCCTCTTGTCTCTTGTCTCTAGCGTGTACACACACACACACACACACACAGATTTATAACTCATCCCGGGGCTAATTCCACAGACGTCTGTTTTCCCTCCGTCGTCTGTCCAACGCCGCAGATTGATCTGCCCTTTGTATCTCCATAAGCCACCCTGCCACCCGCCCTAATAGTGAGCCATAAAAGTTACTTTGTGGCTCCAATAAAACCTTCACACTTTGTTCCTAAGACCTTCGCCTGGCCTCCTGGTGCCGTCCGTCCACACCATTAGCCCCGGTGTCTCCTTCGGCGCTCGGGTGTATATTCTGTCTCTTTTCTCTCTTCCCCCCCCCCCCCCCCCCCCCCCTGCAGGTTTACCCATTTCATGTACTGACTTAATGTTCACCAGTGAGTGAGAGACGGCGCTCTTCTCCGTGGACTGTTGTTGGTTTAGATCTGCCCAGGAAGGAACCAGCAGCCGCATTTATGCATACAAATACGGTCTGGTTTATTGTTTTCCATAAAGAGAGAGAGAGAGAGAGAGAGAGAGAGAGAGAGAGAGAGAGAGAGACCGACACCGCTTGACATGGTGACTTCTCGCATCCCTGCCAGAGAATCGAGCTGAAAAGCACACAGGCTTGAACCACAACCTGGTGAATTGATGCTTGCATAAATCACATTTTTGCTTCCCATTTTTTGGCATACACTGTATTCGAGTCCAAATTGGGCGGTGAGCAAAACCAAAAACCATCCAAAACCCTTTTTGATGGGTTTGATTCTGCTCCTCTGAGCGCAGGGAAATAGTTTTCAGGTCAGGTGTGGGGGGCCGAGCACGACGCTCTGATGCCCTGAAGCCCTCTCTCTCTCTCTCTCTCTCTCTTTTAACTTTGAATTAGTGAGCGAAAGAGCGAAGAGCTTCGAGGGAGAGCGAGAGAAAGGAAGGGAGGGAAGAAAACAACAACCCAACAACACAAGTTCCCTTTCCTACTGGCAGGTATTTTTCCGGGAGGAGAATGACATGTGTTAGAACTGACACACGGGAATGAAGTGAAACACAGCTGTGCTAACACATCGAGACGTAGAAAATATTGAGAACGACGACGACGAAAGCACTCCTCATAAACAACACTTCCAGTCTACCTGGGTGAGCCGGCACTCAGGTAGGAGACTGTGTCAGGGTAGTTTGTCAATATAGCGCCTCCGTTTCTTAAACCCTGTTGACAAATTCAATTTTCACCCATTTATTATCATCCGAATCCAGGTTCCAACATAATGACAATGGATGCGCAATAGAAGTGACACCGCTCTGTGGGAAGGGGCACTGATCTGTTTTTTTAACTTGGAGAAAATAACGTTTGCAAGAGAAACAAGCATGCGTTACGAATGCATATTAAAACACATTAGAATAATGATGATTATAATATAGTCAAGCCTCGGGGGAGCTGGAGATATGTGCGTGATGAGTTGTTTATTTACTTTTGACCAAATTAGTATTTCTATAAAAATAAATATAGAAAAAAACACAAACACTGTGATGCAGACCAAACACAGCACACAGAACACACACTTCTGGATTCATGTGCAATACATGTGTGGGTATGTGTGTGTGTGAGTGCGAGCATGTGTGTGTGTGTGTGTGCGTGTGTGTGTGTGTGTGTGAGTGTGAGCTGTGTGTGTGTGTGTGTGTGTGTGTGTGTGTGTGTGTGTGTGTGTGTGTGTGTGTGTGTGCATGTGTGCTTGTGCATGTGTGTGTGCATGTGTGCGTGTGTGCATCCGCAAGCATGTGTGTGTGTGTGTGTGTGTGTGTGTGTGTGTGTGTGTGTGTGTGTGTGTGCATGTGTGTGTGTTTAAGTGCGTGCATGTGTATGTGTGTGTGAGTTAGTTTTTGTGTGCGTGTGCATATGTGTGTGTGTGTGTGTGTGCATTTGTGTGTAAGAGCGTGCATGTGCGTGTGTACTTGTGTGCGTGTGTGTGTGTGTGTGTGTGTGTGTGTGTGTCCGCAAGCATGTGTACATGTGCATGTGCATGCGCTTGTGTGTGTGTGTGTGTGTGTGTGTGTGTGTGTGTGTGTGTGTGTGTGTGATATTTGCTGTGATGTGAGCACCAGGTTGTGCTCCAGTGATGTGAGCGGCCCTTGCTGTTTAACACGGAAGCGTTGCGGCATCCGTCAGAGTCAGTGTCACCACTTAGGGTGAATGAAAGTTCCCGTTCCCGTCTTCTCTACTGAGCCACAAAAATGAAATAATTGACGTCTCCTCAGTCTTTAGGCCTAACGAGACGCGGCACAAGACTCAGAGACATCCACACTCCGACAAAATGTTCCCCTCGCAATCAGCGAGCGTCTTGCTGCACACACACACACACACACACACACACACACACACACACACACACACACACACACACACACACACACACACACACACACACACACACACACACACACACACACACACACACACACACACACACACACACACACACACACACACACACACACACGCTTGGTTAGTCAGTCAGGCACTTGTTCACAGGCTGATTCATATATCTGCATGCTCGCACACTGGCTCACCCGACCCCGCGAGATGCTCATAGCTGGCTGTTGGACACACACACACACAAATGTGAAACCTTCGCCTATATGTGTGTAGGAGGATGGGTTTTTGTACATGATACCAGACACACACACACACACACACACACACACACACACACAGGAATTGTGTTTGTAGTAAACGATTGGAGAGTCACACACCCGGTTAGTGCTTTGGCTGTATATATATATATATATATATATATATATATATATATATATATTTATATACTGAACTGATATATATCCAGTATATTTATATATTCTAAGTATATTTACTAAATTGTTGTAGTATTGGAGTACTGCCACTACCATTACATTGTCCAACAGTACACTGTGTCATACTTCTTTACTGGACTCACTGGACTCACTGCCCTTACTGCACTACTGTTCTGCACTGCTCTGTACTTTGATTATTTATGATGCTGCTACCACTCACTACGGTGCTGCACTACTGGCACTTTAAATGCTTTTTGAACCATCCGCCATATGTATATATCATCCATTAGACACTTTATTGTTCTTATTGTTCTACTTTTATTGTGTATACTTCTGTTATAGTATCGTGTTGTTTATAGTATATAGTGAAGCGTGTAGTAGATCGTATTTAGTGTTGTTTATTGCATAGTATAGTATAGCGTAGTGTTGTATAGTGTAGTATTCTTGTTGAAATTCAGAATGCAGGTACTGGCACATGGCAACAAAAAAAAGAATCTTGAATCTTGATTATATCAACTGTATGCTCCGTGCTATATCCCCAGTTCACCTCACTTTGCCTGTGATGGAAAAAATGAATTCAGCCCTTTTAGAAATCTGTAAAAATAGTATATCACATATCCACCACTGGTTCACAGGTTCCACAGACACCACCGCCTCTCAGCGGGGTCATGCTGCACTGAGAACTCTTTACGGTGATTTAAAACGCACCGCCAGACGATGGCACGACCTCTGGCTGAGGTCGTGAAGTCCAGGTAGCCATTATAGTGTGTCACACCTGTAATGACCATGTGAATGGGTGTAAAGGGAGAGGGTTCATCCAGTATTCATAGGTAAAAGGTGCTCAATTCTCACTTTTTATTGAGTAGAAAATTGGAAACCTTCTAAGTGGTCCAAAACCACCAGCTGAAAGTATGTGAAATAATGTGTGTGTGTGTGTGTGTGTGTTCATGTGTGTGTATGCTCATGTGTGTGTGTGTGTGTGTGTGTGTGTGTGTGTGTGTGTGTGTGGATGCATGTGTGTGTGGGTGCATGTGTGTGTGTGTGCATGTGAGTGTGTGTGTGAATGCTTGTGTATATGTTTATCTGTGAGACTACTACGTGTGTGTGTGTGTGTGTGTGTGTGTGTGTGTGCGTCCCTGCATGTGTCACCATGCATGTGCTGCTGCAGATCAGCATGAATCAAACCACACATGTCCTACGCTTGTAGGACACACATCTCACGGACGTGCCTAAACACGGATGACACATGTTTAGGCACGTCCGTGTGTGTGTGTGTGTTCAAGAATCCAGGTTCCATGTTAGCCTTCAACGTCACATTCTGCGACATGTTTACCTGAGCGGCAATTTGTAACTAAGCAAGTAGTCTGACTGAGATGGTTGATGGGGGGGGGGTTGTGACACACGCTTACTCTTCTCCCAGAATCTGTCACAGTGACAGGGGGATGAATCGGGTCTAAGTTGAGTGGGAGACAACTCTGCTTAGTCTTGGGGCTGCGTTGCCCTTTTCAATGGGAGACGAGGCTGTCTGTCGCGGTGTGTGGAGCCGACATTGTGGCAGGCTGGTGTATCGTCAGACAGACAATGGGCCACATTTAATACGGCAGACATTCTGTTCTTACCGTTCAGTTATTCTCTTTGTGGTTCATTGTCGCTCCTCTCTGTCTCTCTCTCTCTCTTCCTCTCCCTCTAGCTGTCTCTCTATCTGTCTCTTTCGTCCTCTCTCTTTCAATCTCTCTCTCGTCCTCTCTCTCGTCCTCTCTCTCTCTCTCTCTCTCTCTCTCTCTCTCTCTCTCTCTCTCTCTCTCTCTCTCTCTCTCTCTCTCTCTCTCTCTCTCTCTCTCTCTCTCTCTCTCTCTCTCTCTCTCTCTCTCTCTCTCTCTCCCTCGTCATGTGTTATTAACTCGCGAGTAATTCTGTTTCTCTTTCGTTTTACTCTCGCACAACACATTCACTATTATTATATTTTATAGCTTGCTTTCTTGTTGAATATCTTCCGTTTTCCGTTTTTTATGTACATTTCTGCATCTTTATTCATCTATTTCCTTTTTCTTTTCTTTTACATTGTTGTTTGTTACATTTGGTTTTGCTGTTTCCATTTTGGTCTTAGAAAATAAAAAATATATATATATATATATATATATATATATATATATATATATATATATATATATATATATTTGTACTGCAGTTACGGGTTGTAGCCACCGGGAGAGCATTTCCTCCTTAAGGCTACAGTTCAGTGTTGGTGAGGTCAGCCAAAAATGTCTCTGCTACTACTTTGTTTGCAGTACATTTCTGTGTCGGCTTTTCGTTCGGAGGCCGAAGGAGAATCGTTCCAGGGTGAAAAAGTAGCATTATTTGCATATTTTTTTTGCATCCCATTAAGACATCAAACCTGCTGACTTGAAAGGGATGCCTTGATTAAGAGAACCACTGAACGGCGCCTCCTTCTCCTCATCTTTCATACTTCCTCCTCTCTCTCTCTCTCTCTCTCTCTCTCTCTCTCTCTCTCTCTCTCTCTCTCTCTCCTCTCTCTCTCTCTCTCTCTCTCTCTCTCTCTCTCTCTCTCTCTCTCTCTCTCATTGCTTTACTTTTACAGCATCATCAATGCAGCATCACATTCTGTGCTTAAAAGAGGCTGTTTATGTGCAGCATCTGTGTGTGGCTGTGTGTGTGTCTGTGTGTGTAGCTGTGTGTGTGTCTGTGTGTGTCTGTTTGTGTGGCTGTGTGTGTGTGTGTCTATGTGTGTGTCTGTGTGTGTGGCTGTGTGTGTGGCTGTGTGTGTGTCTGTGTGTGTGGCTGTGTGTGTGGCTGTGTGTGTGTGTGTGTCTATGTGTGTGGCTGTGTGTGTGGCTGTGTGTGTGTCTGTGTGTGTGGCTGTGTGTGTGTGTCTATGTGTGTGGCTGTGTGTGTGTGTCTATGTGTGTGGCTGTGTGTGTGGCTGTGTGTGTGGCTGTGTGTGTGTCTGTGTGTGTGGCTGTGTGTGTGGCTGTGTGTGTCTGTGCGTGTGGCTGTGTGTATGTGTGTATGTGTGTGTGTGTGTGTGTGTGTGTGTGTGTGTGTGTGTGTTCATGCGCACGCTTGTTTTCGTGTTTCCTTCAGGGTGTACAAAATGATTAAAGCCGCTTTGAAATACAGCGCATTTGCACTGTTTTCTGGGCAACACACTGGCACCACAGAACACACACAGAAACTCACCCGAGTGCCAACCCCACCAGCGCACACACACACGCGCACACACACACACACACACACACACACACACACACACACACACACACACACACACACACACACACACACACACACACACACACACACACACACACACACACACACACACACACACACACACACACACACACAACCACTCAGGACTGCGAACACACAGCACAGCAGCGTGTGGGTGCCAGCCAGCACGTGGTGGCTTGCCAGAGGAGCACGGTAAGCCTGTGGCAGGTTGCTGGGCAGAATGTCCTCCTCCACGTCAGGTACAAAATCTGAATGGAGGGTCGCATCTGGCTGTACCTGTGCAATGGCAACCTAACCTTGGTCACCATTTGCAGGCATTCACACACACACACACACACACACACACACACACA
>CM051018.1:11028189-11038189 GCA_027704905.1 Muraenolepis orangiensis
CTTACTCCCCATTCCCTTCCCCAGTTAAAATCTCAAAAACAACACCATACAAATAAAAATAATATGTACAATAAAATCAACAAAAAAAGAGCAGCAAAGTGACTTAAATGTTAAATGTACATGTTTTTTTACAAAAATCTTTCAAAAGCATTTAAAGTGCCAGTAGTGCAGCAGCATCGTGAATACAGTGCAGTACAGTGCAGTGACTGTGATGAGTCCCAGTTTGTCTTAACAAAACTAAACTAATCAAAATAAACAGGTTAGAAAACGGCCATAAAAAACATTGTATATATATATATGCAATATATATGAGAGAAAAGGAAAGAGAGAGAGAGAGAGAGAGAGAGAGAGAGAGAGAGAGAGAGAGAGAGAGAGAGAGAGAGAGAGAGAGAGAGAGAGAGAGAGAGAGAGAAAGAGAGAGAGAGAGAGAGAGAGAGAGAGAGAGATTGTGATTGCATTGATTGCATTGGCCAGAGATGAGAGAAAACCTGACTCAACCATAGCTCCGGGTCAGAAACTAATGATGGCTCGGAGCCAAATTGCCCCGGAAAGCTACTCAAATGCTGCACTTCAAATGTAAATCTTTTATTGCCGCATATTCCAGTCAAGATAATTCTCCACAATTCACACAGACTGGGTTTCCAGTTTCCCGCCGCAATGAAAATATTCTAATATCGGACAGTGAATATCAACAGACAACGACACACAGCAACGGAGAGGAATCGTTCTGTTGCTCTCCTTTCGTGGAATTAATTGGACAACGCTATCATGCAGGATGTGGAAAACCCTTCGGACTTAAGGATGGGTGAGGTGGTGGTACAAGTGCTCATCAAGGTCTGATTGTGTTCCTCATTGTCGCTCATTGTTTAGTGTTAAGCTTTCTGCTTTCGGTCAAATGTGGTGACTGATGAATAGACGATTTTCAAACTGGCAAGATGCTAGGATTCCCTGAACCAATCGGAGAAGAGATGCCTGGAATCGTCAGAAATGAGCTGGGAGCAGTTGGAATTCTAAATATTTCTCATACAGGGGCAGGCGTAGAACAATTGGCTATGCCATTTCTGACGAATTGCACTCAAATGATAGCTGTTACATCAGTACAGCACGAGATCAACAGGGTCTAATGCAGGGCTCCTCAACTATTGTGATACTGTGGCCCTATGTCGTTCATTATTTCTGTTTTGGCCGCTGTTATAAGCCTGTCTCATTAAATCGAGTAAACACCCTATTATTAAGAATTGAAATGTGTAATACACAGTTGTGTATAAAAAGACAGTAACAGTCTCACTCAGTTCTCACACAGTTCTGATTAACATAGCATCACATAATTATTGTACATCCCATGCACACGTTTATGCTTAACACAAACTGCCTAGTAACAGGCATCTGATTGGCTGTGAACTACATTTTTTGGGGGGGACTGAGGGCGACGCCCCCACAATGCAAAGGCACTTCATTTGAGCGACTATAGCTAGCTGGCTTAAGGACACCCAGTGGCTCATTGTGCTGTTAAATGTAAGTAGGAAGAATAAAAAATAGACTATAAAAATGATAATAGAACATATTTGAATTTTATGGAAGTAAAAAATAATCTTTCTTTGCAGCCCCCGGTGGCCAATGGTTCACAGCCGGTACAGTCCGGTACAACTCATAATATAATGCATTCTGCTCTTAGGCGTTTGTTTGTGTTGTTTTAGAGTGTGTGCCTCATGGAGGTGTGTTGTCTGTGTGAGTTTGTCTCCATGGCCAAAGAGGTGGCCCTGGAAAAAGTGTTTCTCCTCCTGTGTGTGTGAGTGTGTTGATTGAGTGTGTGTGTGCACATGTGTGTGTGTGTGTGTGTGTGTATGTGTGTGTGTGTTTGAGTGTGTGTCCTGCTACATCCTGCTACATCCTGGCCGGAGTGGTGAAATGTAACGAGACAGGCTGAGCCAGCCACTGTAGCTAACTAGACACAACTCACACGCACGCACACACACACACACACACACACACACACACACACACACACACACACACACACACACACACACACACACACACACATACACACACACACACACACACACACACCATCACCTCAGTAGCCCGGTGAATCTGGAGGAAATAAATAATTTAATGGGTGAGGGAAATGGAATTGGTGCCTGTGAAGACAGCAGGACTAAACCGGGTGGGATAAGGAGAGGACGGTGAAGCCCACTGCCCAGGTCCCTATAGCTGCTCACACAAAAAGAGAATACACATACACACGCACACACACAGGCAAGGGCATACCAAAAAGGCAGCAGGGAAATAGGAGAGAGGGTTCTGGGGCAGTGCTTTAAGATGAAGAAGAAGCAGGAAGTTAATCAATGGAACCGCTGCATTTCCAGGAGAAAGTCTTCGTCTCACGGCTTTCAGTTACACTTGGTGGGAGCCTGCTTTATTGAAACAGTAATTCATCACATTTACTGCAAATAATTAATCAAATTTACTGCCACATAAATTTATAGCTGAACGCATTGGCTTCTTGCCATGTTCGGGAAAATGTTATCTTAGCATACTGACTAATTTTCTGGTTAGCTGAACGCTAATGACTCAATGGCAAAGTATGGAGCAGTGTTCACAGTGGTGTGTGTGTGTGTGTGTGTGTGTGAGAGAGAGAAAGAGTGTGTGTGTGTGTGAGTGTGTGTGTATGTGTGTTCACTGAGTGTGAGCTCACTGTGCATGTTCACTGTGTATGTGTGTGTGTGTATGTGTGTGTGTGTGTGTGTGTGTCTGTGTGTGTGTGAGTGTGTGCGTGCGCATGTGTCTGAGGGTTCACTGTGTGTGGTTGTGTGTGTGTGTTTGTGTGTGTGTGTGCAGACTCACTGTGCTTGTTCACTGTGGGTGTGTTTGTGTGTGTGTGTGTGTGTGTGTGTGTGTGTGTGTGTGTGTGTGTGTGTGTGTGTGTGTGTGTGTGTGTGTGTGTGTGTGTGTGTGTGTGTGTGTGTGTGTGTGTGTGAAAAAAACGGATGTGCTCGGTGGCTCAACCCCGCTGGTGCGCTAACCATGTCCATGATGCTCAGCGTATAGCGACTCATGGTTCGATTCCCACCTGTGGTCCACATGTGCTCCATGTCGTTCCTACTCTCCTTCAACCCCATTCCCAATTCTCACAAAGCCCCTAAAATAGAGGCCCATCTCTCTCTCTGGCTCTTCATCCCTTGGGGGAAGGCTAACAAAGTGAAGTGGTAAACCGCTATCTAAGAGGTAATCTCCCGTTCCGTTACTAGCATGGACGGAAACACCTTCAGTTAGGATTTTGTGAAACGGAAATGGAAATGGTCACCTTCAAATGACTGACTCCTGTGAAGAAATTCTGCCACAAGATTGACCAGATTCGACCGGATTTTCTTTTTTTGTAGCGCAGTGCGTCTCCATTCGTCGCAATGTTGTTGATAAAGACAGATCGGCTTTCAGGGTTTGTAAATGGAATAAAAAGATGTCAACCAAGCCACTTTTTAAGGATACCGAACAGGTTGAATGACGTGAGAAAAGAACATGTAAAAAGTGTAGAAGTTACATTTTGTGTTAAAAGTTGTGATCTTACGAGACAAAAGTATTTCCTCCACTTCAATGTGAATGAATCAATGATTAGCATGTCAAACGCTCTTAACAAATTCGGCTCTTTTGCAGCAGAAGGCCGCGGCTACGCGAGCGTTTCTTAATCTCTTGTTAAACGGCGAGATGAAGACGGTCGTGATTTCGCGAAGAGGGTCGTTTTAATTGTCTAACCGGTTTTCAAAAGCACCTCCGGACGTAGTTCAATCTAAATAAGACTCTCGTCTCGACAGAATCTCCGGCGGAAGAAGTGTTGTCTTTGTTCACTCTTAGCGCTGACGTCACCGGTCTACTTGTATAACGCAAGAATCCAAAGCTTCAAAAGCAGTGTCGTGCTGTGTTGACTTCTTACGAATTATGGAAATTATGGAAATTAAAGAATCAAGATGTTTTTATTTAACATCTTAATCCTGAGGATTGAATCCTCTTTATTGGACACACATACATGTACACTAGACACACAGTGAAATGTGTTTCTCTGTATTAAACCCATCCTAGTATTAAGAACAGTGGGCAGCAATTGTATATACACTGCCTCAGGGGAGCAGTGCCTTGCTCAATGGCACCTCGGCAGTTCCCAGGAGGGGACTTGAACCGGCGACTTTTGGGTTCCCAAGCTAAGTCCAAACAGACTGAGCAACTGCCGTAGTATGAATTTCAACACAAATAGTATACTAAACTATACAATGCTATACGTTACCAAACAATACTATACTATAAACAACACTGTATACTATACTATATAATCTTCTATATACAATTAACAACAATGTACTATTACAATACTATAAAAAAAAGAGTGATACAATAAACAATAAAGTGACCGATGGATGATACAGCACCCCTAAAGGTACTTTGAAGGACCACAGGGGTAGCCTACTTGAAAATGTTAATATAATGTTTATCTGAAGACTAACGTACACATTCTGGAAATAATTCCAATGAATGACAGAAATAGTATGCAGTATGCCTGTGTATTTTTTCACTCAAACGTTCATGTATAAAGTCACCAAATGATATGCAAATACATTATGTATTTTTACCTAATACCCCCAAATATGATTCGTGCCAGTTGAACGGAGTACCAATATCTTTGGATGGGGGGTACGAATCTAGATGCCAAATATATTTGGATGTAGAATCCAGATATGTATCTTGTGTAATGACGGCCTGTTGTTTAACTGCTAATAGATAAGACCCACCGGTCTGTCTATTCGTCTATATATGAGAAGGATAACGAAGGCGTTACAGCAGCTCACAACAAAAACATCATCGTGGAAGTGACAATAGAACAATAGAAAATGTTGAAGTTCAAAATGTATTGTACATTCAAATGATATCTTACTCTCGGTCTCTGTCTCTGTCTCTCTCTCTCTCTCTCTTTCCTTTTCTCGCACATACTTTCCGAAGCTCTCTGGCCCGGGGTGGTCCGCTTCCCCGTCTTTAGCGGTATAGACGGCGTAGACTGGGGTGTCTACCCCCGACTCACTGACGTCTGACTGCTGGATTATGCAGAGGAACACAGGAAACGACGTTTGCTTTGATGTCGGCAAACCGCGTGTATGTGTTTGTGTGTGTGTGTGTGTGCGTGTGGTTGTATTTCTATTTTTTTCGGTAGAGATGAAAATTCACCGTTGCGTGTAAAATCACATTATTGCATCAATGTCTGGCATGACTGCACGTCAAATTACGAGGGTCTCCAAAAAAAAAACCACGGTTGAAAATGTTAATTTATTCATTTTTTCCCCCCATCGTTTCATTTCATATTTTCTCTTTCTCTGTTTCACACACACAGTCACACACAGTCACACAGTCACACACACACACACACACACACACACACACACACACACACACACACACACACACACACACACACACACACACACACACACACACACACACACACACACACACAAGCCCCATCCTGGAGGAAGCATAGCAGTCTTTGTGCTTTATGCTTCTATGGAAGTCCCGGGGTTTGGCTTCTGGAAGCAGCACTTAATTAGCAACGAGCTCTGGATTGTAACAAGTCTCAGTGCCTACCAGCTCTATATCCTGAAATCTAGGACAACCCACAGACCCACACACTGTACCAACAATTCACACACACACAGATCCAAAAGTCGCACAGATACACACACACACACACACACACACGCATATTGACACACACACACACGTGCACACACACACACACACGTGCACACACACACTAACAGAAGTGCGAACAGCCAAGGAGAGAGCTGTGTGATCAAGCCCCCCCCCCCCCCCCCCGTTAGAAGTCTCGGCCCTGCCTCCGCAATAAAGTCACCATGACATCAACCGGACAAAAAAACAATAATAAAAGGGAAATACTACCTACCTATTATTATATTACCCAGGGGTTGGCTTCAATTCTTTAACACCAAACTACTTGGGGAGATGACACAATTTCAGTTTTTTTTCTGTCTTTTGTGTGTGTTTTGCACTTCCGCGTATCGCTATGGCTTGCGGCCATTGTTTTATTATTGTGTAGTCGTAGATGTGGTTTTTTTTGTTATGTTCTGAGACAGTAAGAAACCAGGGGAAAAGCGGAAGAAGGCGCCAACTATTTTAATTGGGCCATGCAAACCACCACCACCACCACCACCACCACCAGCGTCTCCAGGATCACCAGAACCCGACCATTCGTCATAGTGGGCCACAACAAAAGAGCAAAAAGAGCTAAAGCAAAAAGAACAATTATTTAGTGTGGGACACAATTCCCTTGTTACCAAAAATAGGCGATTGCGCCAGGAAAGTCATTAAGATACGCCGCCCCTCCCCCCACCCCCTAGCCTCCACCCCCTCCCCCGCCCATGTGTAGCTCGAGCTTGGCTCCTTTGCATCTATAGACCAAAAGCAATGTTTTGTTTAGAGATGTATTATTCAACTCTAAACACCAAACCCTTAACGATAATATGACAAATAGATGCTATACCATTCAATACTTTCTTAGCGTGCATCCCTGTTTTCCCTAATAATCCCTCATTTGCGCATCACCGATTTCGGGATTTGACTACGAGCTAACTGATTCAAATCTGTTATTTTGCTAAATGTGTAAGTGTGACAGCGACTGTGAAATCTAGTAATTTCACGACTCTAACCCTTAAGATTGAAGAGTGAAGATTTGTATATGCTATGTGCAGCAAGTACAATAGAATGCTTACTCACCATTGTAAGTAAGCGTCAAGTGACTGATGAATGATATATACCTGTGTTGAATAGTCGCATCCTATTCATCCGAGTCGCATCCGAGTAATACTGAAAAATGTGTATATAGTAAAAATGGTGGCAGTTCACTGGGTTGAGCAGAGGCCTATACAAAGCAATGTAAAACCCATTCACACCACCCACCACAACACCTCCTAATCTAACTGAAAGAGGAGGGAGAAAAGTGACCATGAGGATTTCAATACAATTTCGTAGTACTTAGTCCAAACAGCAGAGACTATATCGACTACACAAATACCCATGGACTCGACAACAAAACCTAAAAAGGGCAGACAAGTCGGCACCGAACGTCGTCGTCGTCGACAGATCCTTTGTTTACGTTGACGCGTTTTGAACGTTAACAAAGACCAATCAAACAACAATCAGATCAGGATCTGCGCCAAAATCCAATCAACTGTTCTAATCAACAGTTCTTAACTGTGGGTAGTAATCTAACCACCAAGTTGTGTCCAATTCTGTACATAACTTTTGGAGTTATCTTTCAAACAGACAAATAAACAAACAAACAAACAGACACACCGAGGCGAGGACATTAACCTCCGGTCCGTCGTCGCTGGGGTTGATGAGGTGAACGAAATAAACAGCAACAAATCAACCACGTCATAGCGACGGCGGCGGCGACGTCACACCGTGCGTCGCGACGGCTTACGACGTCACACCGTGCGTCGCGACGGCTTACGACGGAGCGATTGGGAGGAGTTACGAAGCGAGTTACGATTGGGAGGAGGTCACTTACTTGCAGTGCTTATGGGGGCCGCTGAGCGTCTCGATGACGAAACACTCGCCGCTGTTCAGGCAGTAGGTCAGGTCCCGCTCGTGGCACTGCTTGAAGTGTTCGGAGCGCAGCGGCGGCACGGTGGGAGACGCTGTGGCGGGACACAAAACAAAAACACACACACACACACACACACACACAGGAAAAAGAAGCGTTAGCTCTCGTCGCGCTCATCCCCGACAACCTACTAGCCGTTTTCCCATCGGGGGCACACGTACACACACGTACACACACGTACACACACGTACGCACGCCTTTCGAATGAGAAAACAAACTAAACAAAAGCAAAGTACATTCATTTGTCAAGTGTGTTACTCCCGCACCATACAAGGGTGCTTTTGGTGTAGATTGGAGCAGAGAAAGAGGTAAACAAAATTAAACGAGTTGATGAATAATGAATTGGATCGTCCAATAAATGTCTGAATAAGCGGTTGGACATTGCGACGACAGATAAACACTGAGCGGATAGTGTGTGTTTGTGCCTGTGTGTGTGTGTGTGTGTGTGTGTGTGTGTGTGTGTGTGTGTGTGTGTGTGTGTGTGTGTGTGTGTGTGCGCAGTGTGTGTCTGTGTGTGTTTCTGTGTTTCTGTGTGAGAACCCCAAATGAACATAGTGTGTCTTCTACAACCAGGCCTTCTGACAACAGTCATTTATCTTACTGTATGAAACTAGCCTTTCACTTGTCAAGCTTCATTAGAATCATCTATCTCTGTCTTGGGTCCTTTAATCCACTCTAATAACAGTCAATAACACAGAAAAACACTAAATAACAGACTAAATAAAATCTTCACATTAACTCGTTAATGTGTGTCGCACTCAGCCTCGAAATCCCATTTTTAATTGTTTAACAGACCCACTAATGAACTAATAAAACACAGAGCTCTCTTACCGCGAACAAGTTTGTTTTAATAATTGTGTTCATAGTACTCAAAGGATCACCACAATAATCTTTGTTTTCCGCAAGATATTTCTATTTTCTTTCGAGGAAACTCTTCAGACAACAGCGTAATCACCAAACAGACGCTTTTCACTTAGTTGAACAGAAAAGAGGCACATTTAAAAATTACCCCAAAATGAAATATATATATATATATCGTGCCGGTTTCCTGAACAGACATAAGTGGCAAAGTGCCAATTATTCCCATCCCACGGTGCTATCATTGGCGGGGGTTGGCTGCTACCGCATCGTAACACATAGGGGTGGTACAACAACACTGGGCTACAACAGACAATACCTTGGAAGATATTGTTTGTTTTAGGCCCATGTGATGTCACCCCCCCACCCCACCCCCCCCCCCACCCCCTCTAGTAAAAGATGGATGGTGGAGCTCGTAGTAATCTATCCCACAGTGATTAATACGCCTTGGAACTCCGGGCTGCATTGTTGGAGAGTTGGACGCCTCCCGGTGATACATCACAGCGTGGTCGAGGGCCGAGGGCGCTCGCCGGGCGCCTGTGTTTATGTACACTTGTAAAAAGACGATGGGAATCTCCCACTGGAGCTGCGGCGCAAAACCACGGCTACAGAGGAAGGTTTCACCGTAGCACCGCCGACACTTATGGCGTCGCTCACAGCCCTCTTTATAAACCCTTTATAACCCTCTATATTTAATTGTTTGTTCATTTAAGTTATTCATTTAGGGGTGCCAGTCAGTTAGGACTCGGCTTGGGAACCTGGAAGGTCGCCGGTTCAAGTCCCCCCCCCCCCCCCCAAGGACCTGGGCACTGCCGAGGTGCATGTACATGTATGCATGACCAATGCAGAGGATTCAATCCTCCAGATTTAGATTTTAGATGTATGGGTCTGCTACTTTGATGTGTGTGAGTACACAGGCACAGGAATTTCCTCTCTTAAATCTGGAGGATTGAATCGTCTTTATTGGTCACATACATGTACACACACACACACACACACACACACACACACACGCGCACACACACACACGCACATGCACACGCACACGCACACACACACACACACACACACACACAGTGAAATGAGTTTCTCTGCATATAACCCATCCTAGTCTTAGGAGCAGCTATTGTATACACAGAGGAGCAGTGTAGGGAGTCTGGTGCCTTGCTCAAGGGCCCCTCGGCAGTGCCCAGGTGGCGAACTGACATCTTTTTTTTCCAAGTACCAGTTCTCACTCCGTACTCGGTCTGTTTCGGGGGGGACTTAAACCAGGCGACCCTCGGGTTCCACTAGTTTAAGTCGACTACCCGTGCCCTGGTAGATTTAAAGTAGCATACACCCATCATTGGTTGTAATGATGGACGACAGCTGTGTTTGGCCTGTGCGCGGACGCCTCCGTGAAACTGGTCTATTGAACTCCCCGGGAAAATGAGCACAGCGCAGGCAGAGACTTTAGTGCCGCTTAAACGCGTTGAA
>CM051018.1:11043189-11045689 GCA_027704905.1 Muraenolepis orangiensis
AGGCCTTCTGATTGGCGCGTACACACACACACACACACACACACACACACACCACACACACACACACACACACACACACACACACCACACACACACACACACAACAGAGAAGACATTTGGGGAGCGAGCCATCCGAAAGGTGTTAGCTTTACACACATACACACACACACACACACACACACACACACACACACACACACACACACACACACACACACACACACACAAGAGAGAACCCCCCCCCCCCCCCCGTGTGTACGGTGCCGTCAGCTGCTGGGCTCGCTCCCCTGAGCAGATGTTGATTTGACAGGGGAGCTGTTGCCAGGCGGCGACATACTTCCCCGGGAGATCAGAAACGGCAGAAATGGTACAACGGTCTGTGTAATAGCTGCTAACACGGCGTGTCAGCGCTAACAAGGCACAAGGAAGTAGTTCAAGAAAATCACTACACTCCGAATTCCTTTCAACCCAATGTTACAATGTGGGTAGAGGGTTTTTGCAAATGAACAGTGATCAATCCTGCCCCCTTTTTTTAGTGGTACCACTACTATTAGGGTCCGGCCATTACGGTGCCCATTGACAGTCCTAAACGGTCCCTGGAAGGAGGGATCCCCCCCACTCTGCGTTCCTTCGCAAGGTTTCTTCTTTGATCATTAAGGCCGTGTGTGTCCACCAAAGTGTTTGAAAAAGCGCCAGGCGCACTTCTGGAAACGCCCAGCTGGGGGCGCTGGGGGGCGCTTTGAGAGCGCAGCGGGTTTTTTTTGTCAGCAGAGACGTTTTTGGTTGCTCTGAAACGGAATATTCGTGTGGTGTGCGCTGCAATTGTGGTTTTAATGATGCGGTTAAACTACTTTGTGTTGAAAAGTCAATCATTGTCTTGATAATTATTGTATTGATAATTAATGAATAAGTCCGAACAAGTCATATAACGAGGGAGACCAACAGAATCAGCTTCTCCTTAATTGCTGATATACCGTTGTGCTGGTACCATATGACGTTACCTCGTGTGGTATTTGTCCCGCCCCCCTCCCCCTTCTCCACTGTGATTGGACGGCAGGGTAGCAAGTGACAGTGACGACGATCGCTGCGTTGTTTTTGCTCTGTGTATCCATTGCAAACAATTGAAAAAAGACCGCTGGCCCTGGCTATCCACCCCATTGGTGGATAGCCAGCCTCAGGGCCTTTGGTTAAGGGGATTTCATAAAAATGGGGCCGCTTTGAGACAGGATAGCTGTGATTCAGGGCTATACAAATACAATTGACTTGACCCGGCTGCTGACCACCACTCTCACCGCAGAAGCTGGCCCCCTCTTAACGGCCCTATACTCTCCGCTTTGTGAATGACTATTGTATTGTACTAGTCGTACGTTCTTCATTTCCTGTCCATCCGTCTTGTTTTTCCATTCTTTTTTTTCTCTTCCCCCGGCGGCTCAGTGACGTGTGTGTGTGTGTGTGTGTGTGTGTGTGTGTGTGTGTGGTGGTGGTGGTGGTGGTGGTGGTGGGGGTGGTGGTGCATGTGACAAGCCTTCAGAAATGACTATATGTTATATGTATATGTGTAATGGTTTAAACGTGTAGCGCTAGGGATACTCAAATCACCCCCACCTGAACAATTGCGTCAATCCATCTGGGATGGGTTAATTCAACATGTGTGCATTTGTGGGTGGGCACAAACACACTTGCATGCGTGTATACAGTGTGCGATAGACACACACACACACACACACACACACACACACACACACACACACACACACACACACACACACACACACACACACACACACACACACACACACACACACACACACACACACACACACACACACACACACACCTTGTAAAGCCCACACTTGAAGTGGGGTCAGTGGCCAATCTCCTCTTTTTAGGACACCTTCACCCCTCTACATCCTTCCCTCAGCTCCCCCAGGGCACACACAGGCACAATCACACACACACACACACACACACACACACACACACACACACACACACACACACACACACACTCACGTGCACAATACACACACATGCACAACACACACACGTGCAACACATACACGTACATAATTCACACACAGGCGCACACAACACACACATGCACAACGCATTCATGTGTGCAGTACACACACATGCACAATACACACAAATGCGGAATACACACCCTTGCATGTGCATGCACTATACACACACACATACACCGTACACACCAAGCCTGTGCACCTGTACACAGATCCCAGAGGACATTTTCTACCAGTGAGTTTGGATTAAAATGCATCTGTGTGTGTAAGTGTGTGTGCGTGTGTGTGTGCGTGTGTGTGTGCATCTGTGTGTGTGTGTGTGTGTGTGTGTGTGTGTGTATGTGTGTGTGTAAACATACATGCTTGTTTTCTCAGTTGTAGAGAAGTACATTTTAGGAGAGCACATGAATACACAGGCACACACACACACACACACACACACACACACACAGACACACACAAACACACACACAGACCAA
>CM051018.1:11055689-11058189 GCA_027704905.1 Muraenolepis orangiensis
ACTGGAGTGGTTATATTCAAACGATTAAACCTGCACTATGTCACTTTGCTACTGCGGCTATGTACCCTGTTAAAGCTGCATGAGATAACTCCGCACTTTAGCTGCCGCTCTGTTTTAACTTTTACGGACTGGAAGGATGGCTTCACATCAGGTCACTAATCTTTATATATAGTTATATGTACAGTAGGTAAATTGCATTGCGCAGCATTTTAAGTTTTTATTAGTAAAGTATACAGACATTGTTGCAAGCGCTATTGTAAAGATGCGATACAACATGATGACATTGCCTGGACCTCGCTGCTGTTCCATCACGGTATAGGCTAACTGGAACTGAGCTCGGGCTATTTTATCCTCCGGCATACCCACCCAAGAAGGCATTCGAGCAGAATGTGAAACACACACAGTCAACGATACACCTCCCCCTTAAATAACTTGCATCCCTGTAACTCGCTGATTCAGAAACACGGCGGTTTGTTGAGCTGGCTCCCAATTTGGCAATAAATTAAGTGTTCTGTGATGTAACTCAATAAGTCACGCACCTTGGTAGCTCACACACTTCACATAGACCCCAGCAGCAGCAGCAGCAGCAGCGAGTGCTGATCGATATCCATAACTCACAGGAACGGTCAAAAACGTTCCTCACTCATAATATATTGATATAACTGCATACCCCTGCTCATTACCTGTTGATACTTGTATACTAACCTATATATATCCTACATATATATATATATATATATATATATACCTATAATTCTGCACATATCTCACGCCTACTCTATAAGGTATTTTATACCTGTTTTTATACCTAGAAGACAGTTTTTACATCTGATTTAACCACTGTACATTATATATTACCATGCACTTTACTGCAACATTTTCACTCTGGTGGGATGCCAAATTATTTTTGCTGTACTGTACTTGTGCTGTGCAATGAACATCAATTTGAATCTAATCTAACTACTTATAGTCATTATGTTTCTTTTTCACAAACTGAGGCTACCATGGCAATTGTTTTTGTGTGCAAATGTCTCCCTACAGAAACAAGCACAAAAAACATCACTTAAATGACTCTTGATTGACCCTTCTTGGTAAAGGTCCTCAAACCAATAGTCGCGCAGCAACGTGAATGAGTGTTTCATGTATTGTAGGCACACACACAGGTGTTAGGGTAGGTTCCCACTGTCGTGCCATCCGTTACGAACGCCACGATTGGCCATTCGTAGCTGATCGTGGAATTTCTCTGAAATTTCAGGTTTGGATACGAGGTGATGTGAGTCGATACGTTCTGATACGATTTGTTGCGCTCGGATTGCGATCTGGTCACGATTTGTACCATCACATACGTTCCAATAGGATTGTTTCCATCAAGTCCACGATTGGGTCTCGATCTGACACGATCATCACGATCGGGTTCCCCGAATTGGGACGATCTGGTACGTGCAGATACGTTCCGATACGTTCATCACGAACCGATACGCTCCGTTACGATAGGATACGATTGTGGCCGCGATGTCTTTCACGCTCATGATCGAGGGCGATCACGATTTCAAGATCTGATAAGATCTGATAGGATCACCACGGTTACTCACTAAAGACCACGATTTCAATCGTGCCGCGAATCGTGATAGTGGGAACGTAGCATTAGTGATACAAATCAATGTTATTTATCCATGTAGGCACATGTAGGTACATGTACAGTATGTGACACCTTATCAGACAGCACTATGCTAATACAAAAACAATAATAATAATAAATGCATGAGCATGCTTTGAGAAAACGAAACTGAAAACATTTATGAAATTTATATTTAAGTATTTAGAATATTGGCCGATGACACCCCCACCAAAATTCCCTCCAGCATGCCGGCAACACCCCTCAGGGGAGTTAAGCTCTACACTATGACTATGAATAATAAGGAAGTCATATCAAAAACAATCGTTTTAGTGTGAAGGGTCTATCGCTATAACTGTAGTTCCAACTCGAGCCACTAGAGGCTGCTGATGAGGGGGGGGGGGAAAAACCTACTATACATAGTGCAGGTTTAATATTTCTGGACGCCTTTCCAACAAGCTCTCAAACAATGCCAAAAAATGGGACTGTTAACAGTCCATTCAGGTAAGGTTTTGAGTTGCGTGCCAGGAAAGACAGCCTGCGCTGTCTGAAGATCGTTGGCAAGGCGGTCTAAGGGTATTGTCTTCAGCGGCGCACTGTGCTCGCCGGAGTGGAAAATCACCAATCAAATTCCACGCGGAGGAGAGAAATAAACAGCGAGCCCTCCTTCCATCCGTTACCTTTCCTCCGGGGGATTGGTTGATTATTTTTGCGCATTGCTCTCCACAGTGCAATGTGCAATGTATTGAGCAATTTTTTTTATTTTTATCTTTCATCTTATCCCTCATCGCTCGTTCTGGAGCAGATCACAATTTCTAGAGGTATACAGTTATCCCTGCTCTTGGCTGTTGTTCATAGTCTCTCTCTCTCTCTCTCTCTCTCTCT
>CM051018.1:11068189-11078189 GCA_027704905.1 Muraenolepis orangiensis
TGGGTGTTAAGGGATGACACTTCTTTTCGACATTGGAAGTCTAAGTCTGGGACAGTGCCTGAGGAGTGGCAAAAAAAAAAGGGGGAGAAGATGATGTGTGCCAA
Source organism: Muraenolepis orangiensis (assembly GCA_027704905.1). Classification (NCBI taxonomy): domain Eukaryota; kingdom Metazoa; phylum Chordata; class Actinopteri; order Gadiformes; family Muraenolepididae; genus Muraenolepis; species Muraenolepis orangiensis. Next base: position 11,068,294 of record CM051018.1, read on the forward strand.
TTACAGGGGTATCACATTACTCAGCCTCCCAGGGGAAGTCTACTCCAAGGTGCTGGAGAAGAAGGGTTCGGCCGATAGTCGAAACCTCAGATTGAAGAGGAACAATGCAGATTCCGTTTTGGTCATGGAACCAGGACGCAGACCGGCTTTTCTCTCTTGCAAGGATCCTGGAGGGGGCTTGGGAGTATGCCCATCCGGTCTGTGTGCTTTGCGGATTTGGAGAAGGCATATGATCAGGTCCCCCGGAAAATACTGTGGGGGGTGCTGCGGGAGTATGGGGTGTGGGGGTCACTACTGAGGGCCATCCAATCTCTGTACTGAGTGTGCTGAGGCAGAAGACCTAAGTCTTCGGTCCGAACCCTCACATATAGTCATGAACTATGGGTCATGCCCGAAAGGAGGAGATCACAGATACAAGCCGGCAAAATGAGTTTCCTCAGGAGGGTGGCTGGTACCTCCCTTAGGAATTATGTGAGAACTTCGGTCACCCGTGAGAAACTCAGGAGTAGAGCCGCTGTTCCTTCGCGTAGAAAGGAGCCAGTTGAGGTGGTTCGGGCATCTAGTAAGGATGCTTCCTGGTCGCCTCCCGAGGGAGGTTTTCCAGGCACGTCCAGCTGGGAGGAGACCACGGGGCAGACCAAGGTACAGGTGGGGTGATTACATCTCCACACTGGCCTGGGAACGCCTTGGGATCCCCCAGTCAGAGATGGTTGATGTGGCCAGGGAGAGGGAAGTTTGGGGTCCCCGACTGGAGCTGCTACCTCCGCCACCCGATCCCGGATATGTGGTAGACGACAGATGGATGGATTTTGGAAGAGGGAGGCCGAGTTAGAGATCTATTATTGAGTTTGAATGTCCTCTCAAACTTTTATGACTGAAAAGAGGCATTTAGAAATATAAAATACATTTATTTAACAGCGACTGAGTACAGCATCGTTGATGTTGTTTTTACTGTGGCTTGACGATTTGGTCGATTGTGATTCTGAAATTCATTATTTGTCAAAAATTCATAGCAGTGAATAATATATTGCAGCATCAAAAAACGAAAACACAAGATGTTCCTCAGGCCAAATATGTGCCTACCATCGTGTCAACACTCAGTATGTTGTTTCCTTGGTAACTTAAGGGTTGCTGGTTACATATTTGACTCCCCTGGCATTAGTATTGAGTTTTCAGTAAGTGTGTTTCTTTGAGAGCGAGTCACTATACTGTAACTGTTCACTATTAAATATTAATGGTGAATGGGCTGCATTATTATTGCGATAGTCTAACCAGTGGACACTAAAAGCGCTTTACAATTTGCACCTCACATTCACCCACCATTCATGTGTACATCCATACACAAATTCCCCCATTCATGTCTACATTCATACACCCATTCACCCATCCATGTCTACATACATACACCAATTCAACCATCCGTGTCTACATTCATATACACATTCACCCATTCATGTCTACCTTCATATACACATTCACCCATTCATGTCTACATTCACAAACACATTCACCCATTCATGTCTACATTCCTACACCCATTCATGTCTACCTTCATATACACATTCACCCATTCATGTATACATTCATAAACACATTCACCCATTCATGTCTACATTCCTACACCCATTCATGTCTACCTTCATATACACATTCACCCATTCGTTTATACATTCATACACCGATTCATGTATACATTCATACACCCATTCACCCATTCATGTCTACATTCCTACACCCACATCTTCATTCCTACACCCATTCACCCATTCATGTCTACATGTATTCATACATTCACCAATTCATGTCTACATTCATAAACCCATTCACCCATTCATGTCTACATGTATTCATACATTCACCCATTCATGTTTACTTTCATACATTGACGACGGTGTCAACCATGCATGGCAACAGCCAGCTCATCAGGGTAGCAGTCATGGTTAGGGTGCCTTGCTCAGGGACAACCTCCAGCCAGCCACCTTCCGGTCGACCCGCTCCACCTCCTTAGCCGCTTTGCGTTATGAAACGCATAGTGCATTTGTGTGTGTGTGTGTGTGTGTGTGTGTGTGTGTGTGTGGATAACTGGAGTGGAGGCATGCAAAGCTGTAAAGCACTTTTCCGGTGCCTCCCTGTCTGTCTGAGTACTGACGCTTCTGATGAAACGCAGTGAGCAGAGCGACGGTCGGTCAACTAAGGCCTGCGGTTTCCGGTGTATGTTTTGGAACACGGAGCGGGTTTACATGAAACTCACAGACACTTCACGGTATTAACTGTAGCATGTTAAAATCATAAAACACAACATATTATTCACACATTAAAAGCAGTTCTGGGGAGAACAGGACGGGTAAGAACAGATGAGTTTTGGGGTGGAGTGATTTAAACATGGATGTAATGTATCAGCCACACAGCACGAGTTGAGTTTGCGGAGAGAGCTCCAGAGGGAGGGGCCAGCTATATATATATACTATATATATATATATATACTATATATATAAGAAGGCTCCCCAGGTCACAAAGTTGGCATCAGAAGAGCGGGAGGCTGCGGAGGGAGTGTGTGGCGGGTGGAGCAGGTCAGTGCGGTAGGAGGGGGGGGGGGGGGGGCGGGCCTGGTTATGGAGGGCTTGATGAGTGTGGAGAAGGACATTGAGAAGGACCCCCAACCCCCCCCCCCCCTCCCCTGCCCCCGACAGGGAGCCAGTGGGGGGTCGATCTCATGAGGTCCACATCCACACACAGAGAGGGGGGATTTTGACTCGACGCCAAAATGGCCCTGCGGTAAACTTAAGCACCACGTTCCTTTAGAATCCATTATTTTAAAGGTCTTCTTCTTATGTAACTCGTATGCAACGGCACGTCATGCTGCGGTCTGCGCTTCACCCGCTGAGCTGTGCGTGTGCATGCATGTGCGTGCGTGTATGTGCATGTGTGTGTGCGTGCGTGCGTGCGTGCGTGCGTGTGCGTGTGTGGTGCATGTGCATGTGCGTGCGTGCGTGCGTGGTGTGTGTGTGTGCGTCAACCATACGCAAAACCTCAACCAAGGTTGAGGTTGTGTCTCGGTGTGTCTCGGTGACGGGGCCCCCGGTGACGGCATGTCAATCCAAGCGTGTATATATGATGTTACTCGAATCCAATTTACTCTATTACTATAACTTATTGCTTTGAGATTTTACATTCAACTCGGACGGCCGCGCAGACACCGGCGGCGGTCCGGCCACTCGAGTGCAAACGAACGTTCGGTGGCTACAACTCTGTACTGAACTGTCATGTCAGTTAAACCGCCGGACGAAAACAAACACACTGTTTTCTCCACAGCTTTCACGCTCAGCACAGCAGCTTTCCGACCTGATCCCGATGTCTTAAAATATGTCTCAAACAAGATGGCGCAGCCAACACAAAAATCAATGCCAGACCGAGGGAAAAAGGGGAAGTGCCGAAACGTAAATCTTATTTTTTTTTATAGGGTTGTTTGTAATGTGCGTATTACCCAGGCAGAAAAAAAGCCTTAATCTTCCTCCAACCTGTATTCTAACAGTTCCCCGGCATTTCCACTTTACCTTCAATCGGAAAAACCAATGGTGTGAGACGAGAGAGAGAGAGAGAGAGAGAGAGAGAGAGAGAGAGAGAGAGAGAGAGAGAGAGAGAGATATGGAGCAGGAGAGAGCGAGAGAGAGCGAGAGAGCGAGAGAGAGAGAGAGAGAGAGAGAGAGAGAGAGAGAGAGATATGGAGCAGGAGAGAGCGAGAGAGCGAGAGAGCGAGAGAGCGAGAGAGAGAGAGAGAGAGAAGAGATGGAAGAGATGGGAAGAGATGGGAAGAGATGGGAAGCCGTGAACAGAAAAAGAAGTGCCCTTGATGCTGTAACCCTCATCAACGCTCATATCTCCTCCCCGCATGTGATTAAACACTATGTTTTATACATAGTCCCCCCCTTGAGTCATTAAGGCCTCTGTATAATGGCTGTAATATACAGAACATGTGACATTTAAAAAAAGGTTTGTCCACAGAGGAGGAGAGGGAACAAGCTTGCTGCTTTAGTCTGATGTGACTGTTAGGTATACAGTATATATATATATATATATATATATATATATATACAGTATACTGCATGTAGTTTGTTATACTCTTCTCTTACAAAAAGCTCTTACAAGTAAGCCTAAACCGTCTGAAATACGGTCTTACTGGGGAGTTTAACCGCCCTAATCGCCTTTGGAGAGATAAATATTATATTTGTATATGCCGACGCCCGGGAACCCGTTAAAACTGAACAACTGCCTCTTCCTATGCTCTACAGATTCAAGTTGATTCAATTGTTCGCTACTATGAAAATACCGATAACGTGAAGGCATGACACTATAGGGAACACTAGAGTGTGCTCAGTCAGCATTATAGGACATGAGTTAAGTCTCAGTTTGGAACCAAAAAAACGGGAATGCTTTACTTTAAACATACTCCATGTACTGCCTTCTCACGTTACACACACACACACACACACACACACCACACACACACACACACACACACACACACACACACACACACACACACACACACACACACACACACACACACACACACACACACACACACACACCACACACACACACACACACACACACACACACACACACACACACACACACACACACACACACACACACACACACACACACACACACACACACACACACACACACACAGCTACAGGAATTCACTCTCTGACATTTACATTTAACTGATGTTTAACTGAGACATAAATACCTAAACATTCCATATTTGTTCAATCATGAACGTGTTACTTATAACTACTTTTCAGGGACTTTAATCACACATCAATGAAATGAATCATCAAAATGACTACTGCCCCTATCCCCCCCCCCTCTCTCTCTCTCTCTCTCTCTCTCTCTCTCTCTCTCTCTCCTCTCTCTCTCTCTCTCTCTCTCTCTCTCTCTCTCTCTCTCTCTCTCTCTCTCTCTCTCTCTCTCTCTCTCTCTCTACTGCCAACATCCCTCTCTCTCTGTCGACTACACCCATTCCTCTCTCTCACTCTCCAGACTGCCCCATCCCTCTCTCTCTCTACTGCCCCGTCTCTCTCTCTCTCTCTCTCTCTCTCTCTCTCTCTCCTGCCCCATATCTCTCTCTTTCTCTCTCTCCTGCCCCATATCTCATCTCTTCTCTCTCTCTCTCTCTCTCTCTCTCTCTCTCTCTCCCCTATCTCTCTCTCTCTCTCCTGCATCTCATCTCTCCTCTCTCTCTCTCTCTCCTCTCTCTCTCTCTCTCTCTCTCTCTCTCTCTCTCCTGCCCCCATCTCTCTCTCTTTCTCTCGCCTGCCCCATTCCCCTCTCTCTCTCTCTCTCTCTCTCTCTCTCTCTCTCTCTCTCTCTCTCTCTCTCTCTCTCTCTCTCTCTCTCTCTCTCTCTCTCTCTCTCTCTCTCTCTCTCTCTCCTCTCTCTCTCTCTCTCTCTCTCTCTCTCTCTCTCTCTCTCTCTCTCTCTCTTTCTCTATACCACTTTCTTAATCAACGTTCTCTTTGTCTCTGCAGCGGATGAAGAGGTTCCAAGCACCTGTTTGTGGTCATTAAAATTCAATGAAGCTTAAAATTATTGCTATGACTGAAATGAGCTTCAAGCTAACGCCACACACACACACACACACACACACACACACACACACACACACACACACACACACACACACACACACACACACACACACACACACACACACACACACACACACACACACACACACACACACACACACAAAGCAGTCTCCTCATCTCCTCTCTCTCTATCTCTCTAACTCTCTCGCATATGCGGGCAGTTACATTTCATTGGGGGCCAGAAGAAAATTCTGAAACCAAAGGGCATATCTGAGCCATGCCTTCCCTAGCAACCATATGTTGTATCTCTTATTTAGCATGTCGACTAAAAAGACAAGGAGTCTAATTACACTTGATTAATCGTGCATGAGCTGCCGGGTTATCTGAAGCGCGTACGAAACCGCCACGTGTAATAATTCCTCCGCCGTGGCGTTTTTCAATTAAGTCGGCCCCCTCCCTCCAGGGCGGTTAGTCGTGTAGCCCCACGGAGAACTCAGAACAGCATCACTCAAACTGCAGCTGGGGAATAAGGCAGCACGTCACCGACAAACCCAGCCAACTCCTTGTATCCGAGTCTTCTTGGGCTACCGACCACACGTACAGTACATACAGGTGGCGGCAGTTTAGCTCAGGAGGTAGAGCGGTCACCTCACAACCGGAAGGTTGCTGGTTCGATCCCCCGGCTCCTCCTGGCAAAAGCTGTCGAGGTGTCCCTGAGCAAGACAACCCTTAACCCTAACTGCTCCTTACAACGTCCTTGCATGGCTGACTCTGCTGTCGGTGTATGAATGGGTGAATGTGACATGACATGTAGGCAACCATTACCATCCATATCAGCCGCATTATTGTCATTATTATTTGTTATAGTATAGTGTTTTTGGAAATGCATACTGCGGGAGGGAATGGGGAGGAAGCATTTCTATTGTACTTCCTTTTGTACATTCTTGAAAGATGACAGCGAGGCACCTTTTTCGTCACGCGGTCTCACACTTATACTACTACATACTTAAAGGGACTTAAAACAGAAAGTGAAATTGGTGTATGGATGTACAGTATGCATAGGCTGTCCACGCGGAGGGTTCTCCACAAAATGCATTCCCTCACACACACAGGGTATAGCTGATGTGGTTTAGAGTTTGCAGACGCTGTTGTGTGGGGACAAAGTTGGGAGTAGCGCAGGGCTTGCGCGTGCACGCACACGCACACACACACACACACACACACACACACACACACACACACACACACACACACACACACACACATGAACCAGCCATCGATAGGGCTTCGGGTTTGGGCCACAAGCCCCGCCCATTTTACCCGCCGTAACCCCGCCTCCTCCTCCTAAGAGAGTCCTCTAGACCTGCGCTCTGGATGCCTGGATCCAGCTGGCACGCCAGCGTCCTGGTTAGCTCCGCCTGCTATAGGCGTATAGGAGTCCCTAGATCAGCCCAGACATCACCTAAATATCAGCTGAGGGTACTTACCTAATGCTAATTACCGATTATTATTACAGATAAAAACCAAGCCAAGAGTGGAAGTGTGTAAGGTAAGGTTTGTTTTCCTCTGTCCGTCCGGATAGGAAAGGAGAGACATCTTCCTTGCCCTCACTAGTTTTTTAGTTTTGTTCGACAGGAGAAAAATGTTTTATGCTTTTTATCATTTAGTAAATGAATATATATATATATATAACGGTTATTGCCCTTCTGATCCCGCCCACTAGCCACATTGTGAATATAACCGGCTAAGATTGTTTAGCTACAGATGGTACATAAGGAAAATGTCTCTAAATAACAGACTCAGTGGAAGGAAGAGGATTCGCAGGGATGACACCGGGCCGATCTGTCGTTGTTTACAGTTTACAATAAAAGGATTTGGAGAAGTTTACATACAAATAATAATAATAATAATGCATATATCAAATAAAAATCTATAAAAATCTATAAAATTGTAGGCAAATTGTAGGCTACATGAACGTCTAACCATTTCGAAACCAAGTACAAATATCGTGGTACACACGACTTTTGAGGATTTTCCGTCTTTTTTTCAATGGATGTAATAATGTATAGACGATGGATACATTCACGTATTACTGTAAGACGTATATCTATAGCTGCACTTTCGCCAAGCATTCCACCTATACACATTTTTTGTTTTAGCATAGTGTGGTTTTTTCTTCCTTGAGGACCAAGGACGATGACTTGAAGCCGGTGTTCTATTGACCAGGGTGGTGAGTGTGCAGACTGTGTCTGCGTTAACAGAGAGAGAGAGAGAGAGAGAGAGAGAGAGAGAGAGAGAGAGAGAGAGAGAGAGAGAGAGAGAGAGAGAGAGAGAGAGAGAGAGAGAGAGAGAGTCAACAGGAGGGAAAGCGATGGACCTCTTTAGCGGTCATTATCGGGTATTGACCTTGAAACAGCCAGCCCCCGGGTGTTAGATATACACTTTGCTTTGCTGGCATTAGCGCTCTGTGTCTCTCTTCCTTTCAGGTGAGTCGATACCACTCCCGTCCTCAACGTGACAATTACCGCACCTGAAAGGTGATTATACAGTCCAGAAAGCAGAAAAAAAAACTGCACACACAACTGCAAACTTTTCACTTTGTTATGGTCAATGCACACTACTGCACTGTCCCTGACGTGGTATTGGTCGTTACACTAGAAGGGTTTCGATTTCCACTGACGTCTCAGTGGCTAATGTTTAGCAGGCTTGATGTGAAACTCAACTCAGCCAAGCAAGAGTCCTCATCACGCTAGTGCCACGTAATACAAAGCAAAGCTCGGCGTATACATACATATTATAGTATATATATAGTCTTTCGTACCTGGCTGATATATATATATTCAGTGGTGAACCACTGGTCAGGGCCTTCAAGGCATTCAGAGAAGACCCTGGAACCCTCAGATGAAACAAAAAAAGAAGGTCCAGTTGTGATAGACACGGTTTGCCACTGAAATATATATATATATATATATATATATATATCAGTGGCGATATATATATGGCGATATATATATCGCCACTATAACGATATATATATATATCATCACTCTTGAGTGATGTCTTTCCTACACCTGGCTGATATATATATATATATATCATATATATATATGTATCATATATATATATATGATATAGATATCATATATCTATATATATATAGATATCATATATCTATATATATATCAGCCAGGTATAGGAAAGACATCACTCAAGAGTTGAGAAGGAGCAGGACCACTTCACAACTGGGGTAAATAATAATCTAGGTCAGGCATTGTTGTTGTTATTGTTGTTTTGTTTGTTGTTGTTTTGTTTGTTGTGGTTATTCCATCCCGCTAATCACACTCAGGGTTGGGGTTTTAAAGCATGGGGTGTTAACGGCCAACCGTCCGCACAACGCGGTGGACTTTCGGGGCCCAGGCGCGATGAGCGGGCGCAGGGGAAATTAGCGCACGCCTTGTGTGTGTGTGTGTGTGTGTGTGTGTGTGTGTGTGTGTGTGTGTGTGGCTCTGTGTGTGTGTGTGTTGAAATGCTACGGTGAAAAATAGGATTTCAAAATTCAATGAAATTGCACGGGACGAGCCCACGGAAGACACGCCGTGAATGGTTCATCCGATAATTACACGATTTAAAAGTCAATAATAATTCCTCCAAGAGGTGGTCGCTGTGAGACAGGTCGGTGCGGACACAGCACAAGCACCGGGTTTAGATAGTTATCCTCTGGCTCCGCCTCTTCTGTGATGTCTGTCTGTCTGTCTGTCTCTGTTCTCTCTCTCTCTCTCTCTCTCTCTCTCTCTCGCTCTCTCGCTCTCTCGCTCCTCTCTCCCCGTTACTTTTGTTTCTAGAATAAAACGCAGTACAAAAACCAGTGTTTTGAATTGAAAGTCAGCCGGCTGGAATCGTCCCCCTAATGATAGTAATGTCCCAGAGTCTTTAGCACGGTGGACGGGTCACACCCTGAAAGTCCTGTCCCACCTTTCAGTAGCTGCCGGATGTACCAGTGTGGTAGTCACGATATCATTCCCATGATTAAAAGGGTTATTTTTTTAATAACCTTTGTTGGTGGAGGACAATGATGGGTAGGGGTGTGTGTATGTGTGGGTGTGTGGTGTGTGTGTGTGTGTGTGTGTGTGTGTGCGTGTGTTTAATTGTCTCCAGTGGGAGTTGTAGTTTGGCTGCTCTGTCTACACTTAGCATGTCCCTGTGTGTGTGTGTGTGTGTGTGTGTGGTGTGTGTGTGTGGTGTGTGTGTGGAGTGTATGCTGTGATATGTGTGTGTGTGTGTGTGAGAGAGAGAGAAACA
>CM051018.1:11080689-11085689 GCA_027704905.1 Muraenolepis orangiensis
GCCTATAGACGCACACATGCACTCAAGGGATGGCGATATGGAAACTGATTACTCATATATTATAAGTTCATGTGCAGTATATAAACATTGTTATTATCATCTTTACTACATTATTATTATTATTATTATTATTATACGGCAATACATTGGCCTCGTACCCGGCACACATCTAAATCGATATCTCAATCTCTTTATTGGTTCACACACAGTGAAATGTGTTTCTCTGCTTTTAACCCGTCGTAGTATTAGGAGCAGTGGGGCAGCCATTTTATATACAGCCCCCCGGGGAGCAGTGTTAGGGGGGTCTAGTGCCCTTGCTCAAGGGCAGGTGTTTGCGTGGGACTTGAACTGGTGATCCTTCCGGTTCCCAAGCCAAGTCCCAACAGGCTTTTAGTTATGGGACACAGTTATAATTTATTCACAATAAATAAAGACTGTTGATTCAACTCATCTTCGGTGACCTTGAAAAGGGACTTTAAAGTGTTGGGGGGGGGGGGGGAAAGGGGTGGACAGCAAAGCAGTTTTGTTTGCGGACTCGTTGGGAGTTAATCCGAAAGCCCTCGACCTCGGTACCGCCGGCACCTCGTCGTAGCACCACACCTAGTTGATGTACCGCTCGAGGTCAACTGTGTCATCTCTCGGTTTTGGTAAAGGCCACCGTGCATGTATTAGGGACCATTGCAGCGAGCTGTCGACGTTCTGTATGTCAGAGCTTTATAACACCCCCCCCCCCCCCCGCGTTACATCATCCGACGGCCCGAATTCAATCCATGTATTTTCTTTTTTTCTTTTTTTGGACAGCTCGCCAATCCAAGCGGCCGTGGCTATTTCAATTAAATTTCATTGCGGTTTGCGACGGAGGGAGAAGATCAAATAATGTTTGAAGAGATAGAGAAGGAGAGAAAGGGAAAAAAAAAGCAGGCGTGCGTCGGAGTTTGTAATCGGAACAACGGTCGACGGCGGCCGTTAGCGCTGCTTCAAGTGCAAGGCGTTGTTATCGCAGGTCAGGGACTCGTTTGCAATGAGTGGAGCGAAATGCTAATGCTACCGATCGCTGATCCGTCTACAATGTCCGGGAGAACGAGCGAAAAGCTCCGTCACTGCCGTTTATCCCACTAGATTAGCCGATAGCCATGCTAAATGGTTTGATCGCGAGCCCACAACCTATTAGTGTGTTCTCGCCCCTCCGACAGAATGCGTTGGGGCTAATAGGATTAGGCTCAGCGGGCTTCAATATTTTTGCTTCTCTGACGTTCGGACACACACCGCAGAGTAGCTTGGCGTTACAGAATGGACATTTGTAATTAAAAGAAAAATACAAGAAACGGTGGTCTTTTTCATAGCTTCTTGCACACTGAACAAAGCTGTCAATCGGTCCCGCTGAACAATGACCTCTTATTGCCTTCTCACGAGTTCATCTAAAAACATTGTTATGCTGATCGGCAACGACCAGCTGCACTCCGTCCAACAGCTGTCTGTGTTTATATTCAGAGATACCCATAGCACTTTGTATCCAAAGCGACCTGCAGATCAGATGCATGTCGTGAAGGGGAAAGGAGCAGGGGGTGTTAAGCGTGTAAACCCTTCAGAGAATGGGGAATCCAGGGTATCCAGGACCTCGTTAGGTGGGAATCCTGGATTCCACATGCTACACTATCCTATACAGCCCCGCTTTGACCATGGGGGGGCCATCGGACTTCCGGTCAGAAGACCCGGAGCGGGGGAAGACAGGAGGGAGAGAACTTGATGACGTGGTGCGGGAACGCAGGAGTAGGAACAAGGGGGTACGGTTCCAAGGTGGAACCCATCCACTGCTGATGCCAGGTTCTACCCGGGGATAGAGCGATAGACGAGACATAGAAGACAACTGCGGAGAGAAGATAAGGCAGAAGATTAAGCAGAGAAGAAGGCAGAAGATACTCATCAGAAAAAGAGTATATTCTGCCTTCTTCTTAGCTTAATCTCTCTTTACGGAGAGATTGTCCACTTTGAGGGGGACCTTAATGTGGACGGTGGACAGGGGCAAAGTAGTTCTGATACATCCATATGTATGCGTGGACTTTTCGATATGAAAAGTAGGATTCTTCTTCTTCTTCTTCTTCTTGCGATGGGTGTTCAACATTCCATTGAAATCATGACATCATGGCATTTCAAAACCCACGGTCCACCAGGGATAAATAGCGTTGACCTGCATCAGTTACCCCTTCTTTGTAATTGTCAATCCACCTGCTTTTAATTTGAGGGTCCCCCCCCCCCGGTGCGGCGGCGTGGAGCTGAGCCGCAATTAGCGGCGGGTTAAAACAACGCTTCACTTCACGGCTGGACGGACGCCGCCACCGCCGCCGCGGGTCATTCATCAATAAACACCCCCCCCCCACACTCCCCCCCCCCCCCCCCTCCCGTCTCGGACTATTAGTGAGAGACGCGGGGGCCGCAATGACCATCATTAACAACCAGACAGAGACGGATGGGACGTCAAACTGGTGATGGATGTGAAGTCCAAACGACACCGATAAAAAACAAATCAAATCCCGATTTTTACGGCGGTATTTTTTTTTTCTCTCCATGTGATATTAATTTTTTGTTTTGTTTTATTGCCGCCGTTTTATTATTATTTTACAGCCAAGAGGCGAGAGCAGGTGGGGGGGGAGGGGGGGAGGGGGGGGGGAGGGGAGGGGGGGGGAGGGGGAGACAAAAACCATCTCTAGGGCAAAACAAAACGCCACTGGAGTCCACGCCTAAATATTTGTGGGAGTCGCTTGACCACAATATTTGGCACGGATTTGGAATGGGGGGGGGGGGGGGGGAATACATCAACTCTTTACCACCCCCCCCCCCCCCCCCCCCCATGGCCCACCGCCCTCACACACACACACACTGTGTCACAGGTGTGAGGAAGAAGGGGAGATCCTCAGGCCGTGATGTTATGGAAAAACTCCATTATTTACCGGCTCACCAGAGGACCACGACAGGATTTCTTAAAAGTCTGCTCATTCAGCTAAACATAGCTAACGTTTTTTGACCTTTATTTTTTACCTTCACACATATTTGACACATCATCATTTGAACTTCATTCATTCATTCATTCATTCAATCATTCATTCAATCAATCATTGAGTTTCGATGATGGAATGGCAGGTGGGGAGAACTCTGTCATGTGTCGCCACACATCATTCTGAATTATTTTTGGATGTGACAGGACTGATACATGACCTTGAGGGTGTGTGTGTGTGTGTGTGTGTGTGTTTTGCGATGTGTTTCGAATGAGTGTAAGAGTGCGTATGTGTGTGTGTGTGTGTGTGTGTGTGTGTGTGTGTGTGTGTGTGTGTGCACGTGTGTTTTCAAACAAGAGATTGATGTGTATCACAAACCAGCGACACATTTCGGGGGAGATAAAGAACAATAAAAGGCTTCCACCATTACCACCACAGTCTACCAATCTTTCTCCTTCTTGGAGACACCAGATCGTCTGGCAACTGGAAGGTCGCCGGTTCGATTCCCGGCTCCTCATAGCTCAAGTGTCATCAAAGTGTGTCAAGACGAGCCCTGACTGCTCCCATGGAGCTTGGCTGTTCCCTTGCACGGTTGACACCCCCGACGGCGTGTGTGTGTGTGTGTGTGTGTGTGTGTGTGTGTGTGTGTGTGTGTGTGTGTGTGTGTGTGTGTGTGTGTGTGTGTGTGTGTGTGTGTGTGTGTGTGTGTGGTGATGTGGATGAATGTGGATGAATGTGGATGAATGTGGATGAATGTGGATGAATGTGGATGAATGTGGATGATGGTAAAGCACTCTGAGTGGTCATAGGTCAGAAAAGTAATTAATGCAGTGACTACTACAAACAGAAATAAAACGGTATGCTACCAACACACACACACACACACACACACACACACACACACACACACACACACACACACACACACACACACACACACACACACACACACACACACACACACACACACACACACACACACTGTCGAAGTCACACACAGTCAAACACAGATGATTGCTGTGGATGATTCTTTCATCACGGGTCAGTTAGCCAATTTAGCTAAGCCTGGGTGAATAGAAGAAACTCCACCACTCAACTAATGACTTGGCCAACTAAATGCTACCTCCGCCGCAGACTCAAAAAGGAGACTTATATTAGTAATAGCAAATAATATAAAGTAATAGCAAGTAGTAATAGCAAACCTTCCCAGTGGACTCCAAAGAAGACCAATATTATATATAGCAAATAGCTAATTTAATTTTATCGTCTAAAATCTAAATCTGGAGGATTTTAATCCTCTTTTTTGTTTATGTACACAGACAGTGAAATGATTTTATTTGCATTAAACCCATCCTTGTATTAGGAGCAGTGGCCAGCTATTGCATACACAGGGCCCGGAGGGTAGCAGTCCAATTGGCACCTTTTTCCAAGTAAATGGTAAGTTAATGGACTGCCTTTTATATAGCGCTTTTATCCAAAGCGCTTTACAAGTCATGCCTCACATTCACCCACCGACCGACGGCGGAGTCCGGACACTTTGTCCGTTTTTGCGAGGTAAAGCCGAGGGATGGAACCAGGGAAGAGGACCGCTCTAACTCATGAGCTACTGCCGCCCCACTTAGACTAGTTCTCAATCCGTACTTGAACCGGTGACCCTAAGGTTCAAGTCGGTAGTTGTATTGTATTGGTGGCTGCTACGCACCTAAACCACCCCACCCACCCCCCTAAAGCCCCCTCCTCAACATAATGCATACATAACGCCATATTGGTTCTTAATGATATTGAATCAGGCCAATGTGTCTGTAGATGCTTCAATTCGTAATATTAGGATTGCGATTGTGTTGTGGTTGTGATTGTATGTGTATGCAACTGTGCTGCTGCCTGTCTTGGCCAGGACTCTCTTGTAAAATAGATTTTTAATCTCAATGAGTACTCTCCTGGTTAAATAAAGGTTATATAAAACAATTAAAGGTGCTGTCGATACAATTTAAGAGCTATATTCTGAGC
>CM051018.1:11095689-11100689 GCA_027704905.1 Muraenolepis orangiensis
TATGTCCGTGTTTACGGATCATTAAAAGTCCAGCCAATGGGGTGTGCATAGAAATGTCAGCGCGCTCAGGTCCTGAGAGCGATGTGTTGGTATTGGCCTGTGCAAACATCTGTTTGGGCGGATTGGATGATCTCGTCATATGTCATCGGGATAATCATGAGGGTCAAGAAGGAGGCGTGCATCGATCCGGCCTCCGCTGTTGACGACCAATGTGACGAGTGAGTGAGTGAATAAATTAATGAATTACCGAATGAGTGAATATGTGAGTGAGTGAATAAATTAATTAATGAGTGAGTGAGTGAGTGAGTGAACAAATTAATGAGTGGGTGAACAAATGAATGAGTGGGTGAGTGAGTGAGTGAACAAATGAATGAGGGAGGGAGTGAGCGAGCGGGTGAGTGAATGAGTGAGTAAGTCAATGAATGGATGAAGGGATGAATGCCATAGTGAATGAATGAGTAAATGAATGAATGAATGAATGAATGAATGCCTTATCAAAGACGGTGGGAGGTGCTATCCAGATGCAGGAGAGCCACACAGGTAAAGTAAGCTGCAACGTGTCATCTTGAGCCAACTTGCTTAGAACACATTCTGTTGCTTTGTTTGCTGTCGTTATTATGTTGTCATTTAATTTCACTGTTTCATTTCATTCGTTATTTATCGTTGCAACACGGCTTGCATTTGTTTGATAAGTTGCCGTGTGGCAAGCCTTGTGTTTGACAAGACAGCGACAGAACCAAAACCACTTTCGGCAAACTCGTTCAGGTTTTTCCTCCATGTGTAACTCAAAGTTGTAAATATTGCATAAGACAATATAATATTGATTTAGAGATCTATGCTGATATCAAATTTAAAAAGTAATAATAACAGAAGAATAACGCCGGAAGATATTGAACTCAAACTTTTTCTGAGCGCCGTTCCATCTCTTAGGCCCTAAAAGAAACACTTTAAACTTTAATCACAGACAGAAATGTTTTTTTCTTTGATGGATAACCCCTACTATCTTGTTCTTTTCAAACGATTCACCTTGTTTGCCCTTACCGAGCTAGTTTAACTCTAGTTCAGCAATTACCCACAATCCAGTGGGGGGAAACCCTGGCCCACCCAATACAAATATGCTCTCTGCAACCAAACTATCCCACACTCACCACACACACACTCACACATCAAACCCCCCAATCTCCACATTTACATGGCCTTATAATATATATATATATATATATATATATATATATATATAATATATATATATATATATATATATATATATATAAAGGAAAACACTTCTTGAAAAAGGGTTTGGGTCATGCCGTTCTTGAAAGAGAACAAATTCACCCACACACACACACACACACACACACACACACACACACACACACACACACACAACACACACACACACCATATATATAAATATATATATATACACAACACAACATATATTGAATACGTACACAAGCACAAACCCCAGTGATCCTCATCTCATCCCTTTCAATTTCAGCCATGAAAGACAATTCCTGTTGCAGCCAGAAGGATTCATCCATTTTTGAACAACAACAACAACAAAACAACAAAAACTCTTTTTGGTACACCGATGCCTTCGGCACCCTTCTATTTGCCTGGTTGAAGAACAACACACAGTCGCCTGGAACCATTTTCAACCAAATCAGCAAAATGAAAGGCTTAAGATGTTTGACCTCAGATAATGGCCACAGGTTATACCACGTGGGCCCTGTGCAGCCCAGACACCATGTGACGGAACGACTACAACAGCACTGATATAAGAGGGTCTGATAGAACCCGAGGAGATGGCACTTACCTGTGGGTCGGTCAGGGAGCCAGAGAGAGTGCGTGTGTGTGTGTGTGTGTGTGTGTGGTGTGTGTGTGTGTGGTGTGTGTGTGGATGGCCAGAGGAGGATGTCATCACACGGTCATAGGCCCCAGAGGAGGGAAGGGGGGCGGGGGGGGGGGGATGACAAGAAAGAGAACAGAAGTACAGGTCAGGCAGGGCAAAAAGCATTTGGACATCAATTATGGATGGTCTATCTGCCTTTCATACAAGGACAATAAAAACTCCTGAAATGGTATCGAGATCCAGGGGTGCGGGATTATGAAAATGAGAGAAAAGCCTCTGTAGATAAATTATTGATTGACGTTGTGTGCGTCGCCACGGCGACAAGAGAGCCAACAAAATGAGGCCCATTTCCTCATTTTGAAGCCTTGGCAGCGAGGTGGCAGTGTGATTGGTCGTTAGACGTCCTTGAGAGCCGTGCGAAGGGTTAGGGAGAGATGGAGGGAGGGGGCTAGCAGTGGCCGTCAATTGGCCAATAGGAACAGCCGTGCAGGTGGAGGTTGTGATCTGCATTAGAGCGAGTGTGTGTGCGCGTGTGCATGTGGCGTGTGCGTGTGTGTGCGTGCGTGTGTGTGTGTGCGTGTGTGTGTGTATGTGAAGTTACTGGAAGTGATTCCTAGGGAGGGCCCTGATAATAACTTAGGACCCTAACAGATGAACAGCCGCGCAAACACTGCATCACGATAATTACTGTACGGGCTGGGGGCATTAGCCAAGAGAGGGACTTCGGACAATTCCAAACATATAGTCTCTGCGAATCCATCACTGCCACCCCATTTTTTAAGACGTCGCCAATTCCACTATCTAAGCGGGCATCTCTCCGGGCAGGCGGCCAAGCAACCTGCACAGTGAAGGAGTATATACGCCCAGGAAGACTTGCTCAGAGAGGAGCTGGAGCCAGGCCAGCCGCAGAACTCAGCAACCCCCGCCCCCTCCCTGATGAAATAATCCCTCAGCGGCTATAATTGATGAAGTCCTTGGGAGCGGACTTGTCTTGAGTCCACGGGATAAATATAATCATCTACAAGGAGGGACGATGCTCACTAACTTTTGCCCTGGTGTTTTTTGTTATTTTGCCAACGACTGTTTTTGTGTCTATTCACAGTGGAGGAGAGAGGCTGGTACTATTGACTATTTTCCAGGACCGCTTTTGCCACTAGGGGGCCGCTGAAACCAGTGCTTCTCCAGTGCTTCATTTGCTCACCTAGGGAGTTAGCTTAAAGTGAAAATGCCACCTTTTGGAACTGTAAAACAGAGATATGTAAATCAAATATGTCAATCTTGTGTGATAGTCAATAGTGCCATGGCGCTCATTAAATGGGATTCTTGAACATGTCACGTCATCCTTTGAGCCATGCTGTTTGACTGGTTATGATCAAGGTATACCACTGTTGTTACGTTATGGTTATCCTTAACATAAAGAGAGAGAGAGAAATCAATCTGTTTTTACACTCTATTCCAAAACATTTGAAATAAAATGCAGAATTCAAAAAAAAAAATCTGATATATATATATATATATATATATATATATATTTACTTCAGCATTTATTTGCAAAGTCATAATATCCCAAACACCCAGTCGGTAATAGCCCACATTTCAACAATGCCGCAGTTTGGCAAATTGGCAAAAATGATCCACAGCCGCTTGTGAATGGGTAACGCTTGTGAATGGGTAATGTTGTTGTTGTGTAGAGGAAATCGAATTGCTGTTTACATTATTTAACCCTTCCTGCTATTGGTATTGTATCTGCATCTCGTTTGCGAGCGAGCTCCAAACCCATCTGGATTCAAAGGGAATGTTGATGTGGAGCGTGTCTGATCACGGTGCTTACAGCCGGGGAACAAACATCCCAACGCCACCGCCGTACCCGCAATCCAGTCCAACCCTAACCGCCATCATCCAGCCCTCGGCTCAGGCGTCCAATCGGAGAGGCGGCGAGCCTGTCGGGGCCAACCTGTCAGTCAGTCGGTCAGTCATCCCCGACACCCAGCCATTTTTTTCCCAGCCGCCTCGGATGTCTATCAGTCAGCCGGGAGTACAGTACATCTTTACAGCTGACCAGCCACTTAGAAGTGTGTCAACCCGCTTGTCAAGCAAGACACTTTGACAGGCCTGTCTATTAACTGGATACTGCCCAGGAACAGTCAGCCAGTCAAGGGGGTTGTCATTCAGTCAGGCAGTCTGCCTGTGTACGGCAAACACTCTTTTTTTGTTCTATCTACCAGATAGTCAGGTTGTCCCTGTACAAAATGAGGGATTTACTATACTGTTAAACGCCTTTACAATTGACAGCTTTCTTCCGATCTTAGCAATCGGATTGTACTATAGCAGAAAAACTGCTGGATGTGATGTGAATAATAAGGACACATGTGTGCGTGTATCAACTGAGGTTATTCCTATGGTCGGTGGATTGTTGTTAAGGCAACATGAACAAACTAAGGACAACAAACGGGGGAACACGAGGCTGTTTAGTTACGCAAGGAACAGGTCTTTTTACTTCCCCTCTTTATGTGTCTGGAGTGCTCCAGCCCCCTCTGCCTTTGCTTGCCTATTCATCTTATCATGCAGGAGCGGTAATAGGGCCATAAAACATTAATTTCATTATTCCAGCAATACCGCCGTTAGCTAGATATCGGATGGGTGGGACGAGGGGCGGGGGAAAAACCGATTAGTTGTCCCCGGGAAAATCAAACAAAATTGTGAGACGTGTGTGTACTGTCAGGGCTTTTTTATCCTCTCCCGCACAGGGATCTTTCTCTTCTTCTCTAGCGTTTAACAAAGTCAACCGTGAGGCTTCGAGTGAGCTTCGGGGACGCAACTCTTATCGCCGTTTTCAATTCAATATAATTAAAATCAATTTCGTTCCGCTGGAAGGTTTCTTGGGGGGGGGGGGGGAATAGATGAAAAATAGATGCATTTCCTTGGGATGTTTTGGGCCGATTAAAATATTTATACAAAAAGGCAATCGTGACAACGCCGCCAATGATCATAGTTGACTCAATTCCTTTTAATCCGTTATAATCATGGTTTTATTTGACAATCCTGATGGAACCTGATACGAATACAATTATTAACATTATTACAATTCAACAGTCATTTGAGCACATAAACCTTATTTGCCATATTACTATATTTGGGTTTTGAG
>CM051018.1:11105689-11115689 GCA_027704905.1 Muraenolepis orangiensis
GTGTGTGTGTGTGTGTGTGTGTGTGTGTGTGTGTGTGTGAATTGTGGTTTGTTGAAGCTGTGTGCGTGTGTTTATTTTTTCAATACTTCAATACTAAGCCTTTGCTTGAGCTCTAATGCCGTGAGACTACATAGGATTTTCACTTTATTTGGGTATTAACTTATGAAATTTCCCCCTTGTAATGAGAGAACTCTGTTGAGATGAATGGTGGCTTAAATAGGATAAAAAGCGCCAAGCCGGCCTGCTCCTAAACTACTACTACTGCATGGTACCGTATCCACATCAGCTGTTGACATTATTAAACCCATCTGTGTGTTTTAGTCCACAAACACTCCAGTGTCACTGTTTAAGTTGCTGGGATTTCCCCACCAGGAAAAGTGCGGCTACAAAGACTTAATTTCCTGCATTCGGGTTAATTTCATTGCAAGTGAATCACAAACTAATGAGCCAACGACTGCGTAGTACAACGTAGGTCTGTCATGAAATACAGAGGCACAATATCATTAAGGATAATGGTGGTGGAAAAATAATTCCAAATCCGTTTACATTGCTGTAATAGCAATTTAAAATACATTTCTTGCACCCCTGAACTAGATGTCTTCTCTCATTTGTTTCTCACCACTCCTGTGACACAAGCCGCCAAAAGTGCCCTGTAGTTAAAGAGTGAACCACTCCCTCCGGCTTGGCGAAGAAGGGAGAGAGAGAGCAATTTACTGATACACGACCCATCAAAAGATGGTAAAATAGCCCTTTACCCAACACAAACAATAACTAACAAGCACTTTGTTCCCTTGTGTGCTTCATTTGAGAAAAGGCTTGTTTTTTGATGCCTTCTCCTGCACCGGAGTTACCGAGAGAGAGAGAGAGAGAGAGAGAGAGAGAGAGAGAGAGAGAGAGAGAGAGAGAGAGAGAGAGAGAGAGGAGAGAGAGAGAGAGAGAGAGAGAGAGAGAGAGAGAGAGAGAGAGAGAGAGAGAGAGAGAGAGAGAGAAATGTATGTAGTCAGCCTGCAGTCTTTAAAACTAACAACATACCAAAACAAACAAAGGGAGCACGGGAATCGAACATAACGCACACTTTCTATTCTCGAGCAACAACGGAAAAAAAAATTGACAGATCACGTAATTGAAAAGCAAATGTTGAGTTACACCTAAGTAAAATACGGCAACTGCAAGTGGTGTGTGTGCAATAGCATAACACCATACTATATATCTACTGTGTCTGCAGCAATCAGACACAGGTATTTGAGAACAATGTCTCTGGGTTTAGCATTGAGCCAAGACTCACTCACGCGCTCGCTCCCTCCCTCCCTCCCTCCCTCCCTCCCTCCCTCCCTCCCTCCCTCCCTCCCTCCCTCCCTCTCTCTCTCTCTCTCTCTCTCTCTCTCTTCTCTCTCTCTCTCTCTCTCTCTCCTCTCTCTCTCTCTCTCTCTCTCTCTCTCTCTCTCTCTCTCCTCTCTCTCTCTCTCTCTCTCTCTCTCTCTCTCTCTCTCTCTCTCTCTCTCTCCTCTCTCTCTCTCTCTCTCTCTCTCTCCACCTGTGTGAGGAAGACAGATGGATATCACCACTCCTGGCGGAGGAAGAGACAGCGCGTGTAAAGAAGAAGCAACACAACAGGAAAGACAGGAGCAAAGAGGCAAGCGGATGGCCTAAGGGGGAGGAGGGTGTGGGGTGTGTGTGTGTGTGTGTGTGTGGGGTGTGTGTGTGTGTGGTGTGTGTGTGTGTGTGGGGGATGTGATGGAGCGAAAGGGGGAGTGGAGAAGGCAGGGGAGGAGGCATAACAAGCCTATAAACTCCCCGGATAGCATCTCTCTACTCCTACTGCAGCTCCACAACGCTCGGTCCACAATGGAACTCTACAAACATTTTCCTAAAACAACAATAAAGTTTGAGGGGATTATTTTAGTTTTTGGTTGGGAAATACTCAAAAATCTAAAGTTTACATCTGGTTCATCTGCAGGGCACTTTTGCTTGTCGACAACTTCATCGCAAGTACTAATTAATTTGTTGTACTTGTTTGGTTCGATTTGTGACAAAAGAATATTAACATAAATTAATGAAAAGTCACAGAACTACAGGTGAATGGGGAATTGTGTTGTGTGGCTTTTGGTCCCCCCCTCCCCCCCCCCCCCCCACCCAATGAATGTGTGCAAAATATGTGTTAACGAAGTAAATAGCCTGACATTAGCATATTATGTAAAACACAATATTGACTTGGTGGATGAAGTCAGAACATGTTTGGTGTGTTTTAATGTGTCCAATAACTAATTGGTTGGTAATCTGCAGAGGCTTTTGTTGAAATATTGTTATTTCAGATAATTATGTTAAAAAAATACACTTGACACATATATTATTTTATTAGTGCATCTATTATTATTTTTTAATGAAAAGGAGAAAATAAATAATAAAGAAAAATTATGTGAACCGTTCCAGCTGTTCCAAGTAGGAATCAGTAGGTATAATTATGTATAATTATGTGAGTTTAACTATTAGGAGACAAGAGGTCCGCAAAATGTAATTTTGAGAAAGTCGCTGTCAAACGTGTTTAAGTGTGAGAACATGGTTGAACAAAACCATCAAACAAACAAGATGAAATATTTGTTATTGGTAATAATTGTGTGCATGCTATGAAATGGCATTGTGTATGACTATATATGGATTGAAATGTATATCAAATGTATATGGCAGTTAAAAAAGTGTTTATTTTGTTTAGTTGTTTTTTTTATACAATGTATATTTTTCAATTGCTGTTTGTAACAAATAATGTAAGTAAAAAAGCAAAAATATCAAAATTGATAAACAAATCATTAGTCGTTTGCCCTAGTACCTGCTATTGTCTACTTCAACTAATGTACACCTTTGTAAGTCGCTTTGGATAAAAGCGTCTGCCAAATGCCCTAAAGGTAAATGTAAATGTAAATGGCCTTAAATGTATTGATGAGGTTTGATGTCATATGCTAGTTATTGTTGTTGACAAAAAAAACAACATATATTGCTGTACACACTAATTACAAGACATGCATTGAATGAGTCTAGGAAGCCTCCATACTTACCTTCATTTATAGTATCATTTTAAGATTGCTTTTGAGTGCAGACTGTGAGCCCTCTGTGGGCTCAGACTGTGAGCCCAAGGACATGCTGAGAGGTGAGACGTGCTTTCTTTCGAGAGACCACTGTAGTGTTCAGCGGTTGTGGTTACATTACATCACACGTCATTTAGCAGACGCTTTTATCCAAAGCAACCTACAATAGTGTAGTTTCAACAAAGATAGTTAAGAGAACACCTCGTCACCAGAAGTCAAAAGTGCATTCATTCCTATGAAGTCTCCAAGAACTGAGCCGGTGCTCAGGTCCAAGTACAATAACTTCAGATCCAAGTACAATAAGGCTAAACTACAATAGGTTGGCAAACCATATACAGAACAATATCTACCTGATAATGTACTTAGACGATGTACTTAGTAAGACACCAGTACGCTAGTAAAAAGTGATAAGAGGATGCGTTCGGAGGAAGGATCTGGGTAGTGTTTCCTGAAGAGATGAGTTTTCGGCCTTGCGGCGGTTGTTGTGGCTCCAGAAGCCATCGGCAGACTGCTATTGTTTGAGATCTGGCTATCAATGAGCACTTAGCAAGCACCCTTGGCTCTCCTTGCACGGTTCCAGTTCCACTGCTATCCTCGGTGAGCATTGTCTTACCACAGTGGTTTTGTTTGATTTAAATCCCTCCGGGGGAATAAGACATAGGGGTCTAATGAGGGAGGTTAAAGTTCAGGGGGGAAAGGTCATTGATTCTCGCTGAGACACTGGAAATATTTGACTCTTAAACCGTGTAAACCTGTAAGCATACACTCTCTCACACACACGCACGCACGCACACACACACACACACACACACACACACACACACACACACACACACACACACACACACACACACACACACACAACACACACACACACACACACACACACACACACACACACACACACACGCACACGCACACACAGCACACGCGCGCACACACACACGCACACGCACACACTCACCAGAATGACCAACAAACCCACACTGATATACACACACAGGGAATTGCAGAAGCTGAAAGGTTAATTAGTCACCACACTGTGAGTCTCAAAGGGTGTCTCTCTCTCTCTCTCTCTCTCTCTCTCTCTCTCTCTCTCTCTCTCTCTCTCTCTCTCTCTCTCTCTCTCTCTCTCTCTCTCTCTCTCTCCTCTCTCTCTCTCTCTCTCTCTCTCTCTCTCTCTCTCTCTCTCTCTCTCTCTCTCTCTCTCTCTCTCTCTCTCTCTCTCTCTCTCTCTCTCTCTCTCAGCCACGGCTGGCTCCCTGCTGAGTGGTTGATTTCAAGTCCTGGTAAAAAATAAATAAATAACGGCCCCTAATTCGAAATGAAGAAAGTGTGTGTGAACAAAATAATGAAGTCCAACCGCCCTCCCACCCCCCCGTGCACGGGATGCCCACAGTCTCACCTTGATACAGACATCAGCCAATCAGACGGCGCTTCTCCACAGGCGGCATGGGACGTTACATGTATTTATACTATATGCGCCGTGTGTTTGTGCGTACAAGTACATGTGTGTGTGGGGGTATGCACACGCGTGTGCATGCGTGTTAGTGTGTGTGTGTGTGTGTGTGTGTGTGTGTGTGTGTGCGTGTGTGCATCAGCTCTCTAGCTGAGCATGTATACCGCTGTGTGTTTGTGCGCGTACATGTGTGTGTGTGTGTGTGTGTGTGGGTATGCGTACGCGCGTGTGTGTGTGTGTGTGTGTGTGTGTGTGTGTGTGTGTTAATTAGTGTGTGTGTGTGTGTGTGCGTGCGTGTGCACGCATGTGCGTGTGTGTGTGTGTGTGTCAGCTCTCCAGCTGAGCAGTATACCCCCTCCCCACGCGATTAATTGGACACCATTAAAAGCGCCCGTCGCATTAATCCGTCGCAGAGATACAGAGAGCAGAGCTAACAGAGAGCAGAGCCCTAACAGAGAGCAGAGCTACAGAGAGCAGAGCCCTAACAGAGAGTAGAGCCCTAACAGAGAGCAGAGCCCTAACAGAGAGCAGAGCCTACAGAGAGCAGCCTACAGAGAGCAGAGCCTAACAGAGAGCAGAGCCCTAACAGAGAGCAGAGCCCTAACAGAGAGCAGAGCCTAACAGAGAGCAGAGCCCTAACAGAGAGCAGAGCCCTAACAGAGAGCAGAGCCTAACAGAGAGAGCCCTAACAGAGAGCAGAGCCCTAACAGAGAGCAGAGCCCTAACAGAGAGCAGAGCCCTAACAGAGAGCAGAGCCTACAGAGAGCAGCGCCTAACAGAGAGAGAGACAGAGAGCAGAGCCTACAGAGAGCAGAGCCCTAACAGAGAGAGAGCAGAGCCCTAACAGAGAGCAGAGCCCTAACAGAGAGCAGAGCCCTACAGAGAGCAGAGCCTACAGAGAGCAGAGCCTACAGAGAGCAGAGCCTAACAGAGAGCAGAGCCCTAACAGAGAGCAGAGCCCTAACAGAGAGCAGAGCCTAACAGAGAGTAGAGATACAGAGAGCAGCGATACAGAGAGCAGCGATACAGAGAGCGAGAGCGGAAGGAGGAGCGTCACCAGGGAATAGATCAACGGATCGATGGATACCGGGCGGCGTGATAAAACGACCCGCTGGTACTTTTTGTTTCCCGAGGTTCAATATTGGTTAGAGTCAATATCTCTTTTGAGCGGTGTCGGTTTTGATCAATGTCAGGCCCCACAAGCGTAACATCATACGTTGAAAATAATTGCCGTTACACGTATAGCGGAGCGCGGGTTAAACCGTCTGTGATGTAAGTGATGGGGAAACAGCTATAGGATTACTCCGTAACCCTTTTAAAACATATTGTTAAATCTTATCAAGGGCGGAATCTGCCCGAGACATCCAAAGGAAAGATTTGTTCACGTATTGATTCGCAGCATATGACCACATATTGGTTCTGACATCCGTTTCTTTCAGTGTAAAATTGATCCGTGGTGAGAAATATCCCGTTCTTGCAAAACACGGTGATATTACAAAACGTATAACACTCACAGTCACAAAGCGTATAACGATTATAATAGGGTTGATAGATCCCACCACATTGCATAGTTTGTGTAGCCATTCCATTAGTCAAAGGTGCATCACATGATCAAACAATCACATTAAAACATGCATGTGTGTGTGTGTGTGTGTGTGTGTGTGTGTGTGTGTGTGTGTGTGTGTGTGTGTGGTGTGTGTGTGTGTGTGTGTGTGTGTGCAGATTGCAAGTCTTTCTCCGGGGAATCAGTCACATGGTAATATTCCCTATACTTTGATCTTTTGTACAGGAGTTTTTACACCTCTTTGGAGATTTGTATATATATATATATATATATATATATATATATACTGTATATATATATATATATATATATATATATATATATATACTGTATATACACATATATACTGTATATACACAGTATATATAGGAAGGACAAATTGAAACAGAAAGTAGAAAGTACAATCCACCCTTATTTCAGATGTATTTCAGAGATCAAGATGTGTCCTATTAATTGAAATAATGCATCTGAATGCATTGAGCCACCTGGGGGTAAATTGACCATCTGACTTTTTAAGTTTAAACCCAAGCATCATTAAACAAAAAACAATGCCTCTTATAAAAAAAAGAGTAGTTAAAGTAATTTAATAATACATTTGTATTTATGTTCTTAAAGCTAACTTAATCAATGTGAAACCATCTAAATGACGTTTAACATTCAGAAGCTGTTTTTAAGTACCTCGGTGAGGTTGACCTGTCAATATTTATGTATTTTGCCATTGATCTGATGGATGCTCCACCCTTGACATCAATGGCTGCTCTCATCCATCTCTTCACGGGCTGTTGAGCCCCAGTTAGGTCTCCTCTAATAGGTTCTTGGCATGATAGCGTTCAATAGTAGTAGTGTTCAATAGTAGATAGTGTGCAATGGTATGTGTAAAAGTACGTTGAAATACCATTTTAGGCTTCAGAGACTTAACATAACTTCAGTGCCTTATGGTGGGATGTTTAACCACTTGCTTGATTAACAACCCACAGCATTAAGCTTACCTTGCCCCATAGCCACTATTTTAGATTTTCTTCTTTTAGCAATTCAGGCTAATCTTTAGCTTAACGATTTACATGGTTTTATATGACAAATCAACCAAATGTTTTTAGACCTGGATACATTTGCTTTGATACAACCGTTTTTATGCCTGACATGCATGAAAGAAACTATAAATATATATATACTGAATATATACAGTTAACATTTCTCCCATTTCTGCTTCTCTCCGATGAGTGCTTCCTGGATGTATGGTCACATGACAACATGGCACAGTTGCCTAGAGACAGGTAAACTTAGCCATTGGCTCATCTTTCCCCACTCTCCATATATATTTTTATATAGATTGATTGATTGATTGATAGATTGAGCTGTTTCAAACCAAAAATCTAATGAGATTCCTATTCATCATCATACCATTTCACATCTGAAATGTGCTGTCACATGATGATATGAGAACCAACTTGCCCCAAAACCCCTGATAGCATTGACGTTGAAGGAACTTAACACGCTTGACTGCCTCAGAAAATAACATTTCATACCCGGATAAATAACGAAATATGATCTTCCCTAGCGTGATTCTCCATCCTGCCTCTCTCTCTCTCTCTCTCTCTCTCTCTCTCTCTCTCTCTCTCTCTCTCTCTCTCTCTCTCTCTCTCTCTTCTCTCTCTCTCTCTCTCTCTCTCTCTCTCTCTCTCTCTCTCTCTCTCTCTCTCTCCTCTCTCTCTCTCTCTCTCTCTCTCTCTCTCTCTCTCTCTCTCTCTGTCTGTCTGTCTGTCTGTCTGTCTGTCTGTCTGTGAGATATGCAGCCTTCTAACTGCTCTTGATTATCACACACGACAAGAGTGTCTGATTCTAGTCTCAATGCCATTAATCTAGGACAAGGGAGGGGAGAGGGCGAGAGAGTAGGGGGTGGTGGGGGGGGAGGAAGGGGGGGTGGGGTGGCGTCAAGAGGAGGGGGTCAGTGATGGGTGGCCCTTATCGCTCATCCACAGAGCGTTGTCATGTCTCAGAGGACCCACAGCTGGGGCAGCGAGAGAGAGAGACAGAGACAGAAAGAGAGGGAGAGAGAGAGACCGAGAGAGAGAGAGAGAGAGAGAGACCAAGATAGAGAGAAAGAGAGAGAGTGAGAGCGAGACAGAGAGAGACCGAGAGAGAGAGAGACCAAGAGAAAGAGAGAGAGAGAGAGAGACCGAGAGACACACAGGTGAAGTCTCCAGACATTGCCGTTAGCAGTAAAGCCTTGTTTAAAACATCACTTAACGTTAAGACAGAGCACCTCTACTTGACTCAAGACAAACTGAAAGCCTATAGTCCAATGTGGATTCCATGGCTTGACAACACTTGAAGAGATGTGTGTCACGGAGAGCGGACGGCCAGCAAATATAAACCCTTTTGTTTGTTTTCCCCGTGGTCTAGTCCAGCATGGGTGGCCCCAAGAGCTCAAACAAAAAGGCTTTCAAATACTCTGGTCCAAAAAATCATCCCGGATTATCCTCCACATTGAAGTACAAAGTAAAAAGAATGATAATGAGGTTTAGCTGGAGTTGAGTTGGCTGCGTAGCATCAATGAATGACCGGCCCACACACACACACACACACACCACACACACACACACACACACACACACACACACACACTGCATGGCAATGCACACCAGCACACACCACCAGCATGGGCTGATAGAGCGGATGCAGGCCACCCTGGCAAATTAAAGGAATTCATCATCGCCATACATTTTAATTAGTTATCTTCCCTGGGTTGCAGCCACCGCCCCCGCGCTACGCGCTGCACCATCGCTATCTTTGTCCCAAAAGTACCTATTGTTTCCAGAACGTACATCCTTTGTTGCCATGGATACCTTGAGGGGCCAGCTAAGGAGGGGGGGGGGGGGGGGGGAGGGGGGGAGGAGGTTAAAAGTGTTTCCTTGTAGGGGTTGTATGATGGATGAAGTGATGTAGGGAAAAAGGGGGGGGGGGGGACGACACAATGAGAATTGAGCATGTGTGTGTGTGTGTGTGTGTGTGTGTGTGTGTGTGTGTGTGTGTGTGTGTGTTTTTCTTTCGTCCCCCTCAGTTTCAATTTTGCATGCCAATGATTTAAAATCGTTTCCTTTCCCCAGTCGGTTGACCTTCTCCATCCATTCAGCCAATGAGGTTTCTCGGAAGCTGACATGAGAAGTGACGCCGGCGCTACGTGACAGTGTGTCTCGCTGGCGGTGTGCCATGCTGGGGCATATCGTATGTGAAAGAAATCGGGGTCTCCCATTTCCCGCCTCTCCGGGAAGCAATTTATAATAATTATTAAGGCTAAGGTTGAAGGATTCCTGGAGCGATGCCCTGACGGAAGCAGGACACCAACGAAACAAAACGAAAAGAAAGAAAAGAAAGAAATAAGCGGAATTTCCCCGACAGTCGTCTCTTTCTCTCCTCCCCCCCCCCCCGTCTCACACCTGGTACCATGTCCGTTTTTGACGTAAAGGGTACTCGGCTTCTCAGCGTCGAAGCCACAGCACAGCAGTGTGTAAGTAGACACTTTAGGCTCAGTCCTATAGCTATCAGATTCGGTTTATTCGTCACTTGTATATGGCAGAATTACAAATTATAAAAAATGATAATAAAATTATGAAATTCTAGATTTTAGGCTTACACAAATGTACATAATTGCAGAATATATGCATCTAACACAATCAACAGAACAGTATACATACAAACATAAATATAAATATAAATATAATCATACATTTATATGTTCTCATATCTTCCATCGTGTCTTCCATGTCTACACCCCACATCTGCTGGGCAGTGGCTTTCGTTCCTTCATCTTTATTCTATTTTCTTCGTACTATTCTATTCTATTTGATTCTATTCTATTCAATTTTCTTCCTGCTATTCTATTCTATTTGATTCTAT
>CM051018.1:11118189-11123189 GCA_027704905.1 Muraenolepis orangiensis
GATTTACCGCGGAAGTGTACAGGGAGGGTTGAGTCATGAGAAAACAACGGTCTCCATAGAATGACATTCAAATCTAATTGGAAAGGATCTAATCTGACACATTGGCGCCTGCCGTGATCCTATTATAACAAAATAACTATCTCCTGTGTGTGTGCGGTGAGAAGGCTGCGAAGACGCTAAGTTCTTAAGTCGTCTCGTCGGGGTCTGGATCCTCTGAATAAGGGGATCTAGATGGAGGTTTATTATGATCTTCTTTAGAAGACTTTCTCATCGGTTCAAAAGTGTGTGTGCGGTGCTTTTGGCCCTATCGTTGGGCAAATGGGTTTGACCTGTTCTTCCGTTGCAGCATGCGAGAGGAGAAGCTCTCTGAGCGAGTGTAAGGTTAGAGGCAGGAGACGAGGCAGGGGGGGGGGGGGGGGGGGGGAGTGGGGGGGGTCGACCAACTTGAACTCGATAACCGCATTCATCTGGCAATGCTGCTTTTTTTTCATCCTTTTCTTTATTCTGACTTTGCAATTGGATTAGGATAAGATGGATTTAATTGCCACACGGCCGAGCAGGAGTGGAGGGATTTCCCTTTTGACTGAGACTCTCAGGATAATGTCTGGGGTTTACTGTGGCATGTGGATCACCACCTCTATTACGGCTTACGGGATATTGACTGACTCGGTGGTATTTTACTCCTCTGTCGATGACACGGATTTCACATTCCTCTCGTCACTGTCAGAGGCAGTGGCTGCTTCAAGCTATTTTTGTTTCAAAAAATTAAAGAAAGAAGAAGAAAAATAACCAACTAAATACATAAATAATGGTGTGTTTACCTTTTATGTTTGTTTGCATTTAGCATAGCGGCCCGTAGATGAGATGTGAACAGGGTGAATGTGGACCATGACGTTACAGAAATAGGCCTGCATGTTATTTTTGAAAGCGGAGGTCTTTTTTCCGGCGTGGGAATACAAGTGCTAATTTAGACACCTTTAGCGTGATTTTAGCGTCTCGAAGGTTAAATATAGCACCCTCCTCCTGCATGCATACTAACGAGAAAGCCAGAGAGTCGAGTGCTCACAGCGTGTGATATGACAGCGGATGGAACGGCAGCCTTGAACGTCTGCCGCTGCAGTCGCCTTATTAGTATTCGGGATCAGCCGTTCTGCAGGGGGTGGGGGGGGGGGGGGGGGGGTGCTAAGGTCTTAAGGTGCTGTGGTGGGTAAAATAGCACGATGGCTTCAGCCCCCCCCCCCCCCCCCCGAGAAAATGACAACATCCTCCTGCCTCTGCGCCTGCTTTGTTTCCCCCACCTTCCCCCTCACATTGCCTGCAATTCCCCCCCAGCTGATGCATGCATTATAATGCAGGTGTTTGAAAATGCGTTGGCGGCGGACAGACAGTGGGACCTCTGGCTGATGAAAGGCGTGTACTGACCAAAAGACACACCGCAGTGTCAAGTGCCGCACAAATAGACTCAGAGACAGCTTCCACAGGCTATCAGGCCACCAGGCTGCTGAACAAGGGCGTATAGCATATAACAATGTGTATTGTATTACATTGATTTATATATATATATATATATTGCTCTTTTTCTGTGCTGACATATTGCATTTTATATATTGCATTTTTAGATATTTAACTTTATACAGTTTTGTACATGTTTTTTACATCTTTTTATTCTATTCTGTTTTGTATAACTGCTGTCTGTCGTCGGGTATTGCACATAAGACTTCCAGTCATTGCTTATAGTGTAAACTGTGAAGTGACGATAAACTTAACTTGAACTTGGACTAACTTGGACTTGAAAGACGTCACAATGAAATGACATCTGGCAATCCTCACTCTTTACCAACAAGCAATTGCAAAAATATAAAGAATTTATAAGAAATGTAAGTAAACATGTTTTTTACAATTGCCATATAAAATTGTCTATATATATATATATATATACATTTTATATGGTGATTTGAAAGCGGTTTAAGATCAACGTTAAACCTGGGTGTTTTTTTGTTGTCGTTTAGTTTAGCTTGAGCCACAGGGGCAAGCGATGCAATAACACGGACGCTTTGATTGGAAGAAGAGGAGACCATCTCTGATCTCTCGTATTTTGCTCACCGAACCGTTTGACTGTGTGGAACAAGTGCTACCCCTGTTGAAGAGAGTTGAAGGAGGAGCGGAGAGTGGGAACACACGCACACACACACACACACACACACACACACACACACACATGATGCAGGAAGCACCCACATCATGCACACGCCGCTACACACACACATACACCTACACATACAGTCCTTCAGTGCTAACGTCCCGTGAAGATATAACAGACAGCGTGATGGGGACATCAACGCGCTAAGCACCCCCTATCTCTTTTTCTTGCCTCACCCCTCCTCTCTCATCACGCCCTTTAAGTCTAACTTGTTCGGCCAACACACACACACACACACACACACACACACACACACACGCACACGCGCATACTTGCCTCCATGCCTCTTGCCATCTCTGGCCTCAACCCTCTTCCCTCTCCACACTCAATCACTTCTCCTTCCCTGGTCCCTCATCTACCTTCCAGCCTCTCCTCTCAACCCTATTCTCCTCTCACACCCTGCTCTCCTCTCATCCCCTGCTCTCCATCCTCCATCCTCTCTCTCCCCATCAGCCTCTCCTCCTCCTGCTCCCCAGAGCAGCGGTGGACTGGTTAAGAGCCCCGAGGAGGGGGCCCCGGAGTGTGGATTGATCGGTGCGGCTTGCTTGCAGTGGTAGATGGTAGACAGCATTACTGCCACTGAGGGAGACATTAGAGAGGGATAGAGAGGGAGAGCCGAAAAAGCACACCTGCCATTCGCCTCCCCAGAGTTCAGGCTGAACTGTGGGAAATGGTGTCTGGCACACCTATTTAGTTGGAAACGGGAGCCCGGCGTACGGCAGACTCAGAGAAGCCTGGAGATCGATCTCCGAGGGCTGGAATGGACTTTCAGCGGCGAGAGAGAGAGAGAGAGAGAGAGAGAGAGAGAGAGAGAGAGAGAGGGAGAGAGGGAGAGAGGGAGAGAGGAGAGAGGGAGAGAGGGAGAGAGGGAGAGAGGGTGAGAGAGAGAGGGAGAGGAGAGGGCGGAGCTCTGCTGATTTATCAGGGCGACATTTAGAAAAAAAGAACACAGTATTTAAAAAGCACACATTTATTAGGCATGCGCACGCACAAACATACACACGCACACACACACACACACACACATTCATTTACGCACACACTTACACACACACACACACAGTCGCACACTGTACACACATATACACACACACACATATACACACACACACACACACACACACACACACACACACATATACACGCGCACAAACACCCTTTTGGTCATTCTGTTGTCTGGCAGCAGCCTCTATAATCTTTAAACCTTGACTTGGCTTTGAAGAAGCTTAGCTGTGCTCTGCAACGGCCGACCACAACGGATTATAAGGCACGGTGATTGTCCACTAATAAGCACAGCCGTGTTTCACAGCATTTCATTTCCTGAGCCAAACATCATTTCATGAACACCTCTTCTTCGACCTTTCAATATTTTTTCGATTGTTTTCTTTCTTGGAACCCATGAGAACACGACAAACGTTTCGCCCTCAATGAATCAACCCGGTCCAAACCCACGTCGATCCAGGTCTCACTCACGCTGCACATGGGTATAGTTTCCCTTTGTGTGTGTGTGTGTGTGTGTGTACCACCATCTCCCACCACCCCCCCCTCACCGCCCAGCCTCCATCCAACCAATCCTCCATCTACCGGTGAGAGATTCAGAGCGAATTTGGTGCATTTGCCGCAGTGGAGCGGGGCCAGCAGTGACACAGAGAGTGGCGAAAAAGTCGAGGGTTTCATTCAAAGCAATCACAAAATCAGTGGATTTTGTGAACGGTCAGATTCCTCTCCCTCTGGTTCCTGGAGGGTTTTAATCAGGAAGACTGCTGGAGTGGTCTAAACTGTGTGAAAACGTGATGTTGACCAGCAGGCGATTGTGTAAATCCCTCATTACCTCACTCCTTAATCAAATTCGTTGAGCTGCAGTTTGCAGTACAATAGGTGCAACAAATCCAACACAATACATCCTTGATCATGAATGATGAATTCAATGATTGTTCCACCTCCACCTGGGTGAAGGGGATTGGAGCGTGTCGTGGAACAACCGGTGTCCTCTTTTAGTTTTGCTGGGATATACTGTAGCTCCCGGGGTCAAATACAGGATCGATTTCAACATACCATTCACCACCTACAAAGCACTACACAACCTGGCTCCTCCCTACCCCTTATAACTCCTCCCCCCCCTGCCATGCCCCTAACCTTTACCGCAGGTCTGCAGACGTCAACACGCTAAGGACCACCAGGCCTAAGCTCTGGACCTGGGAGGTGACAGGTCCAGAGGGGCCTTCTCAGTCGCTGCACCCACCACCCTCTAGAACGCCCTTCTCCTGATAGCCTCCTCCATCCTCTCATCATCATCATCTTCACCATCGTCATCATCATCATCACATCATCATCACATCATCACCATCATAATCATCATCCTCCACTCCATCCACTTAGTTTTGTCCTTCTTGTGTTTTTTCTGTACACGCTCATCTATCACCAAAGCTTTTGTGAAGTGTCTTTGTGTATTTTGAAAAGCGCTATATAAATCAAATGTATAGTTATTATTATTATTATTATTATTATTATTATTATACGACTACTTTATCTCCCTTTTATGGTATGGTATAACTGAGCTGAAACAGGGGAGCTGGCTCAACACAGTTCACCTTAGTTCACCTGAGGAACCCAGAGTGGTTTTCACTGCCCCCCCCCTCATGTAAACATGTGATTCACTGAGTGGCAGTAGGGAAATGGCCCTGTGACAACCATGAATCCTGTTGTTTTCACTGAAGGGTAGTCCCTCCCTGGGCAGGGGAGTGTGAGCTCTAGATCTCTAGGTCAGGTGCATGTAGGACCCTCTCACCATCCTTCACCA
>CM051018.1:11130689-11138189 GCA_027704905.1 Muraenolepis orangiensis
CATTGAACTCCCTAGAGAGGGTATAGGAAGTAGGGAAAGAGGGAAGGATTTAGGCGACAGCTTGCCTCAGCTTCAGTGAGACAAGCATCATTCACAATTGCCTCATATGTTTCACCACTTCGACTGTACACTCCTCAACTTAGATAGTTACGGACACAGCGCTGTGTACATCTCACGTAGTGAGAGTCACCGCCCCACACCCCACGACAAGGAAGGACAGGGAAGAAGTGAGGCGACAAGCAGACATCCCACCACAGCCATAGCCGGGGTCCACTGAGCTCCTCCTGAAGTCCATGACAACCTCCCAGCAGACAGATGACAGGCAGACGTATAGCTGCTGCTCTCTCTCTCTCTCTCTCTCTCTCTCTCTCTCTCTCTCCTCTCTCTCTCTCTCTCTCTCTCTCTCTCTCTCTCTCTCTCTCTCTCTCTCTCTCTCTCTCTCTCTCTCTCTCTCTCTCTCTCTCTCTCTCTCTCTCTCTCTCTCTCTCTCTCTCTCTCTCTCTCTCTCTCTCTCTCTCTTCACCACCACCAGCCCCCTCCCCCCTCCCCCCCACTCTCTTTCTCTCTCCCGCTCTGTCTGTCTGTCTGTCGGTCTCTCTCTCACTCTCTCTGTCATCACCACCACCAGCCACCCCCCCCATTCCCCCTTCCCACTCTCTTTCGCTCTCCCGCTCTCTCTCTCTCTCTCTCTCTCTCTGTGTCATCACCACCACCAGCCCCCCCCCCCCCCATTCCCCCTTTCCCACTCTCTGTCTCCTCTCTGTTTCTGCTCTCTCTCTCTCTCTCTCTCTCTCTCTCTCTCTCTCTCTCTCTCTCTCTCTCTCTCTCTCTCTCTCTCTCTCTCTCTCTCTCTCTCTCTCTCTCTCTCTCTCTCTCTCTCTCTCTCTCTCTCTCTCTCTTCTCTGTTTCTGCTCTCTCAGCACTCTACAGTGGAGTGAGAGTCCCTGTGGGGCAGGCTCTTCCTGCCATGGTGCCCCGGACGGGAGCCGTTCCTGAAACCGTATCGGACCCGTTGGGCCTGCGCCCACTCTGTCATTTCTGCCCCATAACTCCCTCATTATGTGACCCCAAATCAATTATGGATGATGGTGATGATGACGATGGTGATGACAACGATGATGGGGGATGAAGACGAGGGTCCCTTTCATGTGTCCCTGGGTGCAACGGAGGAAGTCTGAGTGTATGGGTCTGTGTATGTGTGTGTCTGTGCACATGTGTGTGTGTGTGTGTGTGTGTGTGTGTGTGTGTGTGTGTGTGTGTGTGTGTGTGTGGTGTGTGTGTGTGTGTGTGTGTGGTGTGTCTGTGTGGGGACGAGGGGGGGTAGTCTGTGCATGTGTGTGGCGGGGGAAGTGTGTGTGTGTGTGTGTGTGTGTGTGTGTGTGTGTGTGTATGTGTGCGTGGCAGGGGCAGTGTGTGTGTGTGTGTGTGTGTGTGAGTGTTATCAAAAACCCTCCCTCCCTCTGGGGATCTTCTTTCCATTACTTCCGTTCTCCAAAGACTTACCTTATTTCCTCTCTCTCTCTCTCTCTCTCTCTCTCTCTCTCTCTCTCTCTCTCTCTCTCTCTCTCTCTCTCTCTCTCTCTCTCTCTCTCTCTCTCTCTCTCTCTCTCTCTCTCTCTCTCTCTCTCTCTCTCTCTCTCTCTCTCTCTCTCTCTCTCTCCTGCTCTCTCTCTCTCTCTTTCTCTCTCTATATTCCTCAATGACCTTTACCCTGTCTTCTATACTGTTCTCCTCTATGTCTGCAACATGGTACTTTGGCATGCTGACATACCAGGACTTAGGGAGACCCAGTCGTAAGTTAGTTAGTTAGGCCCACTTGGGCGTCTCGAGGATGCATTCAAAACAAATGGCATGCCAATTGCTTTTTCTGCAACGCAGGCTGCTTCTGGTTCCCGAGGACGGTTCCCCAAAACGTATCCTCTTCCCTTCGTCTGCTACGTGTCTGCTACGATGCCCCTAATCACCCGTTCATGTCATGCCTCTCTCTCTCTCTCTCTCTCTCTCTCTCTCTCTCTCTTTGTGGTATTCTGGGCCAGGCCAGTGGCAGCCAGCCAGTCAGTCAGACAGCCAGGCGCGGGGGCCCACTTGCCCACTCACAGTGTCTCAGTTTAACTAGGAGCCATCATTTCACAGGCTCTTAGACCCTCCAACGGAAGCTCCAAGTGCAGTTGCGTTCATGATGAGCATTAGATATGCTGAGTGAGTGAATCAGATGGACAGACAGACAGACAGACAGACAGACAGAAGGGTAGACGGACATTTAACTTACCTGCTTGGTTGGGCAATAGTTGAATACGTCAGGCGAGAGGCAAGAGAGAAAGAGAAGATAACAAATATATTAGATTACAAAAGACCAACTTAGCAATGCTTTGTTTCTGGAAAACCAAATGTGCACAGTTGAATCCGTCAGAAGTGTAACTGAGTGAATGTTCTTTGGAAACATTGAAATTGTTCAGCACAATTTGAAACAACGTCTACCAAACCACTTACTAGAATTACGACTACAACACAATCATTATTACATTTGCATAAACAATGAATTACATTTGGCACATTCCACTACGGCACCCCATTACAATGAACAGCAAACACTGAAGTTCTGCCTGTGGATAATTATCATGATCAGCAGATTTGCATTGTGTATCAATGTAGCATAAAGTGGGGGTAACACTTTGTGGAATTGTTTTATTCATTATATTAAATAATTCAGCCGGAGCAAAGAAACACAAAGAAACAAAGAAACACGATCATTTGGACACAGCAAGGGTTTCCAAAAACACAAGAGGAAGTTTATATGGAAGTAAAGCTGCTACTTCTACTGCTACGACGACGACGACGACGACGACGACTACGACTACGACTACGACTACGATTACTACTACTACTACTATGACTACTACTACGACGACGACGACTACTACGACTACGACTACGATTACTACTACTACTACTATGACTACTACTACGACGACGACGACTACTACGACTACGACTACGATTACTACTACTACTACGACGACGACGACGACGACTACTACGACTACGACTACGATTACTACTACTACTACTATGACTACTACTACTACTACTACTAACGGCTACTACTACGACTACTACTACGACTACTACTACTACTACTACTACTACTACGTCTACAACAGCTGCTAATAATAACAACAACACACATATCGACATGAAAGAGAAAGGGTCAGAGCGGTTCTGATCCATATTATAGACGAGAAGGAAACGGCGGTCAGACATCGATACAGTGTTTTGTTCACGCCGTCGTCTTTAGAGAGCGAAAAACTACAACAAAATAGAACCTTGCCTCTCACACATGTTGTAGACAGTCAGTATCGTGTCGCCTTCAGGCGTACCACAAAGGAACAGAAAGTGGGACTTGAAAGAAGACCATCCGTTGAAAGAAGAACCTCAGTTGTACAAATAAGCACATATTATCATTTGAATTGGCTTTTTAAGTTTGTCGCGTGAAACTGAAAAATAATCAACACCTTAGAAAGTCACTTATGCAAATAAACGACGATAATAGCGCAAGGGTAGCTAAAGTAATCCAACTATAAAATATCCACCTAAAAAGGGTTTTGACTCAAAAGTATCTGACTCAAGGTTTTCCAAACCAAAAATATGTAATTCAAAAGTTTCCAACTTAAAAATATCGAACTCAAAATTAATCGAACTCAAAAGTAATTCAACTCAAAAGTATCCCAACCAAAAAATATCCAACCTAAAAATATCCATTTAAAAAATATCCAACTCAAAAGTATCAAACAGCAAGGCTTCTTCAATGGCATACAGGAACAGAAAGGAACAGAAGTTGGCAGAGTGAACACCAAGGAAACCCCAAAAGCCTTCTCATCGGGATACCCTGAGGTGTTGACATCTTGTGTAAAATACATTGGTATCACTTTGTTTATTTAACTGCACTAAAACACTCCCTCTCTTTCTCTATCTCTGTCTCACACACACACACACACACACACAAAAACGTGTGTGTTTTAAATCACTTTTGCTTTTGGCTTTAATACTTACACACAAGTTGCTACAAACTATTTTGGAGGTAACCACACACACACACACACACACACACACACACACATTGATATAAACTGACAGACACACACACACAGGAGCACAAAGACCTACTTACATAGCCCCATTTTTAGACAGCGTATGGAGAGAGAGAGAGAGAGAGAGAGAGAGAGAGAGAGAGAGAGAGAGAGAGAGAGAGAGAGAGAGAGAGAGAGAGAGAGAGAGAGAGAGAGAGAGAGAGAGAGAGAGAGAGAGAGACAAGAAAGTGTGTATTTGCATAATCTTTTCTATACAGAAAAACTGAGATTGAGAGAGAGAGAGAGAGAGAGAGAGAGAGAGAGAGAGAGGCACGAGAAAGTGTGTATTTACATAATCTTTTCTATGCAGAAAGTGGGAGATTGAGAGAGAGATAGAGAGAGAGAGAGAGAGAGAGAGAGTGAGAGAGAGAGAGAGAGAGAGAGATAGTCTGGGGCGCGAGGGGGGGGGGAAGTATAATAAGCAAGACAAAGCATTCATTGAAGAGCCCGCATTGAGTGGAAGCCCGGCGCATGTAAGCGACTCCCGGCGAGCTGTACACCATCTCTCAGCGGGAGATCAAAAACATGCATCCTGGTCAATTACCCCTTCACTGTTATTCAGTGCAGGGTGGGGGGGCTGTAGCTGTAGTTGTTGTTGTGGTTGTTGTTGTTGTTATCGTCATCTATGTTGTTTACCCGCTCTCTGGAATGGGAATAATAATAATAATAATAATAGAGGCTCCTCCAGTCACAATACACCTCTATGAGTGCCAGTCCCGTGTCAGTAGGAGAGCAGAAACTCAACTTAGCTCCTATTTACACCCCATGGTTAAGTCAGGTAAGTTAGCTCCCTCTGGGCTTTGTGGGGCACGTGTCAATTCCAACGCACGTCAACACTGAACGTCAAAAACAACAACATCTGCCTGAACAACAGAGGACCATCTAGCCGGCCCATACTGAACGGGGCGGCAGGATAGCTCAGTCTGTTGGGACTTGGCCTGGGAACCTGGAAGGTTCCCGGGACTTGGCCTGGGAACCTGGAAGGTTTCCGGTTATAGTCTCCGAAAAACACATGGGCACTGCCCGAGGTGCCCTTGAGCAAGGCCCCAGAGCCCCTACACTGCTCCACCGGGTGCTGAATATACAATAGCTGCCCAACGCTCCTAAAACTAGGATGGGTTAAATCCAGAGAAACACATTTCACTGTGTGTGTGTGTGTGTGTGTGTGTACATGTGTGTGACGGATGATTTAGCATCATGAGAACATCAATAGAACTTTAACTTGTAAAACCACGATTTATCGAAAAGTCTGGTTGAAACAACACTGGTCAATGCGCCGCCTGTGGATTCTACAGCCTACGCTGTTACCCCTGGCCTAAAGAAAACTCTCTGTTTTTGGGTGGGCGT
This sequence comes from Muraenolepis orangiensis, assembly GCA_027704905.1. Lineage (NCBI taxonomy): Eukaryota > Metazoa > Chordata > Actinopteri > Gadiformes > Muraenolepididae > Muraenolepis > Muraenolepis orangiensis. The sequence goes on from CM051018.1 coordinate 11,136,164, forward strand.
TCCCTTCCCACCACCACTAGCTCTCCCTTTTTTATGACGGGTCTTTCTGTTCTGTGAACACACAGCAGACGACGGGTTTGTGGTTTGTCCCACCTGCCCCGCCCCGCCCGCCATCTTGGAACTGCTTCCAAACGCAACACACACAACAAGTACCGTCCCCCACGGTGGTCATGATGTTTTTATAGACCAGGGAATACTTTTTACCATTGGCTTACGTGCCGGCCACATTTACCGAGCAGGTAGCCACTTCACAGTAGGACTAGGAGAGAGACGCTAGGAGAGAGTACGGCTGGTATTGGTTTTTTTTCAATGCAATGTTTCCCCAATTAACTCTGCAGAAAGCCAAAGGAAAAGTTGGATTTGCACAATAGATCCCCTTTGACAAAGATGAATTAGTAGCGGGAAGAAGGAAAAGTAGTCATTAACTGAGAAAAAGATGACGTTGTATATATGTGCAGTTCTATTTTAGTGTCAAAGCCTATGTTCCTGATGGCTTTAAACATTGCAATGGCAAAAACAATGAATTGCTCATAATTTGCATGTATCTTTACAATTCCGGAAGGTCTTTCTCAAAAATATATCTTAATCGTATATTTCCTTTCAACTCGGGAAACAGAGACAAACTCTCTCCGCCTCCCTGGATGTCTACGCGGAGGGCTGGGTAATTGGACCGAGATCGGTTTTCTGCATCTAAATCCCAGACCCCAAAAGATCTTTTGTCATCTTCAAGGCTGTCGCACTGAAGAGTCCCGCCCGACGAGGCCCTCTGACAGATAAGCAGAAGACTAACCCGGTTCTGACTCCAATTCCCCGGGTTCTCTCATCTCAACACACCGGAACGGGCCACTTCAGATGTGCATTCTTGGCGAGAGAGAGAGAGAGAGAGAGAGAGAGAGAGAGAGAGAGAGAGAGAGAGAGAGAGAGAGAGAGAGAGAGAGAGAGCGAGAGCGCAGGACTTCCCAGCACGCTACCCATTTACAGTTACACAGGTTTTAGCGGCCAAAGAGGCAGAAGAGATGGGAAGGGTTTCCGATAGAGGGAGGATATCCATTTTCCGTTACATGTTTTGGATATTGCTTTCGTCGAACCCTCACCGTCACAAAACTATATTTTATTCATTCTCGGTAGGAAGTAAGAGAACAGTTAAACATCTTTGGATAGATCGGTTAAACTGAATGTTACATTTCATGACCCTCTCTCAGCCTTGCAGCTTACAATGTGATGTTTGACACCCACGGGCCTTGACATTCTCATGTAAAAAAAGATAGAAAACTGGAAAACTAAGAAGAAGAAGACATTGGATGCAACTGCATTTCGATGCCACTTCCTTGGGGGTCTACATTTTGAGTGTACCATGTTTGAGATTCATTTTTCAGCGACAGCGACACAACAAAAACAAATCAATGGTTGATAGACGGATGATGGATAGAAGACAGAGTGTGTGGTGCTCAATAACGCCTTGAAAGACTGCGAAAGGATGATTAAATACTTCATAAGGTTTGGCATTTTGGATGATATCGATTGTGTCACATGACCTTGCTGGTACATAGTTTGCCAAACACCGGCGGTAACTTTTTGAGGTCCAAAATAGTACCCTAATAGCACTCATTTGAAAGAAGTTGCAGGGAGGAGAGCGCGCACACACGCATTAGCCTATCGCTGATCAAGCTAGCCAGAAGCATCTCGAAAACCGCGTATATGCTATGTCTCCAATTAGCCATGACAGCCTTGGTCAAAAGGCGGCGTCAGAATACATGCATCTGTGTGGCTGCGATAGCTAACAGCTTGTGATGACGCTTGATGGCGGGGGGGTTTTAAAGATGCTTAGAGTTCAGCTCAGTGAAATTTGGACGGCTTGTTCTTCAACCGCGCCCGCCGGGCCGCTTAAAGAGAACGGATGCTGCAACTCTCTGAAATCAACCCAGGGAGAGAAACCCAGTGAAAGTAAAAATTTCACTGGCACACACACACACACACACACACACAGACACACACACACACACACACACACGCACAAAGCATTACA
>CM051018.1:11143189-11148189 GCA_027704905.1 Muraenolepis orangiensis
ATACATATAAATATACATGTCATGTGTTTGTCTGTACGTGAGGGTGTCTGCCGCCTTTGTGTGTCAGTGTGTGTGTGTGTGTGTGTGTGTGTGTGTGTGTGTGTGTCTGTGTGTTAATGATGCCTTCCCCTTTAACTCCCAGGCTTTTTTCCCGCTTTTTCTCTTTCTCTCCACCTTGCTGTGGCTGAGCCTTTTTTCCCCCGACGCAAACCCTTCTTAATTGATCTGAATGAATTATTAACCGTTCATCCTCCATCTCCTTCCACCACCACATTGTTACGTTGTTACGGCGAAAGGAAAGAAGCGATAAAAGAACCGGTTAGCTCGGTGACTTGGTTAGTTATTACAGTTTCCCCCCAGCGGCCTTTCAGAGCTTCTCTGCCCGTGTGCATCAAGGCCGACGGTGTGAGGCCTTTCGAACCACGCCACGTGCCACGTGTCCCTGCTCCGTATGTAATGCACAGAGACTGAAGCAGGCCGACTAAAAGACATGTTCCCAATATGATGATAACACAGGCCTACTGACATGATGAAAGGATGACGGGATAATTAAATATTCAATGTGCCAGCGCGGCTAGTACAACGCATTCGTTATATGTTGATAAGGTGGACATAGGGGGCTGCGCCCATTTTGTACAATGATGCTGTATTTGGTTGGTGTCAGGATTAATAAGACTAATATATATATATATAGACAGTGTATAAAGAGTGTTTCCAATAACTTTAACATCACTATACCCCATCTGGAATAGTACGGTAGTTTATGTTGCTTCAGTGTGCAATGTGTGACCATGATTTGTGTGTATGTGTGTGTGAGCCAGTGTGTGTGCGCCAGAGTGTGTGTGTGTGTGTGTGTGTGTGTGTGTGTGTATGTGTGTGTGTGTGTGTGTGTGTTTATGCTTGCATGTTTGTATGTACAAATGCATAGGTGTGTGTGTGTGTGTGTGTGTGTGTGTGTGTGTGTGTGTGTGTGTGTGTGTGTGTGTGTGTGTGTGTGTGTGTGTGTGTGTGTGTGTGTGTGTGTGTGTGTGTGTGTGTGTGTGTGTGTGTGTGTGCTCACACTAGGCATGTGTGAAGCAGGCCTGTGGTGATGAGATTCCATAGTAAGCTCTACCTGACGTAACCCATCTGGTGACCCTGCAACAGTCAGCACTTTCATGGATAATATTTCATCAGTGTTAGCAATATACTGGCTACATTTGAATATGTTTGCCTGAGTGTTTGTGTGTGTGTGTGTTTGTGTGCGTGTGTGTGTTTGTGTGCATGTGTGTGTGAGTGTATGTGGTTGTGTGTGTGTGTGTGTGTGTGTGTGCTCTTTGTTTATTTCTTCCATGTGTCACACAGCTTAAGTTTGCTGACAGGTGCTGTCACCTATAGACCTCTATTAAGGATGCTCAGTATGAAATATATATCTAATCCTCTCCCTCTCTCCCTCTCTGTTTCTCTCTCTGTCTCTCTCCCTCTCTGTTTCTCTCTGTGTGTCTCTCTCTCTCTCTGGCTCTCTCGGTGTCTCTCTGTCTCTGTCTTTATATCTCCCTCCTCCCTCTCTCTGTTTCTCTCTCTCTCTCTCTCTCTCTCTCTCTCTCTATCTCTTCTCTCTCTCTCTCTCTCTCTCTCTCTCTCTCTCTCTCTCTCTCTCTCTCTCTCTCTCTCTCTCTCTCTCTCTCTCTCTCTCCTCTCTCTCTCTCTCTCTCTCTCTCTCTCTCTCTCTCTCTCTCTCTCTCTCTCTCTCTCGCCCCCGCGGTGGTACCTGTGACAGCCCCTGCTCTCCTCACGGTAGTCCTATCTCCCCAGATCTCCATCTCTCCCTGCGCTCTGATGCTCTGATGCTATCTCCACTGTGCCCCTGTAGCTCTGCCTTCATCTAAGGGCGCTTACACTTGAGAGAGGTACTGCACAGTAAAGTATATATATATATATATATATATATTTGTATTTTTGCAAAATGTAGATTAGGTTAGGTTATAGGAGATACATACCATAGATTAGGTAGGTTATAGGAGATATATACCATAGATTAGGTAGGTTATAGGAGATACATACCATAGATTAGGTAGGTTATAGGAGATACGTACCATAGATTAGTTAGGTTATAGGAGATACATACCATAGATTAGGTAGGTTATAGGAGATACATACCATAGATTAGGTTAGGTTATAGGAGATACATACCATAGATTAGGTTAGGTTATAGGAGATACATATCATATATTAGGTAGGTTATAGGAGATACATACCATAGATTAGGTAGGTTATAGGAGATACATACCATAGATTAGGTAGGTTATAGGAGATACATATCATAGATTAGGTAGGTTATAGGAGATACATACCATAGATTAGGTAGGTTATAGGAGATACATACCATAGATTAGGTAGGTTATAGGAGATACATACCATAGATTAGGTAGGTTATAGGAGATACATACTATAGATTAGGTAGGTTATAGGAGATACATACCATAGATTAGGTAGGTTATAGGAGATACATATCATAGATTAGGTAGGTTATAGGAGATACATACCATAGATTAGGTAGGTTATAGGAGATACATACCATAGATTAGGTAGGTTATAGGAGATACATACCATAGATTAGGTAGGTTATAGGAGATACATACCATAGATTAGGTAGGTTATAGGAGATACATACCATAGATTAGGTAGGTTATAGGAGATACATACCATAGATTAGGTAGGTTATAGGAGATACATACCATAGATTAGGTTAGGTTATAGGTGATACATATCATAGATTAGGTAGGTTATAGGAGATACATACCATAGATTAGTAGGTTATAGGAGATACATACCATAGATTAGGTAGGTTATAGGAGATACATACCATAGATTAGGTAGGTTATAGGAGATACATACTACAGATTAGGTTAGGTTATAGGAGATACATACCATAGATTAGGTAGGTTATAGGAGATACATACCATAGATTAGGTAGGTTATAGGAGATACATACCATAGATTAGGTAGGTTATAGGAGATACATACCATAGATTAGGTTAGGTTATAGGAGATACATACCATAGATTAGGTAGGTTATAGGAGATACATACCATAGATTAGGTAGGTTATAGGAGATACATACCATAGATTAGATAGGTTATAGGAGATACATACCATAGATTAGGTAGGTTATAGGAGATACATACCATAGATTAGGTAGGTTATAGGAGATACATACTATAGATTAGGTTAGGTTATAGGAGATACATACCATAGATTAGGTAGGTTATAGGAGATACATACCATAGATTAGGTAGGTTATAGGAGATACATACTATAGATTAGATAGGTTATAGGAGATACATACTATAGATTAGGTAGGTTATAGGAGATACATACCATAGATTAGGTAGGTTATAGGAGATACATACCATAGATTAGGTAGGTTATAGGAGATACATACCATAGATTAGATAGGTTATAGGAGATACATACCATAGATTAGGTAGGTTATAGGAGATACATACCATAGATTAGGTAGGTTATAGGAGATACATACTATAGATTAGGTTAGGTTATAGGAGATACATACCATAGATTAGGTAGGTTATAGGAGATACATACCATAGATTAGGTAGGTTATAGGAGATACATACTATAGATTAGATAGGTTATAGGAGATACATACCATAGATTAGGTAGGTTATAGGAGATACATACCATAGATTAGGTAGGTTATAGGAGATACATACTATAGATTAGATAGGTTATAGGAGATACATACTATAGATTAGATAGGTTATAGGAGATACATACCATAGATTAGGTAGGTTATAGGAGATACATACTATAGATTAGATAGGTTATAGGAGATACATACTATAGATTAGATAGGTTATAGGAGATACATACCATAGATTAGGTAGGTTATAGGAGATACATACTATAGATTAGGTAGGTTATAGGAGATACATACCATAGATTAGGTAGGTTATAGGAGATACATACCATAGATTAGGTAGGTTATAGGAGATACATACTTTTCGGCGTATCTCTCTCTCACTACCGCTCCCTGTCTCGTCCGCTACTCTCTCACCATCTCTGTCAGTGCTTGTTTCAAGAGGAAGAGAGCTACTAAGCCTTCCATATATATATATATATACATATATATATACATATATATATATATATATATATATATATATATATATATACAGTATGTATATATATATAGGAGACACAAGTACTTAATGTTTCTGTCCCCCTTGTCATGGTGAGTTAGCAACAGAACAGGACCCCCGGAGCTTAGCAGGCGACACTGTGATGGACGTTTTATTACAATGGATGAATGCTGGCTGTCGTGTCCTCCTGCAATATGGACCTGACTCTCTCTCTCTCTCTCTCTCTCTCTCTCTCTCTCTCTCTCTCTCTCTCTCTCTCTCTCTCTCTCTCTCTCTCTCTCTCTCTCGTCTCTCTCTCTCTCTCTCTCTCTCTCTCTCTCTCTCTCTCCTCTCTCTCTCTCTCTCTCTCTCTCTCTCTCTCTCTCTCTCTCTCTCTCTCTCTCTCTCTCCTCTCTCTCTCTCTTCACAGTATGGTGTGTTCCCTGCTGTCCCACACCGGCTAGAGCGGGGACCACGGTTGGATGAATCATGGATGTCATGTAAATGCATGAATCCCAAGTTTAGTGTGGGGGTGTGTGGGGGGGGGGGATCTATTGTTGTGCATTGTTACACACACACACACACACACACACACACACACACACACACACACACACACACACACACACACACACACACACACACACACACACACACACACACACACACACACAACACACACACACACACACACACACACACACACACACACACACACACACACGTGGGGTGTGTACTACTGGTACCACGGCCCAGCTGTAAATCATCTGGCGTCAAAGAACAGGAATGAATTGTTAGCCGGGAGCGGGTTAGCATGTAAATAAAGTGTGTGTGTGTGTGTGTGTGTGTGTGTGTGTGTGCCCCCCCCCCCCCCCCCCC
>CM051018.1:11153189-11155689 GCA_027704905.1 Muraenolepis orangiensis
ATTCTAAGAAAAAGGGCTTCCGAATGCAGCCTTTTACTTCTCTCTCTCTCTCTCTCTCCCTCTCTCCCCTCGCTCCCCCTCCCTCATCTGTGGCCCATTCTGTCAACCGGTGTGAATCAGCGTCCTCTGGCGAAAATGAGAAAAGATGCTTTCTGATTGTCTCTGCGAAGCCTGTCGAACACTGACTAGAACACATCCAATAATAAAATCTAAAAATAGATTTAAACTTTGGCCGCAACAAAACCATAATGGATGAGATTGAAAAGTCAAAGTTTCCTCCTCTGCGACATGCCTCACACCTTCTTATCCCCGAGATATTTGCAAGTTCCTTCACCCCTTTTCTCTCTCAGAGGAACCCAAATGGATGATACCCCCCCAAAGAATTAACTAGGCTTTTATTTTTTGACAGTCCCTTTGTTTCCCAGTGTCCATGGATGTCAAAAAGCAGTTCAACGCTCCACTGTCTCTGAGACGGTGTCGACTACAGTGATGTCTTCCTAGAAAATGCACTTAGGGAGTGAGAGAGAGAGAGAGAGAGAGAGAGAGGAGAGAGAGAGAGAGAGAGAGAGACAGAGAGACAAAGAGAGGGCAAACCCAGAGGGTATGAGCCAAGAAGATGAAAGCGTCGACAGGATAGACAATATATTGTGTTTTTTCCCCTCTTGGTCCATCGCAGTATCGACAAAATGTATCTTTCTGAGAAACCTCTTTTATCTATTATTAGCTGCCCTGTGTGTGTGTGTGTGTGTGTGTGGTGTGTGTGTGTGTGTGCCTGTGTGTGCATCCGTGCATGCATGCGTGTGTGTGCTTGCGTGCGTGTGCGTGTGAGTTTGTATGTGTATGTATGTGTGTGTGTGTGTGTGTGTGTGTGTGTGCCCTTGGTGCGTACAATATAGGTGTGCACATATCACATACGTACAACATGTATGTAACACATTGTATTCATCTACACGTGTGTGTACCCAACATTAATTTACACATGAATCTAAGGTTTACAGCAAGAAAAGGCTAATGAAAACGACTTTGAGGCTTTTTTTTGCGAGCCCTAAATGGAGGTAAATATATAACACATGACGCAACTCGGTCAAATACAAACAGACACACACACAAACTCTACGTGCTGGAGAATATTGTGCCAACCCACAAACTCATCTAAAACATTCATGACAGAACCCGTGAGAAAACATTCCCATGTCTGTGTCTGTATGTCTGTGTCTGTATGTCTGTGTCTGTATGTCTGTGCGTGCGTGCGGGTGCGTGCATGTGAATGCGTAGAAGTCCGGGATGGAGATATACATTGTTTGTAATACACAATGCACGTCTCTGCTCCATATTTATGACACTGACATGCACTTCTGTCCCTTTAAAATACTTTTTTTGCACCATTGGCCATATGCATATACTGTACCATGCATCAGTCACTTTATTCTTCTTTTTATAGTACGTTATAGTATCGTGCTGTTTATGGTATATATATATAATAGTATATAGTAGGTAGTATACATTGTTGTTAATAGTTAAGTATAGCATAGTATTGTTGTCAGCATTCATACTGCGGGAGGGAATGTGGAGTAAGTGTTCCATTGCTGCTGCACATGGCAAAAATAGAAACATCTTGAATCTTGAATCTGTGCATCCAGCAGAGTAGTGGCATCCGGGAAAAGACGCGTACTACTGTTTATTTGCTCAGAAGTAGGTCCAACGATAGATAGATAGATAGATAGATAGATAGATAGTACACATACCGGTATATGTAGACTTTGGATGCAGCCCCCTTGCCTTTAGTCCTGTGTTTGGTTTAGCGGCTGGTGGTTCAAGCAGCCTGATTAGACTCTCACACCTGTAGTGCATTGAGTAATCAAGGGCCCACATGTTTAACCAGCCATCACCACCACCACCACCACCACACACACACACACACTCAGGTTAGATTAGATTAGATTAGATTAGATTCAAATGTATTGTCATTGCACAGCACACAGTACAGTACAGCGAAAATAATTTGGCATCTAACCAGAGAGCAAATGCGACAGTAAAGTGTATCGTAACATATCAAATGTACAGTGATACAAAAGGATATAAAAACGGTCTGCTAGGTATCAGTACAGGAATGAAAACGGTATGCTTGTGTGTTTTCCGTCCGCCTGACTGTATAGTGTGTAGATTTTCTGGAGTAATTACAATTGGCCTGAAACATCAAATGAATGAATGGTCCTACGTGGGTCTGAATATATTTGTGATTCAGTGTTGAGGATCCAGGAGACATACTTTCTATACCTCCTCTCCTCTCTCTCTCTCTCTGTCTCTCTCTCTCCCTCTCCCTCCCTCTCTCTGCCTCTCTCTGTCTCTCTTTGTCTCTCCCCCTTCTCTCTCTCTCTCTCTCTCTCTCTCTCTCTCTCTTCTCCTCTCTCTCTCTCTCTCTCTCTCTCTCTCTCTCTCTCTCTCTCTGTGTCTCTCTCTCAGTGTGCGATGCTCCAGCTTGTGTGCACACAGTGCTCCA
>CM051018.1:11180689-11183189 GCA_027704905.1 Muraenolepis orangiensis
ACTTTCGCAAGGTTGAACAAGCCGACTGCCCCCCCCCCCCCCCCCCCCTGACTGTTTTAGTCTCAGTAAAAGGAGGCTTTCAGCCATTGAGTGTCTGATTTTTTTTTTTAAAGAGAGTGAAATAAATAGAAAATAACTGCTTTTCTCTTGCAGTTTTCTTTCTGGTTTGGGAGGGCAAGCTTTTTGTTTTTTTATCGGGTCATTCCTGTGAGTTCCTCAAAGGCACATGAGTGTACTACCTCGGCTATACTTCGGCGTGTGTGTGTGTGTGTGTGTGTGTGTGTGTGTGTGTGTGGGAAGGACCAGGCCAGGAGCAGCACACAGAGACCACAGGTAAATGGATGAGTGTACAGTATGTGTATGTGCCACTACAGCAGACCCAGACACATGCAGGTGGGACAACATAAGTCATTCAGGGGTCACAGGAAAAACAAACGGTAAGTAAAAGAGAGAGAGAGAGAGAGAGAGAGAGAGAGAGAGAGAGAGAGAGAGAGAGAGGAGAGAGAGAGAGAGAGAGAGAGAGAGAGAGAGAGACCAAGGTATGGAGAGCGAGGGAGAGCGAGGGAGAGCGAGGGAGAGCGAGGGAGAGCGAGGGAGGGAGAGAGAGGTAGAGGGAGAGAGAAGGAGAAAGAGAGACAGAGGGAGAGGGAGGTTTTCCAGTCCGGTGCACTGAAACATGACCCAGCACCATGATGGTGGCGTCCAGGGAAATGATCAAACAAGACATTTACTGGAGGAAATGCTTCTAGCTCCCTGGCTTTCAGGGAAGAGCACAACATTCAACAGGAACCCCCCCCCCCCCACCCTCCATTGTTTGTGGTGTGAACACCTTAATGGAAGCCCCTGGTTCATCGCTTCCAGAGAGAGGGAGAGAGAGAGAGAGAGAGAGAGAGAGAGAGAGAGAGAGAGAGAGAGAGAGAGAGAGAGAGAGAGAGAGAGAGAGAGAGAGAGAGAGAGAGTGAGTGTGTGTGTATATACTGTATATGCATATATGCATGCTTATTTTGAAGTGTATGTGTGTTTATGTGTGTGTGTGTATGTGTGTATGTGTCTATATGAATACATAAGAGTAATGAAGAGTATGTATGGTTTGTGTATATATACATACATATGTATATATATATACATACATATGTATATATAGTGTATATAGTGTATATAGTGTGTATATATATATATATATTATATTTGTGTGTGTATATCAATCATTTTGTTTGTATTATGTGTGTGCGTGTGTGTCCGTTATACAATATGTGTGTGTTGTATGCCTGTTACAATATTTTGCATATAGTTTGCATATGCGTTCATGTGTGTGTGTCTATGTGTGTGTGTGTGTGTGCGCACGCGCGTGCACACACATGTAAGTGTGTTTTGAGTAAGTAATTCAATGATCTACCCCCCCTTCCACCCCCCCCCCCCGCCCCTCCTCCTCCCTCCCGGTGAGAATCAATTCAACGTGACAACAGCCTTGAAACGACCTTGAAGCGCCCACGCCCGCCTTCCTCTGGTCACCGCCAGTGTCACGTTTCACACTAGCGCACCAGGCAAAAGCCACATTAGCTGCCGCCGCCGCTGCTGCTGCCTCCTTTCACCTTTTGAGACAACTCTTGTGCTTTCAGCCAGAGGAGGAGGAGGAGGAGGAGAGGAGGAGGAGGAGGAGGAGGAGGAGGAGGAGGAGGAGGAGGAGAGGAGGAGGAGGAGGAGGAGGAGGAGGAGAGGAGGAGAGAGAGAAAATAAAAAGAGTGTAAACATACAACTCTTCAGTCAGAGCGGTCGCGGGGGCCAGGATGCTGTTTCCATGGATACCGTGTTGCCGTGCGGGACCTTAAGGGTGCCGAGTCACAGTCACACTGTCTGTAATAAAACAGCCGACACAGACGATGAGGACGCCACAGGCTTCTGCCGGCATGGCGGAGAATAGGCAGCAACGGGTATACTTTCTCTGAGCCCAAATTCTAACAAGCTGAAAACCGTGGACTGTGGTCTCGGGAGGCCTGTGATGGGGTCGGCTTTAGAATGGAGATTTAAGCACGCCCGGCGTCCCCTTCGCTGTCGGCCAGTGACGCCTGCTTCTTCTCTTCTTCTTCTTCTTCTTCTTCTTCTTCTTCTTCTTCTTCTTCTTCTTCTTTGTTGTCGACTTTTGTTTTCCATGGTTACTTTGTAACCATGGGGGGGAGCTTGGGACAGCCCAGGAAGGAGTGAGGGAGTAGAAGGGGATGAAAAGAACGCTTTTGAAAAGATGAGAGATGAGTGTGTTTCCTTTAGACACAGAGGACTGCTTCCGCTTGATTTCCCCCCCCCTCTCTCTCTCTCTCTCTCTTCTCTCTCTCTCTCTCTCTCTCTCTCTCTCTCTCTCTCTCTCTCTACTCTCTCTCTCTCTCTCTCTCTCTCTCTCTCTCTCTCTCTCTCTCTCCCTGCTGTCTCTGGGAGAATTATCATTCTCCATCTGTGCCGATATACCCGCCGCACAGGTCTCCTGCACGCCTGCCTACGTGTGAGT
>CM051018.1:11188189-11190689 GCA_027704905.1 Muraenolepis orangiensis
CAATCCGCCCCACACTTTATGTGTGTTTCCTCACTCACCATTGGCTGTTCGTTATCTCTCCCCACCCACCAATCGCCCCCACCCACCCCCACCCACCCCCCCTCCCCCTGCGTCTCGGCCAGGGGAGGCGGGAGAGGAGAGAGAGAGGAGATGGGTACGTGGGAGGCTTGGTGGTTACTCATGTGCTGTGGTGGTAGTGATGATGGGAGACCATGTGTGGGAGGGACGTGTGCTTACACGTGTGTGTGTGTGTGTGTGTGTGTGTGTGTGTGTGTGTATATGTATGTGTTTGTGTATGTGTATGTGTATGTGTGTGTGTGTGTGTGTGTGTGTGTGTGTGTGTGTGTGTGTGTGCAAAGTGTGTCAACAATAAATGCCTCTTCCACATGGTCTCGTTTTAAAGCAACTTAGCCTAAGAGAGCCTATGTCTGTTACTCTCTCTCTCTCTGTCTCCGTCTCTCTCTTTCACTGAAAGCGAGTCTGTGTGTGTGTGTGAGTGTGTGTGTGTGTGTGTGTGTGTGTGTGTGTGTGTGTGTGTGTGTGTGTGTGTGTGTGTGTGTGTGTGTGTGTGTGTGCATGTGATCTGCATGTGTATAAGGAGAGTGGGCAGTCTCCACTAGATTGTGTGTAGGAGGACCAACACATGTGAACACACAAGGAGGGCTGTAAGGAAACACTTGGGATTTATATGCGTGAGTTTGAGTGTGTGTGTGTGTGTGAGAGAGAGAGAGAGAGAGAGAGAGAGAGAGAGAGAGAGAGAGAGAGAGAGAGAGAGAGAGAGAGAGAGAGGAGAGAGAGAGAGAGAGAGAGAGAGAGAGAGAGAGAGAGAGAGAGAGAGAGAGAGAGAGAGAGAGACCGACCGAGAGACAGAGAGAGAGAAAGAGAGGGAGATTTGGACCGTTTATGGCTTCTGTAGGCGGGAATGCATATATATCCCACTGCCAATCAGCACCTCAGGGACAGTCGTGAGGTGAGACACATATGAAGAGACATGCCATTACCGTACAAGAACAGATCATTACGGCCCGACGTGTGCCTGGCTTGTTACAACAATACACCTGCAAGTCTCCTGCACACTGAACACAGCGGAAGCTAATGGCGTAACTGGATGATGGAGTGGCCTGTTTAGTTTACATAACACAGCGCTATTATGCAACCAAATAGGTTTTCCAATACATTTCTGTGTAATATAAATTTCTATGGAATATATATATATATATATATAGATAGATATATGGCCTATGCTCCCTGGAGGAGAAAAGGGCTTAACAAACTTAACTAATATATATATATATTTTTATTTTTATTCATTCATATGAAAACTAAATCCATGGTTCCTTGGCTCAGACAGAAAAAGATCAACTCTGTGCACAATGCAGGCAGTATACTGCGTTCCATTAGTGCAGCTCGTAAGTGGCATTGCCGCTTCAAACTATGAAGGATTGATCAGTGTATGTGTGTGTGTGTGTGTGTTCACACACACACACACACACACACACACACACACACACACACACACACACACACACACACACACACACACACACACACACACACACACACACACACACACACACACCAGAGGAGGCTCCTCCATTGAGGAAAGGGAGGACCATCGTCCCAAACATTTCTGAGAAAAATAAACTTGCAAGAGAAATCTAAATACACATACATTTAACAGATTCTCTGTGAAAATACTGATTATATTACCATTTTAACAGTTTGAAGGCACAACACTCATGTCCCCTTGTCAAAATACCAACAGCACCCCCTACTGCAATTGAAAATGACTGGGATTGTTTGGTAGAACTTGTGTTTCAGTTTTTCATCATTAATGAAGTAATCACCAAATCACCAATTTTTCATCAAAACAATGCTTCTTCCCCCTCAGATCACAATGGGTTTCGATTCTGTTTGGCTTGTCTGCTAAAATGACCCACTAATACACTTCCCTACTTTCACAACCACCAGCCACCAGTCAATGACACACACACATACACACACACACGAAACAAGCATGTTGACGTCCATGCCTCACCGCACCCATACCCCCCAGAGTCCAAGCACTGATCTGGGGTCAGTGCCCAGACACCGGGCACACTCATGTGTATATAGAGACGGTGGTGGCTGGATGCCAGGGCAGCATGGCTGGGGGGCATGGTGGGGTCAGGTTAAAACAAAAAACGGAACCCTAAAACAACTCATCGTCTTTGAAAAGGGACAAACACCTCGATGTGTTACAAAAATGTAGGATATGAATTAAATATGGACTCAAATTTCCCTCACAGGGTGGGGGGTTAAACACATTGGATTATCAGGTCACATCAATTGAACATTCTGCTCCAGCGGAAGCCTGAACAGTGATGTAGCCCCGCCCCCTACATGTCTCCACCAGAAGTCGGCGAGTGAACAAACAGATTTGAAATGTGATAGTGGGCGGGGCCTAACTCATACAGTGTTGAGCGTTGGTTTTCTTTTCAAAATGAATTGGGCTGGGATG
>CM051018.1:11200689-11213189 GCA_027704905.1 Muraenolepis orangiensis
CGATTTAAGGATTTAATTAATTATTTGAATTTTTTTTAAGCAAACCGTTTTTTTTATTAAATTAAGAATTCATTGGATAGGACATTTAGTAAACGGTTTTTTTCTCAAGCCACACATGGGGTGGCTTTACTCTTGTCAATGTAAATTCAACTGTTTAGAAATTGGTAAATGTGTAGAAGTAAAACCATAATGTCTTCTTTTAAGGTAAATAGTTTGATTGACCTTTAACACATCCATCTGCATCCATGGTCCTCTTACTGGTGGTGGTTCTTGCGCCTTCAGACTGCAAGTCGAGATGGACGGATCTTTAATGAATACTGTACGTTCAAACAACTCCACATTGTTTCGTCTCGTGGGTTTGCAGACATCCATGAACGTGCGCTGCGCCAGCGTTTGTAAATGATCAATGTGTCTTTTATGTTGGGTTTGACATTGTCAACATCATCAGCGGGCATGCTGGCTGGCTCCGAGGCAGACAGTTCCCAGACTTAGCTGACAGTAATTACTGTTTACCGATTTGCTGGTTGTGTAAGCACATTCATTTTCCAATCAGGTAATGCTCTGTTCTGTCCTCTTCAAAGTGGTCGTGTTGGTCGTGTATCGTGATATATACTACAATATGGTTTGTGATATAGTGGCCGTAGTGGCAATCCGTTCCACATTGCCATTGCTTTCTGTATGTTAGCATTTTGTATTATTCATGTTGTTATGCACCTAGTGAAGTTGTGTTTGCGTAAGACGTGGCGTTACTGCAATGTTTTGTGTTCATAGCAATTGACAAAATAGAAGAAATTGAATCAAATCCAGTACAGAATGAGGTAATGAAGTAATGAAGTAAACTAATAGAAACCACACCGTCTCGTCCCTCTATATATATACGTATATATATATATATATATATATATATATATATATATATATATATATATATATATATATTATATATATGATAATATATATGTATATATATGTATACATCTCTATATATCTCTATATATATATCTCTCTATATATATATATATATATATATATACACAATGGGGCTGTCAGCACATGCTAAAGTATGGCTATTAGCGAAACACTGCTTTGCAACTTCATCTATATTTCATCAGCACATCAAAGGCTCGGAACCAATCTCTGCCTCCTTCAAAGGAGTCCTCCCCCTTGCGCTCACTCCCTCATTCCCTCACCCATTCACACATTCACTCACTCATTCACTCACTCACGCATTCACACATTCCCTCACTCATTCACTCACGCATTCACACATTCCCTCACTCATTCACACATTCCCTCACTCATTCACACATTCCCTCACTCATTCACACATTCCCTCACTCATTCACTCACTCATTCACACATTCCCTCACTCATTCACACATTCCCTCACTCATTCACTCACTCATTCACACATTCCCTCACTAATTAACACATTCCCTCACTCATTCACACATTCCCTCACTCATTCACACATTCCCTCACGCACTCAATTCACTCATTAGCTCATTCACACATTCACTCTTGCGGAGGGCTGCGTCACCCCATCCTCAGCCTTGCTTTCTCAGGTTCCGTTAGTCGAGTTGGTTTGTTTGTTTGGGCTGCTTCGTGTTTAGCCGTGTGTTGTAGAATTATTATTATTGATGTATTATTTTATTATTATTTTTTTACTTCATTGGTTGAACCTCGACTCCTCTTGTCTAATGGCATCTCTGTCATCTGGTGATCACCACGTCCGTAAGGAGGCTGAGATATTTTAAACACACACTTAATGCACACCACACACACACACACACACACACACACACACACACACACACACACACACACACACACACACACACACACACCATCTTTCAAATAAAATTCATTATTCGTTCGTGTTCAGGTTTTCCTCCAAATTTGATCCTGAAAACTGGCTTCATCTTCAAACGACCCACGCGGCAGTGACTGTATTAGCCTCTGCTATTTAAGTTGGGACAGAGGTTATGTTTTCGCCCCGCCTGTCTGTCTGTCTGTCTGTCTGTCTGTCTATTACAGCTGATTCGATTTTGGCGCACTTCCGGATCTGAATCCGGATCCAGGGGACTTTTTGGTGTGGCGGAGGTGTGCGCTCAACTGAGGGCCTTCTGGTTTTATATTGCATTGTGCTGCATTCCAGATACCTGTGTTCCACAACCTATGCAAAAATAGGTAATGTCTTTTGTTTTCAGAATACCATTGCTTTTACACACACTAACACACATGTTTCAAACAACTGTGTGTCTGTTTGTCTTCACCTTGGAAACCAAAAAGAAATACAAAATCCTCTTGATCCACTGTCCCCTTTCCTCTCTCCCGCCTGCCAGACATGTCAATCCAGTACATCGATGAGGCCTATTCTGCTTTAAGGTCCCCTGCATGGCAACACACTGAGTCAGTGAAGCAGTGCTCTGCTTCCAGCTCCAGCAGCTAACTCAACCAAAGCAGCCAAGCAGCTAATCCCAATTTTCTCTCTCTCTCTCTCTCTCTCTCTCTCTCTCTCTCTCTCTCTCTCTCTCTCTCTCTCTCTCTCTCTCTCTCTCTCTCTCTCTCTCTCTCTCTCTCTCTCTCTCTCTCTCTCTCTCTCTCTCTCTCTCTCTCTCTCTCTCTCTCTCTCTCTCTCTCTCTCTCTCTCTCTCTCTCTCTCTCTCTCTCTCTCTCTCTCTCTCTCTCTCTCGCTGAACATCCTCCATGGGTAGTACTTAATAGTAATAATGAAGCGATGGCAGGGGGTGTGGTCACAAGGTCCTTATTATTGGTCACACCCACACTGGGAGGTGCACAGTGGGTATTATGGGATATAAAATACACAAGGAGCTTCTCCATGAAGCCAGGTGAATGGACCCAGACCCGCTCAGTTCGGCAATGGGGAGGGGAATACACACCTGATTCAGGATGTATGTTCTAACATAAGCATGCAAAACACACACACACACACACACACACACACACACACACACACACACACACACACACACACACACACACACACACACACACACACACACACACACACACACACACACACACACACACACACACACACACACACACACACAGCCAAAGCAGGCCTAGAAACAGAGGAGTCACACAGATAGAGCCATGCAGCTGGAGGAAATGGTAACGAGCCAAAGTCCGGGACAGGGACAAGCTCTGTGTGTGTGTGTGTGTGTGTGTGTGTGTGTGTGTGTGTGTGTGTGTTGGGTATGGCAGTAGAATATAAACAGTATGATTCATAAGGATGATTTGAGAGGAGGGGATTTTTATGAAGCCCACCCCCCCCTCCACCTCCCCCCTGCATGCATGGAGTTTTGCACAAGTAACAAGCAAATTACATTCATTCCCATAATTGTCTGATTACGTGTCTGTGTGGGTCCATTTGTGTGTGTGTGTGTGTGTGTGTGTGTGTGTGTGTGTGCACGTGTGTGTGTTCGTGTTTGTGTGTCCATGTTTGTGTGTGTGTGTGTGCGCGCACGTGTGTGTGTGCGTGTTTGTGTGTTTATGTTTGTGTTTGTGTGTGTGTGTGTGCGCACGTGTGTGTGTGTGTGTGTGTGTGTGTGTGTGTGTGTGTGTGTGTGCATGCACACAACTATAATAGTGTAATACATCCCCCCCCTTCCAAATTCCAAAGAGCTTGTATTCTTCACAGAATAAAAATCGAAATTGTTCAAAACTTATGGTGATTATCAAGACTAATCCCATTATGTGCTTTTGGCTTGGTTCAATATCTGCTTCGTGATTGCTTTGAGTGGATTGCAACCCTGCCCCAGTCTCTGAAAACAGACGAGAGAAACTGAAATATGAAGTGAAACCAAATATAAATGTTGGGGATCAGGCAAGCACGTGACTTACAACCAAATATTTACTGTTGTATATATATATCGCTCAGCTTGTACCTAGGTCAATAATCCTGAATAATGTATGTCGGGAGGTGAACTACTTTTTTGGTGGACTTGGATTGAAAGAACACGTCATTGTCCGCTCGAATGGTCAATGATGAAGCGCATTCGCTTACAGCGTATTACAAACGCACAAAATGTGAGCAGGTTCATTCGTGACAGATGTTCTGTTTTGGATGAAAACACTCACAAGTGTGTGTGTGGGGAGCTGGGGTTGCCCTCGCCAGGACCTCCTACATTACCCGTGACCCTGGAAGACAGACGTCAGTCCTGTCTTTATGTATATTTATAGTCTATATGCTATATACACTATAGCATCATCAATATAGGAGATGTAGGAGTACCTCCGACCATCGAAGACTCAGATTGAATCTATTTGGCACAGATCCGGATTTGAATGTGGATACAGGGAACTTTTTTGGTGTGGCGGAGGAATGTACTCCATCGACTGAGGGCCCTCTTCCTCGTCGTTAATGCTGCGTTACTGAAGAAGACTACAGCATCTGCATGTGTTTCCGATTTCCAGTTTGACGCGGAACGCTATATTTTGTAACATGTAGCTCCATTTTAACGTTGTCTTATCGCCTGGTACAATAATGTCTGACACGCCACACAACACCAGTTCTCCACAGCAACTGTTTCCCGGTTTCCCACGTGAGAACAGATTGATTTTTACACATTTCACCCGGTCCTTACCTCATTTACATGCAAATGACCTTTTTTCTAAACTGGACATATTGGAAATATTTTGTCAGATATGCACTTGTGTGTGTCCACTTAGTCGTATCAGCAACACACACACACACACACTCACTCCTCTCCATCCATCCCTAAAAAGTGTTACTGGAAGCGCTAGCGTTTGCCTCCTTCTCTATAATCAAAGACCCATTGAATATTCTGAACCTTACTAACCTGTTCCGGCCGCTGACCAACCTGACACACATGTGATGCATATCAGCTGAGCTGTAAAGAGAGGAGAATGCAGGATGTGGTTTGCTGGGAAAGTGTTCAACATCTTCAAGAATCCCAGGCCAGAAACCACAATATAATACACTCTGTACTGTATCCATAGTAATCAAGTTAAGGTGAACCAACTTGACAGGAAACAATAACTGTTTAGTCATTCTTATTGCAATGTCAATAACGTAAGCATTTTTCACCACAGGTCCTAGGGCCAAGGGCACACAACACACAACATACAAATTCTTATTCAAAATCCCTTTCACTATCCACAAAGCGTTGCGAGAGGATCATCAACATTAACCGTGGCCCTGGTAGGGGGGTGATGTGAAGAGAACTATTGAAATGGGAGGGAAAGGAGCAGAGTGAAGTGTCGAATCTACGCCCCGCATTATGCTCCACGTGTTCAAGCGTCTTTTGATATGTATTGCTCCATGATCTGGCAAATTGTGGGCTGACCATAAGACCACATTACGTTTTCGCGGTTGATTTACCGGCCACTTACAGTCAGTGGAGTCCGACCGATTCAGGTCTGAGATCACACGCTAGGACGTGGGACACTGTCCACAAATGTGTTTTGGTTCACACTACACTAAATGATGATGAAGAGAACAGCGCAAAAACGTTTGCCTGAATTGAACATTGAACATCACGATGTTATTCGAACTGAAAATTGCACCACAGTCCCACCATTCAATCGTGTTAATCATGGCCATTTGCCCGGCACATTGGAATGAATGTGTTTTATCATGGTATATTATTAAATTATTTCGGGCTATATTTCGATATGTCCTCCTGATAAGTAGCTCAGGATGAGTATCAGAATTGGAATGTTTTTACTGTCATTGTACGTACAAGTATAACAAAATTGTCAAAGCCCTCCTCAAGCCCTCCTGGCTACGGTACAATGAGTTGCTATGGAAAACCTCTTGGATATAACCCTGGAAACATATTATAGTTAAAGTGGACTGACGTGTCTATCGGATAGTCCGATAGAGTGGGAGCGTGCAGAGAGAATCAACACTCTCTTATGACACGAGAAGGTAAAGAATAGATATATTTGATTCATTTAATTTCCGTGGATACATCTCTGACAGGAGTTTGACGGTGCCCTCCATTTTAAGAGAGTAAAATATGAAGGCTCTTCCTCGGGGGGGGAGGTGGGGGGAGGTGGGTTGGGGGGGGGGCCAAAGCTTAAGACTTAATAATGCATCGAGGCGAGAACTGCTAATTCAGGACAAGATCAAGGAAGGAAGCATGGCGGGGGAAAAACACTTTTTTCCCCGGATGCCAGGAAACCCTGCAAAATAAATTTGAGCGCCAAAGCGGGTCGATGACGCCACGCCGCGTCACGTGACTTGGTCCACGGAGGTCGCTGACGCCACGCACGCCGCGTCACGTGACTTGGTCCACGGAGGTCGCTGACGCCACGCCGCGTCACGTGACTTGATCCACGGAGGTCGCGTGTGCGTTGAAAGTTCCATCGGTAACGGCATCAACAAGGAAAGTTCCCACTTGCCTTGTTTCTATATTTAGATTTTCTATACATAAGTTGTACAGAAAATATATATATAATTTATCGATTTTTTTCTACATATATATTTGTAGTATATTTTGTAATATATTTCTATATATAGATGTATTAAATATATATATAATATATATATACACAGTATATATTCATTTAATATATGACCATTGATTGTGGGAGAGCGGCCTGATGCCACAAGTGATATGAGCAATGTGTGAGTGATTAGTTCATAAATATATATATATATATATGTGCGTGTGCGTGTGCGTGTGTGTGCGCGTGTGCGCGTGTGTATTTATAGGTTCAGCACCACCCACGTGATGGACAGCTCCCGTAGCTCAGCTTCACTACCGATGGCCCCCCCCCCCCCCCCCCTCTCTCTCTCTCTCCCTCCCACCGTTTGGAACAGCGCGTTTCTTCTTCTCCTAATTTGTTCCGGCACTGTCCCCTGTGCCCCCCCCACCACCACCCCCCCCACCACCATACCACCCCCACCACCCCCCCCCACGCCCACCACCCCCTGCTGGTGACATCACGCCTCGGCCTACCACGCGCTAGGCAGCACACACACACACACACACACACACACACACACACACACACACACACACACAGCCCAACCGCACGCAGTCGTCACCCGGCCCTTTCATACAGAGACCACGCTGCTGCAGTGGGATATTAAATGACCTGGGAGGGTTGAGAGAGAGAGAGAGAGAGAGAGAGAGAGAGAGAGAGAGAGAGAGAGAGAGAGAGAGAGAGAGAGAGAGAGAGAGAGAGAGAGAGAGAGAGAGAGCGAGAGAGAGAGAGAGAGCGAGAGAGAGTGTGCGAGAGAGAGGAGAGAGAAGAGAGAGAGAGAGTGTGCGAGAGAGAGAGAGAGAGAGAGAGAGAGAGAGAGAGGAGAGAGAGAGAGAGAGAGAGAGAGAGAGAGAGAGAGAGAGAGAGAGAGAGAGAGAGAGAGACACACACACACACACGCACATGCACACACAGAGGAAGCAGAGCAGTGGGGGGTATAGCTACAGTCAGAATGTTATCAAAAGGAGAGGTGGTGGGATTTGGGGCTGGGGGAGGGGGGAGGGGGGAGGGGGGAGGGGGGAGGGGGGAGGTAACAAGCCGACTAAAAATATAAAATGGAGAAAACAGCCAGATGAAAGAGTACCACACTGGCGATGGATGTGCGAGGAGGGAGGGAGGGGAAGGGAGAGGAAGGGAGGGGAAGGGAGAGGAAGGAGGGGAAGGGAGAGGAAGGGAGGGGAAGGAGGAAGGGGGGAGGGCCGTATTTCCGAAGGCAGAATTGCTGCAGGGAGGAGAGAAGAGGGGGAATGACAAAGAGCATGAGAGGCAGAGAGAGAGAAAGAGAGAGAGACACCCAGAAAGAGAAGGAGGCAGACTGAGAGAGAGAGAGAGAGAGAGAGAGAGAGAGAGAGAGAGAGAGAGAGAGAGAGAGAGAGAGAGAGAGAGAGAGAGAGAGAGAGAGAGAGAGAGAGAGAGAGAGAGAGATGTGGGTCAGCGACGTGGTGACCTTGGGAATTGGCCGGGCGGAGAGTGGAGGGACAAAGAGAGAGGTCCGGGAGGAGCTCCCAGGGACGCTTAATCACTCAGTGAAATCAAGACCCCCTGCAGTTTCACTCTTTGGCAAACCTGACCCTGGGCATACCTCACTTCCCCACTGGAGACCCACTCCCCAACTCCCCCACTATCCAACTCTCCATCTCCCCCAGTCTCTCTCTCTCCCAGTCTCTCTCTCTCTCTCTCTCTCTCTCTCTCTCTCTCTCTCTCTCTTCCGATCTTCAGGCGTATTTGACGGTCCTCACCGGGTTTTCCAACCAGCATCCGACTGATTAGCGGATGCCTCGCTGCTGCAAATTGGAAAATCCACCTCCAGTGAAGGTGGATTTTCCACCACCTGTCCGTCACCCAGAAGGTCACATGACACCACGACCCCCCCCCCCCCGGATCGAATCATCAGCGGTGGGGCTTCAGCGATGTCTGGACATGGCCGGCCAGGCTTTTAGGCAGGCTCACCACCCCCTCCCTTGCTATTTCGAGAGCTTCTCGTGAAGTAAAGCAGAGGGAAAACCAAAGAAAGGAGGTTCAAAGAGTATGTATATCAAAGACATAATGCATGCATCCGCTTTTAATAGATATGTAAATGCGACCCCACCCCTTTTGTACATACATATATGCAAACATATGATCTCCCAGCGTGTGTCTATGTATATATACTGAACCATCCATCAGTCACTCTTTTGTTCTTTAGTGTGTATAGTATTTATAGTTATAGTATCTTGTTGATTATAGTATATAGCATAGCATATAGGATAGAATATAGTGTTGTTTAGTAGTGTTATTGTATATAGCATATAGGATACCATAGGCCGTATATAGTGTTGTTTATAGTTTAGTATTGGTCAGTATAGTATAGTATTGCATAGTTTAGTATAGTTCATCATTTTTGTAGTAATTCATACTGCGGTAAGGGAATGTGGACTAGGCATTCCATTGTACTGACTGAGTAGCTTGAATATTAAATCTGTGTGAAACGTCAGTACGTGACGTTAAAAACGCTCTCTTCACTGAAGACCGCACGCCGTACGTTAGTCCTTTATACTGTGGAAAGCGCAGTGGCAACGCAAACGCTTGTTATGTATTCACTGCAAATAGAAAAACCGGCTCGGCTTCTGAAATAAATGGGACAGAGCGCAAATATTTACCGCAGGACAACAACAACATCAACAACAACCACAACAACATCAACAGGAACAACAGGAACAACAGTGGGAGCTTTTAGCGCCGAGATAAACCGCCCAAAACCGGATCCATCTGCTTCCTGTTCCCAAGCCCTTTTTCTCTCGTCTCGTGAACGAACCGCCGCTTAAACACAGTTTAAACAGCGGTTACGGATGTTGACGTCGACATTCGTCCCGGGTTGATGTGAACAATTTCCGCACAAATATGATGCAAAAAAAATGTTCTTTTTTCCTTTTCTTTTCATTCTTCTTTTTTCACGCATATGTTATGCATTCATGAATCCGGCCCTGCTGTGTTTAGCACGCTCTATTTATCTATTTATGAACCGTGCATGGCTAACAAAAGGTGTGCATAAATATTACCTGGTTTTATACCCTCCCCGCCTCCTCCGTTTCCTTTCTATTCCATCAATCTCTGGATGTAACAGGCGGTACACGCTCGCTCCGCATTTCACACTTTCCCTCAAACTATTTAACTTTCACCTCCACAAATAGCTCCTGAGAACACCTCCTTTACCGGGAACCACACCCTCTCTCTCTCTCTCTCTCTCTCTCTCTCTCTCAGTCTCTCTCTCTCCCCGCTATGTATCTCTTTCTCTCTTTCTCTCTCACTCTCTCACACTCTCACTCTCTCTACCTCCCCCTCCCTCTCCTTCTCCCTCTCCCTTTCACTCCCTCTCCATCTCTCCCTTTCTTCATCTCTCTCCCTCTCCCTCTTTCTCCCTCTCCCCCTCTCTCTCCCTCTCCCTCTTCTCCCTCTCCCCCTCTCTCTCCCTCTCCCTATTTCTCCCTCTGCCCCTCTCTCCTTCTCCCTTTCCCTTTCACTCCCTCTCCATCTCTCCCACTCTCCCACTCTCCCTCTCTCTCTCTCTCTCTCTCTCTCTCTTTCTCTCCCTCTCTTCTGGTGTTCACAAGGCTACGGTTGCCACGGAGACACGTGTACCTTCCAAAACAGGCGATCCATGGCGATATTTTCAACATCTTAACATTTGTGATGTTAAGATGTGTGTGTGTGTGTGTGTGTGTGTGTGTGTGTGGATGTGATTCTCACCAGGTGTTGAGATTGAGATTGATATATATTGAGCAAAAAAGATGCATGCATTTGTCTGAAGAGGTTCAACAGACGATTTGGGATACGATTGGAATGGATAATATCGCTCCTTCATCTGTACCTCCGACCACCATCCTCCACCCGAACTACTCCACATGTCTCGCACGGACGGCCGCCACACGATGACCTGTTGGGGTGTGCGAGGTGAGGCTGCGTCAAGGTGGGGAAGGAATGCTTTGATTTCCTCAGAAGGATTGCCTCTGACGTCCCCAGAGAGAATGAGATGAGAGGGTGGACAGAATACAGAATACAGATCAGGGGGGAAGAGTCTGCCGAGGAGGGGAAGGGTTTGGTCAACGACGTCCATACCGACAGCGAGATAAATTCACAGCAGGGTTATGTGCTTGGATATGTCTGGATGGGTTTTTTGACTGGAAATGTCTTTATCGAGATACTTAGGCTGCATATACATACACACATCCTCGCCTCGCCATGTCACGCACACACACACAAACACACCCACACACACGTAAACACACACACATGCACAAACACACACACACACACACACAAACACGCAAACACACACGTGCAAACACACACACCCACACACATGCACAAACACACACACACACACACACACGTAAACACACAAACCCACACACACACGTGCGAACACCCCCCCCCCCCCCCCCACACACACACACACACACACAGGGAACAGAGGAGATAGTGTTTAGTAAGATGTAGGAGGAACAGGTAGGTGGTATGTTGTAATCTAATCTAATCTGATCTAATACTCACTAATGACCTGCTCGGTGTTCTTTCCCTGCTCTCTCCCCCTCTGGTTCCCTATTTACTACTTCCGTCATTTAGCTGAAACTTTTAGCGAAGGCAACCCACGTTAAATTAGTCTTTTTCATTTTCTAATCTCATATCTCATAAATGAACAGCTTAGGCGGTTAGCTGGCGCATCTTGCTCAGTGACGATCGACAGGGAAACACACACACACACACACACACACATACACACACACACACAAATACACGTAATGTGTTAATGTTAATTGCACACAGTACATATGGAGTAATATGGATATTATATCAGCTTTTTGCTCATTTACACACTTTACACTTTACATTATGTTATACAGATTATGAATTCTGTATACTGTTTACACAGTTAGGTTCATATATACAGTAATTATGTCAATTATGTAAAGCATATTTGTGTATTTTTGGGGTATTTGTGTGTTGTTTTGTAATTCTTGCGAATTTTGTAAATGTTGTAATTTTTGTAAATTCTAGTAATTCTGAGCACATTTTTGAAGCTGTCTTTAACATGTCACTGTGCATTGTACTCTGTACCTTATACATGTGACAAAATACACCTAATCTGATGCTTCTTCGTTGACATACAAACCAGAATAACAGAACGCAGCTGTTACCCGGAAAACACCAATTCCACGGCATGGCGTTGACATACGAGTCGTTATTTTTGTTCTGAATTTTGTATACTTTTTTTTGTCTCTGTCTATTCATTTTTTTTCAGTTAGCTAGTCTGTTTCTGTCTGTTTTCACCTTTTAAACTCACTCTCTTCTGTCATTCTGTCTGAAGAGAGGTTCTAAAGGGGGGAAGACTGGATGAATCAGAGTCTGCACAGCTGTCAGGAACACAAGACACACGCCTGGAAACACCTCGAAGGAGGTCTCACTGATCTAACCGCGCGCGCGCGCACGCACGCACGCACGCACGCACGCACGCACGCACGCACACACACACACACACACACACACACACACACACACACACACACACACACACACACACACACACACACACACACACACACACACACACACACACACACACACACACACACACACACACACACACACACACACACACACACACACACACACACACACACACACACACAGCATATTACCTACATTAGACAAATGTGTCACATCCATTGTGGGCCTTTATCACTATAACATTGTCCATGTCTTTTGTGGTGGGAGGAGTCAGAGCAGACAGCCAATCAGAGCGCCTTAGGGACATGAGGGCAACAGCTGATCTGACCAATCCTAATGGGCTTCATCTAGCTAGAGTTTTAGCTAGCCTTCAAAAGTCAAATATAAAACTTCACTGTGAAGATTATCTTTCATAATTAAGATGTGAATCCCAGGCAACGGGGGATAAGGGTATCCGACAGAGACAACCCAAGTGATCTAATTAGGAGGGGCACATTAATTATCTATCTGTTCAAATAGTAATATCTTTTAAT
>CM051018.1:11215689-11220689 GCA_027704905.1 Muraenolepis orangiensis
TGTTCCCAGGGTTCCAACCAATCACCATGGAGCAGCTTTTAGTTGTTTTGCAGCATCACAGCTCTGGAACAAACTTCCAAAACAACATGTGAGGTCTGCCTTAACACTTTAGTTCTTAACAATTGGGCCTCAAAACATTTCTCATTTGATGGTTGCCCTTTTGATGTTTTAACAATTTAATGTATTCCGCACTATACATGGCCTTGTCTTTGAATGGTGTGATATAAATAAACATGCCTTGTAAAAAAGTATATATATATATATATATATATATATATATATATATATATATATATATATATATATATATATATATATATATATATATATATATATATATATATATATATATAATGCATTCCCAGGTGAAAACGACATCTCAGAATTGTGAGATTCATGTCAGAGCTGAAGGCTTCGATTCCCAAAACTAAACAGTGAAGAACAAAGAAATGCAATCCAAGCCGGACGCATAATTTAGTAAAAAAAAAGAAAAGCAATCAAAGCCAATAAAAGCCACTTATAGAGATGGAGAGGCGGGGAAAAAATGGAAGAAATTAGATACATATCTTTGCAGGAAAAATGAGACAGAGCATTATCATTAACCCCTTGGGTGACCCCTTTTTGTGAGTATTAGCATTTCCCGGGAATGGCTGAGAGGTCAGTGCACATGACTAGGGATAGAGAGAGAGAGAGAGAGAGAGAGAGAGAGAGAGAGAGAGAGAGAGAGAGAGGAGAGAGAGAGAGAGAGAGAGAGAGAGAGAGAGAGAGAGAGATGAGGATTAGGGGGGTGAGTGATGAGCAGGTAGTCATGCTTCATTAGAATCGACGAGAGAAAAACCAGTACTAAAAAAATGAAAAAAAGGAACACATGTACTGTGTGTGTGTGTGTGTGCGTGCAAACTTCCTACACACGTCACTGTTTGTGTGTGTGTGTGTGTGTGTGTGTGTGTGTCCCTAATCCTGCACTGCCCTCTGAAGTGTGTTGCATCGACATGCACATGTATTAACAACAGTGATGAAAGTACAAAGGCACACAATGCCTGCCCTCTGGCCCCTAGAATCAAACAGCCATCCTGTGTAAGAGATGTGTGTGTGTGTGTGTGTGTGTGTGTGTGTGTGTGTGTGTGTGTGTGTGTGTGTGTGTGTGTGTGTGTGTGTGTGTGTGTGTGTGTGTGTGTGTGTAGCTCTCTGATATTTAAGTAAAACAGATGCTCCACTAAAAGCATACATTGGAGGGAATCCGCTATACAGTATTTATCTGCTGTCGGAGGTTTGTGTCTGTAGGTGAGAGTGTGTGAATGTGTGAGTGTAGGAGAGACTGTGTGAATGTGTGAGTGTAGGTCTGTGTGTGTGTGTGTGTGTGTGTGTGTGTGTGTGTGTGGAGGGGGGGTGGTGTAGGTGTGTGTTTGGTGTGTGTGTGTGTTGTACAATGTGCCCCTAGAGCCTTCTTCCCAGATGGCAGGTGTTGCAACTATTCATGTCCATGCAATGTACTGTCTCTCTGCCAGTGTGCCTGATCATAACAGTGTGTGTGTGTGTGTGTGTGTCATTAAGTCAGGCCTGCCGAAGTAGAGGATTGAGAGAGGTAACAGAACAGATGTGCGGTGTGCATGTGCGTGCATGTGCCTGCTTGTGTGTGTGTGTGTGTGTGTGTTTGTGGTGTACTCCATTCAAATGAATATGGGCCTACTAAGACAAGTGGCCGTGCCCACTAAGCCTCTTACAGTAGGGCTACACTGTGTGTGTGTGCGTGTATGTGTGTGTGTTCTGTAGGGCTACACTGTGTGTGTGTGCGTGTATGTGTGTGTGTTCTGTAGGGCTACACTGTGTGTGTGTGTGCGTGTATGTGTGTTCTGTAGGGCTACACTGTGTGTGTGTGCGTGTATGTGTGTGTGTTCTGTAGGGCTACACTGTGTGTGTGTGTGCGTGTATGTGTGTGTGTTCTGTAGGGCTACACTGTGTGTGTGTGCGTGTATGTGTGTGTGTGTTCTGTAGGGCTACACTGTGTGTGTGTGCGTGTATGTGTGTGTGTTCTGTAGGGCTACACTGTGTGTGTGTGCGTGTATGTGTGTGTGTTCTGTAGAGCTACACTGTGTGTGTGTGCGTGTATGTGTGTGTGTGTTCTGTAGAGCTACACTGTGTGTGTGTGCGTGTATGTGTGTGTGTGTTCTGTAGGGCTACACTGTGTGTGTATTGTGACGACCCCCTCCTCCGCTGGTTCTACCTGTGCAGGGAGCCAGTGGGTGGAGCTCAGAGGGTGGTCAGCTGATTGGCTGGCTGCTCGTGACCACATCTCTTCCCACACAGGAAGGTCGGCTTTTGGTTCCCTTTTGTGGTTTGGTTTTGTGCCCTTATGGTTTTGCATGTTAGTTTTGGTTGTGCCTTTTAGGCCTTGGTCTTATGTTGATTTCTGTGGATTTATTTTGGTCTTAGTCCTGTTTAGTTCTGTCTCTTGAGGGCTTGGCTCCTATGTCGTTTTTTTTATGTTGTGTTTACACCCTACAACATCCCAGCACATGGTCCACACCCTTTGCATTACACTCTACAGCTTACATGTTATATTCTATATGCTATTTTCTTGGTTCTAATAAATATTATCCTTTGTATTTTACTATCTTTGTTTCTATGCAGTATGTATCTTCTCTAGGACTACATTGTGTGTGTGTGCGTGCGTGCGTGCGTGTGCGCGCGCGCGTGCGTGCGTGCGTGCGTGCGTGCGTGCGTGCGTGCGTGCGTGCGTGTGTGTGCGTGTGTGTTTGTGTGTGCATGCGTGTGTGTATGTGTGCGTGTGTATGTGTGTGTGTGTGTGTGTGTGTGTGTGTGTGTGTGTGTGTGTGTGTGTGTGTGTGCTAGCAACCAATCAGTTTGAGTAGTCTGCCCTCAGCAAGGCAGAAACACCTAGATATAACACAGAGCCCTAGATATGAAGCAGCAGCAGTGAAGATAAATCTCTGTGAATGTATCCGATACACACATGCCAAAAAAAAGCGGCAATCAAATAACTGATGAGCTTGCACATCTCTGCCATTGAGACAGAAGCTGCCTGTGTTTACATGTATTCATAACCCGTCAATCACGTCTTGTTTGTTTTGATGCACCCTGAGTGTGCATGACTTTTGCCCGGGCTGAGTCCGCCGAAGAGGCCCGGCGATGGGAATGCCCGAAAGCCAGATGTCACACACGCGTCGGGCTGAAAGGATCAGGAGGAATCCTGTGACATTGATGAGGGAGCGCCCAGTAATACGGCTTAAGTCACCCCGCACGCAATGTCGGCCCGCCGATTGTAATGTGACGGGCGTGTGACGTATCGCACGCCGCCGTGTGTTAAGAACCACTTAAAATAATAAGTAAGCACAATTTCGCGGCGAGCACACTACCGCGCATTACCGTCGCCGTCTCCGATCGCAGGGCCTGATATTCAGCAGTGGACGAAGAGACCCGAGCTAGGGTGATCATAACAGGGTGGACAGATTCCGACAGCGGCCGACAACTATAACGTCCAATGCTGCTCAAACTTCTTCACGCAGCGCTGCTCATCCTTTTAGGGTTAGGGTCAGGGTTAGGGTAAATACCAGAATTCAAACTAGTAGGCCCCCGCCGAGAGTAGAGTGCAATACCTACCCCACACCAAAAAGTCCCCCGGATACGGATCCGGATCGGCGGCAAAATGCCATCGACTGTTCCTCGGCCCATAAGTAATGTAACCACTACGTTGTGTCCAATTCTGTACATTACCCTTTGAGCTACCTTGCTAACAAACAAATAAACAAGCATACAGGGGTGATAACATCTTGTTCAATGTTGGACTCGTACGTAATGTAACGTAATTTAATTCCATTTCATTTCCAGTGTACAGATGAACCAGAACCTGTACACTCCTTAAAACTCACATGCAATACAGTAACACCTGGAAGGGTCACGTTTCACCCGTTCATCCAAACGTCCACTTCCAGTCCATCCCACTCATCGTCGTGGTAATAGTTTGCGGTTCGAGGCTGTGCCGAGCAATCGTCCAATCTCTTTATTTTCAATTGAATTCAAACCTGGCACAAAAGAGTCGTATTATATACACAACCACTGCCTACTGTCACCTCATATCTAATGCTGCCCTCGTACGTCACGGAGGAAAGAAATAAAGACTGTGCTGCCACATCACTTCACATCATCTCCTTCATTGTCATCATCATCATCATCATCCTCATCCTCCTCCTCATCATCGCATCCACCAAGGACGAGCATTTGAATGGAGAAGGTGAAGGGGTTAAGCAGCCCCCAAGACACACGCTCTGAGCACAGCACTGAGAATCCAAAATACGCTGACGCATTTGTTTGGGGCGTAATCACGACTCGCCAACTCACTCTGCCGCTCGTCTGGCTCTATTTTTTGTATTGCTCCCAGCCCAGCCATCCTTCAGATCAACAGATCACTCCATCCAACGGACCTTTTTAATTCCTCCTGCCGGCGCCGCTGGTGCCAGGCTGGTGCCAGGTTGGTGCCAGGCTGGTGCCAGGCTGGTGCCACGGATCCTGGCGGTGGTGCGCTCGATTCCCTCTATTTTCCTATTCCCCACACAGTGAACACTGTATGGCACACTATTGCGAGGGGGGGCGGGGAGAGGGAGGATACATATAGGGGTGGGGTGGTGCAATGGTGATGATCGGGATCGGAGGGAAGGGATGTAAAAAAAGTAGAAAATAAATGTCAAATGTCACAAAAATACAGGTAGAAGTATAGTGCATATCCATATATGATGCAGCATTGGGAGTTAGGAAACAAACGCTCTGTAGCTCTGTAGGTGTTTTTGTTCTGCCTGATGCAATGTGATATGCTATATGCTAATGCTACAAGAGGGACAATCTCTGCACAAGGATAATAACCATACAATTCTGATTGAAAAATGAATGCCGTCCTGAGAGCTGTAGCACTGGCTGCTATAGATTAACCCCTGAGCTGTAGCACTAGCGGCTATAGATTAACCCCTGAGCTGTAGCACTAGCGG
>CM051018.1:11240689-11248189 GCA_027704905.1 Muraenolepis orangiensis
AGAGAGTGTGGTCGCCCAGTTCAGTTCAGTTAACCCCTGATTTGAGAAACACTGTGTACTCGTTTGGGAAAGATTTTACACGTGAGTTTCGAGGGGCTGAGAAATTGGAAGGGATGGGCTAATTTGTCAAAGAAGGTGGCTTGAATTATTCACATGTTCTTTTGCATTTTAAATCATGTTTCTATTTCTCACCATTAATATTTCAAGACACCTTCCCTCTGTTTCATCCGACTGAATCAAAGTGACACACAAGGCTTTATTCTGATGCTATATTTTCATGGTGTGCGATATGGCCTGTTCCGGGATGCTTTTCCTCTCAATCTCAAAAGTTCCAGCAGCTCTTCCAGTCCTTCCATTCCAACACTTGCAGAAATACAACTACATAACTATGTGTGTATTTGTGTCCACCGTACTGTGTCCACACTGCTGTGTCCACAGTAAGGTGTCCACATTGCTGTGTTCACTGTACCGTGGACACAGTTCTGTGGACACTGTTCTGTGCAATACAGACAATGGGCCATATGCGTGTGGTGGACGGCGGACGGTGGAATGAGGTCAATTGAGGAATTCATTGTCCTGCAAGCCGTAAATGCTTGGAATACATATTGTTTTATTCAAATCCAACTCATGAGAATAGCAGGTAAAAAAGCAAGTCATTTAGGACATTAACGTACCTAATGGAAAATTGCCGTCAGCTAAAACGAAGGACCGTACAGGAATGATAGTCGATGGAACACTTGGTAGAAACATGTCTTCGTGAAGTACAAGCTGTTCCCATTTGCCGTGTGAGACCGCCAGTACCACCAATTGACCCAAATATTTAGAGGAAAAAAACTCTCGCTGGCCTAATGTACTAGCAACTGCTAATGTTATATATATATATATATATTACAGTAGTAATAGATAATTATACCTAAATATTTATTGGTCACACACACAGTGAAATGTGTTTCTCTGCATTTAACCCATCAGGAGTTAGGAGCAGTGGGCAGCTATTGTATATACAGCTGCCCGTGGAGCAGTGAACTGAAGGGGCACCTCGGCAGGGCCTAGGAGGAGTACTGGGACCATTTTCCAAGTTCCAGGTTCCCAAGCCAGGTCCCATGCATGCCGCTTCAGAGGGCAGACTGACTGCTGTTCCACCGCGGTTGACATGCTCATTAAAATAAATGTGTTCAAATCGCTGACATCCGCCTCAGTACGCCGGCCTATGAGTCAAGTGTCAAGCCCACATGTGTGGAAACGTACAAAACGAGAAGAGACACACAGAGGTCAGAATATCTCTTATTATTCTACTATTCTACAATTCAACCGCAATGTCTCAACACCACACAAGCCCACACACACACACAATAATCCCACAACCTACGTCAGGAGGGTAGTAGTGATTTCAGCCTTAACATCCCACATAAAGCCACAGCTGGTTCTCTTACGTTCACCTGCTTAGGCTGTATTTTGTTGACGTCAGCGTTATGCAGGCTTGTGTAGGCCTGGCCCACACTCTCTGGCTCTCTGGCTCTCTGGCTCACACGCACATGCTACACAGGATGTAGAGGCCCCTAGGGCAGATACCTGTCAGAGACCGACCCCCGGTCTCTCTCTCTCTCTCTCTCTCTCTCCTCTCTCTCTCTCTCTCTCTCTCTCTCTCTCTCTCTCTCTCTCTCTCTCTCTCTCTCTCTCTCTCTCTCTCTCTCTCTCTCTCCTCTCTCTCTCTCTCTCTCTCTCTCTCTCTCTCTCTCTCTCTCTCTCTCTCTCTCTCTCTCTCTCTCTCTCTCTCTCTCTCTCTCTCTCTCTCTCTCTCTCTCATTCTATCATTGTTTATGTATGTTAGATATACAGTACATTAACTATTTACAAATGGTAAATAACAAATGTAAACAGAAACCAACAAAACATAGAACTAGACGTGCTTTCTTATTGCCTTTAATGCACTTTTAGAATATGTACAGTTACGTGCAAATATGTGTTTATTGCAGGGGAAATGTTGCGGTGAAAGAATGGCGAGAATAATCTTAATAAGCAACACTTCAAGTTAAATAATAACATATTCTGATCCCTACAAGAGGGATCAGAGAGAAATGCTGCATTCTGGTCGGCTGGCTTGCATGAATGGCCCATGACTAATTCTCCACTCTGGAGCCAGGACCAGAAAAAACAAACAACAACAACCCTAATACCTTTTAATCATGATAGGGCTATGCTTTTTGGATAATTGTCTGCAAAAATAAATAAAGAATAAATATGCATGCACATTTTCCCTGACACTCAACGTATTAGCAATGTCCTTCTCTGTGATGTAATGCTGCTGCTCTGGTTGCTTGTTTTTTTAAAAGCCCCCTAGGAGGAGTTTTGTGAAAAACCCGCAGAGTCACAGAGCAGCTGCACTGAGAGCTGCTAAGAGCTGCTATGCAAGCCACCAGCTAGGCCAGCTCATCCATGGGCCAGAGTTGGCTGTGCAGTTGTGTTCATTCTGCCCGTTGTCCTGTGAATCAGGGAAGGTCTCGTCGGGATCAAAGTAGCGATCGTCTGATTGTTAGATGCCCTCACTTCTCACCGTCCATTTCCCTCCACTTCTCATTCGTGGCTCTGCTTTGCAGCCTTTTCCTCAATTGTGTTGTGCTGTTTTGCGGCACCATGTAAACGCTGTCCCTCCATCCACGCGCAACAATCTGCTAGGGAAATCTGCTCGTTGGGATTGCGCCGTTGCCCGATTGAAAAGCAATAGGGCAAACACCAGTGGAGAGGACAGATGCTACGCTTCCGCTTCTCGCTGTTTCACTTCCACTATTGAGGTTTTTAAAAGCACATTGACTTTACTCTCCGACCACAGTGAAATGGTGTTTAATCTAAGATAATGTTTTGAAAACAAAAAACAACGACAGCGATCATTACATGATCTTGAGACCGGAATCTCCAATATCAAAGTGAAGCACATTAAAGCCCTTTCGATTGAAGCCCGGCGCTTATTTAAGTACCTGCTGCGGTAGTTGCTTGGGTTTTCAGGCAATGCAGGCATCTCTGTTTGAATCTAATCTTGATGCCCCCCTTTCATTCAGTACTTTCAGACGGCGTTCTAGAACGCTCGACGTTCCGGGGGGGGGGAACACACAAAGTGTCCCTTCAGCGTCTTTTCAAAGTGGTGTTGATGGGCGCACTGATCTGGGTGTATCCTAGCGCCCACGGCACCCGCTTTAGACTCTAATCCCGTGGCTCAGGGCAGGGGACATGGAAGGCTGCTCATGAACGTGACACAACAGAGGCCACCCTGGCTACAACACCCAGGCTAGTGTCAGCAGACAATATTTTGGAAATAAAATAAATCACCTGACACATCCCCTGTGCCCACGGTTCAGTGACTGCGGTCTAAGGTAACCTGCCTGCCATTAGAGGTGGTTGCAATGAATGATTTTATTGTGAATTTTCTGTTTGTTTTATCCAAACAGAACCTGCTCTCTTGTCGGAAAAAAATACCAATTCTGACCGTTCAAAGATACGAGCCTCAAACATCCAAATGTAACAACGTGTTGGCCATGGTGGCCGGTTGAAGGAGGTGAAAGAAATAGATTTATATTTAAAAAGATAACATTAAAAAAAAAAAAAAAAAAAAAAGAACATTGTATGTTTAACAGCCTACATTAAAAAAAGATATATCATTCTGTAGCCCGATGTAACCACGCCCCAGTTAAGTAGCAATATTCCTTTCATGCAATCGGCAATCGGCCTATTCAGTAATACAGCATAGTGCATCGCATATAATGGGTTGTTAATGGGAAAATGATGGCTTTTTCAATTCCAACCAGCATGCTGGAAGAAGGACGAGGCGTGGAAATGTGGCGGCGTCGGGGAGATGAAGGGTGTTTAGAATTATCGAGCACGCCGTCTATTCTCCGAGGTCTGACTTTCCGCCAGTTGTGCCAAAAGGAGTGACATTTTCGCAGGGATATCCATCACAGGGACTTAATGGTTTTTTTTTTCCTGAGCACAAGCGTGCTTGAGGAATGGGCCGCTTTTTAAATGGTTAATTAATAAATGAATGGATGATGGTGATAAATGTCTCTAATTTTTCTCCCTGGTAATGAAACTGCACACCATTTTCCCGAAACCAGTATCTAATTATCAAAGGGCATATTCCCCGGGCCTCTGTGGTAATCTCGGACCCTTTCCATTAGGTTAAACCCAGTACCTGTGCACTGCTAACAAATAGGGAGTGACACTAGAGGGACACATTGTGCATCGTTATTTGATCGTTTAAATGTTCGGTTTATGTCCTGTAATTATTTAAATCCTCATAAAAAACACAACAGGTAGTGGACTACAGACTATAGTTCAAGCCTGGTGGCCCTGTGAAGGGTCATATTAAATGAATGTCAATTGCATACATCTGGAAGGCAAACAATTGATAAAAGTGCAATGTTCATCAGCAAATACACCGATTTGCATAGGATTGCCGTTATGTAATATGGTAATGTACAGCATTGCATTACCATAACAAGAACAAATAGTAAATATCTCCTGTGTCCTGTATGCCGCTTCAATGCATGTCCTTCAAATGTCTTGCCAGTACTCCACAGAAGCGGTGGTCAATTTGCATGTGTGTACGTAACTGTGGTCATCGTTGCAAAGTCAACTGAAGCCAGCAACCCCAAGCAGCGACACCGACCGTAAGCGTGATCGTCGTGAGTGAACCATAAATCGATCACCGCTTTGAGAAGCAAAACCCACTTTTGGACGACGTGCTGAAAGGCAACAAACACAAACACAGGAACAGAATAGGGGCTGAGCTTGCGTGGGGGCAATAAAGTGTTCCTGGCCTTAACGGAAAAGG
The DNA here is from genome assembly GCA_027704905.1 of Muraenolepis orangiensis. Lineage (NCBI taxonomy): Eukaryota > Metazoa > Chordata > Actinopteri > Gadiformes > Muraenolepididae > Muraenolepis > Muraenolepis orangiensis. Next base: position 11,245,515 of record CM051018.1, read on the forward strand.
CCTCACAGGCATAAGCACAGATCTGATTGATTGCTGCAAGAAAATCCCCCTCGGCACTAATCGATAGCATGTAGCGATACCACGAGTGAAGTCAAGGACGGAAGGGATGAGCAAGAAGAGGGAGAGAGAGATGGCAAACAAAGATTCCTGTGTTTTCACAATGCAATCGCCTCTAGCCTGCACCTATAGGTAATTCATGTCAAATAAGATACTGGGCTGAGCGTACAACCACAAAAAACGTAATTTTAAGGAAAGAAATAAGAGGTAATAGCAGATAGGGTAGTAGTAGGGCCTTGAAAAGGAATTTTCCTAACTGTAATCTTGAGGAAGTTGGACGGATGAGGTGGACACCAGACAGAAACGTAGATGAACTGTTCTCTTCCCGAAAAAGATGATTCTCTTCAGCACAATGTATTCTATTGAGCACGTGTATGTTCACGTTAAACACGAACAGAGAAATACAATCTTACAATCCATGTTCATCAAACCCTCGCACATATGACATATTGATGCAGCATATTATGAATCGCCATGGATTCATTGTTCAATATTTGTTAGGCCCAGGCAAACGTGGACATGGTCTCCAAAACAAACAGCAGCATGAACCAGCAAGCATAGAGCAGGTCCATCAAAATGTGACAATGGAAAAATGTACTCACTTCAAACGGTCCAAGCAAAGGACTTACCAAGTATGACCAAAACACCAGGACTTCTTTCAAGACGTTTCACCCACATTCCCCACACGTATATTGTAATTTCCTCATCATTTCCATGGAAGCACCCAAAAAAGCACAGCGTCACCATGTGCTTCACTGTGATGGTCAAAAACGCTATTTGGACAGATCGTACTATGGGATGACTCACGTGTTTTGCGATGGTTGTGCACTCGCCCCGCCGGCGTGGTGGAGACCCTCTGGGTAGTGGTCTTCTCCTGGGTCCACATCTGGGTGGAGTCATTGAGGACGGTGGGGTTGGACGGAGAGGGACTGGCCGTGGTTTCCCCAATGGCGGTGGTTGTTCTGGAGGACCCAGGGCTCGCACCCATGATGGGAGGCCCGCGCTCGCTGCGGCTGCCCGGGTTCCAAGGAGTTACCTGACTCCCCGAGGCTCCACCGACTCGGGCGGTGGTGGTGGTGGTGGTGGGGAAAAACCGAGTTCTGCCTTTTGCCACCGCAACGGTTCTAGGCGTAGGGTTCCCGCCACCGATAGTGGTGGTGGTGGTGGTGGTGGTCTCGTGGATTTTGGGGATCCCGCTGGGCTTGGAGAGGAAAATAGGATCCTGCCCTATTCTGTTAGCATCCACCAGGTCTGTTGGCACGTAATCCCGCACCGTTCCCACGACAATCCACTTCAGAAGCATCAGGCTCAGTGCCAGGCCAATGAAACCGATGAGCAGAGGGACCACACAGAGCCATGTCTGCTGGCGGGGCCACAGGGTGCACCCGGCACAGCGCAGGGGCCCCTGATCCTGGCCCTGGCCTTCCCCCCGGCCCAGAGCCCCCGCCGGGCCCTCCTGCTCCTCCAGGACCACCGCCCCGGACGTGGCGGCCCCCGAACTCTCGCTCATCCTCCCTTGACGTTGTTTGCGGCTCATTCGTGGCTAGCCCCGTGATGGGCGTGCATGGCACGTGGCTGTAAACACAGCCAAACGACGTGGGGAATAGGGGACCCGTTGATGGGTGTGATGGAGTAAGGGGGGAGGAGGGGGGAAGGAGGGGGGGGGGGGGGGCAGGACTGGGGGGAAAGGGGGGGCGGGGGGGGGGGGGGGTACCAAACACAGCAAAAAAAAAACTGTAGTTCAAGGACAGAGAGAGGTGGGGGAGGAGGGGAGGGGGCAAACGCGACAGACGCGCATTCACAGACAGACTCACACAGTCGCACGCACGCACACACACACACACAAACACACACACACACGTGCACACACACACACACACACAGGCAGTCAGAGACACACAGTAAGGCGATGGAAAAGCTCCCGATGGATGCAGACGGAATAGAAACCCCTATTTGGTCCACTTTCAGTGCCTTGCAGGTCCGGATGTCCAATGTTCGGCAACACACAAGCAAACAATTGTTATATCCAACTTCGACCGTGCACTAAAATGCAACGCCGGAGATATTAAAAGGTATTCAGAGGCTCTTTTGGTTGGGGTAGGGGTGGTGGTGGTGGTGGGTGGGAGGGGGGAGGTTAGAAAAAAGAGAGAGAGAGAGAGAGATAGAGAGAGAGAGCGATGAGCAGAATGGCACAGCCCTACATCCGTGCATATGATAAAAGTGTCGCATCAAGATGTCCAAACGGGCGTATCCGTGGGTATAGTCAGGCTTCAGATTGAATTTGTACATCCGAGATAGATGTATCCCCGTGCGGTATTAGGTACTCCAGTGTGGGACGCTTTTTTTTCTTCCCCCCCCCACCCCCCGCCTGTTAATTGTACAACAAGGTAGTAAAACTAGCAGGGTGGGTCCTAGTCACCTCCCTCTCCCCTATCCTTGCCCAGTGTAGAATCGTGTTCTTTCCACCCTGCGGCTGTTCTGATACCTTGAGCCCAGCCCGTCCTCCCTATACGCTACCTATCTCTTTTATAACCCAGACAGAGAGAGCGAGGGAGTGAGGGAGAGCGAGAGAGTGAGAGAGATGGAGAGAGAGAGAACGAGAGAACGAGAGAGAGAGA